>CM042029.1:72775098-74008014 GCA_023525975.1 Smallanthus sonchifolius
TGTTAACCTTACAGTTCCGAGAAGAAACTCACAAAAAAGAAAAAGAAACTATAGAATTGAATAACGACCCGGACTTGTAACTATTCTTCCAAAGATAGACTTGTTCCAGGCTCTCCAAAGCACCCAGTGCACGTACTACACCGAGAGCATGATAGCTTCAATAATCTCTTTCTTTTGCTCGACCCACTCGAATCTAGCCAATTGCACATCAACTTCGGAGCTTTGGAAGCTGGAAGAGACAAATCAAGCCACCAAGAAGCTACATCCCAAGATCTATTCGTCACGACACACTCTCCAAAAATATGGTCAGGGGTCTTCAAACTTTGAACTAAACCCTTAAATATTTCAACCACTAGGTTAAAAACCTCGTGTATTACACGAGTGAATAATGCAATGAATAAATGTAATATTATACTTAATAATAAATATTTACATATTACATATTTATGACATATTATATAATTTTTTAATATAAATTTTAGAAAAGTCATATAGTTACTTTTTAAATATGTTTTATAAAAAGAATGAAAAATGTTAAATTTCTAAAAATGTTTTATGAACAAACCTATATTTTTTTAAATAAAAAACGTTTTATAAAAAGAATTATAGAAATAATTATTATTTAATAGGAGAGAGACGAAAAACAAAATATTATTAGAAAACAATTAAAGAAAGTTGATACAATTAATAGGAGAGAGAGACGGGAAAATAGTTTCATCAAAACCTTTATTTATTATAGAGTATAGATTTTTATTTGTTTAAAACCAACTTAAACACTCCATGCATGTTATATATCAATTATGATCATTTTAGATGTAGGGATGTCACAACTAGCTTCAAGAATTGATTAAACCATTTGCATGTCTCAAAACACCAAAAACATGAAAACGGATCTGGGGTTTGGTAATGCTTACCAAGAGGAACGAGATTGAGCGATAGAGTTTGAGCTCGACTCGATTATCTTATATATAGGATATGCTACAACTTTTAAATCACATGCTATATATAAGAGTAGCTTAAATAATTGAGCGATAAAGCTTGAGCTCGACTCAACTATCTTTGCATAAGCTCGGATTTAATTTGATAGCTTGACGAGTATTAATGACGCCAGCTCGAGGTCCGCTCCAAAAATCAAGATCGAATCCAACTTAGAACTAGCTCTATCATTTGGACAAAAGGTGAAATGATCATTTGAGTTGTCTATCATCATGAATCCTCTTATTACATATGTAACATTTTTATTTAAAGATACTTCTTAGAGTTTCTCCATAATGGTGCAAGTTTTTTTTTAACAGGTAAATTTTATTCACAAGACCGACCCACAAACCACCGCGGGGGGGGGGGGGGACCAAAGAGAAACCAACCAACCAACCATTACATGAAAGAAAATTTACACCACTCTTCCCAATTCAAGGACTTACAATTAGATCTATTAGAAAACCACAGGAACCCGAGAGACTTAATATTGAAAAGCATGTCCTCAATATATATCGACTTATTGTTGAACCTCTTCTCGTTCCTATCTAGCTAGCCATAATGGTGCAAGTTAACTCCCAGAATTTATACATCAAAGCAATGGCCAATCACAAAGGGAATTAATTTGTTGAACTTGTATATAACATCTAGGCAACACAATCAAGAGCTCAAACACTTGGCTTGCAAATTACGATGCAAATTTAAGGTAATGTATTGAAAGACTCTGAAAAACTCAAAAACACATGTATGATTTCTTCAGTATTTTCACTATTTGGAGTTAATGTTAAGTGGATGGAACGATGTATTGGAAGACTCGAAAGACTAATTTGTTTGTAATCATGTCAGATTTTAATAAGAAAATTCAATGCTCATATAATAAATGTTATGATTTTTTTTGTTTGTTTAACTTTAATCAAATAAATAAGAACACATAAACAATCATATTCTAAAGTTAACAACTTTAATATTTAAACACGCCTAATCTAGTTTGATAAACAAGTATGTTTATCAGATAACGGTAAAGAGTTGATGAAATAATTGGTTTGAAAATGATTATTTCATGAGTACAAATTACTCAAACTTAATAAAAACCTATCAGAATTAAACAAGACTATAATAAATCGTAATCAATTAAAATGACTGGTTAATCAACAAAAGCTACCAGAGAGCTTGTAGTCTAATGATATCCGGATGCGTAGATAGTGGTGTCCCTCTCCTTGAAGTTTAGGGTTCTAGTCCCACGGTTGACAATGGTGTAAATTTAAGAGTAGGATTAGATAAATGTGTGTGTTCGAGTTCCAAAAAAAAACAAACAAAAACAAAAGCTAATAATTAAAAAATAAAAAAAATGAATGGTTTAATCCTTAAAGATCCACCCCTGCTTATGTGCATCTCATGTTCAATACGACACGTTCTTTGGTTTACTTGATTTGTATATGTAGCATTAAGGTTCCTTAGTCTTTTTTATGTTCTACAATTTGATCATATATATATGATGATTGGCATTTTATATCTTACTATTCATCTTATGTAATTATACCATTAAGCTGTTAAAATTCATCAACTGTTTATATTGTTAAAGTGTTAGGCAGCTTTTCGTATTTTACTAAGTTATCTCTTATGCATACAAAATCCGTTAGCTATTAAACAACAACCACCATACCAAGTAACCAAAGTTGTTATCAAGTATTTCTTCAGTATCAAAACAAAAAAGGTTTTTGTTTATCCACATAATTATCATAAAATATTTGACTAATACAAATTAAAAATTTTTGCATGCCACCTTAGCATTATTACCAAGCAACCAAACCAAAAATTTTGGTTTTCATCCTTAATAGTCTCAGCAAGCAACTCATCTATATCAAACCTAACAACTATATATGTGTTCTACATGATAGTTTTAAACAACTACATAAGTAGTAATCGTAACAGCACATACTTGAACTTGATGATATTTCTACTGATCAATGTTCATGTGGTTGGCACTTTGCATGATGCTACTGATGTTGAAGAATCATGCTGTGGTTATGTAACAATTAAGGACATGTGTCATCGGTATAAGTTTTCATCTGGGCGTCCAAATTTCCCTCCATCTGCCCCAACCATATACCGGCGACATATCCTTAATTGGTACAGGGTTTCACTAGTAAAAAAATTGGTGATAGGGTAACCTATACCGTTGAAGCATGTCGTTTGGATAGGCGTCATCGAGATAGGGTCAAATCCTTGTAGTGGTGAGTTTGGTGACGAAGAAGATGACTTGGATGATAGTGAAGGAGATTGGTTGATGATGGTAAAGTTGACAACTTGTTGATGGTGATGAAACACAAAATGAAAAATGGTCTCCCTACCGTTAAAGTGAAATTAATATTTTTTGGTTAATGTCTCCCCTACTTGTTACAAAATAAAGTAACTAGACGATTAAAAGCAAAATATATCTATCATAAATAAGTATAAAAGTTTCATTTTTTTCTCAACAAAATTTAACAAATTTAATTATCATATTGAAAGGCTAATAGTCCAATTAACAAATTTATTGAGCTTTCAACCCGTAGACCCGTCAAAGCCCCTTTTCACGAGAAATCCATGTTAAGGTTAAATTCCTGAATTAACCTTCTAAACATATTCTAATATGTAATAGTTTAATTAGAACAATTAGAACTGTTATTAGCCTAACGGACTAACAAATCGGTCAAAAATTTTCCTAACTCAAAATTAGTCCAATTTCACGAATTGAATCTCACATGTCTAAACAATAATTTGGTTTATTGCGAATCAATCAAGATTATATTTTGGGTTGTTTTTGACCTATTTAATCAATTATTCAATTTCAATCACATGCATATAATAATTTATAAATCTTTACAATACCTAAGTTCATGTATTTTCTTAAAAAAATCACAAATTAATTCTCTACTGTAATAACCTAAAACATGTATGGAGTTTTCGGGATGTTAGACAAAAGAAAACCATGATAGGAATTATAGTTGGTTACATATAACTTTTGCAAAATATCACAAAATCTATGCATAGTTACAAATTTTAGCATCAAAGTTCTTCCAAATTTCTTTTTTTTTCTGACCGGAGAGGTCTATCCCTTTAAAACAACAAGTTACATGATAGGTAGCGGATTTTTTAGCCACTCAACTCACCCAATGTTAACCTTACAGTTCCGAGAAGAAACTCACAAAAAAGAAAAAGAAACTATAGAATTGAATAACGACCCGGACTTGTAACTATTCTTCCAAAGATAGACTTGTTCCAGGCTCTCCAAAGCACCCAGTGCACGTACTACACCGAGAGCATGATAGCTTCAATAATCTCTTTCTTTTGCTCGACCCACTCGAATCTAGCCAATTGCACATCAACTTCGGAGCTTTGGAAGCTGGAAGAGACAAATCAAGCCACCAAGAAGCTACATCCCAAGATCTATTCGTCACGACACACTCTCCAAAAATATGGTCAGGGGTCTTCAAACTTTGAACTAAACCCTTAAATATTTCAACCACTAGGTTAAAAACCTCGTGTATTACACGAGTGAATAATGCAATGAATAAATGTAATATTATACTTAATAATAAATATTTACATATTACATATTTATGACATATTATATAATTTTTTAATATAAATTTTAGAAAAGTCATATAGTTACTTTTTAAATATGTTTTATAAAAAGAATGAAAAATGTTAAATTTCTAAAAATGTTTTATGAACAAACCTATATTTTTTTAAATAAAAAACGTTTTATAAAAAGAATTATAGAAATAATTATTATTTAATAGGAGAGAGACGAAAAACAAAATATTATTAGAAAACAATTAAAGAAAGTTGATACAATTAATAGGAGAGAGAGACGGGAAAATAGTTTCATCAAAACCTTTATTTATTATAGAGTATAGATTTTTATTTGTTTAAAACCAACTTAAACACTCCATGCATGTTATATATCAATTATGATCATTTTAGATGTAGGGATGTCACAACTAGCTTCAAGAATTGATTAAACCATTTGCATGTCTCAAAACACCAAAAACATGAAAACGGATCTGGGGTTTGGTAATGCTTACCAAGAGGAACGAGATTGAGCGATAGAGTTTGAGCTCGACTCGATTATCTTATATATAGGATATGCTACAACTTTTAAATCACATGCTATATATAAGAGTAGCTTAAATAATTGAGCGATAAAGCTTGAGCTCGACTCAACTATCTTTGCATAAGCTCGGATTTAATTTGATAGCTTGACGAGTATTAATGACGCCAGCTCGAGGTCCGCTCCAAAAATCAAGATCGAATCCAACTTAGAACTAGCTCTATCATTTGGACAAAAGGTGAAATGATCATTTGAGTTGTCTATCATCATGAATCCTCTTATTACATATGTAACATTTTTATTTAAAGATACTTCTTAGAGTTTCTCCATAATGGTGCAAGTTTTTTTTTAACAGGTAAATTTTATTCACAAGACCGACCCACAAACCACCGCGGGGGGGGGGGGGGACCAAAGAGAAACCAACCAACCAACCATTACATGAAAGAAAATTTACACCACTCTTCCCAATTCAAGGACTTACAATTAGATCTATTAGAAAACCACAGGAACCCGAGAGACTTAATATTGAAAAGCATGTCCTCAATATATATCGACTTATTGTTGAACCTCTTCTCGTTCCTATCTAGCTAGCCATAATGGTGCAAGTTAACTCCCAGAATTTATACATCAAAGCAATGGCCAATCACAAAGGGAATTAATTTGTTGAACTTGTATATAACATCTAGGCAACACAATCAAGAGCTCAAACACTTGGCTTGCAAATTACGATGCAAATTTAAGGTAATGTATTGAAAGACTCTGAAAAACTCAAAAACACATGTATGATTTCTTCAGTATTTTCACTATTTGGAGTTAATGTTAAGTGGATGGAACGATGTATTGGAAGACTCGAAAGACTAATTTGTTTGTAATCATGTCAGATTTTAATAAGAAAATTCAATGCTCATATAATAAATGTTATGATTTTTTTTGTTTGTTTAACTTTAATCAAATAAATAAGAACACATAAACAATCATATTTATTGTTTTTCGTATTTTTTCGTTAAAGAACAAACTTATTTGTATTCGTTTATTAATAAAAACAAAGCTATAGGTATTTGTATAAACAGACACAAATGAACATTTTACTGGCCCGATGACACCAGTAATAGATCACATGCCGCTTCAAAGATAGAAAGCAACCGAAAACTCTGGTAGTGTTAGAGATATATACTTGATCGAAAATATTAATTAATTTCCATTTTTGTTACGTAAATAAGTTTTTATCATAATTAGGAGTTCTGATTAGATTAGGTTTATTCGTAAGTATTCATATATATATATATATATATATGTGTGTGTGTGTGTGTGTGTGTGTGTGGTAAACCACATTTTCATCTGTAAACCAATAAACCCAATAAGAAAATGACACATAATAATCATTTTCTTTTATTAAAAGGGGTATTTTGGTAACTAACATTTCCATGTTAATAATCATTTTAATTTTCCTATATATATATATTTAACATATAATATTGCAAGAATGACGATTACAATAAAGTGGCAGGTAAACGGGTAACAAGCTGCGCCGCAACCCCCTTTTGGATAACAAAACCGATGCTACTTTAGGATAGCCCCAAGTAGAAACAAATAATACATAATACTTCACGGGTTTTTCAGTTAGTTTACATGTAGCAAAGTGAAGACGTGTTTTATTAATCCTACCGGCCCTCACTTGTAGGATAGCCTCAATTAGAAACATATAGGGATGCCTTTATTTTCTTGATACAAGTCGATGTTCATCACAAGATTTGGGTACGACTTGTTTAAGTGTGACACCGCCATCATAGCGGTCCTGGTGGGTTCACTTTTATTTATTGTTATACTCTTTCAGGTTATCCTTTATGTTTATATTCTTTACTTCGGTTATGAAAATGTAACACCTCTTGATTATTATCGGCTTCTGCGGTGATGGTGGTGGGTGCATTGAATTCTCTACCTGCCTGTATATGAAATCCAAACCATGATTCATTTTAGCTTTTGGTGGTGTTTTGGTCTAATGGCATTAAAATCAGTCTTCTCTTCCTGTCTGTTTCTGTCTTTCCTTCACACACAGACACACACACACCGGGTCCTGGCTAAGTTGCATGTGGTCATCAATGGCAACTGTGACCACCGGGTTAGTTAGATATCATTTAATAAGTCACCATAAATATGGTGTTTTCAAATTCTTCTCATAAATTAAGATTGTTTTTTTAATGGCAATAAATTAAGATGGTGATCATAAGTCTTGCATTCTATCTTTGGATTATTTGTTTACCATAAAACTCATTTATGTACCCTACTTCAATATATTTATTTTAGGTTTGACATATACTTTTTTTTAACAACAACTACTATATATTCTAGGATAATTGAGTTTACCTGGGGTAACAAATAGAACATTCATGGCAGCCCACCCCACGAGCAACCTCCCAACTAAGTACACCCCTTGACCTGACCACATACTCCTTTTGTGCTGTGGATTGGATTCGAACCAGTGACCTCCCATTTGAAAGTCACCGAGGTACCGTCAGGACAAAGCCCATTTGGTTTTGTAATTTAGAAATAGAGTATGTTTTTGTTTAGAGTTTAAGAAGCTGAAAATATGAACCACATACGAGAACCTTAATATGTTTAAATATATATATATATATATATATATATATATATATATATATATATATATATATATATATATATATATATATATATATCTTGAAATTCATAAGAAAGCTAACATTTAGGGAGATAACTAAAGAACTCTTCATTAAAGGCAAAAAAAAAATAATAAAAAAACCATAGCTCAAAATATAAATCAAAAACTAAAAAAGTGATTTGGAGACCTTGTTTCCAACGTCTTCATCATTAAAAAATAAATAAAAAAACAGACGGTTTAGCCTTAGGGTTTAGTTTTTTTGGGTATAGTTTAGCTTTTATATTATGTTTTTGGAGAGGGGGTGGGGGTGGGTGGGGGGGGGGGGGTTTAGGTTTTGGGGGTGGGTGGGGTGGGGTTAGGTTTTTGGGTGGGGGTGCGGGTGTGGTGGGGGGTTTAGGTTTTTGGGTGGGGGTGGGTGGGGGGTTTAGGTTTCTGAGAGTGTGTTAGGTTTTTGAGGGGTGGATGAGAGGTTTAGGTTTTTGGGGTGGGAGTGGGGGGTTTAGGTTTTTGGGTGGGGGTCGGGGGAGGGGTTAGGTTTTTGGGTGGGGGTGGGGGGAGGGGTTAGGTTTTTGGGTGGGGGTGGGGGTGGGGGGAGGGGTTAGGTTTTTGGGTTTGGGGGAGGGTTAGGTTTTTGGGTGGGGGTGGGGTGGGGTGGGGGGGGGTTAGGTTTTTGGGTGGGGGTGGGGTGGGGGGGGGTTAGGTTTTTGGGTGGGGGTGGGGGGGGGTTAGGTTTTTGGGTGGGGTGGGGGTGGGGTTTTTGGGTGGCGGTGGGGTGGGGGTTAGGTTTTTGGGTGGGGGTGGGGGTGGGGTGGGGGTGTTAGGTTTTTGGGTGGGGGGTGTTAGGTTTTTGGGGTGATACTACACATATGCAATATTGAACATAAGAAGAAAAAAAACGACGAGTTAATTCTTATTTTTTATAACGTTATTTATATTCAAATGAAAGATAAAGATATTCTTGATTTAATGGTGTAATTTAAAAAAAAAAATAATAATGTATGAAAAAGATAGAAATGTTTAAAGAATTTTCAATTTTACCTTTCTTCTTTAAAATTTCACATTTCTTCTTTAAAATTCCGTGTATTACACAGTTGAATAAATATAATATTATATGTTAAGTAATAAAAAATATATTTTATAAAATCTCGTGTTTTACACGGGTTGAACAAACCCGTGAAATACAATATAATCTGTTAACACATACACTCGTCAAAATATGTTAGGAGATTTATTTATTAATACAATATATAGATTAGTATTTATTTAAAAATATATTATTAATAAAAAAATAGAAGTGTATTTAATAAGAGAGAAGATGCGAAAAAAAATTATAAGAATGAATGTGAATGTGACACGTGGTATGAAATTTTTTTATTTATTATATAGTATAGATATAGATTGTGATAACACATATATAATAAATAAAAGTAATGATCAGCAGAAAATCTTTATTTATTATATAGTATAGATATAGATTGAAAATTTCAGCTTATTTTACACAAAAAATATTTTATAAATGAATTACACCTGCAAAACATTCAAGTAATGATCAGACAAGCAATATCAGACATCCCTAGTTACATCAAATTTGTGTTGTGATATAAATTGCAACCACAAGAGAATGAGTAGACAGAAGTTCAACAAAATGAGATAATTATTAAAAGAATAATAATAATATTATCATTATTGTTTGTATTTCTTTTAAGAGGCTAAGGGATTTAGAAACAAAAAATACGTTTTTTTTTCAAGAAATGATCAAATCCGAGCAATATACAACTATTAATTGATAAATATGTAATGAGAAAAAACGGTTAGGGCTTTATTATAATGAAAAAGGGCATAATATAATGAAAGGAATAAAAGCTATATATAACTATAAAGATAAACCTAACTAACGTATTATGTTAATATCCTCACTGAAACTCACAATGCAACAGTAATAAGGATTAAGAGTTTGTCACACAAGAAACGAAACCAAGACGGCGGCCTTCATGAAAATATCAGCAGTCTACAAGATTGATGGAACGTATGGAAGCGAGATGGTCCTAAGCTGTAGTTGATGACGAGTGAAGTGGCAATTAATCTCAATATGCTTTATCTGCTCATGGATAACAGAATTCTTTGCAAACAACATCACACTTTTGTTATCACAATGTAAGGAGCAGGCTGAGAGATGTTAGAGTTTAATGATAATCACAAAAATGATGGAAAATAATCATTAAAACTTGAAGCATCAATTCAGACATAGATTATAAGATAATATTATGGTTTTTTTTGTAGTTCTGGTTTGTTGGAGCATATGTTCACATAGTAATGGATTTGATGATATTTGTATTTGTCACACCCCTAAATTCTACTAACGGAGTTTTACCGTTTGGTACGTGACAAACCATGATCTCAGTCATTAATTACATCGAACGACACTATCTGAGACTCAAATGAAAATATCATAAACGTCCAGAGTAAATGCGGAAGCGATAAATAAAAGTAAATGCGCAAAACAAACGCGCCCAAAGTCTAGTCCAAAATAACATAAATGAAAATAGTTTAAACGTCTTGATAAATAAGAAATCAATAATAGGACTCCATACATGTCCTAGTCATGCACCTGTGGCTTAGCTTAGCGTCCTGAGAAAACATGTAAGAAAAGTGTCAACACGAGGTTGGTGAGTTCACAGGTTTCAGTATGTAATAGTGTTTAACAGATTAATGTACATTCAATATATAAATCAACAGGTAGCTAACTCATATACATGTTAACTAATGCACTCGCAACCGAAAGTTGATTGTTTATGTGTTTGCCTCCCACCAGGCCTATCAACCATGGTGCGTGTTTAAGTCAATATTGCACCCGTTCGACCTCCAATCGAGTTAGCGCGACTAACGCGGGTGAGGTTTGTCAAACCCATTAGTACTACTCAAATTACCTCGCTATGTTCATATTAACGGTCCGATGTGAGGACTTAACGATAGATGTGTAAGCATAGTCATACAAGTGATAACATATATGAATTACAAAAAATCAAAAGCGTTTACGTCATGTTTTCTCCCCTAGTTTAAAACAGTAAAAAGGGGCCGAGAAAACTCACCTGATTTGCGTAGGTAGATTCACACGGGAATGAGATTTGAACCACAAGTGTTAGCCCGAAACGACTTACAAATGCCCTAGAATTATAACATAATAATTAGGGATATAATGGAATATGTGACGACGACACGAAATGTTGAACGTCTTAAAAACGCTCTAATGACCAAGGAGTAGACGAACGTGTGTACGGGAATTGAAAGATTTTCTTAACATAATATTTAGGATAAATACGTTACGCGACGATTAACATAATAATATAAAATATATTCGAACGTTTGCACCATTAAACTAATGGCCTAAGAAAATAATATATATATATATATATATATATATATTTTATTTTTAGATTTAATAAAATA
This sequence comes from Smallanthus sonchifolius, assembly GCA_023525975.1. Taxonomy (NCBI): domain Eukaryota; kingdom Viridiplantae; phylum Streptophyta; class Magnoliopsida; order Asterales; family Asteraceae; genus Smallanthus; species Smallanthus sonchifolius. The sequence goes on from CM042029.1 coordinate 72,786,255, forward strand.
TCACAATAAACAATTGTGCGACAAAACCAAAATGATAATAATATATAAATATATATTATTTATTAGTTTAAAATGTTACACGAAATTTATAAACGAAATGATAATAATATATAAATATATATTATTTTTAATTGATTAAAACTCTAATTTCGAATCAATGATGATGATTAAAACTCTAATGACGGTCGTAAATGACGTTAAACAAGTTTTTCAGTTTCAATCTTGAACGAAAACTGTTATCAGATTTGAATTCGGCTCAAGAACAACGGTTTGACTTTAAAAAGTCAAACATAATCGAAATTGAATAAATTACGGAATTAGTCCCTGCAGTTTAGATGTATTTGAGTTTGGTAAGTTGACAGAATTGTTCCCTCAAGTTTGGATTGAGTTATCTATGTTAGGAACTTGTTAGCTTGACTTTCAAAAGTCAACAGAAATAAATAGGCATGTGATTTTGACTCTCAAAGTCAACAGAGTGGGTTTTGACTAACTACACTACTAGTCCTTGTAGTTTTAAGTTTAAATAATGACAGAATTATCCCTAGGGTTTGAGTTAAGTTAATTAGGTTAACTTTAACTGAGTTTGGTTAACGGAGTTAACCTGAAAAGTTCGGATTATCACATCATCCCCTAGTTGAAAGAATTTTCGTCCCGAAAATTAAAATAAAAAAATTTTCCCGGATGTCACATCATCCCATAGTTGAAAGAATTTTCGTCCCGAAAATTAGAATAGTACCTTAAGAGTTTAACGTGGAATGCTTGAACAGATGAGGATACTTACGCATCATCTGATCCTCACGCTCCCACGTGAAATCGGTCCACGTTTCGAGTTCCAACGAACTCTGACAATATGGATTTTACTATGTTTAAGCGTTTTGACTTCCTTATCCATGATTTCTACCGGTTCTTCAATGAAACGTAATTGTTCATCGATGTGTAGTTCCTCAAGAGGAACTGCGAGTGACTCGTCTGCTAGACATTTCTTCAAGTTCGAGACATGAAAGACGTTGTGTACACCACTAAATCCTTTGCCTAGGTCCAATTGATACAACACTGGGCCAATTCTCTTCACTATCTTGAACGGTCCAACATAACGAGGATTTAGTTTGCCTCGTTTCCCAAAACGAATGACACCTTTCCAAGGTGAGACTTTCAATAAGACCATATCGCCTACTTGAAACTCTAACGGTTTACGACGCTTATCGGCATAGCTGTTTTGACGACCACGAGCTGCCGCCATACGATTTCTAATTTGAACTATCTTTTTAGAGGTTTTGAGTACGAGTTCAGGACCCGTAAGTTGACTATCCCCAACCTCGGTCCAACAAATAGGAGAGCGGCATTTTCGTCCATATAATGCCTCAATCGGAGCTGCTTTGATGCTAGTGTGATAACTGTTGTTATAGGAGAATTCCACCAAAGGTAGGTGAGACTCCCAAGTGTTACAGAAATCAATCACACAAGCTCGTAGCATATCCTCCAGAGTTTGAATAGTACGTTCCGTTTGGCCATCTGTTTGAGGATGGTATGCTGTGCTCATATCTAGACGCGTGCCTAAAGCTTTATATAAAGATTGCCAGAAACGTGAGGTGAATCGTGCGTCACGATCCGAAATGATAGAAATTGGCACCCCGTGCCGAGAGACTACTTGTTTCAAATAAATACGAGTAAGCTTCTCTGATGTGTCGCAAAACACACCTTGTTTTCCCTTGTATATCGTAGCGTTTTAGTTTAGTTTATGGTCGTTTTGAGTCAATTATGGTTGGTAATTATTAATGTCATGTTTTGTAGGTATTCATGAGTAAATTGAAGCTTAAACGAGCTTAAACAAAGAAAAAGAGTTTAATGGGCTCATATGGATCAAGCTTGAAATTTGTTTGAGTCAAATAAATTAAAGGAATTATAATAAGTTTGGGCCAGATTAACTAATGGAATTCATTAAAACTCAATTTGGTTGACTGGGCTAGGTCGTAAAGAATAATATATATATATATATATATATGGAAGATTTGAGGGAAGCCATAGATGGGAGTTTCGGACGAGAAAAAGAATTGTTGGAGGCTGTTATCATCGACGAGAAAAGAGAAAGAATTGGAAACAGAAGCTTGGAAAATCTCGAAGAAAAGAATAAGCACACAAGCAGGTTAAATTTAATTAAGCTAGCACGCAGGTGAATTAATTTAAGCTAGCAGACAACTTAATTATTTTCTGTTTTACAATGAATGTTTATATTGAATTTGTGTGTTCTGTTTTTCTAATGATTGGCTAAACTTGTTTATGCTGCCTAGGTTTGATGAATATTTGTTGAATTGTGGATTTCGTTCGGTTTTATAGATTACTTATTGATGGATTAATGCTATTGTAATGAATCTTTTGATAGTTGATTGATGTTTATGCATGCTTAGATCATATTTGTATTTGGTTTTGAATTCCATATGTTACCTGTTGAATGTTTTTCAGTTAGGGTTTCATATTAGATCATTGACTCTGTGTTATGATTAGTTTATGGTTTGTTGAATTCACATTCCATAGGAATAGGAATCGTTTATCTATTTGATCTTAGTGTTCTGCCTATCTAGATAGCTGAAAGGTGATAGATAGTCGGGTTGCCTTTGGTATTAGGTGTCCGGGTGTAAAGGCTCTGAAAGGAGGTTTCCCTAGGGTTCTTAGTATCTTTGCTATCCCGTGTCAATTTGATTGTTCTTCGATTGCCCCTTGCATTCTTCGAATATATTGAGATAGTGAGACTGAAAAGTAATCTGTCTTCTGGGTACTTTAGTGTTGTTGGAGAGACTAAAAGGTGATCCAACCAACCAGTGAGCGTCACACACCCCTTAGGTTTTCCTTATAGGTCACACCGTGAGAATGATCAGGGATCCTGTATGTAATATGATGGTGTAGTATTCATAGTCCTGGTTCCGTCATTAGTTTCCTTGACCGAGAGAAATCCGAGATTCACAATTAGGACTCTTAACCTAGGTAGTGCTTTCTCCATTCTTGATTTTATCCAAATTCCCTGATAGATAGTTGATTCTTGTTAGTTAGTTCTTTTTAGTTTGTTAGAATTAGAATCACAACATAAATCCCCCCATTTAAATCAATTTAGTTAGTTGAGTCAGAGTCTAGATAGAGTTGTCACTAGTGTCTCGTGGGTTTGATATCCGGACTTCATTAGACTTTACTACATTGATCGGTACACTTGCCGGTTGTGTGGTCTAGTATTAGGTTGAGTCTAGATTTATAAATTTAAAGCTAGAGTGCCTAGGTTAGGTTTGTAGTTAGTTTTTATAGACCGTCCAACACACATCATTCTCCATTTTGTCTGTTTCTTTGATTGCTAAGAAGTGAGCGGATTTTGTTAAACGATCGACGATTACCTAGATGGTGTCACATCCGCTAGGAGTTCGGGGAAATTTTGTGATAAAATCCATAGATATTTGCTCCCATTTCCACATAGGAATCTCTGGTTGCTGAAGTAAACTAGAAGGCTTTTGATATTCTACTTTGACCTTTGCGCAAGTCAGGCACTTGCTCACTAGGTGGCTATATCGGCCTTCATCTTTGGCCACCAATATAGCACCTTTAGGTCATGGTACATCTTGTCGGAACCTTGATGAACAGAGTATCGAGATTTGTGAGCTTCATCCATGACTAGTTCCCTTAGGTTTCCGTACACTGGAATCCATATTCACTCAGCGAAGTAGCGAATGCTGTCAGATTTGATCTCAAGTTGCTCTTCCATACCGCGTGTGACTTCCAGTGGTAGGTTTTCCTCTTTCAGGGCTTCGAGTTGAGCACTGGGATTTTGTCAGGCAATCCGGTGTGAATAGTAAGCTATAATGCTCGAATTCGTTTGGGATTGGTTTCCTTTCGACTTAGGGCATCAACTACCACATTAGCCTTGCCTGGATGATATCTGATCGCACAGTCATAATCATTCAAAAGCTCGACCCAACGACGATGTCGCATGTTCAACTCTTTTTGCTCAAAGATATGCTGAAGACTCTTGTGATCGGTGTTGATAGTGCACTTGGTACCGTACAAGTAATGTCTCCATATCTTTAGTGCAAAAACTACGACTCCCAACTCTAGGTAATGAGTGGTGTAGTTTTTCTCGTGAATTTTCAGTTGACGTGAAGCGTATGCGATCACTTTTTGTCGTTGCATTAACACACAACCAAGACCCTGAATGGATGCATCGCAATACACCACAAAATCATCTGTGTGCACTGCAAAGTTTCTGCTTAAGGAGTTGGAATGCGGACTCCTGAGTGTCGCCCCAGTTATAGATTTTACCTTTCTGGGTTAAGGCAGTGAGAGGTTGGGCGATCTTGGAGAATCCCTCGATGAATCGACGATAATAGCCAGCCAATCCCAGAAATTGTCGCACCTCTGTCGGAGTCGTCGGTGCTGCCCAATTCTTGATGGCTTCTATTTTGGATGGATCGACATGTATTCCATTATCGTTAACCACATGTCCTAAAAATTGAACTTCACGAATCCAGAATTCGCACTTGGAAAGCTTAGCATACAATAGCTCTTGCTATAGCAATTCCAGAATCAAACGTAGGTGCTCTTCATGTTCTTCCTTGTTCTTGGAATAGATGAGGATGTAATCAATGAAAACGAAGACAAACTGATCAAGGTAGGGTTTACATACGCGGTTTATGAGGTCCATGAACACCGCGGGTGCGTTGGTTAATCCGAAAGGCATGGCCATGAACTCATAGTGGCCGTACCTAGTTCTGAAGGCAGTCTTAGAGATATCCTCATCTCGGACTCTTAGTTGATGGTAACCAGATCTAAGATCTATCTTGGAATAGAATCTTGATCCTTGGAGTTGATCAAAGAGATCATCTATGCGGGGTAGAGGATAACAATTTTTGATCGTCACTTTGTTCAGCTCACGATAGTCGATGCACATGCGGAAAGTTGCGTCCTTCTTCTTGACAAATAGGACTGGAGCTCCCTGTCACACCCCCAAATTCCACTAACGGAGTTTTACCATTTGGAAGATGACACACCAGGATCTCAGTCATTAGTTACATCAAACGACACTATATGGGACTTAAAAGTCATAACATAAAAGCTCAGAGTTAATGCGGAAGCGTAAACGTTAATATGAAATCAAGAGTAATTACATGCAATAAGCGTCAATCAATAAGTAAACTGTTTAAAATGTTTGAAATGAATGATATGATAGTAGGACTCCATGCATGTCCTAAGTATGCAACCTGTGCCAAAGCGACATAAGAAACATGTAAGAAAAAGTGTCAACACGAGGTTGGTGAGTTCACAGGTTTCAAGTTTGTAATAAGAAAGTGTTTGCCAGATTATGTACATTCAATATGCATATCTATAGGTAGCTAGCCTATGTTCATGTCTTACTAAAGCGCTCACAACCGAAGCTGACTGTTTGTTTATTTGCCTCCTGCCAGGTCTATCAACACTGGCAAATGTGAGTAGGCTAACATTTCACCCGTTCGATCTCCAATCAAGTTAGCGCGACTAACGCGGGTGGGATTTGTCAAACCCAGTAATACTACTAAACATTACCTCGGTAAGATCCAAATTAACGGTTCGATGTATGATGAGGAATTTCTGTGATAGTGTGTCACGCTTAGCCTCAACAGTAATAACATATGAATTACAATAATCTAAAATAGTTGTGTCATGTTCTCTCCCCCAATGGGAAAAACATGTAACATAATGTTTGTCTGCGTACATGTTTCTCCCCCACGGGGAAAACATGTAAAAGCATGATAGTTGGTGTACATGTTTGTTTCTCCTCAACAGGAAAACAAGCAAAATATGTTTGTGTGTAAGCATGTTTCTCCCCCAATAGTAAAACAAGTAAAAAGGGGCCGTGAAACTCACCGGAGTTGTGTACGAGTAGATAGCACCACACAATGATGCAAGTAGGAAACACACGAGTTTGTCTGTGAACTACATAAGTATGTCCTGGAATTATAAGCATGATAGTCAGGGATACAATGAGATTTTTGTGACGATGACACAGAAGGATTTGAACGTCCTAGAACATTTTAAGGATCAACGAGTAGACGAACTTGTCCACGGGAATAAGGGTTTCTTAATATACTTATTAAGATAAATACGTTTCGTGTCAAAGGTTTCTTAATTACGAATATAATAATAATTAAATATATCCGTGCGTTTGTATCATTAAAATAATGGCTAGGAAAATAATATAACTAATATATTATTTTTAGAGAAGTAACATGATTATTTAAAATGTGTGACAAAAATAATAAAGCTATTATTTTTATTCGAGGATATTAAACGGGTAAATAACATAAATAATTATATTATTTGTTAGTTTGAAACGTTACACGAAGTTTATAAACGAGATGAAAATAATATCTAAAGATATATTATTTTTAATTGGAGTCACGGGTTGAAAATAATATAAATATACTATTTTATACGGAGTTGTGGTTTGAAAATAATATAAATATATTATTATAAAAGTGGGTAATGATATTCAAATGAGTTATAAAATCAAACCCGAGCCTACGGGTGTTATCGGGTTTCAAAACAAGTTAACATATTAATATAATAATATAGCATTTGATTTTATATTAAAATAGTAATTAGAAAATAAATAAAAAACGAAACAGGGGTGAGGAGACTCGAACCCGGGTCTCCTCCCCATCGACACACACACTTAACCAGTCCACCTGCTAAGGCAATCGCAACATGAACCAGATCAGGTTTGTTTTAACACCCAACCCACTGTGTTCACCCACCTTTACGTGAGCCGAACCCAAACCACCCTCAATTTCCTTGAATCCGAACACGATAGAACCAAATGACAAAGGGGTTTTGTAAATCGGTATTATACGAACATGTTAACAAGTTTAATCGCAAAGATATCGGGTTTATAGTCGTTAATTTCAGTTTGAACATACCGAAACCCTAGGTTTTGATCTTGGAATCAAATTGACTAAAACTAATAATGTATGTTGTTGGATTCATAGGGCTTTCAAAGAGTATGAAATTGCGAAACTACTCATATCATTTAATTTGATTGAAACCGAGTCAAGGGTATCGTTCGATTAAACCGAATTGGTTATGAACCCTAGAATTGGTTCGAGTTCAATTCGTTGTTATAAGCCCTAGATTTGTCAGGGATTTAGTTATAGGGATGAAGGCGAGTCTGAGGGTATGATTAGATACCTGAATTGTTTTCGAATTGATGGTGCTCGGCTAGAACCCAATCGCGATTTCGACGAGTGGTCCCCGGCGTCTCCTAGTGTGTATCCAACCGAATTGAGATGTTTAGAGTATTTGATTTCAACATTGTAATGTCTAATGATCGAATTCGTTGGATTCTTGATGAGTAGTCGACGGTTTCGCCTTCAACAGAATTTATGGGATTAATTCGAGTTAATAGCAACGTTAATGGACCAATGATGGTAGATAATGGTATTAATGTCCGTTTCGGTTATGAATTCAAACGAATTTCGGGTATATCTCGCGAATTTGGATCAAAGGTTTGCGGATTTGACTTACAAAAGTCAACAGGGTATGAAACACCTGATTTTTTACTTTCCTAAGTTAACATTATTGACTTTGGAATTATTACAACCTTAGTCCTTGTAGTTTGAAGTTTAGATAAAGACAGAATTAGTCCCTATGGTTAGAAGTGAGTTAAAAACTTGGTTAATTGACTTTATAAAGTCAACAGAAATACAAAATTTGGACTTTGACCTCAAAAGTCAACAGGGTTGGAGTTTGGTCTAATGTCATAACTAGTCCCTATAGTTTTAGTTCAATTAATGAAAGAAACAGTCCCTGAGGTTTAATATTCAGTTAACTGGGTTAGGACTTAACAAGGTTTTTAACGGAATTGTTAATGAAGTTAATTTGAAAAGTCCGATTGTCACACTCCCCCGTGGCGATGAGCTAGGTCGGATGAATCCTTTATCCAACAACTCTTGCTGTTGAGTGGATAGTTCTTGTAATTCATTGGGTGCAAGTCGGTAAGGTGCCCGAGTAATCAGCGCTACTCCGGGTTCTAGATCGATTTGAAATTCTACTTGACGATGCGGTGGCAGGCCTGGAAAATCCTCGGGAAATACTTCCAGAAAGTTACAAACAATTGGGATATCATCAATCTTCTTCTCCCAAGATGGCTGCTCGGCGACGAGAGACAAAATATAGTATGGCATTTTCGAAGATACTTCTGTGCTTTCATGAAGGATATGATGCCAACGACTGCACCACTCCTTTCGCCTTGAACAGAAAGAGTTTCTCCACTCAAGAGAGGAATGCGAACGATTTTCTCATGACAAATAATCTCGGCTTTGTTCTTAAATAACCAATCCATGCCGACAATTATGTCGAAACTACCAAGTGTGACCGGCATAAGGTCAATATCAAGTTTATGACCAGCCAATTCAAGCTTACAACCCTTAAGAATGTGGGTTGCTTCAATTATTTGGCCATCAGCTATTTCTATGATATACTTCGCTTCTAGAAGGGTTTGAGTTTCGTTTATCAAATCACTAAGCTTCTTACATATAAAACTCCTATCAGCACCAGTGTCAAAAAGGACAGAAGCAAATTAATTGTTTAAGAGGGACTTATTGGTAACCACATTGTGATCATATCTGGCTTCTCCGGATCCAAGCACGAAGGCTCGTCCCTTCGCACCATTTCCTCCATTGTGGCTATTATTGTTACTGTTGCTATTGTTACCCTGGTTATTGTTGTTACCATTGTGGCCTTGATTATTGCCGTTGCCGTTACCGTTTCCATTACTATTTCTACCCTTCTTCATCTGAGGACAATCCTTTTGAATATGTCCTTCCTTGCCACACTGAAAACATCCTCTGGTAAATCCCTGTTGCCGAAACGGTTGCTTGCACTGAAGATCAACCCTACAGTCTTTCGCAGCGTGGCCTATCTTACCACACCGCTGGCAACGATTACAAGCACCGACATGGTGGAAATTACACTTGTTGCACTTGGGGGATTTCCCCGCATAACCACCCTTATTTTGACCCGAAGAGGTCGTCTGATTGAAATTCTTGGTAGGGTTAAACCTACGCTGCTGCTGATGGGGTTGGTTAGACTGAGATCCCTTGGAGTAAGGGTTGTGGTCAAACTTGCGCTTGTTTTTGTCGGTGGATTTGGAAGCTGAACCCCTCGGGGGTAGAGTTCCCTGATTCATCACCTGATCGGTCAATTTATGGGCAAGTCTGATTTTCTGCTGAATGGTGGTAGGGTTTGATGAGGTGACCATGCTTTGGATCTAAGGCACTAAACCGCCGATGTACAGTTCAATTCTTTTATAGTCGGGGGTCACCATGTGGGGACACATAGTAGCAAGCTCATGGGAGCGAGTAGTATAGAGTTCAATCTCGGAACCCTACATTTTTAGATTCCAGAATTCTCCCTTTAGCTTCTGAATCTCATCTCGAGGACAGTACTCCTCCTTCATCATAGTCTTGAATTCTTCCCATGGCAGTACGTTATCCATAGCCAGACCCAGCATCTGGACTTGGGCATTCCACCAGGTGAGAGCAGGGCCCTCCAGAGTACCTGATGCAAACTTGACTTGGTTTGCTTGAGGACAGTTGCACATGGCAAACACAGATTCAACCTTCTCGAACCATCAGAGCAGTCTGACGGCTCCTTCAGCTCCACTAAAAGTGTTGGGCTTGCAGTCCATGAAGGTCTTAAAAGTGCATGCTGACTGATTATTTTGCTGGCCTGGATTTAGAAACACAATACACAATCGAGATTATAAGGCTTGGGAAAGATGCTTTGAGGGATGAATTGACTTTACAAGTCAATGGGTACTGTATTTACCTGTAGCATTCTGTGCTGCTAAAGCTTCAGGCACACTATCATTGATCAGTGCTGCCAGCTCTGCTGCCGTCATATTGATGGTGCCTCGACCACCATTACGACCTCCGCGTCAACGTCGAGACATATTTCTTCACATTCACAAATACAAATAATGAGAAATATATCGCATTTCAACATTATATATGTACAAGTAAAATAAGGATAACTAAACACAACATCTAACATTTCGTGATTAAATAAATTGTAACGGCTACAAAATAAATATTCAAAACATTAAACTTCTTAAGATCTTTTATTGAATGGGAACAACCTTACCCATTTAGGTTTTGATATAGAAAAGAAATAAACAAAACATAAGATAATATAAAGAAAGATACGATGAGATAAGACATCAGGCGTCATCGTCCTCTAAGGAAATACACGACAGAGCATCCTCCTCCTCAACTGGCTCCTCATCATCATCTGGTATCTCCTACTCGGAATCACAAGCCGGTGCATTTCCTTGCCAAAGGGCAGCCTCAAGTTATGCCTCTAGAAGTGCAACCCTGGTCAAGATTCCTTCAGCGGCATCATCTGATGTGTCCATTCTTGCTTCCACGTGTTGGACTCTGTCTACTAGAGTGTTATGAACCTGATCTGTTACTGCCAGCTCTGCAATCAGAAGTTCTAACTTTTCCTTATTCTCAACTATTTGAGATTCGAGCTGCAGGATGCCGGTTATTTCTCCAGCAACATCCCCCATGTTACCGATTTCCCGAGTCATAATAGTCACGAAAGTTGCAAATGCCTGCACCATGGTGCATGGCAGGCTGGGTAGGGTCGGTGATGAAGATGTAGAACCAAAATACGGGGATGGAATCTCAATCCAACTTCGGATCATCTTAGGGTACCAATCCCAACCACGCGGGTTATCTCTTGACCGCACATGACTGGTGTAATCCCCATGAAATTCCGACCTTATTTTAACTTTTCCGGCACATGTAATCTCATTATTTTACGATTTGTATTTAGGAAAGCATCCTATTTATTCATTGTAATTCATACATACATATATTGAGTGCAATTAATTTTGAATTCAAGAGAAATAAAAATTTATATAATTGTTATTACTGTATGAATATATATATATATATATATATATACATATATATATATATGCTAAGTTATTTCTAAACTTATAAATATATAATTTACAAAAGTCAAATTATAAATTCGATAAAAATTAGGGTTTACGTTATTTTAATAAGAATAAAAATATATTTCATTTAATAAATTTCATTTTTATATTTTATAATATAATAGTTTATTGTATTTTATAAAAAGTATAATATTTAATAAAATTATGTTTTACAAAAAGTCCAGGGTTCAAATTGTTAATCGTGAAACTTTGTTTCTAATTAAAAACTAAAGTTTTTACATAAAATATTAATACCCCGAAACTTGGAGGACATGTTCTGCCAAATTCGCATTCTTCCACCCTCTCGAATCAGTCATGGGTTCGAAACCCACCTCCACCGATTCTACCCGGCTAATTCCCAATCTCGCAACTGAGACATTTTCACTCGAAACCGACAACGATAACATCTTTAAACCCATTAAACGACCAATTACTCGAGATTAATTGGATTTTTATGAATGTTTTCATGACTAACTCGTAACCGAATAACCCACTCTCAATCATTTAACGTTCGAGCCATCAAAGCTTAAATTGGGTATAAATAGGCACCCACTATCGTAGACAAAACCCATCACAAACTTTCTACACTCACAATTGTGTTTGAATTCACCTCTAGAGCTTGAGTTTCTACCGATGAACAGAACTCTGTTCTGCCCAGTCGTTCTCCCAACCTACGTAACCATTTCAGGTAAAAATTGTTCCATTCAACTCGTCTCAATCCCTCGATCAAAAGCCCCCTGAATTCGGGTTCGAATCATTGGCAAATCGAGGGAATTGATGGGCTAGGGTTACGGGGTGTATGATTGGGGAAGATGATGATCTGAGCGTGTAGGTTAAAACCATTTCGAGTCGGCTTCAGACCAATGCATAAGCCGTGGTCTAGTGGTTAATGTGTGCGTGTCTGTGTGACCCGGAAGTGGCGCGGGTTCGGGTCCCGGCCACCAATTTCATTTTTGATTTAATTTCTTTTATTATTTTAATACATTATTCCATGTTCAAAAATTCCCATTTAATTTATATAAATTCCATAAACATATTCTGTAAGTTGTATAAAAACAGAAATTATAAAACAAATGTTTATTTATTTTATTTTGGTTAAAAACATATTATAAAGCATTTTAAAATCATAAATAAATAATAGAAATGCTTTGTTTAGATAAATTTAACTATGTTATTTATTTATGTTAATAATGTATTTCCCAAATTTTAATTATATGTTTAAACCTTACTAAAGTATTTTTCAAAAGTAATTATTATGGTAAGAATATTTATTTAAAATTCTATTAAGATTTATAAACACCTAAATAATTATTTTATACAAAATTTAATTAATTCTATTTAAAGATTAATTAGCATTTAAAATGCCTTAATGGACTAATTAACCATTTCTACATTAAATAAAAATTTTATTGATGGATTAATTACTTAATTTTCATTAACTAATAATTTAACAAATTAATTTGCTTACAAAAAATAAAATTTGTTAAAACTTTTCCACTTTATAATTTATTATAAATCATTTTTAGAATGATTATGTAAATAGTTTCAAGTGCATTATTTTTCATTCCATATTATATTTATTTATTCACATGTAATATTATTTAAATCTCCTTCCATACTATAATTTATTTAACTATTGAAAAATAATTATGCGAACAAAGTCCAAACATTTTAGCGTGATAAATGCATATATTTTACTACAAACTTACACAAATTACATGCTCAAGTCTCAAAACCCCCATAAAACCCTAAAGTCCCAAAATATCCTTAAAACCATTTAGATGTACATTCGATTTAGAGTACCATTACACATATAGGTTTATTGTGAGAAATCCTCACGAAGCCTATCAGTCTTTACCAATCCATACCAATTCTAGCTTCAATACAAGTGAGTTTCATAGCCCCCTTTCTCTTTACTATTTACAAACACTCGGGGTGGAACATGTTTACATGCTATACCAAATTCAATACCAATGTTCTCATGCTACTTACTATGTGCTTTATGTCTTAAACTACTTGGTGACCATTACATGTGTTCATGCTAGTACATTCATTAACCTGCTACCCAGGCCTAAGGTAGTACCTAACATGATTATTTATAGGGGAATCCGATTCCAGTTAACACAGACCTTGGCGGGTTTTGTGTGTACAATATTACTATTTTTCCAAAACACAATCAGTGGGATTGTACTTACCAGTTTTTCCATTTACTACGGTTTGAATTGTACGCTTGGAACCTTGTATGTTTTCACATTTATGCCATAGTTACGCTTTGAACAATATTGAATTACAAATACTTTTTACTTAACTTTTGTTAGTGTCAAAACCTATGTTACTCACCAACTACTTGTAGTTGACATTTACTCACATGTTTCAGGTGCACCAGTTTGAGGACACTACTTGATCACATAGGACATGGACCTAGTTTCAATTTAATTTAATTATGATATGTTTGAATGCTTTGTTTTCCATTTCTACTTGTAACGGATGCATTTAATTATGATGAATAAATAATATCATTTAATAGATGATCATGTGATTATGAACAACCGCGTCAGCCCCGACGTATAATCAGCCGCCGACCGGGGTGTGACAAGTGGGCTCACCATGCTTAGTGGAGTCATCATCGGAACTGGTTCGGCGCCTTTTGGGCTCCGGTGAAGGCAAGATGGATGCATTGTGTTCCGGTGCAACGGGCTATGAAGGTGGTGAAGACATAGCCTGTAATGTAAGATATAAGTGCCAAACCCAAATGTCTATGCCATGTAACTAATGTGTGAGGTTATAGTCTAGTATGCAAATCCTAGTTATCTATAACCAATGGCTCTGATACCAATATGTCACACCACCAAATTCCACTAACGGAGTTTTACCGTTTGGTGCGTGAAAAACCAGGATCTTAGTCATTAGTTACATCGAACGGCACTATATGGGACTCAAATGAAAATATCATAAACGTTCAGAGTAAATGCGGAAGCGATAAATAAAAGTAAATGCGCAAAACAAACGCGCCCAAAGTCTAGTCCAAAATAGTTTAAACGTCTTGATAAATAAAAAAATCAATAAGAGGAATCCATGCATTTCCTAGTCGTGCACCTGTGTCTTAGTTTAGCGTCCTGAGAAAACATGTAAGAAAAGTGTCAACACGAGGTTGGTGAGTACACAGGTTTCAGTATGTTATAATGTTTAACAGATTAATGTACATTCAATATATAAATCAACAGATAGCTAACCCATATACATGTTAACTAATGCGCTCGCAACCGAAAGCTGACTGTTTATGTGTTCGCCTCCCACCAGGCCTATCAACCATGGTGCATGTTTAGGTCAATATTGCACCCGTTCGACCTCCAATCGAGTTAGCGCGACTAACGCGGGTGAGGTTTGTCAAACCCAGTAGTACTACTCAAATTACCTCGCTATGTTCATATTAACGGTCCGATGTGAGGACTTAATAATAGATGTGTATGCATAGTCATATAAGTGATAACATATATGAATTACAAAAAATAAAAAGCTTTTACGTCATGATTTCTCCCCCAGTTTAAAATAGTAAAAAGGGGTCGTGAAAACTCACCTGATTTGTGTAGGTAGATTCACACGAGAATGAGATTTGAATCACAAGTGTTAGCCCGAAACGACTTACAAATGCCCTAGAATTATAACATAATAATTAGGGATATAATGGAATATGTGACGACGACACAGAATGTTGAACGTCCAAAAAACGCTCTATTAACCAAGGAGTTGACGAACATGTCTACGGGAATTGAAAGATTTTCTTAACATAATATTTAGGATAGATACATTACGCGACGATTAACATAATAATATAAAATATATTCGAACGTTTGCATCATTAAACTAATGGCCTAAGAAAATAATATATATATATATCTATATATTATTTTTAGATTTAACAAAATATCAAAATAAACAATTGTGCGACAAAAATAATAAATCTATTATTTTTATTCGAGGATATAAACAAGTGTAAATAATATAGATAATTTTATTATTTATTAGTTTAAAATGTTACACGAAATTTATAAACGAAATGATAATAATCTATAAATATATATTATTTTTAATTGAGATCACGGGTTGAAAATAATATAATATATTATTTTATAAACGAAATTTAAATAACAATTATGGGTTACAAGACTAAACCCGAGCCTATGGGTGGTTTTTCGGTTTAAAACGCATTAATATATTAATATAATAACACAAGGATTGATTTTTATTTGAAAATAATTATTAAAAATGGTTTAAAAACAAAACAGTGTGGAGAGACTCGAACCCGGTCTCTCCTAGACAAGCACACACAACTAACCAGTCCCGTCCGACATGATTTCGTGACAGAAACGACTTAGAATTGATTTTATCAATCAAGAACACTGTGTTCTTCCCCCATACCCAAAGCCGATCGATTCCAGTCCCAATTTCCATCGATTTCGAATACGACTGAAGCAATAGACAGAGGGTTTTGTAAATCGAGTCATTACGAATCAGTAGGTGGATTTAATTTGAAAAGCATCAAGTTTATGATCATTTTAATTGCAGATTAAATCACCGAAACTCAAGGTATGAACAACAAATCGATTTGAATGATTCTGATAATGAAAGTTGTTAAAATCATAGGGCTTGTACTATATCAGACCTTGCGAATCCATTGGTATGATTAATTTTCATTGAAACTGTGTTTAAGATCAAAACCCTCAATTCGTTTATGAACAAACCCTAGTTTACAGATTTTGAAAAATTCGATTATAACCGATTCAATTGATATGGGGCTTTCAAAGAGTAGGTGTTTGCGAATCTAACCATATGATTTAATTGGACTGTGACTGAGTCTAGGATCAAAAGACCCAAATCGATTTAAGAACAAGTCCTAGATTGAGATCATGACAAAATCGACGTTGCTTGATAAAATTAACATAGCTCTTTTGATGAATACATGTTTGCGAAACTGATGGTATAATTTAATTGGATTTATACAGAGCCTAGGGTGATGATCGATTAACCCACAATCGCATGAACCCTAGAATCGGGTTCATGATATAATCGATGTTGTAAGCCCTAATTGGCATAGGGCTTTCAATCTAGGAGTAAAAACGAAAGTGATGATGTAAGTAATTACCAGAATAGATGATAAATTGATGGAGTTCGGTTAGATTGGGCTCCGACTTCGCGCGTTTTGATCTACGGTGACACAGGCTTCAACTCCGGTGGAATTGACGTGTGTAGTAGCTTCAGTGGGGTTCGTACGAGGTGTGTAGATGATTAGTTTGCGAGTACAATGATCGAAACAATCGAATTTGAATAATAATCTTAAACTGTCGACGGTTACGAGTTTAATTCCCATTATTGGGTTTAATTTCGAATCAATGATGATGATTAAAACTCTAATGACGATCGTAAATGACGTTAAACAAGTTTTTCAATCTCAATCTCGAACGAAAACTGTTATCAGATTTGAATTCTCAAGAACAACGGTTTGACTTTAAAAGTCAAACAGAATCGAAATTGAATTATTTACGGAATTAGTCCCTGCAGTTTATATGTATTTGAGTTTGGTAAGTTGATAGAATTGGTCCCTCAAGTTTGGATTGAGTTATCTATGTTAGGAACTTGTTAGCTTGGCTTTCAAAAGTCAACATAAATAAATAGGCATGTGATTTTGACTCTCAAAGTCAACAGAGTGGGTTTTGACTAACTACACTACTAGTCCTTGTAGTTGTAAGTTTACATAATGACAGAATTAGTCCCTCGGGTTTGAGTTAAGTTAATTAAGTTAACTTTGACTGAGTTTGGTTAACGGAGTTAACCTGAAAATCTGGATTGTCACAGTATTAGCAACTAACTTTATGGCTAAGGGGATCATATTTTAAGGTTTTTAAGAGAAACTACTTACACGATGATAGTTAAAATAAATAGATAAAAAAAAAATTTATAATGGGTTTGTTTGTAAAGATTGTTTCACATGAGGGTCTGGTCAATTTTTGTGATCACATGGGGGCTTATCGCCATTAGAGTTGGCGAGAAACTCCATTGCCTAGGCTTGTAAAATAGGTGGCAGGTAAAACCGTTATTTGGTCACTTACTCGCCAGCATGGAAGTTGATTAAGTTGATTTTTTTTTGTCTTCTACCTGAGAAAAAACTCGCCACTATGGAAGGTAATTAACTTATTTTTTGTCTTCTACCTGAGAAGAAACTCGCCAAAATGGAAGGTAATTAACTTGATTTTTTTGCCTTCTACAAAATCATAAAACAGTGGTTATATATTTTAAATGACTGAAAAATGATAACTACAAAATCATAAAATATATTTTAAATGAATGAAAAATGATAACTACAAAATCATAAAATAGTGGTTATACGTTATTTAATTATTCTGCATTTGAAGAATAATTAAAGATTCGTTTTAACAATTAACTTTTATTTTTTCTTTTTGTCTAGAACAAAAGTACGAGATAATAATTGAGAGTTCCGGTTAATCAAGTTATTTACAAAAGAACTTAATTAACCTGAATTACTCTATGAACTAAAGATTCGTAGAAGACAAAAAAATCAAGTTAATTACCTTTCATGTTGGCGAGTTTCTTCTCAGGTAGAAGACAAAAAATAAAGTTAATTACCATCCATGGTTGCGAGTTTCTTCTCAGTTAGAAGACAAAAAAACCAACTTAATTAACTTCCATGTTGGCGAGTAAGTGACCAAATAATGGTTTTACCTGTCACCTATCTTACAAGCCTAGGCAATGGAGTTTCTCGCCAACTCTAATGGCGATAAGCCCCCATGTGATCACAAAAATTGACCAGACTCTCATGTGAAACAATCTTTACAGACAAGCCCCATTATAAAAAAATTCTTTTATTCTCTGTTTACCTTCTTCATCGTTTTTCATTAAGCGTTCAACAACCTTTCATTATGTACAAGTGAATTGATAGTTGAAAGAGTAAAGTAGGCCACCTTAACGAGTTTCCTAAAAGTAAAGTTTTAATGAAAGATAGTAACGAAACAACTTTATAATTGCATCTTTGTAAAGTTTTAAAGGTAAAGGAAAAATGTTTTAAAGTTAAAGAAAGAAAAGCTTACTTTATTTTAAATAAAACTAAGCTACCAAAAATAGATTTCAGTTTAAAGTAAAGATAGAACACACCAACGTTAGCTAACTTTTAGTATGCATGACAGGTAGTATGAGTAAAAGGAAAGAATGAGTTAAAGGAGTCGCAATGGCTGGATAGCATGGACGTCGGGCTGCTGTGCTGAAGACTGGCTTTCCTGTTCCCGATAGTTCATGTTTATGTTTTAATGAATTTGGATTATGGATGTTTTGGATTAAAGACTTCCGCTATAACACATTCCGATTTATAGTTTAAGAACTATGTTTATTATGTTTTCTGACAACTATGAGATGTACCGGTTGGGGCGTTTCATAATCATATGATATATATATATATAAATATATACATACTAGGTTAAAATCATGCGTATTACACGGATTGAATAAATAAAATGGTATATACTTTGTAATAAAAAATTTATATTTTAGAAAACCCGTGTAACACACTGGTTGATAAACCGGTGTATTACATCGGTTAAGTAAAATATAATGTAATTTGTTAACATACTCGTCGAAATATGTTTTTAATAAATGTAATTTGTTTTGACAGTTATAAGCTCTGTTAAGTTAGTTTCTAAAACATTTTTTTTAAATGAGTATTAATTTTAAATAAAACTAAGCTACCAAAAATAGATTTCAGTTTAAAGTAAAGATAGAACACATCAACGTTAGCTAACTTTTAATATGCATGACAGGTAGTATGAGTAAAAGGAAAGAATGAGTTAAAGGAGTCGCAATGGCTGGATAGCATGGACGTCGGGCTGTTGTGCTGAAGACTGACTTTCCTGTTCCCGATAGTTCATGTTTATGTTTTAATGAATTTGGATTATGAATGTTTTGGATTAAAGACTTCCACTATAACATGTTCCGATTTCTAGTTTAAGAACTATGTTTATTATGTTTTCTGACAACTATGAGATGTACCGGTTGGGGCATTTCATAATCATATGATATATATATATATATATATATATATACATACTAGGTTAAAATCATGCGTATTACACGGATTGAATAAATAAAATGGTATATACTTTGTAATAAAAAAATTATATTTTAGAAAACCCGTGTAACACACTGGTTGATAAACCGGTGTATTACATCGGTTAAGTAAAATATAATGTAATTTGTTATCATACTCGTCGAAATATGTTTTTAATAAATGTAATTTGTTTTGATAGTTATAAGCTCTGTTAAGTTAGTTTCTAAAACATTTTTTTTAAATGAGTATTAATTTTTTTATTAATTGATAAATATTAATTCATATTAAATTCATTTTATTGATGAAATAATAACTATTAATAATTAAATAATAAGTATTCGTAATTAAATTTATATTAAAAATCTAAAACTAAATTATTTTAATATCATTATTTAATAGGAGAGAGACGATAAAAAATGATAAAAACGAATCAGAAAGTGACACGTGTCCATATGATTTTTATTTTAATACAAAGATTATTATTTAATATTCATTATTTAATAAGAGAGAGAAACAAAAAAATTAATATTTAATAGGAGAAAGAGACGAAAAAATATGGATGAAAAGTAACCAGAGATTGACACGTGTCATCAAAAAAAATTATTTATTAGCATAGATATAAGATATATATACATTGTTGTGTTTGTAAAAATCTTCATTTAATGTTTCATGGTTTCGTCCTTTATCTATATTAAAAACGTAACCTTATGTTATTTAACTTTAATAAGCACACTTATTAATAGCGTTAGCTATATGTGGGATTATACTGGGTACGTTTGGTTTGGTTTGGTTAAGTACACTTATCATCGTTTTCAGTAAGTATTATTTATGGATTCAAATCTTACAACGACTTGTTATTAAAATTTCACTAAAATAACTATTTTACACGTACCTTTTACATAGTATAGGGTTAAATATTCAGAAAGATAAAATGAAAAATAGTCATTTTACATCAAATTAATTGAAATTTAACGCATGTTAGTGGTAAGGACGAGTTCTGTAAGACGTATAGAATGAAAGGACCATAAGTGTAATCATGCGACTAACTTGAGATTTCAACGACGGAACAGTATAAAACATCTTCTATATTCGTGCCACCAAAATGGAACATTAACTATTTACATGTGACTTTTTATCCAAGAATTTGGTTCCCCTACCAAGCAATTTGAGATCTTGAATACTCATTCAAAAGGGGGAGACTTATCATTCAAACCTAAGATTTCAACGACTAGTAGGATCACTCATATGCCACCTCTAACACTCGACAACCTAATTTTCAATGTTGCGTCAAACACCTGAACAATCATGTGTCTAACACCTTCAATTGTGCGTTCAAACTTATAACAATAGTGCATGCTAAATTTCAATGTTCCAAGACACTATATTAGGTTTTGGCGCACAAGTTTATAAAGGTGTGTCCAATACATGGCGTCAAAACTCATTACAATGATGTCTTCACATTTAATTGTTTGTTTAGTTGTTATAATCAGATCTGATACACATATTTAAATCACTTTTGTCAAACATAAAGAGTGTCTACATACTACTATCCGAAAAAAAAACAATAAAATGATACAACCATTTATGTTACCTTTATAAGAGGCAATAACATATTATCTAGCGTCCGAAAACGGTATTACAATTGTTGGCTTTATTTTATATCAGTATTACCGAATAATATTTAAGAAAGACAAATGACACATGAAAGAGACAATTTAAGAAGACCCAGTAAACAATAGCTAGATAAAGACGCAAACCTAAATAATCTTCATTGACAATTTGAAAACCAAATCTAAAGTCTATACCTTGAATTAATATTTATTTCTTGTTTTGTTCTTCTATATCTTAGGGTGAAGGGGGTACAAGCGGGTAACGCAATCGGGTACTCGAACCCGCGCGGGTACACTGCCGCCGACGCCTTACCCGAGTTCAAATGTTGGCTTTTGCGGGTATATGTACCCGAGAGTGAGGGTTGATTGAGCCATCGCCAGGTACGCCAGCATAGCATGCACCAGATCACATCCTTTGCCACTGTAGTTTTCTTCTCTATTGACATCTACTCTGTAAGAATCAACTGAAACCTTCATTTCTCATGACCTTTTTATATACATAAATTTATATTATATTATATATTATTTTTTTATATTTTTTTATATATATAAAGAGGGAGAGAGACAGAATACACTTGTGATTATTTTTTAATAAACAACGGGAGAGTTAAATATATATTAAGGTTGATGGATTTATTATTTTTATTTTATTAAATAAATGAAATTAGTTTTAAATAAATATATATTAGTTTTAATTTAAAAAATGAAATATTTTTTTAGGGTATTAGGGTTGTGTCCCCATCACTTTAGGGTATTAGGGTAGCATTTGGGTAAAAATGAGATGACACATTCTCATTAGGTATTTTGTTAGGGTAGTTTTTTGGATGAGGGTTGTGTCCCATTCACCCTTATAATTTTATTTATTAGAGCTTATACCCTAAGAGTTGAGTTCATGAGAGAACTAACTTTAATAAGAGAACTAGATAACTCTTCATTAAAGGGAAGAAAATTAATAACAAAAAACATAACTTAAAATATAAATCAAAAACTAAAAAAGTGGTTCGGAGACCATGTTTCCCATGTTGTCCTCGTTAAAAATAATAATAAAAAAATGTAATACTGCATATGTGTAGTATCACCTAAAAAACCTAACCCACCCCCAAAAACCTAAACCCCACTCCACCCCCACCCCACCCCACCCAAAAACCTAGCCCCACCCACCCCCCCCAAAAAAAACCTAAACCTCCCACCCACCCCCACTACAAGGTAATGACCCTGTGCCGACGCCGCCTATACCGACGACACTTGTCGTCGGCATAGGTCACCCTGTACCGACGACATGTCGTCGGTGTAGGTCAAAACCAAAATTTTGAATGGGACACCCTATACCGACGACATGTCGTCGGTACAGGGTTGAGGCAGATTGGAAGGAAAGATGGCGCCCAATGAATTATTGGTGAAAACCTGTATCGACGACATGTCTCGGTATAGGTTACTTTTGATTTTCTTTTTGTTTTTTTATTTAATAAATGTTCATCGGTTAATTTTTTAAAATTAAAAACAATTCTGAAAAAGCCTATGCTGACGACATGTCGTCGGGACAGGTTTTTTACCTTTATTGACTGGTCAACATTCTTGGAACCCTATACCGGTGACATGTCGTCGGCATAGGCTCCTGCACCGACGACAAACAGGCCTATACCGACGACATGTTGTCGGTATAGGGTTCAGCGCGAACAAATAGGAAAACAGACGGCAGAACTTCATTTCCACCCAAAACCCTCCAAAACTCCCCCAAATTGTTCTCTCCGGCGATTTCACCCTTTTTGGGAGCAACTTTCACACAAACTCTCGAGATTTAAGGTGAGGTAACATCCGAGTTTCATATTTTAGCTAATTTTTCAAGATTTTGAAGTTTTGTTCATTTATTTTGGTTAGGTTTTGGAGGAATTTCACCATTTCTTGGATTTCTAGCTTTGTGAAGGTAAATACTCGTTTTAATTACTAATTTGTGATGAAATTTGGTTTAGATCAAAGATTTTTATGATTTTGTATGTATGTGTTATGTATGTATGTTTGTATGTATGAGTATGTATATTTGTATGTATGATGGAATTATTAAATTATGATTAGTTTATGTCATTTGGTTTAGATGCGTGATTATTTTATATAATTTAGTTTATGTAAATTAGTGTTTGTATGTATGTGTATATATGTGTGTAATTTGTGTTTATGATGATTAGTTTGAATGTTTAGTTTGTATGTATGTGTGTAATTTGTGTTTATGATCATTAGTTTGGATGATTAGTTTGTATGTATGTGTGTAATTTATGTTTATGATGATTAGTTAATATGAATGTATATATGTGTATGTATGTTTGTATGTATATGTTTGTAATTATGTAATTAGACATTTATTTATTTATGTTTGTATGTATATGTTTGTAATTATGTAATTGGGTTTTTATTTATGTATGTATGTAATTGTGATGTGTAGGTATATAAGAGGGTATTTATTCATATGCTTATATATGTATTTTTGTATGTATGTTTGTTTATGTTCAACGGATGTATGTATGTTTGTAGGTATATTTCTTTTTTTTATGTATGTTTATGTATATAATTGTGTGTATGTATATATGTTTGTATGTTTATGTATATAATTGTGTGTATCTATTTTTTTATGATTTGTATCTATATAATTGTGTATGTATATATATAAGTGTGTATGTATGTATATATGTTTGTTTGTATATGTAACTTTATTTAATTTTGTTACAAGTTCGGAACTCGTTGTGTTGACGAGGTGGGAATAACATTATATTTGTGTTTCATTGAACTTATTTAAGGTATGTATCCAGACTTTTTTTTACCTTTGTGTAGTTAATTATTTATTTCATTTATGGTGTAAACGGGTCGTTTATCATAATTTTATAAATACTATTACTTATATATTAAAAAATATATATATTTTATAATTTTATAAAATAAATAAGAAAAAGGCTTGCGCCTCTAATGTCATTTATGTACGTCTTTGTGTATGTATGTCATGTCTCATGTTTTGTACACTAGTATGTTTATTTAGGATAACCCTTTAGAATATACCCGTCCAAAATTTGTCTAATAGAGATAAATTTTGGATTGTCCCCTTTGGGACTGCTTTTTGAATATTCTATTTCATTTACGATATGTATACATTTTAACGGGTTGACATTTAAGATAAAATTGGTAGCTATTTCTCCTTACTCCTTCGAGTTTACGGTTTATCTGCATACTTGGGGAGTTAAGGGGAAATGTTGCTGATTTTTTCTTAAATAGTCAACTCGATAAAATGTATACATATGAGATAGAATATTCAAAATTGGGTTAGGATCCACCGCCTTAGAGTACCGATCAAATCATATATATTCATTTATATCATTTATTACATGCACGTATATGTGTATGCTTATGACACTAGATATTGCAATTGATAAATTTGGGTTACACTGGGAAATCAGAATTCTCCGGCTTTCTTAAGCGGTCTTCGCAACTTTATAGAGACGGCCAAGAACCATGTCGACGGTCGAGGTAGAGCGTTTTTCCCATGTAGACGTTGTTGTAATGCGTGTAGACAGGATTTGAACACGATACATGACCACATACATGACCGTGGGTTTCTACAATCATATCAGAATTGGATTTATCATGGTGAACAACATCCTCGTGCGGCGGAGATAGCATCACTTTTTGCCCCAAGAACAACACCAACTCCTCCAATAACTATAACAACAAATAATGAGATGTTTGATGCCATAGATGATGTGATGGCAGAGCAAAATATAAACGAGGATAATATAGATGAAGATGGAACTGGTTTAGACCCAGAGTTTGATGTGTTGTTTGAGGAGCTAAATAAGGAGTTATACCACGGTTGTAGTCAAATGTCTTCTATAAACTTCATAGCCAAATTGATGCATATCAAAGTTATCAACAACTGGACGAATAGTTCGTTTGACCAACTGTTAGAGCTTCTACAAATTTCATTGCCGAAGGAAAATCACGTTCCAGCGTCACATTATGAAACTAAGAAGAAACTGAGTAAGATTGGGTTAGGATATCAGTCTATCCATGCTTGCATTAATGATTGTGCACTGTTTTGGAAGGAGAATGAATCAATGCAAAACTGTCCGGTTTGTAATGAGAGTAGATGGGTTAACAAAAACACAAAGGGGAAGAAAGTACCACAGAAAGTGTTGCGCTACTTTCCATTAACTTCATGGCTTCGAAGAAGGTATAGTTCAATATTAACGGCAAAAGATATGATCTGGCATAATACTGGACGCTCAACGGATGGTATGATGTGACATCCGGTTGATGGGAAGGAATGTCAAGAATTTGATGAGAGATATCCGGATTTTGCTAAAGAACCAAGGAATGTCCACTTAGGTTTGGCTGCCGGTGGTTTTAATCCGTTCGGTAACATGAGTCAGACTTACAGTATGTGGCCAGTAGTGTTAACAATATATAATACACCACCGTGGTTATGTATGAAAGAGTCTTCTTTCATGTTAACCTTGCTAATTACCGGGCCTAAATCACCTAGTAAGGACATTGATGTTTTCTTAAGGCCTTTGGTTGATTAGTTGAAAATGTTGTGGGCTAAAGGAGTCCAGGTGAGAGATGCATCAATCAAAACTGTATTTAGGATGCATGCGACACTGTTATGGACTATCAACGATTATCCTGCTCGTAGTAGCTTATCTGGATGGAGTGGTCAAGGTTATAAAGCATGCCCCACGTGTAACATTGACACACCTTCGTGTGCTATAACGAATACGATAGCTTTTGTTGGACACAGAAGATTCTTGCCTAGCATAAATGGAGGAACGATCTGTCGTTTGATGGCAAGAAAGAGACAAGACATCCTCCCCGACGATTGACTAATGCTCAAATATTAGAACAACTAAAAAGTCTCCCAGATCGTGTTCCGGGGAAATATCCAATGCATGGAGGGATTAAAAGAAAGCGCCTTGCATCAGAGTTGAATTGGACTAAATGAAGTATCTTCTTTGAGCTGGATTATTGGTCTTCTCTGCTTTTAAAACACAATCTTGATGTTATGCACGTGGAGAAAAATGTGTGTGAGAGTTTATTGGGTACTTTGTTGATGAACGATAAATCAAAAGGCACAAGCTCCTTACTCTTTCACACCCACAAGTTGTAACAACCACAAGCTCCTTACTCTTTCACACCCAGCGATCGAGAACGCATTTGTTAGTTTAGTCGAGGAGTGAGACTGCCTGATGGATTTGGATCAAATTTAAAAAATAAGGTACTTCACAATGATTCAAATATAATTGGGTTAAAGTCCCATGATTATCACATCCTCATGCAACGATTACTGCCAATAGGGGTACGATCGGGTCTGTACAAAAATGTTTTAACAACAATCAATGACGTTTGCACATTCTTTCAAAAAATTTGTGCACGATCAGTAGATGTGAAAGACATGTATGAAGCAAATGAGGAAGTGGTTAAGATATTATGCAATTTGGAAATGATATATCCTCTAGCATTTTTTGACATAATGGTTCATCTCATTCTTCATTTACCTGAAGAATCTATTCTTGGTGGCCCTGTGTATATGAGATGGATGTATCCTTTTGAAAGATACATGAAAAAACTCAAAGCATATGTTAGAAACAAGGCCAAACCTGAAGGCTCAATTGTAGAGGGTTATGTTGCAGATGAAGCCTTGACATTCTGCTCTATGTATCTGGACTGTATGCAGACCAAATTTAACCGACCAGATAGATAAGCAGATGCTGGCATCCCCAAAAGGCAGTTTCAAGTGTTTTCTTCACAATGTCGACCAATATCGAAAAAGAAAATCAAGGCGATCTCTGAACATGCCAACAAATCATTAACAACTGCGATGAAATCAAAGACTACAAATTGTAAGTTTTTTTGTCCATCTACCAGTGATAAACTATTATTATATTTTAATTTAATTCCACTAATTTGAATTTTATTTTGTCCATCTACCAGTGAATTTGAATCTAAATTTCTTGAACGCAATATGCAAACCGATTTTTCTTCATGGTTAAAATATGAAGCAAATGTATTTTCATCTTCATCTTCTACACCCGATAATAAAGAATTAAGGGCATTGGCACATGGTCCTTTGTACGCATATTCTTATACTACTTGCATAGTCAACGGTGTTAGATTTGTGGTACAAAATCGTGATTCCCGAAGCACTACTCAGAACAGTGGTGTGGTTACAATAGGAGAAGACGATATTGCATTTTATGGTCAACTACAGGATATCATAGAGTTGAAATACATTGATGGTTACTCGGTTGTACTATTCTGTTGTAAATGGTTTGACACGAGAGGTAAAAGATTAATTAACCAAAACAATACTATCATAATTGACATCGGCCGTGAATGGTATGTTGGCAAAGAATGGTTTGATGATGTCCAATATATATTAGTCACACAGGCTAAACAAGTGTTTTATCTTCGAGATCCTTCTCGAACCACTGGCTAATGGAGGGTTATTGAGGACGTTCACCATCGAAAGCTTTGGGAGCATCCTAGTGTTGTTAATGAGATAGATATATTGCACGGCATTCAATCAAATGATTATACTTTGGTTGTCGACACCGGATGCGAAGGTGGTGAATCAAGTCATGTTGCCCTGATTCCCCATGCAGACAGTCAATCTATTACACGAGAAACTCAATCATTTTTTGGTAACTTGGTTGTCGACTTAGGCTACTTGCCCATGCGTACAACTTTAAATGAAGGTGGTGACCCAAGTCATGTTGCCCCGATTGATCTCGATGAAAGTTTTATTAATGATGATGTAGAAGATGAAGAAGATGCATACAATTCAGATCGACCCTATTAACATGTTCAGATCGACCCATTATAAAGAAGGGACAGGATGGGCCAATGATTTTGCATCAATAGATTATGTAAGTAAAATGATTTTGTTGTTAGAACATCCAAGTTTGACTTTAGACGGGTCAAAATGACCCAAACACACTTTAGTAGACTTAAAACATCCAACTTTAAGTTAAACGGGTCAAAATGACCCAAACACATTTTAATATACTTGGAACATCCAACTGTAACTTTAAACGGGTCAAAATGACCCAAACACACTTTAATAGACTTAGAACATCCAACTCGAGGCCAATTGTTGAATATGTTTGCTAGTATTATTAGTATTTGTTTTTATTAGTGTTGGTTGATTGGAATGTGTGAATTTGGGTCGTCTATGACTTATAGTTTAAAATGTTGGTTATCCATTTTACAGTAGTTATGCTGTTGAATTTTAGTAAAATAGTCAAGTGATTGTTTATTACATTGTTTAATGCAGGACCGAATCCAAGAAGAGTATACAAGATCATCCGCTGAGTCTGGTGATGACTCATCCGCTATTGATGAGTTTGCATGCATGGAGCGTGCATTGGGTCATCGACGTGGCCATATCCGGGGTGTTGGTCGTGTGGTGAGTAATCCCACACCGGATGTGTTCGGTACTCCCCCTCCATAACCACATTGGCAAGACGTTGATGAGCGTGTAGCTAGTCTTCAACAACAATTCCAAGAACAACAACGTGAAGCCCAACGAGAGGAAGAACAACTGCAAAATCAACAACTAGAGGAAGAACGTCGTATGCATAATCAACAAATGCTTGAAATGCAACGACAAATGGATCAAATGCGTCGAATGTGGGAGCGCCGAACTAGTAGCGATGATAACTAGCTTGGAGTTCTTGAGCCTTTGCCTTTGTTGTTGGTGTGGTGTTTGTCTTGAATAATTTGCATATTTGTGTGTTTTGAATGTTGGATTTGTCGGACAAGTTTGTGGGTCGAACAATTTGTATGTTTGTTTTATGTTTCGAATATTAGTTTTTATCGGATTTGAATGTTTGAATGGTTTATATTTAATTATTTGCAGGTTTTGTTTTTAGAAATTTAATATTTCTAGAAAAATATTAAAAATAAAAAAAATAAAAATAAAAACAGAAAGACCTATACCGACGACATGTCGTCAGGATAGGCCCTTTTCAAAAATTATAAAAAAACAAAAAAAAACCCTATACCGACGACCCTATGTCGACGACAAGTCGTCCGTACAGGGATTGACTCTATACCGACGACATGTCGTCGGTATAGGTTTTCTTTTTGAATTATTTAAATAGACTCTATACCGACGACTTGACCTATACCGACGACAATCTTGGCTATTGGTACGAGGCAATACCGACGACATGTCGTTGGTATAAGCTATCCCGACGACAAGTCGTCGCTATAGGGTCAAAAAAATCATCGGGATAGGGTGATACTGTTGTAGTGCCCCCTCCAAAAACTTAACCTAAAAGCTAAACTAAAACCTAAAGCTAAGCCGACTATTTTTTCGAGGTTTTTTTTTTGAACGAGGATGACGTGGGAAACAAGGTCTCCGAACCATTTTTTTAGTTTTTGATTTATGATTTTTTTATTATTATTTTCTAGCTAAATTTTAGTTTTCTTTTGAACTTCACCCTATACCCTAAAACCAAACTATTCCTATTATTTGGTTTGGTTTCATTTCACAATGAGTTGTGTATTTGGTTTCAAAAAATAAAAATCCATGCTAATAATCTAGTTTACGGTTTAACCTAAAAAACGTAAAAATCCTTAGAACTAGATCATGAAGTATCGTACTACGCATGACTCATCTAACTTTTAGATGAATCCTTCTTCTAATAAACGACTCCAGAAAATGCCACGTGTCATTATCATAATTAATCTCATTAAATTTTTTTAATTTTCTCTATTTTAAGTAAGCTTAAAATTTTGAAATCTAATTATGTTAATTTTTTTATAACTATTACTTAATTTAGGAAATAAAGAATTTTATCTATTGTACTTTTATTTTTATATCAAACAACTACATGTAATAAATGGATATATAACCTAGTAACCAAATATAACAAACCCAACAAGAAATTTATTTTTGGATCATTGAAAAACTAAATTGATTTGTTGAGATAAAATCAAATCAATCATTTATTTCCAAACGTATGATACGTTCTCTAATACACCTTATCACACAAGAAGAAGAAAAATAAGGGCTAGATATAATTTATCAGATCATTAGGTTAAAATCTTGTGTATTACACGAGTTGAATAAATATAATATTATATATTAGGTAATAAAAAATTATTTTTTAAAAACTCATATTTTACACGGGTTAGAATAAACCTGAGGAATACAATATAATCTGTTAACACATACACTCTTCAAAATATGCATGACATTTATTAATTTATAGATTAGTATTTTTTTAAATATATTATTATTAAAAGATAGAGATGTATTTAATAAGATAGAGAGACAGAAAAAGAATGTTGAGAATAAATATGGAGACGACACGTGGCATGAAAAACTTTTATTTATTATATAGTATAGATATACATATAGATTCATAGTGGTACCGTGATTGGGGGCATGATCCACATGGCCCTTTCACGGACGTGGAACACTACGCACGTTAGTGATTCTATCTAGTGATAGACCATGTGCTAATGTGGCATTGATGTAGCGGGACGTGAATCACTTGGATGTGAAATCATTACGAATGACCTTATAAATCACGTTTATAAAATAACATAGATAGTGTTAGATGTTCCCAATAGTGATCACAAAGGTTAAAGCAGCAGACATTTTTGGTATCGGTATGATGAGGATGAGGTTTTGGCCCGAGTTGATTTTTAAAGAAAAGTTTTGATCTTCTAGCAAAAGATCCAAGTATGAATGAATGATTGTTAGGTTTAAGTTTTGGTAGCAACCATTTAATGCTCCATGTAACATTAATAAATGAATCTAGCATGTCAACATCGTACTCTATTTCAACTAGATCTTAATAAAGCATTTATTTAAAAACACCTAATTTACTCTTATTAATTAAACCTATCAAACCTGTGTACCTTAGAATTAAACCGTCACCTGTTTGTTTACATTATTTTTTATAACAGATGAAACCTTACGACTTGGTGATTGATTGAAAATACATCATTTACAATGAGTATGTCTCCGCAAGGACGTGTAGTAAAATTTATAGAATGCACAAATCAATTTTAGTTCCGAACAAAATTAGCCCTTATTAAGTAAACTATCATTTCCGTCAATGTGGTTTGGTCAAAATTGTCACTTTAATCAAATAGTTTGTTTTCTTGTATTTAGGTCTTCGTGGTTTTAAAATCTTGTCATTTTCATCCGGTAAACTAACGCCA
This sequence comes from Smallanthus sonchifolius, assembly GCA_023525975.1. Lineage (NCBI taxonomy): Eukaryota > Viridiplantae > Streptophyta > Magnoliopsida > Asterales > Asteraceae > Smallanthus > Smallanthus sonchifolius. Next base: position 72,817,210 of record CM042029.1, read on the forward strand.
TCCATTTTTCTCAGTTAAATGAGGGGTATTTAAGTCCTTTTACATATTTGTTTTATTTATTTATCTTTTTTACTCTCACTTTTTAATCATCCCTAATTTAACCTCTAATTTAATCATCCTCTGTCGCCAGAAATTGGTCAGGAAAAGATGAAGAAGGCCAACAGGGGGTGATTAAATGAGAGGTTAAATTGTAGATGATTAAAAAGTGAGAGTAAAAAGATGAAGAAATAAAACAAATATGTGAAAGGACTAAAATACCTCTTATTTAACTGATAAAAATTGATGGTGTTAGCTGATTGGATGAAAGTGACAAGATTTTAAAACCACGAGGACCCGAATAGAAGAAAACAAACTACTGAATGAAAGTGACAATTTTAATCAAACCATAATGATAAAAATGACAGTTTACTATTAAAATTATTAACTTTTGATTTAAAGAGAGGTAATGATATATACGACTAAAATATATTTAAAAAAATATGGTTACCTTATTTAACTTTCTACATCAGAATGGAATTTTTTTCCATTTATAATTTATTTATTTATTTTACTATTTGTTAATTTTTTTTTTGTTAAGACTTATTTTTAAGAGAGTGGATTATTGCAATGTTTTCAGAACCGGACCGGACGTCGAACCGGTCTCCTTACCGGTCCACTGGTCGGACCGGTCCGACCAGTCGGACCGGATTTAAGAACCGGACGACATCATAAATATTATAAAAATATATCAGTCTAAATAGCTTTTAATCCTTTCAAAAACCACCAACAAGTCAATTCCAATAATTTTAAACTAACAATTACCTACGAAATAAGAAGCCAAGAGACTTAAAAAAAATTAAAAAAAATAGTCAAGCGGTTCAACCAGTCCGACCACCCGGTTTCCGGTCCGACCGCCGGTTCAACCGGTCCGACCACCGGTTCGCTGCAGAAACGGTTCAACACATGTAACCGGACCGGTCAGACCACCGGTTCCCGGTCCGACCGGTTCGACCGGCCGGTCTGGGTTTCAAAACATTGGATTATTGTATGAAGAAACAGAATCCTCATTTTCTTATATGTTTGCAACTAGAAATGAAGACCCGTACGTGGCGGCGAGTACGTAAAGTTATTAAATACTAATAAAACCCGCACGTCTGCGAGACTAGTTACGCGTGCATGGAGGTAACATTAACGTCTTTAAGTACATAAAAGAAACGTATGAAGTTGCGGGACTTCAGTATAGATAGAAACGAGTATTACGCCTAGCATGTTGCGGCGTAAACATGACCAAACACTGAAACAATAAAATCGCTGAAGAAAAAAAACGTAATTTTAAGAAAAGTATAAAAATGCTAAAAGAAAAAAAAAGGCAAAAAAGGGGAAAAAATCGTTTACAACGATGGGGTTCGAACCTGAGACGTGGGAAGGCAAAGGCAAACCAAGCCTAAACCACTAGTCTATAGCCCACTTTCTTGTATGTTTCAGCTAGGGATGGGTTTGGGTCGGGTTTAGGTAATTCTAACCCATACCCGGTTATAAAATATTGTCCCATACCCAGCCCAAAACCCGTCGGGTATCGGGTATACCTACGGGTTTCGGGTAAACCCTTTGTTTGTAAAAAAAAAACCGTTGGATATACTCGACCCAAACCCGTCGGGGATCTATTGGCTATACAATTAAAATAAAAAAGAAACAAGATAAAATCATGTTTGGTATATACATTTAAAATAAATACGGTATATATAGTTAAAATAAATGCGGATATACACTTAAATTAAATTAAAAAGAAAGAAAGATATGTCGGGTATATAATCGGGTAAACGGGTATATGTTATCGGGTAATCGGGGCTAGTAAACGGGTATATCACCCTATTCCATACCCTACCCAAACTCGCGAAAAATTCAAATGTAATCCCAAACCCGGTCCCATACCCGTCCCAAATACTTCGGGTTTTCTCATCGGGTTCGAGTTTCATTGCCATCCCTAGTTTCAGCTTTGAAAACCCTTTAACTAAAAACGTCGGAGAAAGAAAAAAATGTTTCTAACAATGGGGATCGAGCCTAAGTCAAGAGGCCAAAGTATTTAAAAATTGGGCTGTTTCATATATTATGGTTTCCTAATTCATTTTTTAGCCCGAGATGTGCCTATTTAAAGTTTGGGCTGTTTCTGGTCGAACCCTGTTTATGTTTCGCGTCCAGTTACGTTCTATTGTCGCGTTTCTAAACCGACACTTATCCTAAGTTATTGTTTGGTGTCTTTCAGACCCCCAAACGTTCATGTTTCAAATTTCAGGATGTTACAACATGAGAGTTGTTCTGTATCACCCCAAACGTTCATGTTTCAAATTTCAGGATGTTACAACATGAGAGTTGTTCTGTATCACCGTAGGAAAGCTAATGTAGTAGCTGATACGTTAAGTCGTAAGGAAAGTCTGCAACCGATTCGAGTGAAATCATATCAATAGATAATTACTCCTGAACTCATTAAACAAACTTGCAGTTTACAATTGGAAAGGATGGTAGGACAAATCGGAAATTTGTCAAACACCTTCGGTGTCAAAACTTAGTTTGGTCGAATATGGATTCCTCGTTAAGAAGAACTTTGGCCTAAAATATTTCCCGAAGCCCATAAGTCTCGTTATTCTATCCATCGGGGCGCCACCAAAATGTATCAAGATTTAATTAAGGAAATATTACAGGCGGTCGGGCATGAAGCAGGAAATTACAGGTTACGTAAACAAGTGTATGAGCTGCTTGCAAGTAAAAGCCGAACATCAGATGTCGTATGGAAAGATCCAACCTTGGATATACTCGAGTGGAAGTAGGAACACATCACCATGTATTTTATAACAAAACTACCGCGTACAACCAAAGGGTATGCCACAATATGGGAATTGTGGGCCGCTTGACGAAAACTGCTTACTTTCTACCAATTCGTGAGACATTTACCTTAGAAAGATTGGCAGATTTATTCATTAAGGAAATTGTAGCGCGACATGGGGTACTAGTGTCTATTGTCTCATACAAGCATACACGGTTCACATTCAGAGTTTGGAAAAAGTTTCACGAATCTATGAACATCAGCACTGCATATCATCCTCAGACGGACGGTCAGTCCGAAAGGAGCATCCAAACTCTGGAGGACAAGCTCTGTGCTTGCATTATCGGTTTTGGAGGCAGCTAGGATAACCATCTGCCTCTAGCATAATTTTCCTACAACAATTGCTATCATGCGGGCATCGAAATGCCACCATACGAGATGTTATACGAGCGAAGATGTAGGACTCCCATTTTTTGGGGTGACATGGGCAAAGAGAATTGGGATGTTTAGAAGCTGTTACGGCCACAACCGAAAAACTTGATAAGATAAAAGCATTTTTGTCTTTTGATGACGTTTTTCATATTTCTTTTCTTTGGTATGAATTCAAGAATAGAAAATGTAAGATTAAGTGGATAAAATAGCTACAAAACCCTTTAAACTTTATGTAATGTTTTTCTTGTTTGAGCGTCTTGCTAGTCGGTGTATGATATTCCGTTAAAAAATCATGATTTTGATTCAAGTATTCTAAACTTATTCAGAAACATTATTTTAAACCAAAATATATATAGAAACTTTATTTAAGATTTAATTTTCATATAGGTTTTGGGGTTAAGAATAATAAAACTAATGCATCTAAAAGATGATTTAGTGTCTATAAAACGTACAACATCATGTACTAAAATAAAAAGGAAAATGTCAATGCACTTTGATTATATGATTAATGCGACGGAGGTATGGCGACGACTCTGTTGCGACGAAATTTCGTCTCTATAGGTTATAGCGACAATTTTTCGTCGCTATAGGTGAGTTTTCTGGTAGTGAAAGTACTTGAAAAAAACTCACTTCACCTTATGAGTTCAAAATTTTTAACATAATAATAAAGTATTTGAGATGGATCTATGTAGGAATAAAAATATTTTACTTCATTTGATTTTTTCCACATAAACGTGTCGTGAAATAAATTAAAAATAGTCAAGTCTATAGGTTGCAATAAATAAAGGCTAGACAGAAGATAATATTAATATCATAGCATCATCACCATGACATTAACATGGGCATGTCAATTATTGTGGCTCTTGTTTACCTAAAATCATGGCTACATTTGCTGGCATCTTTTATAAATGTATAAATCTTGGGTCCAAAATTGGCATTCATGATATTAGAAGAAAAATGTGTAGTGATCATCATAAGAATTCTATTTTTCTTTTCTGTCAAAGGTTAATATCCAAAATCCGATTTCTATTCCGATCAGTTAAACCAGTTAATTGTTATAACATGTTTGATTTATTTTATTGTTACCTGGTATACCCATGATAGTTTGCACCACCATATTTATGACTGATTTATCATCGAAAATGCGGTCATAAATATTCAAGTTTTTGCGTCAAAAATATTTCGTAGCAAACTCTTTTTTTCTAATAGTGCAACACACATGAAAAATCATAACATATTATTTTATAGAATGATTTATAGGTTGAAGTTTAATTAGATATATAATTAATAATTCGTTTTATAACTTTTTTAATTTTGTCTTTTGTTTGTTGTTACTTGTTTCTGCATGTGGTCTGGACTTTTATTTGGTGATGTTCTCAATTTTGTTTTCAATATAATTTGCGCATACTTGCTGTTTTAATTATTTGTGTTTCATATTTTAATTTTTAAATGATCTTATTCTTTTATGTCTCAGTAGTGGGCCAACTTGATTGGCATACAATTCAAATGTTTAATTTACTAATTGCTATTTTAATTATTATTTAATTGTCTTTCATATATGTTCTTTATCTTTCTATTTAAAATGTATAAATTTTTTTGTTTTCATATATTCGTGGGAATCTTTTGATCGTTAGTCAAGTATTTATAATGTAATTTAATAAAAATAAATAAATAAATACTTTATGAATTATCATTAAATTTTGTGATTAAAAAAAAACAATAAACTCTGTTAAATACATAAAAGGAGAGAATGTTGTTCTCTATTTGTTTTCTATTAACTATCATATTCTAACTTTGCATATTATACTAAACTAGAAAACTTGCCTCGCGCTCCACAGCTGGAAGTGAACCTTATTCGCTTGAAACAATGACATTAACGTGGTTAAACACAAAAATAACCGTAGTTAAATACATAAAAGAAATGTATGAAGTTACAACGAGTCGGTTGTTGATATCAAAACACAAATAAAAGACAGTTAGATAACGGTACCCATGCTTTTCAGTCATTGTCGGTCTCATCTTTCATGGTGTCAGCATGTCACTGTCAGTCGATATAACCATGATACCTAAAAAAATACACTATTTTGAATATAACTCAGTTAAAAAAAATATACCTAGACGTCAAGAAAAAAATATACAAATAAACGCGAAAATTAATAACGAAAAAATCCGATTATATACTACAGGGAGTAAGTTTGAAACTTTACAAACTTAGATGTGACCTTTACCATTTCACCAAAGTTAAGGGGAGAATGGTCAGTGACATTTACCACCGACACTTGTAAATGACTAAGGCTATGTTTGGTAGTCTCTTAATGGTCATTAAGAGGCCACCTCTTAATGGTCATTAAGAGGCCACCTCTTAATGGTTCAAAGCCTCTTAATGGTTAAGAGATAACCTTAAGTCTGAATGATTGATAGGTAACATTTTAATGTTAAGTTCTCACAAGTTACATGACCCTTACCTTTTAATCATTAAAAAAACTTTGAACCATTAAGAGGTAGCCTTTTAATACCATTAATAGGCTACCAAACAGCCCTTAAAGTAAAAAACAAAATAGAAATTAATTTTTTTTTACAAATGAATATAAAAAAAAGTAAAAGTATAAAAAAAACAAAAAAACCCGGTTTGTCACACACTACACTCGAATACGTGTCGACAGGTTTAGCAGGGTTACTGTAGAATAATATAACTAATAAAACAATAATGAGTTAAAAACGTATATTACATATTACAAGTGTGAAATTGTAAATTTATAAATTTGAATAATGAGTTAAAAAGCGTATCTTATATATATAATATAGGTGTAAACTTGAGAGTTTAGAAAGTTGGAGGGTAAGATGTCTAATTTAAATTTTAGAAAGTTGAAGGTATTATAAAATATAGAAAATTAAGGGATATATTTTTTTAAATTTTAAAACACGAAAATTAATCTGATTTTTTCTTATTAATTTTCGTGAAAATCTGATTGGTTACTTTTTCCTTATTAAAACGCGAAAATCAATTAGTTTAGAAAGTTAAGGGGTATTATAAAACGTGAAAATTAATAAGTCAAAGAAAAAAACCTAATTGATCACCGACCTTATGATTTAAGATAGCGTAAATATATTTCTCAAATTTTAAACACCTTTTACTTCATGCTTAAGCACCGGTGAATCTTTTCAATAAATATAATTATGCTTTTTTCCAATAATAATTCAAATCTATACATACTAATAAATAAAGGTTTTGGGATGACACATGTCACCACCATATTCAATCTCATCATTTTTTCCCGCCTCTCTCTCTCTTATTAAATACACACATATCTTTTAATAAATTAATAATTATACTAATAAAACATATTTATTTTAAATTATCATTTATTATAAAAACTTTGAAACATAATTGTGTAATTTTTATTTTCAATCCAATAGTAAATGACAGTCAAATTACATTAAATAGTAATTGACGTATTTTCGAAACCCAATTATATATTATTTTTTACATATTTTGAATTTTGTTTTCTATCCTTAATATATGTATAGTAATACATTTTTACACCTGTAAAATATATAAATAAATTTGAGAAATTTATGTATTGATATTTTCCACCCCGTATAAGCTAGTATAGTAATACTTGAAATTGAAATTTAGACTAAAGGGACAAAAATAACTATTTAGGTAGAATTTCATTATTTTGATGTGATCATCATGAATCAAAATTTTGTTTCATGAAAAAACAGCTCAAAAAGTGCCGTCGGTATAAGTGTCCTGTGTATAGTTTGGCCTTTCACGACATGTCATCCGTATAGGTGGAATATTTTTTTTAAATAAAATCTATCCACACGACAGGTCATCGGTATAGGTTACACCCTACCGACAAGGCATTCGTCGGTATGAAATTAAAAAAAAGATCTATCCTTACTACATATCGTCGGTATATGCCTTTTTTGCATAATTTTACAGAAATACTCAAATTATTTAACATTTTTCCAAGAATAACACAATATTCAAATGGTTCAAATTTCAAAACATTCAAATCAAACAAAACATTCATATTGTTAAACGACATGTCGTCGGAATAGGGTTAACTACTTCGACAACTTTTGTCATGTGGATAGGTGTCGTCAGCATAGGGGTATTATGGTCTTATAGTGTTTATTGATTATATGCAAAGTGTAATTATTATTTATATTTCTCCAATTTTAAATACCTTTTACTTCATACTTAAACACATGTGAATCTTTCAATATATATAATTACTAGCTTAGATAGCGTGTATTACACACGAGATGAAAAATATCAATATATAAAATTATTAAATCTTTATATATATTTTACAGATGTAAAAATGTATTACATATATTACGAATAAAAAACAAAATTCAAAACATGTAAAAATTAATATATAGTTTGATTTCGAAAATACGTTAATTACTATTCATTTATAATTTGATTGAAAATAAAGTTACATAATTTTTTTTGAACGGCCAACAAACATATAATTGCCTAGGTACTCCGTACGGGGTGACCCATTGGTAAAAGGCCACCGCCAGCTGGCCCAACCCAGCCGTACGGAGCCCTTAAGCACCCCAAGTTATCTCAAGTTTCGGGGAAAACCCACCCGCCCGAAAGCCCACTGGTGGTAAAACCCGGACGCCCTCGGGATCGAACCGGAGATCATGAAGATTCAGGTCTTTCTTTATTGAGCCACCATGCCCCTTACTAAAGTGATGCTAGTGGGGATAGAACCCACGTCTTTTTTAAAGAATCCAGGCTTCCTACCATTACACCACATTAGAAGTTGCATAAAGTTACATAATTAGATTTCTTATAATAAGAGATAATTTAAAATAAACGCGTTTTATTAGTATAATTAGTATTTTCTTTAAAAATATATTATTATTAAAAAATGCAATGTATTTAATAAGAGAGAGACGATAAAAAAATGATGAGAATAAATATGGAGGCGACACGTGACATGAAAAAACCTTTATTTATTATATAGTATAGATATAGATGTTTTTTCCAATAATAATTCAAATATAGTAATACTTGAAATTTACACTAAAGTGACAAAAATAACTATTTAGGTAGAATCTCTTTATTTTGATGTGATTGTCATGAATCAAAATTTTATTTTCTAAAAAAACAGGTCCAGTTGGAAAAACAACTCAATAAGTTGTATATTATATTTAAAAAAAAAAAAAACTTTCATCCATCTGCATAGTTACATAGTTGAGTTGTGGACAAAGATTCCCAATCCTTATTAACATTTACTAACTATTAAAGCTGATGTCCAAGGGCACCCAAGATGTCAATGCTTTATTTTTATATTAAATTCATATCCAAATCAACTTATCTTCTCTCCCATTGTCTTCAGTTTCACTGTTAAAACCCTATTCATAATTTTTTTGCAAATTGATTTTGATAATAGTTTTTCAACCATTTCAATACTTATTTCAAATATATGGTTGCTTCTATACACCACGGTCAAATAGTTGACTACATATATACATGTCACAATCTCAAAAAAAGATGTTAAATGATCATACCAAAACTTTAATCCTAGATGGGTTTCATTTGGTTTATGTTATCTTTGAGAGCACATAGATACACTCTAAACAGTCTCACAGGATGCCTGCAGTTTGGTTTGCTTTTAGGAAGTCATTGCACTGCCAATCAGGACCAGCAGATGTTCATGATCCAAACATACAAGTGAAGAATCTAAGCAAAATAGTAACAAAAGCCAAGAAATCATCATCTACTAAAACAACAGGAGGGAGATCAGGATGTTCAAGATCTTTAGAAAATCTTAAGGATGTTATCCATGGAAGCAAGAGGCACATGGATGAAAAACCATCAATGATGGAAACCATAACTACTACAACAAATGCTAGTCCAAGATCCATTGGAAGTTCAGAACTTTTGAACCCAATTGCCCATGAAGTCATCTTGTCAAATTCAAAATGTGAACTCAAAATCACAGGTTTTGGTTCTTTGCAAGATGGGAACAACGGCGGTGGTGGTGGTGGTGGTGAGGGTGTGTCTTCAAGATTTGAAGGTACTTTAAAGCCCGGGACACCGGGTCCACAACATTATCATCATAGCGTGCCAACGAGATCACCGATGACGAATCAAAGAAATTCTAGTGGTTTTTCAAGGATTGGTAGTAAAGGGTTAGGATCCGGATTTGGTACTATTATTCCTACAAAGGCTAGAGCTTCTTTTGATGGAGATGGTAATGGGATTTTTAGTGTAGCTTGCCATAAATGTGGTGAACAATTTGTGAAATGGGAAGCTCTTGAATTTCATCACCTCTCCAAACATGCCGGTAAGCAACTATATATTCTTGATGTTTCTACTTTAAAAAATTCAGTTTTGATTCAATTAAGTTTTGCATTCATAGAGACCAAATTATTCTTAGTATGCAAATCCTTAATATACATCAAAATTCAATCTTTAAACTCATTTCTCCTTAAATTTAAGGTTGTCACTTCTTGAATTTTTTAGATTTCTATGTGGTCAAGAGAAAGTGTTTTGGTTTCTATGAAGCGAACTCCAAAATGATCTGGCACGGGCGACCTCAGCGATTCCAAACAATCCTTGTCAGATTCTTTTTAGAGGCGAACTTCGTATAAACCAAAACCCTCCGAAAAACTATTTTTTTTCTAGACCACCTAGAAATCCAAAAAAAAATTGTCACTTTTGTGAAATAAAGATTTTAGACCATATAGAAATCCAAAAAAATTGTCTCTTCTGCGAAATAAAGATTCTAGACCACGTAGAAATCCAAAAAAATTGTCACTTCTGCAAAATAAATATTTTAGACCACCTAGAAATCCAAAAAAATTGTCGCTTTTGCGAAATAAAGATTTTGCTACCGTAAATTAACTTTAACTTCTATGACATAATTAGTTAATTAATTTCGGTTGATTTGGCAGTTACTGAGCTCATTGAAGGAGATTCATCTAGGAAAATTGTAGAACTAATCTACAAAACAAGTTGGAAAAAATCCCACACCAATTCCGGAATAGAGAGGATCTTAAAGGTTCACAACATGCAAAGAACACTATCCGAATTCGAAGAACACCGAGAAACCGTCAAAGTCAAAGCTAGCAAACTCCAAAAAAAACATCCTCGTTGTCTCGCTGATGGCAACGAGTTACTAAGGTTCCATGGAACCTTAGTTGAATGCAAACTCGGTCTAAACGGCTCATCTAGCCTTTGCCTATCGAATAACTGCAACGTTTGTCAAATCCTACAACATGGGTTTTCGATCAAGAAAAATAACAAGAATGTAGTTGGGGGTGTTTTCACTACTTCAACAAGTCAGCGGTCATTTGATGCTCTTGGTGTTAATAATAGTTCTTCATTGAGGAAGGCTTTAATAGTTTGTAGAGTGATTGCTGGGAGGGTTCATAAGCCATTGGAGAATATTCAAGAACTTGCTAATCAATCCGGGTTTGATTCATTGGCTGGAAAAGTTGGGATTTATTCAAATATTGAAGAGCTTTATTTGCTCAATCCTAAAGCATTGCTCCCTTGCTTTGTTATAATTTGCAAGCCACAAATGTAAGGAAAGAATAGTTATTGACTTATTAATTGTAATTTGCATAGTATGTACTATTTATTTATTTTCTTTTACATTTTGCTTTTGTTTAGAATAAATATATTTATTGACTTATTCCTATAGGTTAAGTTTTCTATTTTATTTTGTCCCAAATAAAATATCACATCCTGCCACTCTATTTATTCCTAATGTTATATTTTTATGTCTCAGTAAAGAAATTAAACACTTTAACGTTGCCCAGAATTGATTACATACAATAGTTGATCAATGAATCATAAACTGACTTTCGTATGTAATGAGAATTGTTGATTACAAACTTTGAAACTTGAAACCCTATTTATACCTGTTGCCTATCAATAACCATCGCCAATTCTAGGGTTACGAATAATGCAGATGGCAATGTTTCTTAGTGAATTCACGTATATTTGCCAACTGATATTTTGGAGGTTATGATCTTTGGTTCTTAACATATTAACCCCTAAACTTTAAATAAACATTAAATAAATACTAAAAAAAGTTTCTGGTAATTACACACAGTCTTAGTGACGAATTGAATTTTGGTCACAAAAAGCAACATTCGGTTGCTATGACACTTGTCAGTTAGTTTTGATCACAAATGAAACGGTAGTGATTGAAAATTTACAAATAGTCGTCATTTTAACAATAATTTTAAAAATCGTGAATTAGTGAACAAAAATTGTGGTCACTATACAGTGCATGTTATTGGCATAGAATTTGAAATAATAGTGAGTTGAATGAGCTAGTGACAAAGAATTATTCATCACTGAATTAAATGTTACTGACAAAACATCTTCACAAAAATAAGTGGTTATTGATTACTGCTCGGCATTTTGGGAGTCTTGGAGAGATATGCTTAAAGCACGCCTTTTCTATCTGCATTCTATTGTAAATTGTTATTGACTACGTCAACGAGGGTAAGTTTTGGTCAATAACAGTCAGAGTAAATCATGTGTTCATCCCTACATGATTTAACTGAAAAACTTAACAAAGTTAACGAAATTGGACTAAAAGCGTTATGAAATGTAGCTTCGGGGACTCAGAGTGTTAGGGGTGTACTGAACCTGTTAAAACCATTAAACCTCAAGGACAAAAACTGCAGTTTACTCTAATAGTTATGTGGGGCCAATAAGGGTTAATAATGATTAACTATGGTGAATATTAGTTAATACAGTCTATTATTAGTCAATTTTGTCCAATGATTGTCTTTTAGGGTCAGTTATCATTAGCATTGGTTAAGTATGCTAAATTAGGGTAATATAGGAAATTAGGGGAAATCGGTGTTAGTTAGGATCAATTAGGAACCATTAGCCGATAACCTCTTGGCCTAATGGCACCAGGAGTTTTCTCTCACCTAAGTGGTGCAGGTTTAAATCCCACAAATTGTAATAGTGGATTTTAGCAGTAGAAAGTTTAGGAGGGTGTGTGTTTGACGTTAAAAAAAAATTAGAGACCACTAGCCGATGACCTCTTGGACAAGTAGCACCTAGTGTTTTCTCTCAGCTAAGTAGTGCATGTTCAAATCTCACAAGTAGGTAATAGATGGATTTTGGGAGTAGAATTTAGGAGGGTGTGTGTTTGACGTTAAAAAAAAAGAAATTAGGGACCATTAGCCGATGACCTCTTGGCCTAATGGCTCATGGAGTTTTATCTCACCTAAGTTGTGCAGTTTAAATCCCACAAATGAGTAATAGGTGGATTTTAATAGTAGAATTTAGGAGCATGTGTGTTTGTCGTTAAAAAAAAATAGTGACCATCATTAATATAAGGCTTTTGGCATAGTGGTATCTTGTAGTGTAAAATTGTTCCTTGAGGTCGAGGGTTCACGTCCTGCGGTGGACAATGGTGTAGATTGGCCGTTAAAAATATTAATAATGTCAATATTGATTAAATAAGGGTATTTATGGTCATTTGATCGGTGCATTTTGTTTACAGTTTGTTGTATATTAGTTAGGTTACAAATGCATGGATACTGTAATAATTACTTATATTACTTTAACGTGTTTTTATATTTTATAATTTTAAGTAGATACAGAGCTAAAATTTAAAGAATTCGTACTAAAAAGAAGAACAAATGCGAATGAATAATAATAAATCAAGTTTATCATTTTGAGATTAATTACATTGGAGACAAGAAAATTACATGGTGGTTAACATAATATGAATTAAAATGATTACAGAGGCGATCATACTAAAAGGTTGTTGGGCTCAATTAAAAGGAATAGAATTAGAGGTGCACAAAAAAACCGGATTTTTTTTTACCCGGTCTAAACCGGTTTGGGATAAACCGGTTTGGAGCAAACCGGTTCGGGTTAGGCTAAAACCGCCGGTTGGGGACCGGTTTGAAGCATTCTGGAGGTGATCGGGTTGGGGACCGGTTTGTGTGAACCGGTTCGATAAACCGGTTTTTAAACCGGTTTTTGGGCTTCAAAAAATAGCCGTTAGAAAACGGCTATATAGCCGTTGGGGTCGATTTTAGCCCTTTTTTTGGCCCCATTTGCACTCTTAAAACACTATAAATAGGTGGGGGGTGTTTAGGGTTGATTACACCTCTCTTTACACTCTCTAATCTCTAAAACCGAAGAAATCATACACAACAACGAGGTTGATCTTGAAATATCCGAACCAGTCACCGATGAAGAACTAGCCGAAGATGCAAGGCTACGAAGCTCCAGTTCCGAAGACAACGCACAAGAATAATCAATCAATATTCCAAAAAATAAAAATATATATTGTCATTTGTAATGTTTTAGAATTTTAGAATTTTATCTTGTCATGTTTTTTAATTTCCGAACTTTCCAAATATTAATAAACGTCTAACTTTATGTTTTATATTTGTTATATTTTTTTTTTGATTTTATATTAAAAATATATAATTTATTTGAATTTTTTTTTAATAAAAACCGGTTTACAGGGCAAACCGGTTTGTAACCAACCCTAACCGGTTTGACCAGTTAGACATTTTCCACCTCCGAAACCGGTTTAACCCAAACCGGTTTAGGGCCAAACCGGTTTTGACTTTTCGTTGACCAAACCGGTTCGGTTCGGGTTGAACCGGTTTGGGTTAAAAAACCGATTTGTACACCTCTAAATAGAATTATAAATCAACTCTTGGAAGATCACGTGGGTTACAAGGTCCAACAAAGAATTAACTGGGCTGGCTAAATGATCACATGGGCTTTGGACTATAACAACAAAAGAGAATCAATTGGGCCACATAACTGGTGATTTAGAGATGATGGTATGGTAGCATGCCATGGGCTGTAATATTGGGCTTGTGGTTTCCCAGACGAAAGACAAAAAACAATTTAAATATGAAGCTACAATTGAAGGAAAGGGGGATTTCGGCCCGTTTGGTTGGCGGAATGTTTTTTAAAAGAATTGGAAATTAAATTGGAATTTGAATGGAATCCTTTAAAAATTAGAGTAAAGTATACAGATGGTCCTTGTGGTTTAACAACACTTTGGATTTAGTCCCTGGCATTTTAAAAATACATGGATGGTCCATGTGGTTTGCACTTTATAACGCATTTAGTCTCCATCCAACAAATCTAAAAGTTTTAGAATGTCCAAGTTTGAAATCTAAATGTGTTACAAATGCAAACCACATGGACCATACATGTACTTTTGGTAAAGTTTGGAGACTAAATGTGTTACAAAGTGCAAACCCCATGGACCATCCATGCACTTTACCAAATCCAAAATTTTGGTAAACCACGGGGACCATACGTGTACTTCACTCTAAAAATTAGTAGGATGATTGGTTGTTAAGTTTGTGAATGAAACTAGAATGTTTAATAATTAAAAAGACACATTTACCCACCCTCTTTTCTTCAACCTTTCCCAACCATAATTATCTTTAACCACCACCATTGTCTTTAACCACCACCATTGTTTTGTTTAAGACCCTCTCTTGAAAGTTTAACAAATGTGTAAATCCAACCGATGGAATCCCCGTGTTTGGGGCGTTGCAAAATATACAAAAACATTATACTTTAAAGAGTAAACTGTCATTTTCGTCCCTGTGGTTTGGTCAAAACTGTCACTTTAGTCAAATAGTTTGTTTTCTTTATCTGGTTCCTCGTGGTTTTAAAATATTGTCATTTTTATCCGGTCAGCTAATACCATCCATTTTTCTCAGTTAAATAAGGGGTATTTCAGTCGTTTTGCATATTTGTTTTATTTCATAATCTTTTTTACTCTCATTTTTAATCGTCCCCTTGCTGGCCTTCTAATTTAACCCTAATTTAACCTCTAATTTAATCGTCCCCTTGCTGGCCTTCTTCCTCTTTTCCCGACCAATTTCCGGCGACCACCACTGGAACACTACTGTCGCTTGTTTCTACCTCACTTTCACCACCGTTTCCACCCCCACAAAACAGGTTCTAACCTTTGTTGTGTCCATCACATATCTGTTTCAGATATGACCGAAAAAGACGTTTTTATGGAAGAGAAAAAAACTAAAAAAATAATTTAAAAAAAGTTAAAAAAATGATTTTAAAAAAGTTAAAAAAACTATTTTAAAGAAGTAAAAAGATTATCAAAAAACTAAAAAAAGTTTTTATTGGACTAAAATGGTTAAATTAGTCTTTTAGAAATAAAAGAGTAAACTATGGTTTTAGTCCTAGTGTTGTCACCGGAAATTGGTCGGTAAAAGAGGAAGAAGGCCAGCATGGGGATGATTAAATTAGAGATTAAATTGGGGATGATTAAAAAGTGAGTAAAAAAAATAAAGAAATAAAACAAATATGTAAAAGTACTGAAATTCCCCTCATTTAACTGAGAAAATGAATGGTGTTAACTGACTGGATGAAAATGACAAGATTTTAAAACCAAAAGGACCCAGATACAAGAAAACAAATATTAGACTAAAGTGACAATTTTGACCAAACCACAAGAACGAAAACGACAGTTTACTCTACTTTAGAAGTTATAGGAGAAAAAACAAAGTATGTTTAAAGTTAACTATAAATACTAAAATAATATACATATATACATACATATATATATATAGGGGGAGGTTCAAATAAGAAGTAATTTTCGCTAAGAAGCCTAAGAACTGATTTCTTTCTTAACCGAAACCAGATCAAACGAACTATGGTTGAACTTATTCCAGCGGCGTTGAAACCGGTTCGTCAAGGTTGGGGGGATTTAGGTTTTTTTAAGTGTGGGGTGGGTAGGTTTAGGTTTTTGGGGGATGGAGGTTGGAGGATTTGGGTTTTTGGTGGGTGGGGTGGTTAAGTTTTTGGGTTTATCTTTAGCATTTAGCTTTTAGAGTTTAGGGTTCCAACGCCGCTGGAATAATTCAATCGGAGTTCGTTTGACCCAACTTCTTAGGTTTCTTGGCGAAAATTCACTTCTTAGCGGAACATTCCCCTATACATATATATATATATGTGTGTGTGTGTGTGTGTGTACGTGTGTGCGCGGCGCGTGCGCATGTGTGTGCGGGTTTACCCACTCGAGCGTTGCGGCGGGCAAAACGTATAATCGTAGAACCGAAAATCAACAATTTCAAATTAATAAGAAAAAGCATTCACCTTTTTTTCTCTCTTATATGTTAAGCTTTAAACCATCCGTTCATTATGGCGTTTGGGGTGGTAAGATAAAGCGGTACTAGATATGTAAATAGAAGTGTATAAAGTTATGGCGACTCGATTCATAATATTTAAATATAAGAAAAAAAGCATGTCGTAATGGTATATTTAGAAATAAAGAAATCATTAAGAAACACTAAAACGTATTTATAAAAATACATCATATTAGACTCGGCTTGGTTTTAAATAAAAACTAGAATTTTTGCCCCCCGTTCTGAAACACAACACTTTTTAAAAACAAAACTTTAACGCGCGGAAGTCTTAACCCAGGGAGTTTTTTTTTTTTTTTTTACCATCTCGCGTAGCGCGAGAAAACAAGCCTCCTCCCTCGCGATACGCGAGGGAGTAAAAAACTCAGAAAGTTTCTCAGGTTTCAGCAGGTTTTCATACTTAGCCATATTTCCAACTTTTTCCAAAATACAAGACAACAATTTTGCCCAACACATGGGTTTTAACCAAAAACCCCTTCAACAACATGATCACAACCCAAAAACATGTTTTGTTTATCAAATTACAATCAAAAAGGTGGAAATTCCACCAAATCATCAAAACATGAAAATATGCATACGAGGATCCGCCAACGCCTTGGACTTGACTTTGACTACCTCGGAGCTTTTCCTACATTCACCACACATATCACCATTAGTAATGAAGATAAATTCATAACAAACAAGTAAATTCCTACTTGTTTCACCCATTCACCCATTTGACCCGTTTCCACCCAAATTGTCATTTAGACTACATATTCTTGCACCCTTACTACAAGTTTCAATTATGATCAACACATGATCCATTTCCATTATGGCATAAAGGCCATAACTCATTTTCATTTATGATCAACACATGATCCATTTCCAATATGGCACAAAGCCATATCTCCGTTTCATTTATGATCAACACATGATCCATTTCCAATATGGCACAAGGCCATATCTCCGTTTCATTTATGATCAACACATGATCCATTACCATTATAGGTTAACATTATAACTACATTCATTCATTGCACATACTAAATCATTCACAATTTATCATATCACAAGTATGCACACAATCACATAACACATAATCCATAAAATTCACCATTTATCATCAATACTAAGTAAGTGCATAGGCACTTACCTTTTGGGTTAGACGACTCCGCTCCGCCTTCTAGACCCACAATTTGATTGCCTAAACATACACACCTAGTTTAGTAATCTAATCATTCATTCAAAACACATACAATTGAGTTTACCACCCAAATTTCCATTTTCAACCCAAATTGACCCGTTTGGGTTATTTCCATATCCAAACACCCCCTTTAATCAAGAACTCAACTCAACCACTAGAATTCTCTTTCCAATACCTTGACACTAATTTTTATCAAACTAGTTTCTTTAAGTTAATTTGGGGTTTGTTTAAGTGTCTAACACCTCTATAACACTTAATCATCATCAATTTATCAATTTTTTATCAAAACCCCAAAAACCCCAATTTCCTCCATATGAACCCTAACTTTCAAAAATCAAAATCAAAGGGTTCCATGGTGTTGTTCACCTTCCTACAACTTTAGTTTAGCTAGATTATCAATAATCTAACACCATTTTACCACATGCAACCATAATTTCGTGTTTTCAACAAAACCCAACAAGAACACCATAAATGGTGGATCAAAGAGGAAGAAATCACTTACTTGATTTTAGAAAGGTGATGTGTGAGCCAACACCTTCAAGTTACAAGCGTCAAACACACGAATTTTGCTTCAACCCGATTTCTCCTCTCTTCCTCTTCTCTTGAACGACCCAACTCCAAAATGAAGTCAATTTTGACTTCTAAAGGTCAAATATGGCAAATTTGCCATGTTTCACCTTTAGCCCCTCTACTTTCAATCTTTTCCATTTCCTTCCATAACTAGTTAAAACTAGTATATCCCCGTTACTAACTTGAAACCCGCTTGTTTCAACTTATTTCTAAAATATTATTTTCACCATAATATTTATTAGAATTATTTATTTATTTATAACGAGACCCGGATTTTGGTTCGTTACAAATCTCCTCCCCTTATTTGGGTTTCGTCCCCGAAACCCGACTTCACATAAAAAGGTTCGGATAGCATTTGAGCATCTCTTCCTCGGTTTCCCAAGTCATTTCCGCCCCCTTTCTATGCTTCCATCTAACCAATACTTGGCTAATCTCTTTATTACGTAACTTCTTCACCTTCCTATCCAAGATTGCCACCGGTTCTTCAACATAATTCAACTTTTCATCCAATTCGATATCGTCCAAAGGGACAAAAGTAGATTCATCCGCCAAACACTTCCGCAAATGAGACACATGAAACGTGTTATGAAGTCTACTTAGTCCCTCCGGTAACTCCAATTGATAAGCTACCGTACCCACCTTTGCTATCACCTTAAACGGCCCGATGAAACGAGGACTTAACTTCCCCCGTTTCCTAAACCGTATCACCCCTTTCCAAGGAGAGACTTTCAAAAGCACAAAGTCCCCCACTTGAAATTCAATCGCCCGCTTCCTATTATCCGCATAAGACTTTTGGCGATCTTGAGCCGCCTTCAAGCGTGCTCTAATTTGGTCAATACTATCATTAGTTTCCTTGACCACTTCGACACTACCAAGCTCCCGTTGACCAATCTCACCCCAACACACGGGTGTTCGACACTTTCTCCCATACAATGCCTCAAAAGGCGGCATACCAATACTAGAATGGTAACTATTGTTGTAAGAGAATTCCGTCAACGGTAAATGGTCGTCCCAACTACCACCAAAATCCAAGGCACACGCTCGCAACATATCCTCGAGCGTTTGAATCGTTCGCTCGCTTTGACCATACGTTTGTGGATGATAAGCGGTGCTAAGATTCAATCTAGTCCCCATATCCTCATGGAATTTCTTCCAAAAATGAGAAGTAAATCTCGTATCACGATCCGATATAATCGACACCGGCACACCATGACGTGACACAATTTCCTTCACATACATTTCCGCCAATCTATCCGAAGAATACGTTTCCTTTATAGGAAGGAAATGTGCACTCTTCGTCAACCGATCCACTACTACCCATATCGCATCATAACCCTTTCGAGTCTTTGGTAGTTTAGTGATCAAATCCATGGTTATATTTTCCTATTTCCAAAGCGGTATTTCAAGCGGTTGAAGCTTTCCATACGGATTTTTATGCTCCGCCTTAACCCTTAAACATGTGAGACACCTCTCCACATACTTAACAATATCACGCCTCATACCCGGCCACCAAAAATGACACCTCAAATCATAAAACATCTTTGTGGCCCCCGGATGGATAGAATATTTGGATTTATGCGCCTCGTCAAGAATAGTTGTCAAGACACTTGACAACCTAGGTATCCAAATTCTATCAAAGCATGTCTTCAAACCCATGCTATTTTCACCAAGCTTATCAACATAAGAAATCATCCGTTCTTTCTTCAAGTCGCCACCAAGTGCTAACACTTGGGCCTCCCGGATTTCATCAATAAGACATGATGAAATTGTCATCTTAAATGACTTCACCTTGATAGGTGAATGACTTGACTTTCTACTAAGCGCATCCGCCACAACATTCGCTTTACCCGGATGATAAAGTATCTCACAATCATAATCCTTAACCAATTCAAGCCACCGTCTTTGCCTCATATTAAGGTCCTTTTGGTCAAAGAAATATTTGAGACTTTTGTGATCCGTGTAGATCGTACACTTAGCACCATACAAATAATGCCTCCAAATCTTGAGCGCGAAAACCACGGCTGCAAGCTCTAAATCATGGGTTGGGTAATTCACCTCGTGAGTCTTTAATTGCCTAGATGCATAGGCAATCACTTTCCCCCTTTGCATCAAAACACACCCCAACCCCGAATGCGAGGCATCCGAATAAACAACAAAATCCTCGGTCCCGTCCGGCAAGGATAAAACAGGCGCCTTAGTCAACTTTTCTTTCAAGAGTTGAAAGGCAGATTCTTGCTCGGGACTCCAAACAAACTTTGTCTCCTTACGAGTCAACTTCGTCATCGGCAAAGCAATCTGAGAGAAGTTTTCGATGAACCTCCGATAATAACCCGCTAACCCCAAGAAACTTCTAATCTCCGAAGGCGTCTTCGGTGATGACCATTCTTTAACCGCCATAATCTTGGATGGGTCAACGGTAATTCCTCTTTTATTAATCACATGACCCAAGAATTGGATCTCGCGCATCCAAAATGCGCACTTGGAGAATTTAGCATAAAGCTTCTCCTTTTGCAAGACTTCAAGAATCTCACGCAAATGACAAGCGTGATCACCCTCGCTCCTTGAATAGATGAGAAGATCGTCAATAAACACAATGACCGAACGATCAAGGAACGGTCTACACACCCGGTTCATGAGATCCATGAAAACCGCAGGTGCGTTGGTCAAACCGAAAGGCATAACCGTAAACTCATAGTGACCGTAACGAGTGCGAAAAGCTGTCTTATGAACATCCTCTTCCTTCACTTTCAACTGATGATACCCGGACTTCAAGTCAATCTTAGAAAACCATGACGCCCCTTGCAATTGGTCGAAAAGATCGTCAATCCTAGGCAATGGGTACCTATTCTTCACTGTCAACTTGTTCAACTCCCGGTAATCCATGCACATTCTCATGCTCCCATCCTTCTTTTTGACGAAGAGAACGGGCGCACCCCAAGGTGAAACACTTGGGCGTATGAAACCTTTGTCAAGTAACTCTTGTAATTGCTCCATGAGTTCTTTCATTTCAGGCGATGCCAATCTATAAGGCGCTTTAGCTACCGGTTTAGCACCCGGCATCAAGTCAATTCCAAACTCTATCTCTCTATCCGGCGGAATCCCCGGTAACTCGTCAGGAAACACATCTACGAATTGGTTCACGACCGGTACATCGTGAATCTCCTTTACTCTTTCATTCACATTCGCGACACAAGCCATGAACGCCTTGCACCCACGCGCCATGTACTTGGTCGCCTTCACATAAGTGCACAACCTTACTTTACCCTTTTTATCACCTTCTATGTAGATGGACTCTCCCGACGGGGAAACAAGTTGGATCGCCTTCGGTCCACATAAAATACTCGCCTTATTCTTTGACAACCAATCCATCCCCACAATAACATCAAAATCTCCCATAGTCATAGGAATCAAATCAATAAAGAAAGTTTCGCCCCAAGCTCTCAACTTACAATCTCTAAAAATGTCAAAGACAAGGAAACTCTTATCATTAGCCGCTTCGATTTCTAAGGGTTCATCTAACTTGTTACTTACAAAAGAGGAATGCTTAACAATTTTTAAGGAAACAAAAGAACGGCTAGCCCCCGAATCAAAAAGAACTAGTGCAGGTAATGAGTTAATCTTGAATGTACCTGACACTACATCCGCGTTGTTCTTTGCCTCTTCCGCCGAAATGTGGAAGGCTCTTCCCTTAGGCTTTGGCGTCTCAACCTTCACCCCACTTCCACCTTGCTGCTTTAACTCGAGACAATCCACCCTATTGTTCCCGGGCTTGTAACAGTTGTAGCATATACGGACTTAGCTTGGGCATTGATTAGCCATATGCCCCGGCTTTCCGCATTTATAGCATCTTGAAGAACCCTTTCTACATTCCCCAAAATGCACTTTTCCACATAACTTACAATCTTGCGAAGAAGGTTTAACAAACGGCTTCTTACTAGGGCTCTCGCCCTTTATCTTCTTCACCACCTGTTCCACAATTTCCCTTTTTCTCTTCTCACCCCTAGCCTCTTGCCTCTTTAACTCCACCTCCCTTTCCCAACACCTGTTTATTAAATTAACAAGCATGGTAAATGAGGATGGAGATATGCTATCTCTGAATTCCACTGTTAGCATAGCATAGAACCTATCAATCTTGCCCTTTTCGGTCGATACCACATCCGGACAAAACTTGGCCCGATCAAAGAAGGCCCCGGCCAATTCGTCAATTGACTCAGTCGTCTGTCTCATGAGGAGAAACTCCTCAGTCATCCTGTCCACCGCGGCTTGCGGGCAGTGGTATTTCAGAAAAGCCGCTTTAAATTCCTCCCAAGACATAGAGGTCACCCCAGAAACACCTCTCTCTCTACGGAGATTCAACAGCCATTCCTTTGCCCTCCCAGTCAACAGAGGCACACTGAACATTACCCTATCCTCGGGCCTGCATCTAGTCGTTTCGAAATTCGACTCCATATCCACCACCCACCGGTGGCTAAGTATCGGGTCCACCTGACCGTCGTATTCTTTCGGTTTAATCACCATGAAATCCTTGAGAGTACAACCTCGAGGTTCCTTATCTTTCTCTTTCATGACCTCTTCAAGAGAGAGCTTAATAGTTCCCCTCATTTCCTCCATCAAGAGATTTGTGGCTTGCTCAAACGCCTTGGCCACTTCTTCCTTTATCATATCTTGGATCCTTGGATCCAACGGTTCTTCGTTCACATCAACATTTTCGTGGTGGTCACCCTCGTCCGTCATCTCTTAACTGAGAAATAGTACCAAAAATACCTTAACATTCCTATACCTTCAAATCACCTAGGGTATATATATATATATATATATATATATATATATATATATATTTACCTACTTATACACATACATATACGATCACCTTCACCTAATCCTTGCAAATGTTCATTGTCATATGGTTATCATAAAAGCTCTTGCACATCTCGTCTTATTAATCATACTGGCCAGACATGTTTAATAATACGTTATTCCCAAGTGTAATTATCATATGCATATAACAATTCACAAGACAAGTTTCGGCACACATAACACTTTGTCATTCAATCAATCATATGCATTTACAACATATATACATAATCACTTATTAAATCATTACTAACCTTTCATTTCCGAAAGCTCCGAGTCTTAGTCAAGTCCTTCGTGGATTCTCGTATCATTTCCCCATATCAAGAGCATCCGGTTTGAGTTTAGTGTCTCGCACACCAAATCCCTCAAACCATTGCTCTGATACCAAGTTGAAACACACCACTTTTAAAAAACAAAACTTTAACGCGCGGAAGTCTTAACCCAGGAAATTTTTTTTTTATTTATTTTTTTCCCTCGCGATACGCGAGGGAGTCAAAAACTCAGAAAGTTTCTCAGGTTTCAGCAGGTTTTCATACTTAGCCATTTTTCCAACTTTTTCCAAAATACAAGACAATAATTTTGCCCAACACATGGGTTTTAACCAAAAACCCCTTCAACAACATGATCACAACCCAAAAACATGTTTTGTTTATCAAATTACAATCAAAAAGGGGGAAATTCCACCAAATCATCAAAACATGAAAATATGCATACGAGGATCCGCCAACGCCTTGGACTTGACTTTGACTACCTCGGAGCTTTTCCTACATTCACCACACATATCACCATTAGTAATGAAGATAAATTCATAACAAACAAGTAAATTCCTACTTGTTTCACCCATTTGACCCGTTTCCACCCAAATTGTCATTTAGGCTACATATTCTTGCACCCTTACTACAAGTTTCAATTATGATCAACACATGATCCATTTCCACTATGGCACAAAGGCCATAACTCCTTTTCATTTATGATCAACACATGATCCATTTCCAATATGGCACAAGGCCATATCTCCGTTTCATTTATGATCAACACATGATCCATTTCCAATATGGCACAAGGCCATATCTCCGTTTCATTTATGATCAACACATGATCCATTACCATTATAGATTAACACTATAACTACATTCATTCATTGCACATACTAAATCATTCACAATTTATCATATCACAAGTATGCACACAATCACATAACACATAATCCATAAAATTCACCATTTATCATCAATACTAAGTAAGTGCATAGGCACTTACCTTTTGGGTTAGACGACTCCGCTCCGCCTTCTAGACCCACAATTTGATTGCCTAAACATACACACCTAGTTTAGTAATCTAATCATTCATTCAAAACACATACAATTGAGTTTACCACCCAAATTTCCATTTTCAACCCAAATTGACCCGTTTGGGTTATTTCCATATCCAAACACCCCCTTTAATCAAGAACTCAACTCAACCACTAGAATTCTCTTTCCAATACCTTGACACTAATTTTTATCAAACTAGTTTCTTTAAGTTAATTTGGGGTTTGTTTAAGTGTCTAACACCTCTATAACACTTAATCATCATCAATTTATCAATTTTTTATCAAAACCCCAAAACCCCCAATTTCCTCCATATGAACCCTAACTTTCAAAAATCAAAATCAAAGGGTTCTATGGTGTTGTTCACCTTCCTACACCTTTAGTTTAGCTAGATTATCAATAATCTAACACCATTTTACCACATGCAACCATAATTTCGGGTTTTCAACAAAACCCAACAAGAACACCATAAATGGTGGATCAAAGAGGAAGAAATCACTTACTTGATGTTAGAAAGGTGATGTGTGAGCCAACACCTTCAAGTTACAAGCGTTAAACACACGAATTTTGGCTTCAACCCGATTTCTCCTCTCTTCCTCTTCTCTTGAACGACCCAACTCCAAAATGAAGTCAATTTTGACTTCTAAAGGTCAAATATGGCAAATTTGCCATGTTTCACCTTTAGCCCCTCTACTTTCAATCTTTTCCATTTCCTTCCATAACTAGTTAAAACTAGTATATCCCCGTTACTAACTTGAAACCCGCTTGTTTCAACTTATTTCTAAAATATTATTTTCACCATAATATTTATTAGAATTATTTATTTATTTATAACGAGACCCGGATTTTGGTTCGTTACACGTTCCGCAACAGGAGACCCATCTTAAATGGTTGAGACGGTGACATTAACGTGGCTAAACACAAAAAAATGTGGTTGAATACATAAAAAACGTATGAAATTACGGCGACTCGGATGTGGAGATCGAAACATAGATAAAAGTCAGTTACATAATGGTACCGATGTTTTTCAGTCGGTGTTGATCTCATTCTTCACCGTAACAGCATGTTACCGTCATCTGACATAACCCACGATATCTAAAAAATACTTTATTTTGAATACAACTCTGTTTTTAATAAAATTTATACCGGGACGTCAGGAAAAAAAATAAACAAACAAACAAAATTTATTAAGGAAAAACATATTATATATATTACAATAGGTAAACTTGAAACTTTAAAAACTTGAAGGCGTCAAATTAATATATTACAAAGTTAAAGACTATTTTTGTAATTACACAAAGTTTGAGGATGAAACTGTCAATTACATTAAAGTGTCAGTGACACTTCTAATTGAGTTTACTTATAATTATGTTGCTCAATTCGGTTAATTTTTTTTTACATCGAAACATTAATAAAAGTTAGCAAATTACAATATCTGATCATTATATAATTATAAAAAAGGTAATGTCGGCCCGTTGGTTAAGTTTACTGTTAGTTTGGAAAAGTTAAGTAAAACACACGATATAAGTGGTTGGAGTGTAGGTTTGGGGTTTTTCTTTTAGGGAAAATTACCAAAATGGACATTTGAATAGTGAAACTTATTAAATGGAAGAACTTTTTCAGCCTACTTTGATATGGTCATTTAGGCAAAAATCCGGCTAAAGTAGGCTAGTTCAGCCGACTTAAAATTCAGTGCCAAAACAGCTTTTATCAGATTTTCAACCAACCATAAACTGACACGTGGAGATGTTGATTCCCAAGGCGGCTACAACCCACTTTCAAGCAGGCTCAGCCGGCGTGTTTTCTTTAGCATGCTATATGACTTTCCTTAGCCCACTTGATTTTAGCCTGCTATATGACTTTTCTTAGCCGACTATTTGCCTTTGTTTAGCCCACTTGAATACATAAAAAATAGTATGACTTTGATATATGAATTTTCTTAACTCACTTGATTTTAACTTTGCTAAGGAAAAGTTTGTCTATTTTAATAAATTTGAATCAAATGTCTATTTTAGTAATTTTCTCTTTTTTTTAATATATAAAAGAAAATAAATTCAAAGTTAAATCACATAATAATTCATGGCTCACGGGTGAGGGCCTATAATTCCAAACAACCTTTTAACTCCTGGCTAAAAGCTGAATTGGTGTACGCTAGAGGTGTAAGCTACGCCCAAGTCTTTTGACCTATGTTCTTTTACACGCTAACTTTTGGTGTTTTTTATTATTTCTTGGGTTTTATCCTTTGGGTCTTAAAGGATGTTATTATCATTATTAACTTTATTATTGAAGTGTTTGTGGTGTATGAAAAGCTCCTGTTAAACTCGAGATGTCAAGATTGCTACGCTGGAGGGTGTAGGCTACGCCTAGGTCTTCTAACCTACGCCCTCCTTAATATAAGCTCGGAATGACATGATTGCTTGAATTAGTTTTCTCTTTTGATTTTGGGTTTTGTTTTTAAACATTTTGGTTAAACTTTCAAGCGAGGGTCTTAAACATGTATTTTGATGTAAATTATAATTGTCTAACTTGGTGTTAATTCTTTAGCGTTAATGTTTCACTTATATGTAGGGCTGCAAACGAACCGAACGTTCAACGAACAGTTTGTGAACCGTTCGACGGGAAGTTCGTTTACGTTCGTTTGTTTAATAAATGAACGAACATGAACAAGGATTTCCATACGAATAACTAAATGAACGAACATGAACAGATGTTTCGTTCGTTCAATTGTGTTCGTGAACGTTCGGCAATGTGTTGATGAACGTTTGTTCGTTTATCTTCATTTACGTTCGTGTTCGTTCATGTGTATTTTGTTTATGTTGTTCATCAAAGATTTTTGTATATTTCTATTTGATTGTATCTAAACTTTAAATATTCTTTAATTTTTATTTTATTTTTTACATTAAAAATAATTAAGTAAAGTAAGTTCGATACAAGTATAAAAAACTTGATATTAAATTGATCTTATTAAATGTTCTTTTCGGAAGACGTTAGGGTTGATATCAAAAGTCTCAAACTAGCATTCATTCGGTTCCGTTCGTGAACCATTCGTGAACAAATACATTTCTTTTATGAACGAACACGAACATAAAATTTCGTTCGGTTAGTGTTCGTGAACCGTTCATGAACAAGTTAAATGCTTAACGAACGAACACGAACACGAACACGAACAAGGCTTCGTTCGGTTCGGTTCGTTTACAGCCCTACTTATATACGCGTGTTGAAAGTTTAAATTGCTTTGAAAATTTTGAATGTTACAGTTCTACTTGAAACTAGGCCACTCGAAGGGGGCATATTGGATACGCGTAAACTTTAAGATAACTAATCGATAATTATGAACAAAACAACTAAATGTATTTTTATGTCAAAAACCTCGTGTGATTTTTCGAGCTCATCGATGTCATCATTTTCGTAACCCTTTTAAGAAAGAATGATTCAACATCATGTTAGCAATTAAACTACACAACCTTTATGCTCAAACATTTCTTTAAACATCTCCTCCCTTCTATAGATATACTACTAGAATAAGAAAACAAGTCATTTTCATCAACAATTCGATTTAATATATCATCACAATCAAATCTTGATCTGAAAACTATAACAATTTTCTTATCATCATCTCAAACACAATACACTCGAGCGAGTTGGAAAGCATCATCGCCATAAATCATATGTGCAAGCTTCTGATCTTCTTGCTTACTTCTCTTTCCGACATTCACGTTCTCTTCATCAAACAAACTTCTATTCTTCAACTTTGATTCTCTGAACTTCATATTCATTAACTTAAGGTTGTTTTCACAAAACTTAGGGTTTTATAAAAAAAACTTAAAAATGTTTTTTAAAAAAGTGAAAAAAAAAATTAAGTTAAAAAATGTTTTTATTAAAAAAGAAAAAAAACTTAGAAAAGTTAAAAATGTTTTTAAAAAGGTAAAAAAAAATAGACTTTCTAAAGGAAAAAACAAAAAATTGAATTCTAAAAAGTTTAAAAGAACTTTTTTAAATAAGTTAAAAAAGTTTTTTTTATGAAAAAACTAAAAAGGTTAGATAATGGGAAAACTGATAAGTTAGACAAAACCAAGAAAGCTCTCCTAAACCAACTAGATTTGTTTTCTTTTCTTTAATCAAAAGGTTAGTAATGTAATTTTGACTACCATTGTTTTTGGTAGTTATCTATTTTTTTAATTCTTTGTCTCCTTGATTAATTGATATGTTTTACTAGACCATTCTTCAAATTCTCTCTAAAATCACGACCAAATCCAAATTCCCTTTATGAATAAGAAACACAATTCTAATACCTACGTATTATGACCTACGTATATGTAGCTCGTATAACCTACGTATACGTACCTCATAATACACTACAAAAAATATACTCAATAGTGGAGACATTTGTCGTCGCTAATTCTACCAAATGTCGCCTCTAATACTCAATAGTGGCAACAGTCGCCGCTAATGAGTCGCCGCTAATGCCTAGTATGTCGCCGTTAATGTGTCACTGCTATTGCTTCGCCGCTAATGCCTAGTATGTCGCCGCTAATGTGTCGCTGCTAATGAGTCGCCGCTAAAGTCGTTGGCCCATTTTTGCATGTCACCGCTAATACTAGTATGGCCCGTTTTACATTTTTTTCATTATTATCCGGTTCTACTAAAAAATATATACATAACAAAACCTACAAGGTTTTCATTTTTTTAGTCTAATATAACAAAAACATAACCACAAATACACTAATATATAAAGTTAGAACATAATGTAAATATTTTTGACCCAATCAAGGTATTACGAATCTTAAAACAATATAAAAACTAAACAATTAATCTTCATCCATATCGTCGTCGCCCCTGCTACTTTGTCCCATTTGTGAAAAATTAAACTTGTTAAGTTTATCTCTAAAACTCGGGTCGTCGAACAACATGTCAGTTAGTTCCTACAATAAAATGAATACAAATTTAGTTCATACATATACATATATATGTCTACATACATACAAGTTTCAAATCTAAACGGATCAAATAGTTCATTTTACTTATATATCTCTAATAAATACAAGTTTCAAGTCTAAACGGGTAAAATGGTTCATTTTACATATATATGTCTACAAACATGCAAGTTTCAAGTCTAAACGAGTCAAATAGTTCATTTTACATATATATGTCTACAAACATACAAGTTTCAAGTCTAAACGGGTCAAAAAGTTCATTTTACATATATATGTCTACAAACATACAAGTTTCAAGTATAAACGTGTCAAATTGTTCATTTTACTTATATATGTCTAAAAACATGCAAGTTTCAAGTCTAAACGGTTCAAATAGTTAATTTTACTTATATATGTCTACATACATACACGTTTCAAGTCTAAACGGGTCAAATGGTTCATTTTACATATATATGTCTATAAACATGCAAGTTTCAAGTCTAAATGGGTCAAATAGTTCATTTTACTTATATATGTCTACATACATACAAGTTTCAAGTCTAAATTGGTCAAATGGTTCATTTTATATATATATGTCTTATACATACAAGTTTCACGTCTAAATGGGTCAAATGGTTCATTTTACTTATATATGTCTACAAACATGCAAGTTTCAAGTATAAACGTGTCAAGTAGTTCATTTTACATATATATGTCTACAAACATACAAGTTTCAAGTCTAAACGGGTCAAAAAGTTCATTTTACATATATGTCTACAAACATACAAGTTTCAAGTTTAAACGGGTCAAAAAGTTCATTTTACATATATATGTCTACAAACATACAAGTTTCAAGTATAAATGGGTCAAATGGTTCATTTTACTTATATATATGTCTACAAACATGCAAGTTTCAAGTCTAAACGGGTCAAATAGTTAATTTTACTTATATATGTCTACATATATACAAGTTTCAAGTCTAAACGGGTCAAATGGTTCATTTTACATATATATGTCTACAAACATGCAAGTTTCAAGTCTAAAAGGGTCAAATAGTTCATTTTACTTATATATGTCTATATACATACAAGTTTGAAGTCTAAATAGGTCAAATGGTTCATTTTACGTATATGTGTCTTATACATACAAGTTTCAAGTCTAAACGAGTCAAATGGTTCATTTTACTTATATATGTCTTATACATACAAGTTTCAAGTCTAAACGGTTCAAATGGTTCATTTTACTTATATATGTCTACAAACATGCAAGTTTCAAGTATAAACAGGTCAAATAGTTCATTTTACATATATATGTCTACAAACATACAAGTTTCAAGTCTAAACGGGTCAACAAGTTCATTTTACATATATATGTCTACAAACATACAAGTTTCAAGTCTAAACGGGTCAAAAAGTTCATTTTACATATATATGTCTACAAACATACAAGTTTCAAGTATAAATGGGTCAAATGGTTCATTTTACTTATATATATATCTACAAACATGCAAGTTTCAAGTCTAAACAGGTCAAATAGTTAATTTTACTTATATATGTCTACATATATACAAGTTTCAAGTCTAAACGGGTCAAATGGTTCATTTTACATATATATGTCTACAAACATGCAAGTTTCAAGTCTAAAAGGGTCAAAAAGGTCATTTTACTTATATATGTCTATATATATACAAGTTTGAAGTCTAAATGGGTCAAATGGTTCATTTTACATATATATGTCTTATACATACAAGTTTCAAGTCTAAACGAGTCAAATGGTTCATTTTACTTATATATGTCTACAAACATGCAAGTTTCAAGTCTAAACGGGTCAAATAGTTAATTTTACGTACTTCATGTAGTTCTTGACTTCTTTAGAGCTATCAAGGACAAACCATTATATGTTGAGTTTTTCACTTACAAAAAGATGTTTGATCTTCATTGCGCTAGTCGGACGACATTTAGATTCAAACACCCATAACTTTCTTTTTTCGACAACGACATCCTCATTTCTGTCGGGGCGATTGAACTGAGTCTGAACATCTCGAAGGTACCTCGAACAAAATGATAGAGCTTCTTCCGCAACATAACCTTTGGCTATACAACCTTTCGGCCTTGCCTTGTTTCTCACATAATTTTTTAGGTTTTTCATATACCTTTCAAACGGATACATCCATCTCATACATACTGGACCTCCGCGAATAGCTTCATCAGGTAAATGCAAAACTAAATGAACCATAATATCAAAAAACGCCGGAGGATAGATCAACTCTAACTGGCACAAGATTGTAAGAATGGCATCCTTCGCTTTCTTCATATCCTCCATTAATAGTGTCATGGAGCAAAGTTGCTTAAAGAAAGTGCAAAGGTCTACAATTGGTGTATAAGTATCTTTTGCCAAAAACCCCTCTAACCCCAATCGGTATCAAACGTTGCATGAGAATATGACAATCATGAGATTTCAACCTAGTAATGTTTGTATTGTTATCTGTCACTCTCTTGCTGATATTAGATCCTAACCCATCTGGCAGTTTAACATCTTTTATAAACTTGCAGAAAAGCTTTCGATCAAGGACTTGGAATGTGTACTTTGGGTGCGGCTTACATAACTTGCCACTGGTATTTCTTTTCAACCACAATGTCTTTCGAATGTTTAGCTTCAGTTGCAATGAGTACCAATACTCAAGTTCAAAAAATATGCTTCGTTTGGACCAGTTCAACTCGAACTCCTCCTGCTTTCTCGTAACACCTCCAAAATCTCGATGCTTGCCCGGTAGACGATGGAGTAGACGTTCAAGTTGAGCTTCTATGTCAACGGAACTAAATTGTTTCGGAGGGGCTCTTATCTCGGGTTCCCCGTTAAAGTCCAAACTTGTTCTCCACGGATGGTTAGCATATAAGAACCGACGATGACCGACATATATGTCACACCCCCAATTTCAACTAAAGGAGTTTTACCGTTTGGGAAGTGACGAACCAGGATCTCAGACATTAGTTACTTTGAACGACTCTACATGGGATGAAAATATCTTTTAAATCAGAGTATCAATGCGGAAGCGTAAAGAAAGTAAATGCGCAAAATACACACGCCCAAAACCAAAGTTCAAAAGTCCAAACGTCCAGACCAAACAAAGTACAATAGAATAATTCAACCAAACATAAATAGACACAAAGCAAAGCAGTTGAATCCCATGCATGCCCTAACGTGCACCTTGTGTCTTATCTTAGTGACCTGAGAAAACATGTAAGAAAAAGTGTCAACACAAGGTTGGTGAGTTCACAGGTTTCAAATAAATACATAAGCGTTTACCAGATTTATGATCATTCAATATGTATCTATAGGTAGCTAACCTATGTTCATGTTTAGCTCAAGTGCTCACAACCGAAACTGACTGTTTGTTTATTACCTCTTGCCAGGTCTATCAATACTGGCCATGTGAGTAGGCTAACATTTCACCCGTTCGATATCCAATCGAGTTAGCATGACTAACGCGGGTGGGATTTGTCAAACCCAGTAGTACTACTAAACATTACCTCGCTAAGATCCATATTAACGGTTCGAGATAAGATGAGGACTTTCAGTGATAGCGTGTTACACTTAGCTTTAACATTGATAGCATATGAAATACAAAATCTCAAAATCAGTTTAAGCATGTTTTCTCCCCCAAGTTAAAACAGTAAAAAGGGGCCGTGAAAACGCACCTGCTTGGCGTTGAAGGTAGTTTCACACTAGAAGTAAGTTGGAACCACGAGTGTAAGTCTCAAAAGACCTACGAATGTCCTAAAATTATAAACATATAAATTAGGAACGATAATGGGAATTGTGACTGTGACTCGGAAAACGAGGAACGTCCTAAAAGAACCGCTCCAATAAACGAGAGTGGACGAACGCGTCCACAGGTTTAGGAATGACTTTACGCGACGAACGACATAAATATTAATATATATATGTATACGAGTGGATAATATAATTAGTTATATTATCATCTAGTCTCGATTGATTTACGGCGTTATAAAATGACTTGAAATAATATAAATATATTATTTAATAATACGGGTCACAATTTGAGAATAATATAAACATATTATTTTACACGAGTTTACGGCTTAAAAATAATATAAATATATTATTTTTACTTGTTAATAATAATATATTATTTATAAAAGTGGGTATAATTTATAAAAACAAACTAATATTTCAAACCCGAGCTTACGGGTTGTTTTCCGGGTTAAAACCCATTTATATAATAATACAATATTAAAAGTGTAATATTTCTGATTTTCATCATGTAATCGTTTGATTTCAATAAACAAACACATTTCAGTTTCGATTCGTGTACAAACAAACTACGATGCAGTTACATATACAAACTATTCTATTACAATAACAAATTAAACAAAAACACCATTATCTCACAAGCCCCGAGGACCAAAAACTGACAAAACTCAAAAACTACAAAACTAGGCAAGCACGGTCGAGCCTAGGACTAGGCACGGTCGCGCCTGCAGACCTAAGAACGGTCGCGCCTAAAGTAGGCACGGTCGCGCTGATGAACCCACTTGACTCTGCAGAAGTCAAATCATACCATACCCGCTGAATTCGCGAAATTTAAAATGGAGAAAAGCCGGTCTTCGCGCGTCAGACCATACTCCACTGAATTCCGTCTGAAACACGCATCAAATGTCGTCCAATTTGCACAATTTTTTTTAATCCCATTCACACCACAACCGAGTCTCTCGAATTCGTGGATATAAAGCAACTTGCACAATTTCTACGCCTTCATATAAGCCCACTCAGTCTCCCAAAACTCTCGTTCGACGCTCAAACAAGTCTCTGGAGTCCAATCGATCGCCAAGAAGCTCGACTCTTTGACCCGTAGCCGACTGCATTAAATTGCCCATTGTTAACGAGTAAGTAGCACTTCCTTAGCTTCGTATCTACCCCTAGGATGAAAGCCCTATACTAAATCGTAGTTATATCACACAATCAATTCGATTTTGAACCAAAGAGCCGAAAACTAAACTTTTACTCAAACTACCACTTAAACACGATATAAATACAATCAAACTATGTAGATACATTCGCAAGCACCTAATCTATGAAAGCCCTAAGAATACAGAAGCATTTATTATAAGAATCGATCGAATTGTGTCTGAAAAAGACCCGACACGGTCGCGCTTATCACTGAGCGCGGTCGTGCCTGACCAAGCACAATCGTGCCCCAGGTGTGGCCCGGTCGTGCTTACCGAGCAAACAAGTCTTGATCAAAAACAAACACTAGACGCGGTCATGCCAGATACGAGCACGGTCGTGCTCTATGTCCAGAACCTCTGAAGTACCTTCTGACTCGACCACGGGCGCGTTTCAGACCACCACGGTCACGCCCGGCAACGAGCGCGGTCGTGCCCTACTTGAGCACGGTCGTGCTCCTTGACCAGAATCAATTATTTTTCTGTTTTAAAGTCTATTTAACATATTTTAGCAAAAAATTTCAAAATGTAATTATAAAAGTTACGTTATAAAATCCCAAGACCCGGGAATCATTTATAAACCAAATCTTTGATTTAGAAATTTAAAACGATTAATTCCCGATAGTTTCAAAACCGATGAAATCATGAGTTTATATAATCATTTTTATAAAACTATTTATACAAATATATATTTTGATTTAAACAAATATCGTTTATTTAAATAAATATATATATATACATATCGCTACTAATTTATTATTCCAAAACCAACCCTAAACACACAAACCACCAACGAATCCACTTTGGACACAAAATAACACAAACAGTGACACGTGTTATACCCTCATTCGATAGGTCAAACGTAGCGACCTACAGCACGCTTGGTATTTTTGTTGATCTGTGCAAACTACACGCTCCAACACAAGTGAGTTACATAGCCCCTCTTTTACTCTATTTACAAACTTTTGGGGTGGAACATGCGTTCTATTTACTATGTTTACAAACTACACAATATACAATTCCACCCTACAATCATGTGTTACAATTTTGAGCTTTGTGCTTGAGTACTAGGTGTGTAGACCAACACGCAGTTTGCTATTCACGTGCAATCATTAACTATTTTATAGCCTACAGTAAACAGTGATAGATCTATTGAGTCTGACAAACCCACCCAGGTAGGGTGACTGTTACTGCCAATACGCGTTTGTTTTGCATGCTAGTTACAAAGGTTTGATTGTACTACCAGGTCACACGATGGTATCTCTCCATAAATGCCTTAATTGCCATGTTTGTATGAATTGTATGCACACGACACTATATTCTATTACATGACACGAAAACCTATGTATTCTCACCAACTTTTTAGTTGACTTTGTTTTTAACCATGTTTCAGGTGACAATGTTTGAAGTATTACAAGCTGCTACATATAGGATTTGGACCTAGCAATTAATCTAAACTATTTATATTTTGTAATCGCTACATTTGGTTCTTGTATGGTATGAACTTGCTACGTGTAATGAAAATGAATGTTTAAATTATTCAAACTTTAGCAATCATGAGCTATGAACAGTCTGCACAGCTTCACGCCCCGACGTTTTCCGCCGTCGGTTGAGGTGTGACAAAAAGGTTTGATTTTTTATTAATTTAATAATCCAGAAAAATGTTTTAAAAATAATTGTGGGAGCCCGGTCTCGAACCCGGGTCTCTCCCACACACACACACCGCTCTAACCAGTCCCGGCCGCTAGGCTGTCGCAAACAAATCCAGTTCAAATTTCTTTTAACATCCAAGCCGGACGTGATTTAATTCCCCATCGGTACCCAGATCAAATCCCGTCCCATACACCATGAATTCGATTGTGATTTGCCAAAGTATCGAGGGGGTTTCGTTAATCGGGGTATAGCGAATCTGGGGACTCATTTAATTTGAAAATCATTGGTTTTAAGATCGATAAATTACAGGAAAAGGGATCGTAACCCTATTTTAGGAACTCAAATTGATTTGAAGTATTCTGATAGTAAAAATTGATAAAATCATAGGGCTTTTGACAAAAACAACATTGCGAATCTGATGATGTGGTTTAATTGCATTAATTTTGTGTTAAAGATCGAAAACCCCAAATTGTTTACGGATGAACCCTAATTACTGGATCATGATCGATTCGAAAATGGAATGCTAAATTGATAAAGGGTTTTTACTCCGTGAGTCGTTGCGAATCTACATATGTGAATTGATTGGATTAATAATACGTTTAGAATAGGGTTCGATTAATTCCGAATCTTATGAACCCTAGATTCTTGATCATAATCAATTCGATCATGTAAGCCCCAAATAACATAGGGCTTTTGATCTAGACGTCGAGGCGAGTCTGTGGATATGATTAATTTCAGTTTTCATTATCGGATTGATGGGATTTGATTAAACAACATTCATATGAACCCTAGGTTCTTGATTTCGATCGAATTGATGTTGTAAGCCCTGATAATGATAGGGCTTTCAATGATTAGACAAAGACGAAGGTGAAGGTTTAGATAATTACCGGAATAGAGTTTGAATTGGTGTCCCCCGACTAAAACAGTTGTCGACTTTCGTGGGTTTGGTCTTCGGCGATGTCTGCTGCTTCTCCGACAAATCTGGTTTGTGTGAAAACTTCAGGGGGTTCGTTAAGTGATTGCAGCGTCTCAATTCGAGAAGGGAATACAGGGATTTGCCGGATTTGATGATAATTGAATATGGGGTCGACGGTTACGAAACGAACGGCCATTTTTTATTAATTCGTATGTAATGTAGGTGATTAAGGTTCAATGATGGCCGAGACTGCTAATAATGTCCGTAGTAATTAAGAGTTCCAACGAATTTCGGTTATAATCCGCGAATTGGAAAATCAATGAGTTGAATTTTGACTTCTAAAGTCAACTGAAGACAAATTGGTCAATTTTGACTTTGGGGAGTCAATTTATTCAGTTTGGTATAATTACACAATTAGTCCTTGCAGTTTTGAGTTGACATTGTGACCGAATTAGTCCTTGGGGTTAGATTTGATTAACGGGGTTAAGTTTTTAATAAGAAACTTAACGGAATAGTTAACGGAATTAACTGAGAAGTCCGGATTGTCACATCATCCCCTAGTTGAAAGAATTTTCGTCTCGAAAATTAAAATATAAAAAAAAATTTCTGGGGTGTCACATCATCCCCTAGTTGAAAGAATTTCCGTCCCGAAAATTAAATAGTTCCTTAAGAATTTGACGCGGAGTGCTTGAACAGATTAGGATATTTGCGCATCATCTGATCCTCGCGCTCCCACGTGAATTCCGGTCCGCGTTTCGAGTTCCAACGAACTCTGACAAAAGGGATCTTACTGTGCTTTAACGTTTTAACTTCCCTATCCATAATTTCCACAGGTTCTTCGATGAAGCGTAACTGTTCATCAACGTGTAGTTCCTCAAGAGGAACCGCAAGAGATTCGTCAGCTAGACATTTCTTCAAATTTGAGATGTGAAAGACGTTGTGTACACCACTCAGTCCTTCAGGTAAGTCCAGTTGATACGCTACTGGTCCGATTCTCTTTAATATTTTGAAAGGTCCAACATAACGAGGATTCAGTTTGCCTCGTTTTCCGAAATGAATGACACCTTTCCAAGGTGAGACTTTGAGTAAGACCATGTCACCTACTTGAAACTCCAAAGGTTTACGACGCTTGTCGACATAACTCTTTTGACGATCACGAGCTGCCGCCATACGGTTTCTAATTTGAACGATCTTTTCGGAAGTTTCAAATACAAGTTCAGGACCCGTGTGTTGGCTATCTCCAACCTCGATCCAACAAATGGGAGAACGGAATTTCCGTCCATAAATTGCTTCAAATGGAGCTGCCTTGATGCTAGTGTGATAGCTGTTGTTGTAGGAGAACTCCACCAACGGTAGGTGAGACTCCCAAGTGTTACCGAAATCGATCACACAAGCTCGTAGCATGTCCTCCAGAGTTTGGATAGTACGTTCTGTTTGACCATCGGTTTGAGGATGGTAAGCTGTGCTCATATCCAGACGCGTGCCTAAAGCTTTATGTAATGACTGCCAGAAACGAGAGGTGAATCGTGCATCACGATCTGAAATGATAGAGATTGGCACCCCGTGCCGAGATACTACTTCTTTTAAGTAAATACGAGTAAGCTTATCCATTTTGTCGGTTTCCTTGATTGCTAGGAAATGAGCAGACTTTGTTAATCGATCAACAATTACCCATATAGTATCACATCCAATAGGGGTTCGTGGTAATTTGGTGATGAAATCCATGGATATTTGTTCCCATTTCCACATGGGAATTTACGGTTGTTGTAGAAGACCAGAAGGCTTTTGGTATTCAACTTTAACTTTTGCACATGTCAGACATTTACTCACATAAATAGCTATATCGGCCTTCATCTTTGGCCACCAATATAGTATCTTTAAATCATGGTACATCTTATCGGAACCTGGATGAATAGAGTAACGAGATTTATGAGCTTCATCCATGATTAGTTCCCTTAAGTTTCCGAACACTAGAATCCATATTCGTTCGACGAAGTAACGAATTCCGTCAGATTTTACCTCAAGTTGTGCTTCCATGCCGCGTGTAACTTCTAACGGTAGGTTATCTTCTTTCAAGGCTTCAAGTTGAGCACTACGGATTCTGTCAGGCAATCCAGGGTGAATAGTAAGTTGTAACGCTCGAACTCGTTTGGGTTTCGTTTCCTTTCGGCTTAGTGCATCAGCCACAACGTTAGCTTTACCCGGATGATACCGGATC
This sequence comes from Smallanthus sonchifolius, assembly GCA_023525975.1. Classification (NCBI taxonomy): domain Eukaryota; kingdom Viridiplantae; phylum Streptophyta; class Magnoliopsida; order Asterales; family Asteraceae; genus Smallanthus; species Smallanthus sonchifolius. The sequence goes on from CM042029.1 coordinate 72,856,187, forward strand.
GCACAGTCGTAATCATTTAAAAGTTCAACCCAACGACGTTGTCGCATGTTCAACTCCTTCTGCTCGAAGATATGCTGGAGGCTTTTGTGATCGGTGTAGATGGTGCATTTGGTACCGTACAAGTAATGTCTCCATATCTTAAGTGCAAAAACTACTGCTCCCAACTCTAGGTCATAAGTGGTGTAGTTTTTCTCGTGAATCTTTAACTGACGTGAAGCATATGCGATTACCTTTTCGCGTTGCATTAAAACAAAACCCAGACCTTGAATAGATGCATCACAATACACTACAAAATCATCGGTTCCTTCCAAAAGAGCTAAAATAGGTGCACTACAAAGTTTCTATTTGAGGTGTTGGAAAGCTGACTCTTGGTTATCGCCCCAATTATAGGCTTTTCCTTTTTGAGTTAGGGCGGTGAGAGGTTGTGCAATCTTTGAAAATCCTTCGATAAAACGATGGTAATATCCAGCCAATCCCAGAAATTGTCGCACCTCAGTCGGAGTCGTCGGTGCTGCCCAATTCTTGATGGCTTTTATTTTGGATGGGTCGACATGTATCCCTTTCTCATTAACCACATGCCCTAGAAACTGAACTTCCCGGATCCAAAATTCACACTTGGAAAACTTAGCATACAGTTGTTCTCGCTTAAGTAGTTCCAAAATTAGGCGTAGATGTTCCTCATGTTCCTCCTTGTTCTTGGAATAGATGAGGATGTCGTCGATGAAAACGATAACGAACTGGTCCAGGTAAGGCTTACACACACGGTCCATGAGGTCCATGAATACCGCGGGTGCGTTGGTTAAACCGAAAGGCATGACCATAAATTCGTAATGGCCGTACCTCGTTCGGAATGCAGTCTTAGAGATATCTTCTTCTCGGACTCTTAACTGATGATAGCCGGACCTAAGGTCTATTTTGGAATAGAAACTTGATCCTTGGAGTTGATCAAAAAGGTCATCTATACGAGGTAAAGGGTAGCGGTTCTTGATTGTGACTTTATTCAGCTCCCGGTAATCAATACACATACGGAAAGTGCCATCCTTCTTCTTGAAAAATAATACCGGAGCTCCCCACGGTGATGAACTAGGTCGGATGAAACCTTTATCCAATAAATCTTGCAATTGAGTGGACAGTTCCTGCAATTCACTAGGTGCCAGTCTGTAAGGTGCTCGAGCAATCGGTGCTGCTCCGGGTGCTAAATCAATTTGGAATTCAACTTGACGGTGCGGTGGCAGACCGGGCAGATCCTCGGGAAACACTTCCAAAAATTCACGCACAACGGGAATATCTTCGATCTTCTTCTCTTCTGAAGGCTGCTCAGCAACAATGGCCAAAATAGCCGTATGCCCCTTTCGAAGACATTTTTGTGCTTTCATGAATGATATAATGCCCATGACTGCACCAACTCTTTCGCCTTGGCTGGAAAGGGTTTCTCCATTCGAGAGAGGTCTACGTACAATCTTCGCACGACAGATAATTTCGGCTTGGTTTTTAGATAACCAATCCATGCCGACAATTATATCAAAACTACCAAGTATGACCGGCATAAGGTCGATATCAAATGTATGTGTAGCTAGCTCAAGTTTACATCCTTTAAGTATGTGAGTTGCCTCAATTATTTGACCGTCAGCTATCTCTATTGTATACTTATCTTCTAATAGAGATGAAGTTCCTTTTATCATATTACTAAATTTCTTAGATATAAAACTTCTATCAGCACCGGTGTCAAAAAGGATAGAAGCAAAGAAATTATTTACGAGGAACTTACCGGTGACCACATTATGGTCGTAACGGGCTTCTCCAGATCCTAGGACGAAGGCTCGTCCCTTCGCACCATTTCCTCCCCCATTGCCATTGTTACCACCATTACCATTTTTATTCTGGTTAGGGTTGTGATTTCCATTACCCCCTTTCTTCAATTGAGGACAGTTCTTCCGGATATGCCCTTCCTTTCCACACTCAAAGCAAGCCCTAGTAGATCCCAGTTGTTGAAAGGGTTGTTTAGTTTGTAATTCACCCCTGCAGTCCTTAGCAGCATGGCCTATTTTACCGCACCTCTGGCAACGATTGCAGAACCCAAAGTGGTGTAAGTTACACTTGTTACACTTCGGGGACTTCCCCGCATAACCACCCTGGTTTTGGCCAGAAGAGGTCGACTGATTGAAGTTCTTGGTAGGCTCAAACCTACGTTGTTGCTGTTGTTGCGGTTGGTTACACTGGGGTTGGTTGGATTGAGGTCCTTTGGAGTGGGAGTTGGAATGGTTGTGGGGGTTGGAATGGTGATCGAACTTGCGTTTGTGGCTGTCGGTGGGTTTAGCAACTGAACCTCTCGGAGGTAGGGTTCCTTGCGTCACCGCTTAGTCGGTTAACTTATGCGCAAGTCGAATGGTTTGTTGGATAGTGGCAGGATTGGATGAAGTAATCATGCTTTGTATTTGAGGCACTAGACCTCCAATGTAAAGTTCGATTCTTTTGTAGTCAGGAGTTACCATATGCGGACACATAGTAGCCAGTTCGTGTGAACGAGTGGTGTAGAGTTCAATTTCCGAACCCTCCATCTTAAGGTTCCAGAACTCTCCCTCTAACTTTTGGATCTCATCGCGTGGGCAGTATTCTTCCTTCATCATTGCTTTAAATTCCTCCCACGGGAGTCCATTTGCCATTGCCAGTCCCAACATTTGAACTTAGGCATTCCACCATGTTAGGGCCGGGCCTTCTAAAGTTCCAGCAGCAAACTTCACTTGGTTAGCCACCGGGTAGTTGCACATGGCTATCACTGATTCAACCTTCTCAAACCAGCGAAGTAATCCAACGGCTCCTTCAGCTCCACTAAAGGTGTGGGGCTTGCAATCCATGAATGCTTTGAAAGTGCAGGCTGGCTGTTGGTTTTGCTGATTTTGCTGGCCTGGATTTAGAAGTACAAATTGAATTGGAATTATAGAGTTTAGAAAAATGTTTTTAGGAGAAGGATTGACACTATTAGCCAATAGTTAAAGCATTTACCTGCAGCATTCTGTGCTGCTAGGGCCTCTGCCACACTATCATTTATCAATGCTGCTAGCTCTGCTGCCGTCATGTTAATGGTACCACGACCACCGGCACGGCCTCCGCGTCCTCTTCCAGACATGATTCTTCACAATCACAAATGAAAAACAATGAGAAATATATCGCATATCAAACATTATTCAGGTACGAGTAAGGAGATACAACATCTAATATTTTGAAAATTAAATAAATTGTAAGGCTACAAAATAAATAACTCAAATATTAAACTTCTCATGCTTTTATTGGATGGGAACAACCTTACCCATCTAGGTTTGGAAAGAGAAATAACATAGGCAAAAGCAAACATGAAAAGGAAGATAGAATAGGAAGATCATCAGGCATCTTCGTCATCGGATGAAACATACGATTGTGCATCGTCTATCTCAACCGGTTCTTCTTCCACGAGCTCCTCCTCAAAAGGATCTTCTTCAAAAGGTTCCTCCTCATCGTCAGATACTGGAATGTCTTCCGGAAATAGGGCCGCTTGTAGTTGGGCTTCCAAGTGAGTCACCCTCTCTTGAAGGCCTTCAGCAGTGTGGTTTGCCACATGTAGCTGAGCTTCCATAGCAGCTAGTCTCTCCATAACTCCTTCCATATCATCATCCATAGTGTCAGCCCTCGTCTCTAGATGTGCCACACGATCCACTAAAAGGTTGTGGACATGGTCCGTTGCAGCTAGTTCGGTAGTCAAGTGTTCTACTCCTACCTTATTCTTCTCTACTTGGGGTCCATTCTTCAGAAGTTTAGGTATCTCCTCGGTGGCATCTTGTACAAAACTCAATTCCTTCAACATATAAGATACGAATGCTGCGAAAGCTTGTTCCATGGTGCATGGTAAGCTAGGTAGTGTAGATGATGAAGATGCGGATCCAAAGTAAGGTGATGGAACATCTCCCATTTCGATCCACCTTTGGATCATATGTGGGTATACGTCCCAATTGAGAGCATAATCCAATGCTCGTGCGTTACTCGGTTCGCCTTGGTCAACTGAATGGTTACCCGAAGTAGGCCGGCGCCTTTTGGGTTCCGGGGATGAGAGTACAGGTGCCTTATGTCCTGATGCGTTAGGTGATGGAGGTGGGGTTGACGACATGATCCTGCAACATTATGTATAAGTACCAAACATCCAAATGACATGTAACTAATGTGTGAGGCTATAGTCTAGTATGCAATCCTAGTTCTCTATAACCAATGGCTCTGATACCAATCTGTCACACCCCCAATTTCAACTAACGGAGTTTTACCGTTTGGGAAGTGACGAACCAGGATCTCAGACATTAGTTACTTTGAACGACTCTACATGGGACTCAAAATGAAAATATCTTTTAAATCAGAGTATCAATGCGGAAGTGTAAAGAAAGTAAATACGCAAAATACACGCGCCAAAAACCAAAGTCCAAAAGTCTCAAAAGTCCAAACGTCCAGACCAAACAAAGTACAATAGAATAATTCAACCAAACATAAATAGACACAAAGCAAAGCAGTTGAATCCCATGCATGCCCTAACGTGCACCTTGTGTCTTATCTTAGTGAACTGAGAAAACATGTAAGAAAAAGTGTTAACACAAGGTTGGTGAGTTCACAGGTTTCAAATAAATACATAAGCGTTTACCAGATTTATGATCATTCAATATGTATCTATAGGTAGCTAACCTATGTTCATGTTTAGCTCAAGTGCTCGCAACCGAAACTGACTGTTTGTTTATTGCCTCCTGCCTGGTCTATCAATACTAGCCATGTGAGTAGGCTAACATTTCACCCGTTCGATATCCAATCGAGTTAGCGCGACTAACGCGGGTGGGATTTGTCAAACCCAGTAGTACTACTAAACATTACCTCGCTAAGATCCATATTAACGGTTCGAGATAAGATGAGGACTTTCTGTGATAGCGTGTTACACTTAGCTTTAACATTGATAGCATATGAAATACAAAATCTAAAAAATCAGTTTAAGCATGTTTTCTCCCCCAAGTTAAAACAGTAAAAAGGGGCCGTGAAAACTCACCTGCTTGGCGTTGAAGGTAGTTTCACACTAGAAGTAAGTTGGAACCACGAGTGTAAGTCTCAAAAGACCTACGAATGTCCTAAAATTATAAACATATAAATTAGGAACGATAATGGGAATTGTGACTGTGACTCGGAAAACGAGGAACGTCCTAAAAGAACCGCTCCAATAAACGAGAGTGGACGAACGCGTCCACGGGTTTAGGAATGACTTTACGCGACGAACGACATAAATAGTAATATATATATCTATATACTAGTGGATAATATAATTAGTTATATTATCATCTAGTCTCGATTGATTTACGGCGTTATAAAATGACTTGAAATAATATAAATATATATTATTTAATAATACGGGTCACAATTTGAGAATAATATAAACATATTATTTTACACGAGTTTACGGCTTAAAAATAATATAAATATATTATTTTTACTTGTTAATAATAATATATTATTTATAAAAGTGGGTATAGTTTATAAAAACAAACTAATATTTCAAACCCGAGCTTACGGGTTGTTTTCCGGGTTAAAACCCATTTATATAATAATACAATATTAAAAGGTTTGATTTTTTATTAATTTAATAATCCAGAAAAATGTTTTAAAAATAATTGTGGGAGCCCGGTCTCGAACCCGGGTCCCTCCCACACACACACACCGCTCTAACCAGTCCCGGCCGCTAGGCTATCGCAAACAAATCCAGTTCGAATTTCTTTTAACATCCAAGCCGGACGTGATTTAATTCCCCATCGGTACCCAGATCAAATCCCGTCCCATACACCATGAATTCGATTGTGATTTGCCAAAGTATCGAGGGGGTTTCATTAATCGGGGTATAGCGAATCTGGGGACTCATTTAATTTGAAAATCATTGGTTTTAAGATCGATAAATTACAGGAAAAGGGATAGTAACCCTAGTTTAGGAACTCAAATTGATTTGAAGTATTCTGATAGTAAAAATTGATAAAATCATAGGGCTTTTGACAAAAACAACATTGCGAATCTGATGATGTGGTTTAATTGCATTAATTTTGTGTTAAAGATCGAAAACCCCAAATTGTTTACGGATGAACCCTAATTACTGGATCATGATCGATTCGAAAATGGAATGCTAAATTGATAAAGGGTTTTTACTCCGTGAGTCGTTGCGAATCTACAGATGTGAATTGATTGGATTAATAATACGTTTAGAATAGGGTTCGATTAATTCCGAATAGTATGAACCCTAGATTCTTGATCATAATCAATTCGATCATGTAAGCCCCAAATAACATAGGGCTTTTGATCTAGACGTCGAGGCGAGTCTGTGGATATGATTAATTTCAGTTTTCATTATCGGATTGATGGGATTTGATTAAACAGCATTCATATGAACCCTAGGTTCTTGATTTCGATCGGATTGATGTTGTAAGCCCTGATAATGATAGGGCTTTCAATGATTAGACAAAGACGAAGGTGAAGGTTTAGATAATTACCGGAATAGAGTTCGAATTGGTGTCCCCCGACTAAAACAGTTGTCGACTTGTGTGGGTTTGGTCTCCGGCGATGTCTGCTGCTTCTCCGACAAATCTGGTTTGTGTGAAAACTTCAGGGGGTTCGTTAAGTGATTGCAGCGTCTCAATTCGAAAAGGGAATACCGGGATTTGTCGGATTTGATGATAATTGAATATGGGGTCGACGGTTACGAAACGAACGGCCATTTTTGATTAATTCGTATGTAATGTAGGTGATTAAGGTTCAATGATGGCCAAGACTGCTAATAATGTCCGTAGTAATTAAGAGTTGCAACGAATTTCGGTTATAATCCGCGAATTGGAAAATCAATGAGTTGAATTTTGACTTCTAAAGTCAACTGAAGACAAATTGGTCAATTTTGACTTTGGGGAGTCAATTTATTCAGTTTGGTATAATTACACAATTAGTCCTTGCGGTTTTGAGTTGACATTGTGACCGAATTAGTCCTTGGGGTTAGATTTGATTAACGGGGTTAAGTTTTTAATAAGAAACTTAACGGAATAGTTAACGGAATTAACTGAAAAGTCCGGATTGTCACAATATACGACTTTATTTGTTACACGTATTGAAGGAGTGTCTTCGTTGCAAGTCGGGCATGCTTTGTAGCCCTGTCCGCTCCAACCCGATAGACTACTGCGAGCTGGAAAGTCATTTATGGTCCATAACAACGCCGCCTTCATTGTCAGGAATGTGTTTGACGCTGCGTCTTTGGTACGTACACCTTCATCCACTAATGGCCTAAGAAAAACGTCCATGTCCTTCCCGGGTGATTTAGGGTCTGGAATCAACAAAGACAACATGAATGAGGACTCTTTCATGCATAGCCATGGAGGTAGGTTGTATGTGGTGAGTACAACCGGCCACGTGCTATGAGCTAAACTCATGTTACCAAATGGATTGAAACCGTCAGCTGCAACCCCTAGGCGAACATTTCGAGGTTCCCTCGAGAAGTTAGGGAACTTTATGTCAAATTCTTTCCATGAAGATCCATCAGCAGGATGACGCATCGTACCCTCTTCTGATCGCCCGGTACTATGCCAGATCATATCTTTTTCCTTGTGCCTTGAACAATACAAACACCGTAGTCTAGGGGTCAAAGGAAAGTATCGTAAAACCTTGTGAGCTACCTTCTTGCCCTTTGTTTTCGTATCGACCCACCGACTCTTATTACAAACAGGACAATTTTGCATCGTGCGGTGTTCTTTCCAGAAGAGAGCACAATCATTTTTGCACACGTGTATCGACTTATATCCCAAACCAATCTTCTTTAGTGTCTTTTTGGCTACGTAATGCGAAGCGGGAATCTTGTTGCCTTCTGGATGTGAAGATCGCAACAACTCTAGGAGCTCATCAAATGAACTATTAGTCCATTTGTTCTTCACCTTGATATGCATAAGCTTTGCTAAAAAGTCAAGGGAAGAAAAATTAGTACAACCAGGACATAATTCTGATTGGACTTCCTTTAACAGGTCTTCAAAATCATAACAGACACCGCTACTCTCTGTACCCGAGTTCCCTTCACCGAGGTTGGTATCCTCTTCCGTAATATCTTCAATAACGCCGACCATATCGTTTCCTGACGCAACGTCATCTGCAACTACAACTTGAGGAATTAAACTTTCACTGTGATAGATCCAATCCCTGTACGTCCGACAGAAACCCCATGCATACAAATGAAACTTCACTTTTACCCAGGATAGCATGACAGAATTCTGACATTTGGTACACGGACAAAAAACAAAGCCCCTTTTGTCGACATGATCTTTGCACATCTCGATAAAAGACTTGAGTCCATTTTCGTACTCCTCCGAGCTACGGTTTAGATTTTTAAACCAGCTTTTATCGACAACCATGATGCAGCTGAAACATAATTTAAGGTAATCAAAAGGGTAGGATGATGGTAGGCTGCTAAACCCACTTGTAGTAACCAATTCTTAAACTGTTACATAAAATGTTTATTTTATCATATAAGTAGTAGTTTGGATAAATTAATTAACATCTTGAAAACCATAAAATCTAGGTAATTAGAACAAAACATCTTACATGTGATGCCCTATGTAAAACTATGAAACAAAACAAATTATTGGGAGTAAACTCTTAGGGTGAAGGGGGCACAACCTGATCGCGGTGTCAAGGTTAATAAAAAACATTTATAAAAACTACTACCTTAGACTGCAGATAGGGAAGTAGGGTTGTTGAGTCCACAGTGAATTAGTGAAAAGATATAATTGCAATAGTTTATTAATTGGAATTAAAACACAGATCAAATAAACATGTAACTCCCTCCCAAACTTCAAGTTCTAGGCTTATGTAAAACTCAGTTGCTCAATGGACACCACATAGACATAGTGTTAGAAAATTAGTTAAAACAGTAATTGAAAACAGGCTGTTGTCAGCAACGTATGCAACTAGTTTCGTCACAAACAAGTATAATCCAATTACCCAAATTATAAATACCAAGTTACTCACTTTAGTCACCAAACCCTGCAATTAGGTTTTGTCATCAATCGAACACAGATTGTAAAGCAGAAAACTCAAAGCATAAATATAAACTGTTCAAATCAACTAATACATCAATCTATCAAGTTATTGTCAGAAACTAACAAGACCCAATCATGAACAAACAGAATCAAACATAGAAACCTATACGAATCATCCGCCGGGAGGAAGCCACACGCAACTTAGCCACGCATGTTTGTCAGACACACGACCATAGCTTCAATAGATGATCTGGAATGAATTTTGCCTCTGAAAATCACCCTCTAGTCGTCCAAGAAGCTCCCAAGAATAATGATGACGGCCTTTAGGGTTTAGACTTGAATATATGACAAAAATCTCAAAATCCCTAAGTTTTCTCACTTTTGGCGTAAGCAACGTTGACCTGGCGTAAGCTACGCCCAAAACCAAACTCCTACGCTGACTCCCCTGATCAACGCCGACTCAAACGCCAAACAAGATTCCAGCTTAAGCTACGCCGGGTTGGCGTAGGCTACGCCAAAACCCATTTTTCATACCCGGCTCGTCGGGCTACTCCAAATCGATATATTATGGGCCCCGTGATTCAATTTCTAGCTCAAGATATGCGTCTATGAAGTTTTGCACTGTAGAATTTCCTGATAAGCCGCCATCTTTGCATAGTTTCGCATCCAATCCTTCTACTTCATCCCAAATGCTTCCCGAAACGCGTACTTACCGTCCAATAACCTGTAATAGACATAAATACAAATAACAACGTAAACCGACTCGATATACAAAGTAACATCCATAAAACTATACAAACTAGACTCTTAAACACGGGATTTTTGACCTTACATCACATCCCCACACTTAACCTTTTGTGTCCCGAAAAAGAATAATGCAATGGAACCATAATCGGAAACTTGCAAATTTATACTTTCATTATACACAGCTCAAATATAAATACACATTAATTGTAACAATCGGTATTTCGGTCCGATTAAACCCAATCACCGACTCTTGAGTCCCCAATTATGTTATCTAAAATATTATACATTACCTAGCAGCAGTTTATCTATAGGTCTCACACCCAGAAAGCTAAGACTCAGCCTAATCCCATCTCAAGGTCATGTTTAGGCTCGGGTTAAACCTTATAGATTTCCCACCATTATTAACACGAATTTATATGTTTTTGAAAATTATGATGGATAATAGATCGATGGATGAATGTTTTTTTCTTTTATTAATGTTTTATGAATAAATCTAACCCAGTGGTGTTTCAATTAAGCTAGAACCCGATATATGACACGTAGGCTGCAGTTTTTAAGCAATGAAGTACATAAGCTTCGGAATAGTGGTGTATCATTCAAGTCGCCATCCCAAAGGGTAACACATAAACCTAACTTGGATGTCTAAAATGTTGATTACTTAAGTACCGCCCATGGGTGTATCAACCAAGTCGCTATCCTAGAGGGTAACACGTAGACGAAACTAAAGCTTTAAATTTTAATTAATTAAGCTCATGAAATAATGGATTATGGAATGCGGACGCCACCAACTTTCGGATTTATTTTCATAAAAAGAAAGCGGTGTGCCAAAAATTTTAAAAACTTATAAATTTTTGTTTATAAAGGTACCTATCACCCTATATTGACAGTTTTGACCTTACCGACACCCCTAAGATGAGAACCCACAAGACATCCTGAATTAATTATTCAATTAAGCTAGATTCACTATCAGGATATTTAAGCTCTTAAGTCGGTTGAGCTTACCAAAATGTTATAAATTAGACGTGCTTTTTATTATTTTTATTCAATTATATTCCCTAAGCATACTTTCCAATTATACTATCATTTTTCATTTAGTTGCAAAACTCTAATCCAAGGACATTTTTCAATTTTTTTTAATTTTTTATGAATTTTTGTGATTTTATGACTTAAACTACAGACCTGGACTAAGGTCTCCTCTCCCCACACTTAAACTCGACATTATCCTCAATGTAGAAAGAGCGACTCTAAAAATAAATATACAAAAATTAGAATACTTAGTTGGACAGACGATCGTATAGCATTTCATTCGCAATCGCTAGCAAGATATGCTAATGGGCTGCCTTTTACAATAGAATCACTTCAAACTCATAATATCACCACCCGAATGGAGATTGAGTACGTGCGGATCAATCTAAACATGCAAAGTTAAACTCAAAACAAATCCAAGAGCATCAAATTGACTTAATGTAAAGACTCAATAAAAACTAAAAGACCCTACGGACTAGACACAAAACAAAAATAAGATCCAAACTCACTTTCGTAGGAATCACTATTGCGTTTAGCGTATGAAACAAGCCTTTTAAACCCCTCGGTAGCCCGAGTGGACGAGTTGAGTCTCGTGAGGGTTTCTAGAGAACACACCCACAAAGTTCATTTAACTAGACAGAAATAAACCAACATACCTTAGGCTGCATCCCAAGAGCGGTAAGTTTAACGTTTTCAGCCAGATGTGGTATACCTTACTGATGTCATGGTGGTCGGGTGGGATGCTTACAGTCCTCCCTCCCCACACTTAGGTTCCTCTCATCATCAAATTTCCTCCATGCTTGCACAAATAAAGCAAACAACTCTCGCTCTGCATCTGGAACTAGCGGTTTCTTTCCTTTCTGACCCTCTTCTTCCCAGTGTTCGGAGTTTCACCATCCTTCTGCTCAGCTAACCTGTCACCTACAAAATAAGAATTCTCGACTGTGTGATTCACCTTTTCAGGTGACCCACCATTGTTAGCCTTCGGTGTTGGTAAGTTTGAAAATATCTGAAGACTCATCTTCTGAGCTTCAAACCTCATCCTTACCGTTCCCTCAGCACAGTTAATATTTGTCTGCGCAGTGGCCAAGAACGGTCTACCCAAAATGATAGTTGGTTATGTGTTCTTGACACAATCCAACACCAAGAAATCCACTGGGTAGTAAAACTCATTTACCTTCACAATCACATCCTTTACAATCCCCCGAGGATGTGTGGGAGTCTGATCAGCCAACACCACAGTGATGTTAATTCTCTGTAATGGACCAAAATCATGCTGATCGTACAGACTCCCAGGTATTATGCTCACAGATGCTCCAAGATCCAGCAACGCTCTATCCAGTTTAAGTTCACCTATTTGTATTGAAATAATAGTTGCCCCTTGATCTTGGAGTTTCGGGGGAAGGGTACCCGTAAACACGACATTCACACTAACACACAGCTTTACCTGTTCAGGACATTTGTGCCGTCGTTTTCGGGTACTCAAACCTTTCAAGCACTCAACACTATCAGGATCTTGTTTAAGCGTATTTAAAAATAGTGAATTGATTTTACGCTTTTCAAAATTTTCCCATCGTTCATCCTGTGTGGATCTTTTTCTTTTAAAACCGGTTTGATTAAAGTATTAGGAAATGAAATTTTCACCGGTTTATTCACATTTTAAGTTTTTAAATTATTTTGTGAAATAAGATCCTGATTAGGGTCAGACCTAGATGCACTGTGCTCCACCACTTCCTCTACAACCTGTGGTGGAGTTTGTTCAAAAGCAGGAAATTCAAATGCGGACTGAAGACTTACAGTGTTTAGGTGTGCACTGTTTGTGGTTTGGGAGCTTGAGGACTGATTTGTACTGCAAGGCTTACCTGAATCTTTGATGAGTGCTGCAACTATCTCAGCTAACTGGGCAACTTGATTTATCAAAGCTTTATGAGATTTTGCCTGGCTCTCCTGTTGTTGCACCACTTCATGGACCACTTTGGCCAGCTCCTACATATCTGACCGGATGGTATCCAGTTCAGACTGATAGTTGTTTTTTTAAGTGGCCTGCCCGGGTGGTAGTCTTGATTGTAATTATCATGATAGCTTTGATACTTCGGACCACCACTATGATGATTATATCTTGGGCAATCTTGTGCCTAGTGGCCAGTAATGCCACAGTTGTTGCATGGCTCATAGTAGTACTGATCATCAATATAATTCCGGTCCATACTAACCTGCACAAGTAGCACAACCGAGTAGTTCTGAACGAAGAAATAAACAAAATAAAAATAAAAGCAAAAATAAGAAAAAAAATTTAGGTTTTTGTTAACAGAACCAAAATCAACTAAACTAGAAAAAACAACTAAATTAAAGCAATAAAACTAAGCGCACCGATTCCCCGGCAACGGCGCCATTTTGATCGCGGTGTCAAGGTCAATCAAAAACATTTATAAAAACTAATACTTATCTACCTTAGACTTCAAATAGGGAAGTAGGGTTGTCAAATCCACAGGGAATCAGTGAAAAGATATAATTGCAATAGTTTAGTAAATTGGAATTAAAACACAGATCAAATAAACATGTAACTCCCTCCCAAACTTCAAGTTCTAGGCTTATGTAAAACTCAGTTGCTCAATGGACACCACATAGACATAGTGTTAGAAAATTAGTTAAAACAGTAATTGAAAACAGGCTGTTGTCAGCAACGTATGCAACTAGTTTCGTCACAAACAAGTATAATCCAATTACCCAAATTATAAATACCAAGTTACTCACTTTAGTCACCAAACCCTGCAATTAGGTTTTGTCATCAATCGAACACAGATTGTAAAGCAGAAAACTCAAAGCATAAATATAAACTGTTCAAATCAACTAATACATCAATCTATCAAGTTATTGTCAGAAACTAACAAGACCCAATCATGAACAAACAGAATCAAACATAGAAACCTATACGAATCATCCGCCGGGAGGAAGCCACACGCAACTTAGCCACGCATGTTTGTCAGACACATGAGCATAGCTTCAATAGATGATCTGGAATGACTTCTGACTCTGAAAATCGCCCTCTAGTCCTCCAAGAAGCTCCCAAGAATGAATGATGATGGCCTTTAGGGTTTAGACTTGAATATATGGAAAAAATCTCAAAATCCCTAAGTTTTCTCACTTTTGGCGTAAGCAACGCCGACCTGGTGTAAGCTACGCCCAAAACCAAACTCCTACGCTGACTCTCCTGATCAACGCCGACTCAAACTCCAAACAAGATTCCGGCGTAAGCTACGCCGGGTTGGCGTAGGCTATGCCAAAACCCAATTTTCATACCCGGCTCGTCGAGTTACCCCAAATCGATATATTATGGCCCCGTGATTCAATTTCTAGCTCAAGATATGCTTCTGTGAAGTTTTGCACTGTAGAATTTCCTGATAAGCCGCCATCTTTGCATAGTTTCGCATCCAATCCTTCTACTTCATCCCAAATGTTTCCCGAAACGCGTACTTAGCACCAATAACCTGTAATAGACACAAATACAAATACCAACTTAAAACCGACTCGATATACAAAGTAACACCCATAAAACTATACGAACTAGACTCTTAAACACGTGATATTTGACCTTACATCACAACCCTCACCCAAAAACTAACCTAACAAAAATATCCAATGAAGGTGTGCCACCTCACTTTTACCCAAATCTAACCCTAATACCCTAAAGTGTTGGGGGGTACAACCTTAATACCCTATTTTTTTTAATTAATTCTTTATTAAAACTAACTAATAAAAAAAATTTAATATAAAAAAACTTCATTACTTAAAAAAAATAATTAGAAAAATGAATAAAGGAAAAAAAAGGTTCAACTACTCTAAATAAATAAATGAATAAAGGGTTAATCTACTACTTCCATTCATTTAGTAAATAAATAAATCAATAAATGAAAAAAAAATGTGTATCTAAACCTTATCTCCTCCATTAAAACCTGCACATCACCACCAACTTGGCCGGCATAATCTACTGCTTCCAGTCATTTAGTTTGCCAATGGTTATCTTTCAAACCCAATCTCTCGGGTACATATACCCGCATTTGCCCTACCCGATCCCTTACCCGCGTTAACAGCGGCGGTGTACCCGCGTCTACCCGTGAACCCAATCCCCTACCCGAATACACCCCTTCACCCTTATAACCGAACCGATTACACATGCTTGTATTCTACTATAAAGGATTTGTACACTTTAAAAATAATCTCTGCACATTAAGGAACGAGGAACTAGATTGCACATCAATTTTTTCAATTTTATTTCTTACACAAAGATCCTAAAACAAATTATAGGGTTCATATACATAGATCCAAAACTTACATTTGAGAGTTTTGTCGAATTGAAATTGTACCTTAGGCTCACGGTGGTGGTCTCAGCGGTGTAGTCACACGTCAGTGGTTTGACGGTTGCCGGAGGTCGGTGGTCTCTCGGTGGTGCTTCACGGTTGCAGTACTTTCACGGCAATGGTTTGACGGTGCTACAAAAACACAAGTACATAAACGATCGGAGGTGGGAGTTGGATCTGAAATTAAAAAAAAAGTACAAACCTTTTACGATCTGAGAGAGAATCAAAGGTAGCTGGAAGTGGATGAGGGAGAAAGACTGCCTGATAAATGTTGGCGCTATATCTTTTAGGTATTAGCGGCGACATGTCGCCGCTATTGGGTCGCCGCTAATACTAATAAAACCCTAGCCGTCGGATCCCATCTCTTATCAACGGTCTGATTGCCATGCCTTTTCCTCCACCCGGATTTTGATCATAAATGTCGCCGCTATTTCCGTCGCCGCTAATGCTCAACTTTCTTGTAGTGATAGCTACGTACTCAATTTGTTTTTCCTATTTTTTTGTTTATGTTAACTCACATTACGTATATGTAAACAGGGGATTTGTTATATTGTATTACATGAAACCTAGTTTCCAATTCGCTTTTTTTAAAATTCATTGTTTTACTCCTTGATTAATTGGTATGTTTGGCTTGCTTCGGTTCCTAATTTCTACGAAGAACACGATGAACATGGCTTGCTTCGATGAGGAAGAAACATGTTTAATTGAAAAACAATGTTGGGCTACGTCTGTAACTCGTATGACCTACGTATATGTAACTCGTATGAGCTAAGCATACGTAACTCGTAAGAGCTACGTATATTAACTCAATTCTTCGTCACTATATTTTTTTTTCTGTTAACCGACGTTTACGTATATGTAAACAGGTGATTTCAATGAGATTGTTATGTCGTATTACATATTGGTTGTAGTGTATTGTTAACATATACGTAAACCTATTTACATATATATAAACATATTGAAAATTTCTAAACCGAATCGTTTTTCTAGCATGTTCTTTGTCATCTTCTTCGAATTTTTTCCTTTTGATTTTTCGATTCTAAGAAAAAAGGCAGTTGAAACAGTTTATAATTTTGAATCTAACAATATTTCGATTGAGAATGGAGAAAGAAAACAAAATTTTGGAGACTTTGTTAATTATTATTGAATTTTCCTAATTTTAAAGGATGTAATTTTCCTAAAATACCTTATAGGTTTTATTTAAGGCTACTAATTTTCTTTTATTTACATAAGTGTCATTAATGTATTTTAATCATTGATCAATCAAGATTAATGATTATAATTAATTTTCTTGGTTTTCTTATAAACTTGTTTTTTTTTCTCTACAACCTCACTATATATATATATATATATACTAGGTTAAAGCCCATATTTTACATGGGTTGAATAAATATAACTTGTTATAAAATAGTATTTTCTATAAAGATTTGTATGTTGAATGTTATTAGTCATATGTGAAATAACAAATAATGAAGATTTAAGAATTATAAAATTATATTTTAAAATAAGATATAATTGAAATTTCTTATGAATTAGTAATTTTTAATAAAATATTAGAATAAATTTTAGTTATTTAATTATTTAACATCATCATTATTTAATAGGAGAGAAATGCGAAAAACAAAAATCTAAATTTTATCAGAAGTCGACACGTAGTAAATATAGTTATTCCTTTATTATAATATAGGTTAGAAACCCTGTATATTATACAGGGTGAATAAATGCAGTGTTATAAATACTCAGTAATAAAGATCTAATATTACATAATTTTTTAATACAAATTTTAGAAACGTTATATAGTTATTTTTTAAAAATGTTTTATAAAAAGAATGAAAGAAATGTTCAAATTATAAAAATGTTTTATGAACAAAGCTATTTTTTTAATTAAAAATGTTTTATAAAAATAGTTATAGAAATCATTATTATTTAATAAAAGAGAGACAGGAAACAAAAATTATAATTGTTTTTATAGAAACTTGTATCATTAATAGGAGAGAGAGACGGGAAAAAAAAACCCTAAGGATGAACATGGGAATGACATGTGACACCCCAAAACCTTTATTTATTAGTATTTATAGATATAGATATGCTAAAATTCTAAAACAATGGACTACATGATTGGCTATTTTGAAATATGAAATTACATAATTAAAACCGACAAATTCAATGACATAAAAGGTGATGTCTAAGATGTCAAGTGAAGTCTATGATGTCTTCAAAAAGCTTATGGCAATTGCAATTTTTATAGTCTAGAAGACTTTGTGTGTGTTGTCTATCAATGGTGATCCTGGATATGTGTCCACATCTTCTATGTTTTCTTCATTAATAATATGTTTAAGCTCTAAATCATCCTCGTTCCCTGTAAAAGGCAGAAGCATGTTCCAGTTTTTATGAGACCAAACTTGTGTATAATGACATTCGGCTAATAATTTATAGTTTTCCCAACGAAACATTTCGGTTAACTTTGGGGTATTTTGATACTATGTAAAAAATCTTTTAGTGTCTTCTCCTTTGATATTTGAGGTCATCTTTTCGTTCTTGAGAATGTCGTAGGTGTTTTCTAACCAATGTAGATCCGAAAACTCTATATTTTCTTTTATAGCCACATTGTCTAGAAACTTTTGCTCTATTAGTCTATGACTAATGAATATTCTTTTTCGGGCTGGTCTGTAGGTGTAGTCATTTGCATGTGAGAACAAAGAAAATATCTTACATATGTGTGTATTAAAAGCAAAAGCAAATAACTTTATATAATACGGTAAGAACACATATCAAGCATCTATTATATACTAGCTTAGAACACGTGTAATACACAGGTTCTGAAAAATATCAATAAATAAAATTCTTAAATCTTTATTTATATATTTACAGGTGTAAAATGTATTATATATAATAAGAATATAAAACAAAATTAAAAATATTTAAAAATTAATATATAATTGGTTTCAAAAATATGTTCATTAGTATTTAAATTTGACTTTCATTTACTATTTGATTAAAAAAAATATATAATTAGATTTCAAAGTTTCTTATAATAAGAGATAATTTAAACTAAATATGTTTTATTAGTATAATTAGTATTTTTTTTAAATATATTATTATGAAAAGAGACGGATGTATTTAATACGAGAGAGACGAGAAAAAAATGATAAGAATAAATATAGATTTGTTTATTAGATTAGTGGCGTACCTAAAATTTTTTTTTGTTTGTTATATGTACGATCTAATCCCGAGCGACCCCCATGAAATTTTAACACCGACCCCCATAAAATTTCTTTTGACCAAAACGACACCCAAAAAAATTAATATAAAACTTTAAAATTTTACAAATGTAAACGTATCAGTTATTATAAACTAATTAACAAATATAAACTTGTTATAAATTAATTGGTAAATTGGGCATACCTATTAATAAGCTTTATAAACAATTAACCCCACCATGGCACTAATCATTTAACCAAATAACCTTTTACCCTAAGCTATATAGTCCCTTCTAAACAATTAACCGGTCTTGTCATGCATTTCACATCTTTATCGAACGTGATTAAGTGAAATGGAAACAAACGACAATTGACTTAGAAGTCCCCCGTCCTCCCTCTAAACCTAATTAAAAATCACATGACACTACCGTCTGCGTGAGTCATGTTGTATGTTAGAGGTTGCCCCTCCACTCTCCCGAATCTTGTACCAAAAGACCAAATAACCCTAATTTACGTATTTGTTAAACTTTTTCTCTAACAAATTAAATATTTATTTTAAACTTTTACTCTAAATTTCACTTTATTACTTGATTATTTGCTATATTATTTATTAGAATATTTGATTATCGACATCAAAACACTGAAAAAAGTTCGGTGACCTGACTTTTGACAAAAAAAAGTTTCAACGGCCCGACCCGACAAAAAATCTCTTTTAATAAACATCCGAACACCGAAAAATTTCCGACACCCATAAAAAAAAATTATGGATCCGCCACTATATTAGATAGTATAGATGTCGTAATAAAAAAATAAAAAATATAAGTGGAAAACGTACCATTGTTTAAAAAAAAAACGAATGGAAGATGATATAAGAAAAATAAAAAAATATGATGAAAAATGGTCCGGATAAAGCAATGGAAACTGATTTTTAATAGACAGCAGGTACTAAACCTTACTGACGAAGCCAATTTTTGTGGCCAAAATAAAACCTAACTTACCAAAAAAATATCAGGTGATTCAATGGAACCTGGTATTAAACATGTCCGCGTTGCAATGCATTAGACCGTAAATATATTAATTAGCATTTTCAAAACTCTTTATAAAAAAAAATTATGCCCTGTTGTTTTTACATATATAGCATTTGTGTTACTTAAGTAACATGGTTTTTTTACACAAAAACACAGGGATTTTTATCCATTTTTTAAAAATAACTTGGCGTTTTTTGTATTTTTTTTGACGAAAATCTTATAAAATTTGCATAGAATAATTTCCAATTTAAAAAAAAACATGTAAAAACTCATTTTTTTGAGAAGTTTTTCAATTTTTACAACTCATGTGGATTTTTAAAAAAACCCTTCCACATATATATATATATATGTATGTATATAATCGTAAATCTTTCTATTTCTATAATTTGTAATATCTTTTATATCAAAGTAATACTTGGATTTTACCAGTGTTTTGAAACCCGGACCGGAGCGGGAACAGGTGGTCTGACCGGTCCGGTTACATATGTTGAAACGGTTCTGCAGCAAACCGACGGTCCGGAAACCGGGTGGTCGGACCGGACGAACCGTTTGACTATTTTTTTAATTTTTTTTATGTCTCTTGGCTTCGTATTTCGTAGGTAATTGTTAGTTTAAAATTATTGGAATTGACTTGTTGGTGGTTTTTTAAAGGATTAATAGTTGTTTGGATTGATATATTTTTATAATATTTATGACGTCGTCCGGTTCTTAAATCATGTCCGACCAGTGGACCGGTAAGGAGACCGGTTCGACGTCCGGTACAGTTCTGAAAACATTGGATTTTACATAACATTTGAATATTAAATGATATACGTAAAAGTAAGTAAATTATTCAAATAATTGATGCTAATATAAATTTAGGGCAATATCATGTATACACTAAAAATTAAAAAAATATCATATATATAATCAAAACTAAAAATATTATATATAATTTTATAAACATTAAAAAAATATCATATATCCATTTCACGAAAAATAATGTAAGTAATGATTATTTTACCCTTATTATTCTAAAACTTTTATTTTCATATTACCAATTTTAAATTACCGTTTGCGTCTCTGTTGTTTACACGATATAAAAACAATGCGTCCATAACAGGAATTTTTAACGCTTTGAGTACCTATGGTATACAATTTGTAACACTCTGAGCCCCTGTGCCTAACTTCGTTAAAAAATTCCGTTAAGCATTTCAACGACAGGGGTAAGATGGTGATTTACTTTTTTTTATAACCCTAAAACTCAAATTGAATCCGCCACCCTATTTCAACTCACGCTCCCCTCTTTGTCTCATCGTCCTCTCTGCTCTCGTCATCCTCTCTGCTCCCGTCATCCTCCCTCTTCCAAGCCGTCCCCAACCTCTTCCTAGACAATGTCTCTTCGAGTGGATTCCCTCCTAGACAACCACACTGTCACAGTTACAATTTTTGACCTTTTTCTTCATTTTTGTGTTTTTCTTTCCGATCGATCGCTCCAAATATATGTTTGATCGGACATTCTAATAATTGTCATTTTTTGTGTTTGAAGCCGGAATTTTATGATTTTTACATTTTATATTTAGCTTTCCATTCTTATGATTCGAGCAAGTTTCTTTTGCATTCCATCTTTGTCCATGTTTCTTCTTCCGTCATATCTTTTGTTTCTGATAGTTCATCTAGTCCTTCTAACTAGGTTACAATCCCGTGTAATACACGAGTAATATAAATATAATGTTATATACTTAGAAATAAAAAAAATTATTTCTTTAAAAACTTACGTATTACACGGGTTGAATAAACTCGTGTATTATACGTGTTAAATAAAATTTAATCTGTTAACACATGCATTCGCCAAATTATATTTAAAAATAAATGTACTTTAACGTGACAATTTTAAATTGCGTTAAGTTAAATTTTAAATTATTTTTTTTACTGTGTATCAATCTTTTTTATGTAATTGATAAATGTTAATTTATATTAAATTTATTTGGTTAATAACTATCCATAAATAGATTTATATAAAATAGTTAAAAACATATTATTTTAATATTATTATTAAATAGGAGAGAGAGGCGAAAAAACATGTTGAGCTAAATAAAGCTTTTGTCATGCCAGGTGTAGCTTCTATATTCATTCTCATCATTTTTTCTTCGTCTCTTTCTCTTATTAAATACATCTCTATCTTTTAATAATAATATATTAAAAAAAAATACTAATTATTATACTAATCAAACACATTTATTTTAAACTATCCCTTATTATAAGAAACTTTAAAAATCTAATTATGTAACTTTTATTTTCAATCAAATAGTAAATGAAATTCAAATTACATTAAATAGTAATGAACTTATTTTCGAAACCCAATTATATATTAATTTTTACATATTTTGAATTTGTTTTCTATCCTTAGTATATGTAATATATTTTTACATTTATAAAATATATACACAAAGATTTAAGAACTGTATATATTAATATTTTTCACCCTGTGTAGTACACGGGGTATAAGCTAGTATAGTATAGATTATAGTTTTTTGCTTTGTTTTTAATTTTTTTTTCCTTTTAATATATGTGTCATAACGCTTAAAGGTTTTGTTTTTTTATAAAGTTTAGAAGACCTTAATTTATTTCGCGGTACGTTCTTTTTATAAAGTTTAAAAGACATTAGTTTTATTTCGAGGTAACGTTTTTAACGGTTGTTTTTTTGCATAAAGTTTGAGCATCATCAAATCTCTAACTAAGTTTTGAAGATGCTAATTAATATATTTACGGTCTAATGCATTGCAACGCGGACATGTTTAATACCTAGTTTCTCTGCAAAACCTCTAGTGTACGTGCATTAGACCATAATTTACACGGGGAATTTGATATATACTCTACTAATATTGGTAAATATCGTGTGTGTATATATATATATTCAATCAAAACTAAAAGTATCATATATACACAATTTTAATGATATTTTTTTATTTTATAACTGTTCTACTACCCCTATCCATTATATGATTTTTTATAACATAATATTTACCCCATACATAACCCAATTTAAATGATTTTAGTCTGAGTAAATTACTATTTTAGTTCCCGACTTTTGTCTACAAAACCTTGATTTGCATATTGACTTTTCATTTTTCTTAGTAATTTTGGGCCTCAACTTCTATTTTTTTAACCATTTGAGTCTACATGACTCACGTCATTAGATTTAGCAGTTAACTTTTTTTTTCTAAAAATGAGCAAAACACTCCCAAAAACTCAAATGGTTAATAAAAAATATATATAATATAACATATATATATACATATATATTTAATAAATAATTAACAAATACGGGACCCACTTAAATATTAAAAGAATTAAAATGATGAGACAACCCACCCACTGTCACCATTTCTTCTTCCACGATGATGAACTCCATTTTTGAAAATTAAACCACTTCTTCCCATATCTAAACCAACATTAAATGATTTTATCCGTACGTAACCCAATTTAAATGGTTTTTACCTAATTTTGTACTTGACGGCGAACATTATTTTGTTATAAAAGAAAATGGGTACTCCACATATGATGTATTTTGAGAAACCTATTGTTTGTGAGTAAAATTATAATAGATTATTGGTAAAATTATAAAATAAAAAGAAAAAGTTACATATAATATTTTAAGAAAACTATTGTTTATGAGTAAAAAAAATTTAAAGTTAAAAAGAGTAAAATAACGTTTGTGTCCCTGTGGTATACATGATTTAACACAATGCGTCTCTAACACAAATTTTCAACGCTTTGAGTACCTATGGTATACAATTAGTAACACTTTGCGTCCCTGGAAACATGTAAAATCCATTTGCGTCCCTGCTGGCAAGACTGATATTCACCCGAAACTACCATATTCACCCGAAACTACTAATTTCACCTGAAACTACTAATTTCACGCAAAACTAATAATTTCACCCGAAACTACCATATTCACACGAAACTACTAATTTCAGCCGAAACTACTAATTTCACGCAAAAACAACTAAAAATCCAATTCAAAATACATTATAATCAAAAAATCAATTCAAAATACCTATGCAAAAAATCAATCGAAACTACTAATTTGACAAAAAAAATCATTATGTCCCCGAAAGTACATGTCTCCGCCATCTTACACCTAAAACTTGAAGTCACAGTTGAAAAGGAACTTCAACACGACTCTTACCCGCACCCGAAGACGAGTCGGGATCAATAGTCTTCCAAACATATTCCAAACTGTTGCAAACTAATATCTAATACAATATCAATATTCAGAGACCAATGGACTCGGATCTCTTCTAATACATTCTAGAGAGGAAAACTCCCTTTATACATCTTTCCATTCACTTGGATCTCTTAATCGTTACATGCACCTTCTCTACTTATTTCTTTTCTACAAATGATCTTACACATAGAAAAACCCGATGTTAATCCAGGCTTGTGAGTTTATCTCTGACGGTACAAATAGTGTTCCTACTGTTGGAACCTGGGACAGAAGTGTCATCTGAATAAAGACACCAAATCCATTTTAAGTGAACCAAGTCAAACACGTGGTCTCGACCAAATCTATTGCTTCCGGTTTTGCTCAACTTTCGAAATTGCAAAACCCACTATGCAACCCAATTTGAATCCTCTTCAACAATGTTAAATTTTATTATTTCCTATATAAATAAAAGGATTATCTTTACTTTTTATTTACTTTAAAAGTAAAATACTCATGTTTCCTTTGATGTGTTATGAAAGAAAGAATGTAGGGTATAGGGGTACAACTATCCTTTGATGAAGATGAGGGTGGGGTATTTCTAAAGGATAATGAAACTTCTTGATTTTATTTCTTGCTTACATTGCCATAGCCTCAAGAACAAGTTTTGTGTCTTCCTTTTTCTTACTCTAAGTCACAATCTCACTTCATTCATTGTATACATAACTTTTCTTGTGTAGAGATCACCAAGGTGCCTTCTTAATATTTAAAATTAATGGTAAGGTATCAAGGAACTCCATTCCCGGGGTGGTCATTAAAGGGGCTTGAGGCACAAAACTAAACCTTATCAAGAAGCCACTCAAGATTTCTTTAAAGCAAAGTTCAAAGAACCAGAAATCAGTAGACCAATCATGAAGTGCCATAATATAAAAAATCTCTCAGATGCGCATGCCTCCTTCGTAGTTACACCATTCTTCGCTGAAGAGGTAAAAGGGGCGGTTTGGGATTGGGGGGGGGGGACCGAGTCCGGATGGTTTTAATTTTAAGTTCTTTAAACGCTTTTGGGGTTTATTAGGAGGGGATTTTTGCCAGGTTCTTCAGCAGTTCCACATGGGGGGATCCTTTAGTCCTGGCTGTGGGTCCTCTTTCATCGCCATTATTCCTAAGTCCATTGATCCTATCGGTTTTTCCAATTACCGACCTATTAGCCTGATTGGGGTTGTTAGTAAAGTGGTTTCAAAAGTCCTTGCAAACAGGTTTTGGGTTTGGTAATCTCTGAAACACAATCAAGTTTTCTAAAAGGCCGACATATTATTGACGGGCCTTTAATCATAAATGAGGTAATATCATGGGTAAAAAAAATCTAGCTATAAAGCCTTTTTTTCTTAAAAATCGATTTTGACAAAGCTTTTGATAGTCTCAACTGGCAGTTTCTTATTATGGTAATGTTTCAAATGGGATTCCCATGTAAGTGGTGTGGTTGGGTCCGAGGAATACTCACTTCGGCCCTTGCCTTGGTACTGGTTAATGGGTCTCCAACCTTCGAATTCCAATGCGAGAGGGGGGTTAGGCAAGGCGACCCCTTCTCTCCTTTTTTGTTCATCATTGCAATGGAAGCATTATCATATATGTTCTCAAAGGCTGGTGATCTGGGGGTGAGGTATTTCATGGTAACAATATCCCAAACGGGGGGCCATCTTTATCCCATCTACTTTATGTGGATGATGTTATCATCCTTAACAATTGGTCTAGAATGTAATGTTAAAAATGTTGCCAGGTTATTGAGGTGTTTCTACGTGTGCTCTGGTCTAAAAATTAATCTTGATAAGTCTAACTTGTTTGGGGTCGGTGTCTCTCCAAATGAGGCATGCCTTATTGCTAATACTTTTGGTTGTAACTTGGGTAACTTACCTTTCACTTATCTTGGCCTTTTGGTTGGGGAAAATTTGAACACGGTGAATAATTGGAGGTCGGTCTTTGAATCTTTTGAATCAAGGTTATCTTTACAGAAGGCGAAAACACTATCCATTGGCGGGAGACTCACACTACTCAAATTAGTCATGAAAAGTCTCCCATTATACTATTTTTCTTTATATAAATCTTCAAATAAAGTGGTTGAAGGCCTTGAATCTATTCGGAGAAGATTCCTATGGGGTGCGACAGAGGATAAAAATAAAATCCATTGGGTCGCATGGGATAAGGTGGCTACCCCGATCCTAGAAGGGGGAGTAGGTATTTGCTAGCTTCAAGACATCAACAATTCTCTTCTATCAAAATGGGTTTAGAGGTTCAAAAATGATCCTCAAAACCTATGGAGGAAGACAATTACCGCAATTCACCAAGGGAGAAACTCATGGTTAAACCTCCCATGCCGGGCAAATCTACCGGGGGGTTGGAATAACATTGTTTGACTCGATTCAAAACTAAAAATTGGAGGGAAGCAGCTACACAATATGATAAAACGAAAAATTGGGAATGGGGAAAGCATTCGTTTTTGGTTGGATCCTTGGGTGACAAATGAACCGCTAAAAGAAGCCTTTCCAATGTTGTTCTCATTGTAACGAAAAAAATATTGCACAGTAGCTGAGTGTGTCTCTTCTATATCCCCGGTTACATCATGGGAATGTAGGTGGAGGAGACAGCCGCAATCAATTGTGGAGCTAGATGAATGGTCAAAATATTCTCTTATGATTGGGCAGGTGGTTCTATCGAGTAATCTAGATAAATGGGAATAGATGGGCAACAATGCTAAGGAGTACTCGGTGAAAAATGTTAAAACACTAATTGCTGAAATTCTGCCTTCACGCAACAACTATGTCATGGATTGGTGCAAATGGGTTCCTTCAAAATGCAATATCTTCGGCTGGAGGGTTGAACTTGATCGCATTCCTTCTCTTGTTAATTTAGCTATTCGCAATGTCCAAATTAATTCGGTTTTTTTGTCAGCCATGCAGAAACTCGCAAGAAACGGCTTGCCACCTCTTTACCTCCTGCTATGTTGCTTCTGTGGTGTGGCAACACGTTAGTATATGGTGCAAGGTCAACCCGATTTATGCTTTCTCGGTTCGGGATCTCGTAGAACTTCACAAGACGGTCTTCACGGATAAGACAAATAAAAAAGTCTTGAAAGGCGTCATCCTCATCACGTGCTGGTGCATATGGAAAGAAAGGAACAAAGCTCTGTTCAATCATAAACTACCTAAGGTGGAATACATAATTGGGAGCATAAAAACTTTAGGATTCCTATGGGTTCAAAATCGTTCAAGCATTCAAAATCGTTTTTGAAAAAACTGGATTAGCTTAAGTCTAGTGTAATTATGTAATAAGTTTTATTGTATTTTGTGGTGAGGGGCTCCCTATTTCTAATAAAATTCAGCCTTTCAAAAGAAAGTTATTTAATAAATGGAAAAAGAAAAAAAAATTAAAAGCAAAGCAAAAAAACTCTAATTATTAGGAAGTTGGTACGAATGAAACAAATATCCCTGCTATAAATACAATGCACACACCTTCTACAAACTCATATCAATCAATCTATTCCTCTTTGTATCTCTCTCAAACACACTATGGCGATTAATTTTACACGACAAGAGATCCAAACTACCCCAATCCACTCAGAAGAAGATTTTCTACCAAGTACTAAGGTCTTAACTAACTTATATAATATTTACATTTTATATTTTATTTAGTTTAGAGTAAAGTGTTATTTTTGTCAATGTGATTTAACCATTTTAGTCACTTTTATTCAAAAACTTTTTTTAGCTTTTTCGTTTCTGACTTTTCAAAATCTAGCAATTTTCATCCAAATGACTAACTCTGTCTACATTTTAAAGTTAAATCAAGGGTCGGCTTGAAATTCATAGGTTAAAATCTAACCAAATTACTCATGATTCAACCAATATTGCCTCTGATTTAACGTTAAAATGTAGACGAAGTTAGTAATTTGTATGAAAATAGCTAGATTTTGAAAAGTTATAAACGAAAAAGCTAATAAAATTTTTTTTGGATAAAATTGGCTAAAATGACTAAACCACATAAAAGAAACTTTACTCTTTAGTTTATATATATATATATCCTTTGTCACCATTAAAAGCATGCCACCGTGAATTGTAGAAAGGAGTATCCACAAAGAATTCAAAACAATTAGAAGAAGTCCGAAATCTTCTTAAAAGTGGTCCTTACAAAACAATAGAAATGGTTGATGCTCTCCAAAAACTTTGCATCAACCATTACTTCCAAGAGGAGATCGACTCGATATTAAAAATGCTTCATAGTAGAATGTCCATTAATTTCCTTGACTATAATCTTGGTCGAAGTCTTTACGAGGTTTCCCTCAATTTTCGCATCCTTCGTCAAGAAGGTTACTATGTTTCAGCTGGTGAGCACACGCACTCGTTCTTGTTTTACTTTGATTAGGGATGGTAATATTAAAACTGCTTCTAAATATGTTTATTTGCAAAAACTTTGAAAAAAAATATGTAAAAATGATTTTTTTTACATGTGAAATTGAGTTTTTTATGAGTTATTTACATGATTACCCGGTTCCCATTTTTTTACGGTTCGACATTGAACTTCCCTCTCTATATATAATAATAATGTTTCAACTACAATTCTTCAATCCAAGTTCTTCACAAATTTAACATATTATTTATTATATTTTTTTAATATTATATACATATATATGGTTTATATCAAGTGAACAGGTCTGGGAAATCGGGGGTGTATCACCTAATACAATGCCCGTCTCAAACCTGCAAAATCTTTTGAAACCAATCTCATACATGAATACAAGTCTCACATGTTTTCAATTTTTCTGTCACGTTTGGGCTTGTTTGCAGTCCCTAGCTAACTTCTGATCCTAAATTTTCATTTTTTCCATGGTAATATGGTATATAACTAATTATTAAATTGTGTTCAAATCAGATGTCTTTGCAAGCTTCCAACAAGAAGATGGAAAGTTCAAGGGAGAAATAGCACAAGATGTTAAGGGTCTAATGGCACTATATGAAGCATCACAACTTTGCATAGAAGGAGAACATATAATTGAGGAGGCTGCAGATTTTAGCAGCCATGGGCTTAATGAAAAGATTCCTTTTCTTGATCAAGATGAAGCTACAATGGTGAATAATACTTTACAACATTCATATCAAAGAATCTTACCAACTGTCATGGTCAAGAAATTCATCAAGCATTACACCGGGACTCCCATGTGTGAACTAGCCGACTTGGAGTTGGCTAAACTCCAGTCGCTACATCGAACAGAAGTAGATCTAATCTCCAGGTAAAATTGTCTATATATAGTTGTAATTTGGAGATGTTTGAGGGTGGGCCGGGCCTTGGAGCAACTGGTAAGGTTGCTGCTGTGTGACCATGAGGTCATGGGAAACAGTCTTCCGCACAAAGTGTAGGGTAATGCTGCATATATGCGGGAGCTAGTCAAGCACCGCTTTTTTTTTTTAATTTGATATTTTGTATAGACAAAAATTCGACAAAAATGACCCGGATTGATGAAATACTTTGAGCAAAAATCTTGTCACGTGTTATGAAATATTTTTGTTATGGTCCCCTTATTAAGGTAACATGTTTCATCATATGATCAAATAGATGGTGGAAGGATTTGGGTTTGGCAAAAGAGTTCAAGCTCGCAAGGAACCAACCGTTGCACTGGTACTTATGGCCAATGGCTAGCCTCACTGATCCGAGCTTGTCGGAGCAGAGAATCGAGCTCACAAAGCCCATTGCTTTAGTCTTCTTGATTGATGACATTTTCGATGTTTATGGAACTCTAGACGAACTTATCATCTTCACAGAGGCAGTGAGAAGGTATAAAAACGTATCTTGAAATTGGAAAAACAGTTTATTAAGCTTCAAAAATGTAAATTACTTATAAGGTTTGTACTTAAATGACATGCAGATGGGACAGTAACACTCTTGAACAACTCCCACATCATCTAAGAAACTGTGTTGAGGCTCTATATAATGTAACACACGAAATAAGTGACAAGATCTGTAAGAAGTATGGGTTTAATCCCGAAGAGTTTTTGAAACAAGCGGTAAGGAGGATCAACGTAATGATAATTAATAAATGTTATGCTGCAAGGTTGACAATAACATTAACGTCCAACAAACGAACTTACTAGTAAAATCTCACACGTAGCGAAATAGTTGTTGGTAAGGTTAAAAACTTTATAAACATAATGTTTTATTAAAAAAATTATGCTTTTTAGTTTTTATAACCGTGTAGAAATATAACCAAGGTACTTATAAGCATAAATAAATATAAAATTCATGCATGAACATTTAAAAAGTATGTAGTTTTATTTGTTACACCAAATTTCTCAAACAAAATGTAATCTAAAGTCTAGAAAAGTGTTACCTTTTGTGCAACTTACATTGAATGATAAAAGGAAACTTTGCAGTGGACAAACCTTTGTGAAGCGTTTCTAGTAGAAGCAAAATGGTTTGCTCTAGGGTACATGCCTATGGCGGAGGATTACCTAAAGAATGGGATGGTTAGTTCCGGGGCACATGTCGTGATAGTGCACATGTTCTTCCTACTCGGCGGTGGCACTAGCAAAGAAAGTGCTAGAACTATTGATGACAACAAAGACATCTCAAGTTGTTTGGAAAAAATTCTCCGTCTTTGGGATGATTTAGGAAGTGCTAAGGTAAAAGACTACGTCAATACATATACATATACGTATACGTACACATATACATGTTCTAGATATGGCATTAGACCTTTGTATAACCTGATTAATTAATAAGTGTTTGTTATGTGTTGATATCTATCAGGATGTGAATCAAGATGATCATGATGGATCGTATGTGACATACTACATGAAAGAAAACGAAGGTTGTTCAGTCCAAAGTGCACGTGACCATGTTATGGCAATGATAACCGACACTTGGAAGAAACTAAATAAGGAATGTCTTACCTCAAATAAGTTTTCAGTTACATTCACAAAGGCTTGTCTTAATCTTGCAAGGATGATTCCTCTAATGTACAATTATGATGAGAATCATTCCCTTCCTCTCATGGAGGATTATATAAACTCCATGTTTTAGCTAGGAAAAACCCTTTTCTCTCATCATAAAGGCTTTGTTAAGTTAAATATGTGTTATTAGCTTGTAATCTTTCTTTATTTCAAAATTAATCTACGTAAAAGTTTTACTTTGTATCCTACATGTACGACCTAAGAATAAGGTCACCCTTAGTTTAGAAGTGACACGTTAGAAGATGATGGTAAGTGTGACGGTTAACTAGATCAAACATGTATATTCATTGGAGTATCCACCTTGTATCTGGATTGTTTATTAAACTTTGTCGTTCAAAAATAGTCTTCAATTCTTTTTATATGTTGTACGTGTAGAATAATAAAAGTAGCCAAATTCATATAGTAATTATTTCTTGCATGGTCATCACCGTTCAAAAAAAATATAGTAGTTATATACTGGTATTATAAACATGTATATTCATAGGAGTATCCACATTGTATCTGAAATGTTTATAAAACTTTGTCGTTCCAAAATAGTCTTCTTTTTACATGTTGTACGTGTAGAATAATAAAAGTAGCCAAATTCATGTAGCATATATGAAATGTTTATCAAACTTTGTCGTTCGAAAATAGTGTTCTTTTTATATGTTGTACGTGTAGAATGATAAAAGTAGCCAAATTCATATAGTAATTATTTCTTGTATAACCATCACTGTTCAAAAAAAGTATAGTAGTTATTTAGTGGTATTATAAACGTGGTGCATGTGTGATATTTATCTAATCATTTAAACGAAAGTTGAAACTGTTTTTTAAGGAACCGAAGAGTTCAAAGATCGGATGCATCCAAAGGTGTTTATAACCACGTATTTTACTAAAACGGTTATCACGTGTGACATGTACCCCACGTTGTCTACCTTATTCCTTTTTTTTGAATGACGAGGAATTTCATTAAAAGCACTAGCAAGAAGTTAGAGAAGACAAACAAAAATACGATTTACAATGACAAGAATTTAACATTGAACACACACCAATTAGACCAATCTAAATTAACCCTTTTTTTATCAATATTTGACCTAGGTAGCTAGTGGCCTTAAGGTCCTCCAAAATCTTAAAAATTTACATCCGCTTGTTGTTAAAAACCACCTTATTTCTTGTCTTCCAAAGTACCCAAACAATTGTCAAGTCCACATAGCACATTTATGTTTTTGGAATATGAAAAAAAACAAAAAATTGTCCCGAATTATTTCTTCATTTCTTTTTCTTATTTATTTTTATTTTTTAAGATTAGTCATTTCAAATCCGCTTATATTCTAATGAAAACAATGTTAAGGATCAATGAGTAATTTAAATTACTTAATAAGTAATTTTGGTAAAAATGATGTTGTCAATCAATGTGAAAAAAAATAAGGACTATAATAATCTTTTTCTTACTGCTTTGTATATGTAAATAAAGTGTAGACGAGTTTTTAATACAACACAAAAATACGACATGAACTTAGCATTTAAATCATGAGATTGGTTTAGTCTAAACGGGTTTGATTAGTTTTAGTTCAAACTCACATACATGTTAGCTAAAGAGGCCGTGTTCAGATCAACCAACGAACTTTGGATCAACGTGGGGTTTTCAGGGATAACTTGTTTAACCCGTTTAGTTGTATATTTTTTTCTTAAAATGTTTTTGTCACATATACATAACTTAAGCTTATTAGGTATTGATGCCAAAATGTACAAGATTGAAAAAAAAAAGAATATAAAGTTTTATAGTTTAAATATAATTATTTTATTTTTTGTTCTCTAGATCCTCGATCTCTACTCAAACTAATTCAGAAGGTAACGGATGAGATTTTTTACAACAATTTCTGAATCTTCTATAATGAATACATCACAACCTGCATCGTGTAAGATTTAAACTCCAACCTTTTGATTATGAGGTACACCGTTTAATCACCGATATGTCCTCTTGAGCCCGAATGAGACTTCTAACGAGATAAATGAAGAAGAAAAGAAACGAAACAAATGCACAAATAAGAAATTAAGGTGGTTTGTTAGTTTTCTTATATTTTAAATAGTAAGGATAAATTATATTGACTTAACATACATTTTTAAGGTCTTCTTGTGTTAGCGACCTAAGTTTTATGGTTCAACAAACAATAAAATCAAATCCATTTTTTCTTAAAATAAATTATAAAAATCCAATTTTTTTTAAAAGGGAGCATTTAAAAATATTGTTACTGATTCCTTACAACTTTAGTTAATAATAATAAAATTAATAACTGTAAGGTAACACTAAAGAGACTGATGTTTACAAGATCACATGCTCCGAGGTGAGAGTACTCCAGAGGTAAACTGTGAAGAAAATGTACAAGTTCTACTCTGGATGAAGAAGTCTACTCTTGAGAGACAACTACTCCAGAAAGGAGACTTAGTCCGGATAGACATTGTTACTCCAGATCATAGAAGAACATGTGTAACATCCCAAACTCCTAAATAAGTTAGGGCACATGTCAGCTAAGAAACGCGATGCTAGAACGTAACAGGACGCGAAAAAAGGAAGACTATTTGTCCGGAAATAGCCCAAAACTTCGCATAAGCATAACTCGGGCTAGAAAATAAGTTATGGGAGCCATAATATATGAAAATGGGGTGTTTCGACAAGGAGAGTCTAAAAATGAGGTATGTCAGACCGATATCCTATGTATAATGGCCCGACATGTGTTCCCCGAAGCAATTCAGGAGGCTACGACGCCTGTTTTGATGACTCAACAACCAAGTTGGACCGATATGCTTTACACGTCTGTCCGATATGTGAATGTCAGACCGATATGATTTACACGTCGGTCCGATATGGGGATGTCGGACTGATATGAATTACACGTCGGTCCGATATGTGTTCCTGAAGGGAAAAAAGAGGTTTTGACGCGTGTCACCGAATTCAGTCGAAGTCGGACCGACTTGGCATGACATGTCGGTCCGACATAAGTCCCATTTCAACCTATAAGTAGATTCTTAGAACCATTCAAATGAGAAAACAAACACACACACACACACTGAGAAGGACTAGAAGACCCGGTGCAGCGCGTTTAAGTGTGCGTGTGATACGCTACGAGTGCGGTTCAAGTTCAGATTAATGTGTAGACGAGGAACAAACTTAGGAACTACCCGAAGAAAATGTAAGTACACTGGACCCGTACCTTAGATAAATGTTTATGTGAATTATGTGATTATGTGTTATGTGTTATATGTGGAACTAAGGTACGGGGTAATGAGGATTAGTCTAAACACTAAACAGAAATAATGGAGTAGCCACGACGTATCCAAGGGGTGGTGGATACGCCGCTGGTACTTCCTATATATAAATCTCTTGTTGATTCATGGTGAAACCATTACACGTCGATCCGATATGTGTTCCTGAAGGAAAAAAAGAGGTTTTGACGCGTGTCACCGAATTCAGTCGAAGTCGGACCGACTTGGCATGACATGTCGGTCCGACATAAGTCCCATTTCAACCTATAAGTAGATTCTTAGAACCATTCAAATGAGAAAACAAACACACAAACACCACACAACACACACACACACACACACTGAGAAGGACTAGAAGACCCGGTGCAGCGCGTTTAAGTGTGCGTGTGATACGCTATGAGTGCGGTTCAAGTTCAGATTAATGTGTAGACGAGGAACAAACTTAGGAACTACCCGAAGAAAATGTAAGTACACTGGACCCGTACCTTAGATAAATGTTTATGTGAATTATGTGATTATGTGTTATGTGCTATATGTGGAACTAAGGTACGGGGTAATGGGGATTAGTCTAAACACTAAACAGAAATAATGGAGTAGCCACGACGTATCCAAGGGGTGGTGGATACGCCGCTGGTACTTCCTATATATAAATCTCTTGTTGATTCATGGTGAAACCATTATGAATGTTTAGGGGTATAGACTAAAAGATAATAATAATAATAATAATATAGTAAATGAACGGGAGATCTTCCGACCGGTATGTAGTTATCTGACAAACAGAATGTTCTGTCTAAGGAAAGAGTGGCGTATAAATCTCTCCTAGACCCGTCACTCTTTCCTGAGAACATATCTGTTGGAGATACTAATCTAAAAGGATAATCACCACAGTTTACAATAAATGATAAATATGAATAAGGAAAGGCTTAATTATAAATAAAGGAATATATGTGATGTATTATAGGGGTGGTGGGTACGCCGTTGGTACACCCTATATATAAACCTTTTTATACATCATAGAGACGCCTTTACGAGGAATTAAGACATGAATGGGATAAAAGCATGAAAGAGTCATGTTATCAAATAAATGATGAGAAACGCTTAGTCTTAAGCAAATGAGAATTCATGAGATGTTAAAGGGGTGGTGGATACGCCGCCAGTACTTCCTATATATAAACCTCTTTAACATAACATGAAGAAACCTTTGTAAGGGATTAGAGCAAGAGTTAAGATAAAAGCATAAAGAGATTATGGCACTGAATGAGAATTAGACGGGAAAGCTTAATTCTCAGTAAGGAGTATTCATGGGACGTTAAAAGGGTGGTGGATATGCCGCTAGTACTTCCTATATATAAACCTCTTTAATGTAACATGGAGAAAGCTTTATAGGGAATTAGAGCAGGAATGAATATGAAAGTATGACAAGAGGTCATGCGATATGTGCGAATATGTAATGTGTGTTAAGTGTGAATATGTGAATGCATAATAGATTATCATGCTGTATGTGTAAATATGAATGTGTAATGTAAACGAGTCTAAGTCTTAAAATAGAATAACGGAGTACTCACGAAGTGTTAAAGGGGTGGTCGATACGCCGCTGGTACTTCATTTATATAAGCCTCTTTAGTACATCATGGGGAAACCGTTACGAAGTTTTAAGGTGAGGACTGGTTAGAAATACATTGGGAGGTTGTGAGTCTATTATACTTAAGATCCCAATGTAATGAGATGTCCAGCCAATGGGGCGGGTCTCAACGAATGAATGGAAAGGAGATGTCCAGCCTACGGGGCGGGTCTCAGGAATGAAATGAAAACTTTGACCGGAGGTACGTCCGAAGATGGTCGAGAGGGGGTTAGCACACCCATAAAAATATACGAATGACGTGACCGGAGGTATGTCCGGAGATGGTCACGGTGGCGCTGAGAGCCCGGGAAACTCGAACAATAATAAGAACCTAAAGAGTTCAAAATAAAATAAACGATGCCGTGTACTTAGTTAGCGTAAGCTAATCCAAAAATATTTTTCAAACACTATAGGTTAAGAGCATGTGGAATGAGGTTTCCTGAGGACGTGTGATGTAGGGTTAAATATCCCATGTATAAGAGTCGGTTTTTGTATTGTTTAGTAGTTTAATTGTGTTTATCGAGTCAGTTTTATGTGTGTTTTGTAGTTTGATGTGTTACAGGGTAAATGTACTAAAGAGCGAAAGTTTACGAGTCATAGAAGCCCGGGAAGTCAAAGAAAGTCAAAGTCAAGCTTAAAAGTCAAAATTTTGGAATTATAGGTCTTCGCGGTACGTGAAGATCAAGAAGAATTTGTTCGCGGTACGCGAGAGAAGGAAAAATGCCCCGCGACTAAATTGTCATTCGCGCCACGTGAAGATTCGGCCAGAAGTTTTCGCGACACGCGAAAAAAGCTTATTACGGCAAATTAAACCTAATTTCAATTATAAACCCATTGTGACTCCCATTCTCGAATTATCTTCTTCCTTGCCGTCCCAGAGCTTCCCTAAGGCTATTCCAGAGCTTGTTTGGCCAATTGTTCTTAGTTTTGAATGTTTGTAAGTTTAAAGTTTAGATCTTTATTGTTTTCGACAATCATGAGCGGCTAAACGCTTTCGTGATTCCTCCGGGTGAACGATTTATACTTGTACTCGTATGATTTTAGTTGATGATCAGTATTTGATTGAAGTTTTGTGAACCTATTAAGTTCTTTGAATTCAATTGTGTGTTTGATTTATGAACAATTGCATGTTTTCAATTTATCGCATCTATCATCGTTTCTTGGTTTTCTTGCACCGGGAATAATCTGATTTTGTGATTGAATTGACTATTGTGTGATTGGGTTAAACAATTAAACACGGTTATGTCTATGTAATCTCTGATCTGGTTTGAAAATGAAATTGTATGTGTGCTTTGCTAAATCTAAAAACCGGAGTGGTCATTCTTCTATAATTGTTTTACAACTCAAATTAAGTGCTTTTGATAACTCTAAGTGTTTTAAGTAATAAATTTTAGAACTTTAGTAGTAATTGAATCAGTTTAGTTTAAATAGTATTCTCTACTGGTTCCCTGTGGATTCGACAACCCTACTTCCT
Organism: Smallanthus sonchifolius; assembly: GCA_023525975.1. Taxonomy (NCBI): domain Eukaryota; kingdom Viridiplantae; phylum Streptophyta; class Magnoliopsida; order Asterales; family Asteraceae; genus Smallanthus; species Smallanthus sonchifolius. The sequence goes on from CM042029.1 coordinate 72,893,118, forward strand.
GATGTAGGGTTTAATAACCCTGCTTTATATGTAGTTTTGTGCGAGTCTTAGTTATTTTAGCATGTGTCTTTGTTTGGTTTTATGTGTGTTTGTGGTTGTGTCTACCTCCTAGGTTTTATGTGCTAAATGAGCGGATAACGAAAGCGAAACAGTCGCATGCGAAGCACGAGAGATTAAAAAGTCAATTTCCTGGATTTTATGGTCTTCGCGACTTCAAAGTTCACGACACGCGAGGATTTTCAGATGCGCGCCCGACTAGTTTGTTCTTCGTGCCACGCGAAGAACTTGGCTGCCATGTTCGCGACACGCGAAGATCCTATTTTGTAGAAACTTTAACCTAAATCGGGTTTTAATTCACATCAGCTCCCATTCCGACACTACAAAAAATGCCATTTAGAGGCACACAAAAAGTGCCACAAAAAACCCAAAAAGTGTCACTAAAGACCCATTTAGGAATGGGCGGCACACAAAAAAAGTGCCACTAGAAGCGCTGCCACTAAAGCCTTTTAGTGGCACTTTTTTGGTCTGCCACAACAAACTTTTAAGCTTTTAGTGTCACTTTTTTTTGCCATTATTAAATAAAGGCTTTTGTGGCATAAATTTTATGTCAGTAAAAACATGTAAAAGACAAAACTAACAAATGTTTGAATAAAAACTCGAAACTTCATTGTGTTCATGAACCTCTTTCACAACATTCATGGGAGTAATATGATCTTCATGTTAACTCATTATTAGCAATGATACTATCAGTTACCTGCTAAAAAAACAAAGACATTTCAATATACAAACAATGACACTATCCAAAATGCAAATAATTACATATTGTCCACTACATATGTGAAAAGTGGGAACATAAAAGTAATTACCATTATTATTTTGACTTCTTGAAGATGACGCTTGGTTAACTGATAAAGAGTTGTTAGGGATCGAAGAAACAATACTAGGGACCTAAACATATTAATGAAAACAAATGTTAATACATAGATATATAATCGTAAAAGAACACATACTAGTTCATGCATGTAAGTACCTGTATATTCATATTGCCAAGAACCGTAGACAAGTTTGCATTAGGAATATGTTCTTAGATGATGTTCAGCATAACACCGACAACATTCTTTAGCTCATGAATAGTTTGTGAATCTGTCGAACAATTAGCATTACTTTTTACGGTCGGCATCCTTCCAACTAATCGAACACACCCTCTTTTCTCTGGGCCTTTAACTTTTGAGTAGTCATCATTTGTAAAATCATCTACATCTTCATGTGTGTTTGTAGAGTCACTTCCAATAGCTTTTAATGAAGCCTAAATACATGATAATCGAGGTAATATTAAAATAACTAAAAAACACACATGATTAGACCTAGCAAAACAGGCGGGTCGAGTTGGATAGGAACTTTTAAAATACATAAAAATACATTACCACAACTTTAGCAGTTTTATCATCAACAATATTTCCATCCTTACGAGTGCAAGTTGTTATATACATTTCTCCTTGTGTCGGGTATACACCATTATTCTTTGTCGCCTATATTTTATGTTTGATGGTTAGTAAGGGAAATAAAAACCAAAAAATATATTAACATTATGTCAAAATGGCTAAAATAATACCATTTCATGAGCAAGTCTAGCAAACGATTTTGTCCCAGTTACATGAGGCTCCTTCATCTTTGAGCGGCTCGATCTTTTCACAGCACATGTACTCTATGGTAAATGGTAAATTAATACATGATAGGACTTCTCTAATCTAGTTCCGTAATTATACATACTCTATAAGAAATCAAAGTTACATATCATTGTTACCTGGAATCCGGATTGAACCAACGAGTAACAAGTTCTTTAAATTGAGTTGGATTCACCCTATTGTCATTGTTAGTTTGTTGTGCCACAATTTCATCAATAGTAAGGCTTGGATCGTATGCGCGTGCCTTTAATAAACCTTTCCATGCTTTCCATTTTTTCCCATGTTATGCAAGATCCATTTTTTAATCTCACTTGTTTCATCTGGATGAATACTAAACTTGGACTACAAATAAAAATTATATATATCAGCATACAGCTTTTACCTTAATGAGTGGATACATATCAAACTTGATAAGACATACCTTTACGAGTGAATACATATCCTCTTTCTTTTGCATGGGAACCTTTCTCCGGTCAGAATATTCTATTGATACATGATCAGCCATCCTCACAAGTGTCCTAATATACTGAACAAGTTCATTACCTTCATCCCCTACAGGCTTTCCAAACTTGTTAAATGTGACAACTATTCTTTGGGTACTATTCATTTTCCATGTTTCAGCTTTTTGGGTATAACCTCTAACCTTTTTGGGAGCACCTAAACAAGTTTCGGTAAAATAAAATAGCAAGTACAAAGCGGAAACAGAAACACAAACAGATAAACACTAAAAAAATTCTTTTCTATTAAACAGACTATTGGAAATCCTACAATAACTAGTTTAAAGTTAGAGGTGAAGCTGTAAGTGTTTTTTTTACGTGTTAGCATAAGAAATGCTACAATAACTAGCAGTTTCAAGTTAATAACTGAAACTAGTTATCTTTACTTATCTATTGCATTTATTTCTGACGGTGTTGATAATCTTGCAGGGTATATTAGATCTAGCAACTGATAATAAAGCAAACATAGATATCTTGCACAATTAAAAAATTAATGTTCCATTCTGCATAGAAATATTTGGAAAAAAGTGTGTTAAATTCAAATTATACACTAAATATACAATCTAATCAGTAGCCAAACAGCAAATTACATATTTTTAGCCTTTAAACTCCTTTTATATCCTAATACAGGAAAACATATCTTTTTCAAATAAAAGCACAGTTTTGCTGACTTGATTATTACATCAATTCATAAATATAACTACTTCAACCATTAGAAAATATCTTTATGATTACCTTTTTGCTGATACAATAATGGTGTAGCATTTCCCAAAAAACTATTGAAGTTTAACCAGATTTAAAATATATAAATTGCAAGACAGACTTCAATAGGATTCATATTCAATTCCATTATATGCCCCCTATTTCAGAAAAAATTAACATGTGGTTGGGGAAGAAGACACAGGGTGATTTGGATGGAACTACAAGAAGCACATATATAATTAAAATAAAGTCATACACCTTCACCGTATACAATTAGGCTTATCCATAATTCAAAATCAGTTTTCAAAGTGATAACTAGATCACAGTTCTAGCTGAATCAAAATCATTTGCAGTTTTTTACTAATTTGCAGTGTTAGAATTACAGTACCTTGTTCGGACCGACTTTCATGAGAATTTGATTGACCACCTTGCATTTCACTGATATGATGATCTTGAGTTTCGGAAGCCTCATGGTCCTCAACATGATCAATGAAGTCAGTAGGAGTGATACGTAGACTCTTGCGCTTACCCATATTATCTATTCCAAAAACATGCAACACATATATCAATATTTCCCACATAATATTAAACTAATATGCAACTCACCTATCCCAAATATAATACATACACATGTATAGTAGATAAAACATCAATATTTACCACATAATATTAAAATAATGCAAAAGAAACTACATCAAGGTTTACGACATAATACTAATGAGTAATTAGAAAAGAATTGAGACATTGTCGTTTTCTTCAACATTTTCTTCATGTTCCATATCGGGTGTAATGTCTATGCCATCTTCACCATCATCCCCAATCCTATGCAAGTTAGGCACATCAAATGTGCAATCATTCAAATAAGGACCGACTTGATCATCAATACTTCCCATGTCAAATACATCTCTTACTTTTACATATCTGACAACCTCCCAATCTTTATGCTTGGGATCTGTGACATAGAACACCTTATTAACTTGTGATGCCAATACAAATGGATCATCAGTTATATTAGCCCCTGTATGTGCCTTGTATGAGAAATTCACCAACGTTACACCATTATCTGTCTTGCAGCCACTGTTGATGTCAACCCAGTCACATCTAATAAAACTACTCGTATTTGACCTGAGTAGTTTAACTCAATAATTTAATTCAGTTTACCATAGTAGTTAATCACGCCATGAACAGGCCTTCTTTCTCGACTACTAGCGTAATTTTCACCTTTGACGGCAACAACGACGCCAATGTTTTGGGTTCTTAGTGAGTTCTCTCGCTTTTTTGTGTGAAAACGGTAACCCTTAACAAGGTATCCATAGTATCGTTTCACACTTCTAAGTGGACCACGAGCAAGCCATTTTAGATCTGCAGTTACTTCATCACCTTGCTCTTCCATACGTGCAATCTACAACATCGTTGTTAAAAGTCATTACACTAAGATCCCAAATAATAAAATATAACATATTCGATATTTATGTCGAATTACCCTTCTCTTGAACCAATCGGTAAACTCTTGGCCATGAATCTTGTTTAATTCATAATCTGGTAGCCGACGAGAACGGTATTGTCCCTTAACTATCCGTTTGTGTTCCCTAAAAAGAAAGTTCATATTACTAATTTTTTGTGATAGATGAGTGAAGAACGATATTATCTAATAAAATAAGAAAAATAGATCATCTTACTCTCGAAAAGGTGTAACCGACTCAACATTGAATAATACATAACGCTGCGCTTGTGTGAGAGACTTCTCATCAATGTATGAATTTGAAGATCTCCTTCTTTTGTGAGTAGATACCCCCAAATGCAATTTACGACCTATTACCCGACCAGGGCAGAGATTGTTGGATTCTTCAATGAGATTTTGGTGACCCTCATCATCATTCCTAATTGCTCTAGTGAAGACCGTTTCTACATTTGATAGATATCTAGAGCAAAATGTTATACTTTCTTCAGCTATATAACCTTCAGCAATTGATCCTTTAGGATGAGCTCTATTATGAACGTAAGACTTAAGTTTTAGGTCCCTGTTTTGTGTCATAGTTACAAGTCACCCATCATTTAGAAATTTAAAAAATGTAGAAAATAACGAATAAGATTTATAAAAAGGTTTTTACCTTTCAATAGGGTACATCCACCGAAACGCAACAGGACCTCCAAACTTAATCTCTCTGGTTAAATGGATCAACAAGTGCACCATTACAGTAAAAAAATGGAGGAAATATCTTCTCTAGTTTACATAAAGTGAGATCAACTTTAGACTCAAGAAAATGTAGATCAACTTCAGATAAATCCTTGTAGCAAATGGTCCTAAAAAATCACATAACTCGATTATAACCAAGCTTACATGGTCTGGAAAAGTTCCATGTAATGCAATTGGCAAATACTCTTGCATTAACATGTGACAGTCATAACTTTTTATCCCAATTAGTTTGCGTTCATTTAGTTGTACACATCGAGAGATATTAGAAGAAAATTCATCCGGAGGCTTGATTAACTTGAGGGTTTTTAAAAAATTAGTCTTTTCACCCCGACTCATTTGATAGAAAGATTTTGGCATGAAGTCCCTACTATGTTGTCACAATCATTCTTTTCAATGTGCATCACATCAAGACTGTGACGCAATGGCAAATGCTCCCAATATGGCAACATAAAAAAATACTTTTCTTTTTCCATGGACCACCAACAGCACTGTCAACAAGAAATTCCATGTCACCTAGTTGTTGTAGAACCTCCTCTCCAGAAGGAGGAATAAGAGCAACTCTTAATTCCTTACGTCTAACAAAGGATCTAGTGTCTGAACGCCAATGATGGCCGGATGGAAGCCACCTTCTATGACACATGTAACACCACTTTCTTCCATGAGTTAGCCATTTAGAATCGGTACCAAAACCACATACAAGACATGCAAGTTCTCCTTTAGTACTCCAACCGGACAGATTGGCATAACATGGAAAGTCTGATATGGTAGAAATAATAGAAGCCTTCAACTAAAAGTATTGTTTCGTTGAGGCATCAAATGTATTCACTCCATCCTCCCATAACTCCTTCAACTCTTTTATCAAAGGTTGCATATACATGTCTATCTTGTTTCCAGGACTTTTAGGACCTGGGATGATTAAAGAAAGAATAAAATTCGGTTGCTTCATAACCAACCATGGTGGCAAGTTGTATGGAATAACAAAAATTGGCCAAATACTGTGTGCCACATTCATTGTCCTAAATGGGTTGAAGCCGTCAGTTGCAAAAGCTAGTCGAACATTACGGGGATCACTAGCAAATTCAAGAAACTTTTCATCAAAATATTTCCAAACTAATGCATCTGCTGGATGCCTCATTTTTCCATCTTTCACCCGCTCGATATGATGCCACTTCATAAGGTTAGACGTCTTTGATGACATAAACAATCTTTGAAGTCTAGGCTTTAAAGGAAACCACCTTAATAATTTTGAAGGCTTCTTCTTAGGAGGACTCACTTTGTGTTCTTGATTAGCTTCATGAACTTTCCATCTAGATGATCCATAAAAAGAACAAACTTCATCATTCTCCCTGTCATCCCAAAACAACATGCAACCATTAGGACATGAATGGATTTTTTTCATATCCTAATCCCAAGTTGGTCATGATTTTCTTCACTTGTGTTATTTTAGGTAACAAATTTCCTTTGGGTAACAAATCCTTTAGAAACTCTAACAACACAAAGAAAGATTTGTTACTCCATCCATTGAGACACTTTAAATGGTACAAATGCACCACACATGATAATTTGTTGTATTTGCAATTCGGGTAGACCTTTTCTGCAGCTTCCTTGACAAGGTCATCAAATTTGTTTCTTCTATTGTTCGTCTCTTGACTATTATTCAAAACATTCTCATGTATCTCCACTCCACTTCCACCTTCTGTTTCGAAAATATCATTCAACATTTCATGGTGAAATATCTCTTCTTCCTCGTTAAGGGTTGTGCTCGTCGATGCAGTCGTCGTACCTTCTCCATGATATACCCATTTCAAGTATTCTGGGCGAAACCCTGAACATAAAATGTGATCTAGAACAATTTGTCTACTCTTATATGTCATGTTTAGACAATTTATACATGGACACTTTATCGTCCTCCCATTGACACATGCTATCTCAAATGCAAAATTCAAAAAGGTTTGCACTCCATTAACAAAAGTTTGACTTGACCTTGGTGCAAGATACATACAAGATCTATCCATGACTATTCATAATAAAAAATAACAAACTTAGTAACTATTATTCTAGCATGGTAAGTGGTACTACATACAAGGGTTTTATAACTATTTAAATGAACTTATAATCTTTGATCATTAACCGATTTTGTGCATCTTAAACAAGTTATGCATCCTAAACATAAAATGTTTAAATAGGCAATCCCAAACACCCCTCTAATAAATTCTTTTCACATACCAATTTACCTTTTCGGGTTATTTCATCGGATAGTAATCTTATGAAACTGGAATAAGAACATTCAAGCGCTCCAAATTGACAATCCAAATTTTACGTGCACAGTAACCGACATTTTACGGATCGTTCATACAACAGAACTCAAATAAGCACAGAACAATCCGATCTGATTTAAACAAGCATCAGTAGCAGGAAGCATTTTACAAATCAAACACAAGTAATATCTAAATTAAGATCAAAAAATGCAACAGATCTACGAAGAGATAAATCTAATCATTCTAAAAATGAAGTAGGAGAAGATGAACCTTCTTCCTGAGTCCAGATGTGCCAGGCTTCTGGCCTTAAATCGGCGAGGATTTAACTCAATTAACCATGAAAAATTGGAGTGGAGGGAAAGTGTGAAATATTTGGAACGGAGAAATAATTAGAAGAGGGGAAAATGGGAATTAGTAGCATAAAAGTTTTTATGTCATTAAATGAGTGTTTTAAGCAAATATGGCACACTCAAAGTACCACTAAAAACATAAATTAGTGGCACAAAAAGTAAAAGCCACTAAAAGCGTGTGCCACTAAATGGCATTTTTTTTGTAGTGCGATCTATCTTCGATTCCAGCCATTCCAGAGCTTCAAGAGGGCGATTTCTACTATTATTGGGTCGATTGTTCTTAATCTTTCATGATTGTAAGTCCAAGTACATTAGTTTTGATTGTTGTTATGAGTATGAGTGGTTAAATCTCTTGTAGTCCTCTTTGGGTCTAGGGTTTTGTGAACACTTGTGAATTCTTGAATGATTAGCTTTGGTTTGTAATCTTGATTGACATGTTAAGCCATATGATTTCATTTATTGATTGAATGCTTTAAACTTCATTGATTGATTTCGAATTGTTGTTCAAGTCTCAATAATCTCGGGTTTCTTTACATCGGGGACAACTTGGGGGTTGGATTATAGTTGGCTAATCTATGATGGTTATGTGAGAATAAGTTTTATTTACAACGAGTTCTTCCATTATCATCGAATTCAATTGAATCGTATGATTATGTCTATGTAATTGCTTGCTAATTATCTTGAAGGAACTTGTGTTTGCATACCCGAACCTCAGAGAGGATTACCTCGCTTATTATTGTTTTAAACCCAAATCCAAATCAGTTGTTATTGTTTTCTGTCTTTGACCATTGTAACAAAGTGACACTTTCCACATACTCATCGTGGATACGATACTCTACTTACCCTTACTAGTTAAGGTGTTTAAGGATTGTTTTTGACTGACCAAACGACATCGATCAAAATGGTGCCGTTGTCGGGGAGTTGGTGCGCTTAGTGTTAATTTGTTCTTGTTTGCTACATCTCACAAAAATCAAAAAACCTTATTTACTTTTATTGTTTTGTTGTTTTTGTTTTGTTCAGTGTTACACGGGTGTTCTTGTTTGTGTTGTGCAGGTGATTTATCAGTTGTATGCATCATACAAGATACTCCAACAAATCCTCTCCATTACTTTTTGATCCAGAAATTGAGAAGACTGACAGACAGAACACAGTTTTTCATAGAACTAACAGGGTAGTGTCTTCTCCAACCAACATGGAAAATAAACCGGATCATGGGAAGCAATCTGATCTGCCTCCTGCAGGTCAGTTACCACCAGAACAACAAGCCACCTCGGGCATGTTTTCATCATATGTTCCTCCACCTAGGACAGATGGGAACCTAAATCACTCCACTAGCCAAATTCATCCATTACCCCACTTTAGCCAACCTCGACCACCGGTAAACAAACCCTTTGAGTTCAAACCCGACTCTCACTATTCTTCTCCATATGTAAGGATAGTACCAGATACAAATACCATACCACCCACCTCACAACCACCAATCACAAAGCCTTCTATATACCACTCAACCCCACCACCGGATTTCCATCCATACACTTCAGGTCTATATTATGAGGATGAGACAGATGGGTTTGATGATGAGTTTGGGGGGTATGAAGATGATACTCATGATGATGACAGAAGGGAGACACAGAGGGTTAAGAGACAGTATACAGGAGATAGGATACAAGTGTTCGGTTTGAAAGGCCGAATGAGCATCAGTTTGATCAAATGTTGCCACAGCAACCACCTCAGCATGATATTCCTGTACCAATCCCACCACAACAGCAGCCTGTGAACAGGCAAAGAAGACCGGGTCCTAGGAATGCCATTCCTCCTGTTGACAATCCGGGAGGCATTCCAAAGAGGCATGACAGGGGCTCTGTTAGAGGGATTGAGAGCCATTTCAGAACATCCATTGCCTATAACCCATCTCCAGTCGTTATCCCACAACAACATGGGAGATCATTTGATGTTTGTTCTCAGGCAATTCAGAGTTTGCCAAAGTATCATGGTCAGGGGACAGAAGAGCCATACTTGCATCTGAGTGCCTATGATGCTATGTGCAACACCATTGGGGGACAGGGATTCACACCTGATGATGTGAAATTGGTGTTGTTCTAATTCACCCTAGAAGACAAGGCTCAACATTGGTTCCACTCTCTATCGTCTCCATCTATCTACACATGGGGTGATATGCAACAACAGTTCTTAGATGAGTTCTACACCAATCAGAGAACTAGTGATGCTAGGAAGAACATCAGAAATTTCCAACAACAATCTGGGGAACTGTTTCATGAAGCCTTCCTTAGGTTCAAGATGTTGATTAAGAACTGCCCACACCATGGTTTGCAAATGGGGGAGATGCTAAATGCCTTCCATGAGGGTTTGACAGATGATGATTCTCGAGACCTCAACTATATTTCTAATGGCACCTTTGGTACTAACTATGAGGATGTGGACTGGGATTACTTGGAGAGGATGGCAGTGACATCCAAGAGGAAAGCCCAATCTTTAAGGCGGGCTAGACATTCGGTAGTTAGAGCAGTTGACAATCCTAGCCCCAAGGCGAACAGGTTAGAGAAGCTAGAGAAGCAGGTTGCGAATATGAGCATGGGAGGCCAACCGTATGAGGTATGTGATCAGTGTGGAGAGTTAGGGCACAGTGGTGCTAATTGCACAGGTACGTATGGAGATGTGAATTATGTGCAAGGGGGTGGTAGAAACTATGATATGAACTCCAACAAGTACCACCCGGGCCTTAGGAATCATCCCAACTTTCGTTATGGGGATGCCTCAAATCAAGCTAACCCCAATTTTCAAGGTAGTGGTCAAAGAGCTCAACAACCATTCCCACCCAGAAACCAAAACTTCCGTCTAAACAACAGCCAACGGGGGTATCAAAGGGGGAGTGAGCAAGGAGGATCATCTGGATCCTCCAATCAGAGTGGTGAGGATGTTGTGTTGGGTCTCTTGAAGTCTATCTAACAAGACTTGCAAAAGAAGAACCAAGCCGATGATGTGCGTGATTACTCAAATAGGGCAATTTACCACTGAAATAGCTGAGTTGAAGAAGAGTAGTGGAAAGCTTTCAAGTGATACGGTGACCAACCCATCTCATCACACTTTGGGGAACAGGAACATGAAGAACAGCCACGTGGGCAAGGTTAGTAATCTCCGAAGTGGTAAGGTTTATGATAACAAGGTTGCACCTCTACCACCTTTTGTTGATGGTGTGGTGGAGGACATTGATGAGCATGGTGTCAGTGATGATGAACCCGAACCGATTCCGGTTACACGGGTTGCTTTTCCAAAAGAACCACCTTTTCTTAAAACATCATCTACTGTTGATAATGGGGGAGTGGTGCCCCCAATTGTGCCATTCCTTGCTTCTTTAGTGAATGCAGCTAAACAGGTGGCAGTCAGGAAGAGAGGTCTTCAACAAGAGGAGATCTGGGAGCTTTTGAAACAGGTAAAAATTAATATACCTCTTCTTGATGCAATTAAACAGATACCAGTTTATGCCAAGTACTTTAAGGACTTGTGCACTCAGAAAAGGCATCACAAAATTCCTAAAAAGCTTGATCTGAATGCACGAGTTAGTGCAATTTTAACTGGTTCTCTTCCACCTAAACTCCAAGATCTAGGAGCGCCCATAATTTCTATACAAGTGGGTGATTTCAAAATAAGCAAGGCGCTATTGGATCTTGGAGCAAGTGTGGGCATCATTCCTGGGGGTTTGTATGATCAATATGACTTTGGTCCTCTACGTTGAGCCAATACCACCATGGTGTTGGCGGATTTGACCCCTAAACTTCCACGAGGGATTGTTCATGATGTGATAGTGAAAGTGGATCAATTCTACTATCCGGTGGATTTCTTGGTTCTTGACTATGTGCAATCTGAAAAAGGCCACTGAACCAACTGTTATTTTGGGTCGACCCTTCTTAGCCACATCCCACTCTTTGATTGACTGTCGCTTAGGCATAGTTGATATGACATTTGGCAATAGAGGGTCCGTTTAAATATCTTTTCAAATGAATCTAACCCTCTGCCAAGTGATGAATGCTTTATGGCAGATATCATTGAAGGATGATATCCACAGAGGAGTGTTTTGTTTGTGACAGGGTTGAACAGGAACTGGAGCTTGACTTGAAGGAGGAAGAAAAGCTTGTTGAAGCTCTAGCTGTGAAGGATGGTAGACCTCCATGGACACATCAGGCGGATAGTCTACCAATAGAGATTGACTCGGGGCTACAACCATCACTTGTCAGCCCCCTAAAGGTAGAGTTGAAGGACCTCCCCCAAAACCAAAAGTATGCATTTCTGGGGGAGGGTGAGACTTTACATGTCATCATTGCATCCAACTTGGATGAGGAATAGGAGGAAGCACTACTGAAGGTGCTCAAATATTACAAGGCTGCAATTGGTTGGACCATTGTTGATTTGAAGGGTATCAGTCCTTCCATGGTGATGCACATAATCATCACCGACACATATGCAAGACCTTCATGGGATACATAACGCCGATTGAATCCCAACATGCGGGAAGTTGTCAAGAAGAAGGTCTTGAAATAGTTGGACGCCGGGATCATTTATCCCATTTCTGACAGTCCATGGGTGAGTCCAACCCAAACAGTGCCCAAGAAAGCATGTATCCATGTAATAACAAGTGATGATGGTGAGCAAATTGCCACTCGGCCGATAACCGGGTGGCGTGTGTGTATTGATTACAGGAAACTGAATGCTGCCACCTCAAAAGATCACTTTCCTTTGCCATTTATTGATCAAATCATAGGGAAGTTATCAGGTCAGAAGTTTTACTACTTTCTAGATGGTTACTCAGGTTATAACCAAATAGCCATCCATCCCGGTGATCAGGAAAAGACCACCTTCACATGCCCTTATGGTATCTTTGCCTTCAGGCGGATGCCATTTGGGTTGTGCAACACCCCGACCACCTTTCAAAGGTGTATGATGAGTATTTTCTAGGACATGGTTGGGGAGTCGCTTGAGGTCTTCATGGATGACTTTTTAGTTTTTGTCTCATCGTTTGAATTTTGTTTACATGAATTATCTAAAGTTTTACAACGATGTGTAGAAACTAATTTGGTCTTAAGTTAGGAAAAGAGCCATTTAATGGTTCAAGAAGGTATTGTTTTGGGTCATGTGGTGTTAAGTCGGGGGATTGAGGTAGACAAAGCAAAAATTAGTGTTATTTCAACGTCACCTCCCCCGATGAATGTCAAGGGTGTGCGCTCTTTTCTAAGGCATGCCAAGTTTTACCGTAGGTTTATTAAGGGATTTAGTGTCATCTTAAAACCTTTATGTAACTTACTTCTCAAATATGTGCCTTTTGAATTTGATAAAGAATATTTAAGTGCTTTTCATGTTTTAAAAGATCAATTGGTACAAGCCCCAATTTTGCAATCACCACACTGGAATCTTCCTTTTGAAATAATGTGTGTTGCGAGTGATTATGCAGTTGGGGCTGTTTTGGGTCAAAAGGTAGACAAAAGACCCGTTGTCATTTATTATGCAAGCAAGACCCTCTCTGGTGCTCAATTGAATTACACCACCACAGATAAGGAGTTGCTTGCAGTTGTCTATGCCTTAGACAAATTTAGGTCTTATATTTGGGGTAGCAAAGTAATTGTGTATTCTGATCATGCAGCTGTCCGATATTTGATGGCAAAGAAGGATGCCAAGACTAGGTTGATCAGGTGGGTCCTTTTGTTGCAGGAATTTGATCTGGAGATCCGTTTCAAGAAAGGATGTGAGAATTTTGTGGCAGACCATCTGTCACGGATTCAAAGGGAAGAGGAGGATGTCACTCCTGAGATTAATGAGCGGTTCCCTGATGAGTGTTTAATGTCTATTTCATCTTCTGATCCTTGGTATGCAAGTATTTCTAACTATTTAGTTACAGGTACTATCCCTGAAGACTGGACCAAGAAGAAGTAGAACAAATTCCTGACGAAGGTCAACCAGTACATCTGGGATGAACCGGATTTGTTCAAGGTGGGAGCAGACCAACTCATCAGGCGTTGCATTCCTGAATCAGAGATCCCAACAGTGTTGGAGCTTGCACATGCATCTGCGTGTGGTGGCCATTTTAGTGGCCAGAAAACAGGCATAGAATCTTATCTTACGGGTTATTTTGGCCCACTATTTTTAAAGATGCCTTTGAATTTGCTAGAACTTGTACAAATTGCCAAAAGATGGGTACCAATCCTCGTTGTTGACATTTTTGATGTTTGGGGGATTGATTTCATGGCCCATTCCCAAATTCATTTGGAAATTTATACATCTTGGTGGTCGTTGACTACGTGTTAAAATGGGTCGAAGCAATTGCCACCAAGACTAATGACCATAGTGTGGTTTGCAAATTTGTGTAGTCAAACATTTTTGTCTAGATTAGGGCTTCCTCGTGTGATTATAAGTGATGGGGGATCTCATTTTAAGAATTTTCATTTTGGCAAACTTTTGAAACGCTATGGTGTAGACCACCGGATTGCCACACTTTACCATCCACAAACAAGTGGACAAGCGTAAGTGTCCAATAGGCAAATCAAAGAAATTTTACAGAAAACAGTACGGTCTGACCGCAAGGATTGGTCAAACAAACTAAATGATGCCTTGTGGGCATACCGTACTGCGTACAAAATACCTATTGGCACTACTCCATACCGGTTGGTCTATGGGAAGGGATGTCACTTACCTATAGAGTTGGCTCATCGAGCATTATGGGTATTAAAAATGTTAATCTTGATTATGATGTTGCAGGTAAGCAAAGACAGTTGTGCTTAAGTGAGTTGGAAGAACTAAGGGAAGATGCATATGAGAGTGCCTCGGCCTACAAGGACAAGATGAAGAAGGTGCATGATGTAAAGATCCGGTTGAAAACCTTTGCAAATGGGCAAAAGTTGTGGTTGTTCAACTTAAGGTTGAAGCTCTTCCCTGGTAAGCTAAATAGGAAGTGGACAGGTCCTTACTTGGTGACCAAGGTGGGTCACTCGGGTGATATTGAGATAGAGGACTTTGAGGACCATTTGAGGTAAACAGTGAATGGCCATTGGATAAAGCCGTACTTAGAGCCTAATGACATCAATGGTCCGGATAAGTAAGTTGAGGTGTTGTTCTTGAGCACTCTAGAAGAGGGAGACATGTAACCAATCTCAGGTACACCGCGTCTGGCTGAAGACGTTAAACTTAGCGCTCTTAGAAGGCAACCTAAGTTTTATATTTGTTTAGTTTTGTTTTTGTGCAATTAACCAAGTGTGGGGAAGCCTTTGAAGTGTCTTGGGCTCAATTATGTGCCATTGAGGGCAATGCACAAGTCTTTGGGGGTAGGGAACCATGTGTAGAGTTTTGTAATTTTTGATGTTTTTCGGTATGTTTTTGTAGTTTTTTCAAAGTTTTGTAGGTTTTCTTGTCGAATTTGGTAAGAGAAATGATGGGGAATCACGTTCCAGGTATGCAAGTACTTAAGTAAAGTGTTGGAACAGGTTTTGGCCAAGGTTGAAAATTTTGGGTTTGAAAAAGTTGAAAATTTTTCTAAGGCAAAAACTCTGTTTTTCATCTTAACTTTCTGTCACCAGAGGGACTTCGCGACACGCGAGAGATTGGTCATCCGACAGTAATATGCGAAGACCATGTCCCTATCTTTCGCGACACACAAAAAAAATTTGTTTTATTTGTGGGTCTATTTTGTCTTTTTATTTTATTTGAGTCTTATCATTGAGTCGATATGATGCTTGTTGGTGTGCTTTGAGCTTAATTTTACAGATTTGGAATTACTTGCCCGTACTCAATCTCCATTCGGGTGATGACTTCCGACTTCCGCTTGATTCTTGTTCATGGCTGCCCGTTTGCATCTATGGAGTACGATCGCGAATAAAATGCTATACGATCGCATATCTAGCTAAGTTCTTTAATTTTGTATATGTCTTTTAGTTTTTGTTTCTCTTCCTACATTGAGGAAAATGTAGTGTTTAAGTGTGGGGAGGGAGACTTTTGTCTAAGTTGTCATTGAGTCTGCATAGTTTAAAATTTTTGAAAATCCATAAAAATAAAAAAAAATTCAAAAAGGTCTTTGGATTAGAATTTGTGCAGTTACATGGAAAATGAATGGTACAATTGGAGCTATGCTTACGTGTGATTAAATTGAATAATAAATAGAAAGCGTATCTGATTTGTAATATTTTGGTAGGCCCAACCGATTTAAAGAGCTTAAATATCCTGATAGTGTATCTAGGTTTAATTGATAATTAATTCAGGATGTCTTATGGGTTCTTATCTTAGGGGTGTCAGTAAGGTTGAAACTGTCAATATAGGGTGATAGGTACCGCTATAAGCAAAAGTTTGTAAGTTTTTAAAATTACTTGGCACTTCACTTTCTTTTATGAAAATAATCCAAAAGTTGATGGCGCCCGCATCCATTATCCATCTTGCATGAGCTTAATTAAATCAATTGAAATCTTGACCTTCGTCTACGTGTTTCCCTTCGGGATGGTGACTTGGAGGATACACCCATGGGCGGGAATTAAGTGATCAATATTGGATGACTAAGTTAGGATTATGTGTTTCCCTTTAGGATGGTGACTTGAAGGATACACCCCTATTCCGAAGCTTATGAATTTCATTGCTTAAGAACTGCAGCCTACGTGTCATATATCGTGTTCCAGCGTGATTGAAACACCACTGGGTTATGGTCATTCATAAAATAATAATAAAAGCTCAAAAACATGCATCCATCGATCCATAATTCCATAATTTTCAAAAACTTGTGAATTAGTGTTGATAGTGGTGGGAAATCTATATGGTTTAACCTGTGCTTAAACATGACCTTGAGATGGGATTAGACTAAGTTGTAGCTTCCTGAGTGTGAGACCCATAGAAAAACTGTTGCTTGGTAATGAATAGGATAGTAGATCACATAATCGGGGGCTCAATAGATCGGTGGTTGGGTTTAGTCGGATAGAAATATCAATTGTTACAGTCAATGCGTGATTATGCTTTAATTTTATGAGATTGTGAGAGCAGGTTCCAATTATGATTCCATTGCATAATTCTTTTTCGAGACGCAAAAGAGTAAGTGTGGGGATGTGATGTAGGGTTTAATAACCCTACTTTATATGTCATTTTGTGCGAGTCTTAGTTGTTTTAGTATGTGTCTTGGTGCGGTTTTATGTGTGTTTGTGGTTGTGTCTACCTCCCAGGTTTTATGTGCTAAATGAGTGGATAACGGAAGTGAAACAGTCGCATGCGAAGCACGAGAGATTAAAAAGTCAAAAAGTCAAATTCCTGGATTTTATAGTCTTCGCGACACCCGAAGACCAGGCCTTCAAAGTTCGTGACACGCGAGGATTTCCAGAGGCGCGCCCGACTAGTTTGTTCTTAACGCCACACGAAGAATTTGGCTGCCATGTTCGCGACACGCGAAGATCCTATTTTACAGAAACTTTAACCTAAATCGGATTTTAATTCACATCAGCCCCCATTCTGATTTGTCTTCGATTCTAGTCGTTCGAGAGCTTCAAGAGGGCGATTTCTACTATTATTGGGTCGATTGTTCTTAATCTTTCTTGATTGTAAGTCCAAGTACATTAGTTTTGATTGTTGTTATGAGTATGAGTGGTTAAATCTCTTGTAGTCCTCTTTGGGTCTAGGGTTTTGTGAACACTTGTGAATTCTTGAATGATTAGCTTTGGTTTGTAATCTTGATTGACATGTTAAGCCATATGATTTCATTTATTGATTGAATGCTTTAAAATTCATTGATTGATTTCGAATTGTTGTTCAAGTCTCAATAGTCTCGGGTTTCTTTACATCGGGGACAACTTGGGGGTTGAATTATAGTTGGCTAATCTATGATGGTTATGTGAGAATAAGTTTTATTTACAACGAGTTCTTCCATTATCATCGAATTCAATTGAATCGTATGATTATGTCTATGTAATTGCTTGCTAATTATCTTGAAGGAACTTGTGTTTGCATACCCGAACCTCAGAGAGGATTACCTCGCTTATTATTGTTTTAAACCCAAATCCAAATCAGTTGTTATTGTTTTCTGTCTTTGACCATTGTAACAAAGTGACACTTTCCACATACTCATCGTGGATACGATACTCTACTTACCCTTACTAGTTAAGGTGTTTAAGGATTGTTTTTGACCGACCAAATGACATCGATCACTTCCCTATCTATAGTTTAAGGTAGCTAATTAGTGAATTTTATAAATATTTTTTATTGACCTTGACACCGCGATCAAAATGGCGCCGTTTCCGGGGAACTTGTGCGCAAAGTGCTATTTTTGGTTTATTTTGTTAAGTGCTACTAATTTTTGTGCTTACGTGTGCAGGGACAGTTTTATGCATACTAGGCGCTCAGGAAGAACATCACCTTTGTTATTTGATCAAGAGATAGAGAAAATAGCAAAAAAAAAACAGGATGCTTCAAGGAACAATCCAAACAATTCTAGAAAAGCTCGACAGTCCTTCGGTAAGGATGTCACAGAATCAACCCATGAATCAAGATCCAAATCAAGGTGGAGAACAAAACCCACCTATTCCACCTCTAACAGATCTTCTATTTCCCAACCAACCACAAAACCAACCAAACCCACCTCAAAACCAACAACCACCAATGCCACCAAATCAAAACCAACCACCTCCTCCACAAAACCAGAACCGATATCAACCACCACCCAGATTCCAACAACCATTACCTCAACCCGTATTTCGAAATCAACCATACCAACCACATGACAGCTACCCGAGTTACTCTAATTATGAAGATGAAGATAGCCAACATCCACAACATGGTTCTTAACATGAGAATTGGAACGAAGAAGAAGAGTGGTATGACTTAAACCACCAGGAGGCATTCCCTCCCCGAGATCAGAGGCAGAACATAGATGGATGGGTTTAACCACCACCGAGAGAAGATTATGGGTTTCAACCAAGGAACAACCGGCAAGGGTATATGGGTAATTTGGAACGAGAGAACAGGTACAGACAGCCCGGTAACATACAACCACCGAGACATGATCAAGGGGTGGATAGTCACTTCTGCCCCGCTTTAGCTTTAAATTCTTCCCCCGTCATCCCACAAGTTCGTTGGGGGAATGCATTCAAGATCAGACCGCGTTGTCTTGGGATCCTCCCACACTTCTATGGGAGAGCTACTGAAGAGCCTTACACGCACCTGTTTGAATATGAGGCTATTTACGGGACCATAGGCGGTCAGGGGTTCACAACTGATGAGGTGAAGCTGGTGCTCTTCCAGTTTTCACTAAAAGACCGGGCAAAACAGTGGTTCCTATCTCTACCGGCTGCAAGCATTGCCACCTTGGCAGAATTACAGCAACAGTTCCAGGATAATTACTTCCCACCTCATAAAACCAATGAGGCCCGAGCTGCTATACAGGATTTCAAGCAACAATCAGGGGAGCCTTTCTATGAGGCATTTAAAAGATTCAAAGAGTTGTAGAGAAACTGCCCACACCATGGGATACAGAAGTGGGAGCTAATTTAAGCCTTCTATGATGGGTTGCTACCTGAGGATGTTAAAGATGCAAATGCAACCAATGCAGGTTCATTCTTTGATAATCATGTGGATGTTGACTAGGATATTTTGGAGAAGATGGCGGTAACATCAAAGTGGCAAGCCAGTGCTAGTAGACGAGTAAAGACTGCAGTAATTGCCAAAGCAGTTGATTATGAGACACAAAAGTGTCTGGATGCCATGGAAATTCAAATGGCGAGGCTTGGTAGGCCTAGTGGAAGAGAGGTGTCCAATGTTTCTCATGGATACCCGGTGTGTGATGGATGTGGTGATCTGGGCCATACTGTGGAGAGTTGTCCAAGAGAACAGAGCAAGCCGAAAGAAGTGAACCAGATTGGAGGTGATAGGAAGCCGGACATGAATGCAACACACTACCATCCGAGGCTCAGAAATCATCCTAATTTCAGGTACGGTAATGCAAATAATCAACTTAATCCTAACTTTCAGGTTCCTGATGTGCATGTTGGGAGTCAGCAGCAGTACCAGAACCGCCAACAAAGCTACAATCCAGGCGGGTACCAAAGAAACTTAGGTAATTAGGGGTACCAACATGGGAGCTATCAGCAGAGAAACTACAAACAAAATCAACAAAACAAACCTGCAGCCGGCGGTGACCCGTAACTTGCAGCCATATTGGAATCCCTGAAAAGACTTGAAAATGATAAAGAGATCCAGATCAAAACCAATGAGTCGTTCGAACAACAATTGGGTCAGTTGGCTGAGAAGATAGCAGAAGTAGTGGGGAGAGCACCGGGGCAACATCCAAGTGATACAAAATTAAACCCTCAACACCAAGGTGGCAGCTCCTCGGGTTCAAGGAATGCAAATGTCTCCTAGATAAGTACCCTAAGAAGTAGTAAGGTATATAACAATGTCACCTCAGCATCACCGGATGTTGAGGGAGTGGTAGTCGACCTAGGAGAAGATGGTGAGAGTGACAGCGATTCGGAAGCGGTTTTTATTAAACAACCTAAAAAGTAACTTTTTCTGAAACATCTAAATCTAACCCGAACACAGCTGTCACTCAAGGTGTAGGGGTGGAGAATAATACCATCCCTTATCCTACTGCTCTATTGGAACCATCTAACAAATATGTGACTAAAAGGGGCCCACAACAAGACGAGTTGTGGGACATGTTTAAACAAGTGAAAATTAACCTCCCCATTTTAGATGCAATCAGGCAAGTACCAGCTTATGCAAAGTACTTGAAAGAATTATGCACCTAGAAACGGCATATTAAAATCCCAAAAAGCTTGACCTAACAGACAATGTCAATGCTGTTTTGTCGGGTGCATTGCCACCTAAGCTGCAGGATCCAGGAGCACCTTTAATTTCTGTGCAAATTGGTGAACTAAAAATCAATAAGGTTCTCCTAGATATTGGGGCTAGTGTTAGTATTCTCCCGGGAAGTTTGTATGACCAGTATGACTTTGGTCCTCTACAAAAGTCCGATACCACCGTTGTGTTGGCAGATCTCACTCTTAAACTTCCTAGGGGGATACTAACCGATGTAATTGTGAAGGTAGAAGATTTTTACTATCCTGTCGATTTCTTAGTACTTGATTATGCAGCTCCTACTAATGACAGGCACCCTAATGTGATATTGGGAAGACCATTCTTGAGAACAACTCAATGTGTAATCAATTGCGTGACAGGTACAGTGGACATATCATTTGGCAACCAAAGGTTAAGGTTAAACATATTTGCTAGTGCTATTATCAATGGCGAATGCTTTATGGCAGACATTGTTGTGGGGTGTAGCCCTCATGAAAATGAGGGTGAAACCCTGGAACCATGTATTGTTTGTGACAGGAAACAGGAAGAGTATGAACTTGAGATGCAGGAAACAGAGGCACAAGTGGAGGTGTATGCTTTGAGAGAGAGAGTGTGTGCCAAACTGGTCACTCCAGGTTGAGAGTCTGCCAGAACATATTGATACCTAACTAAAGCCATCACTAGAATCACCACCTAAGCTGGATCTGAAAGACTTGCCTAAACATTTAAAATATGCATTTGTGGGTGATAATAACACTCTTCCTGTTATCATTGATGCAGGTTTAACTGAGGAACATGAGCAG
This sequence comes from Smallanthus sonchifolius, assembly GCA_023525975.1. NCBI lineage: Eukaryota > Viridiplantae > Streptophyta > Magnoliopsida > Asterales > Asteraceae > Smallanthus > Smallanthus sonchifolius. The sequence goes on from CM042029.1 coordinate 72,914,432, forward strand.
GCATCGATAAAGGTTTTGATTGCCTATAAGGTAGAAATTGGGTGGACCATAGCAGATCTAAAAGGGATCAACCTAGCAATTGTCATGCATAAGATCGTCACAGAAGAAGGAGCAAAACCTGCTCGAGATGCTCAATGAAGGTTGAATGCTAACATGCTTGAAGTGGTAAAGAAAGAGGTGCTCAAGTGGTTAGATACGGGTATCATCTACCCCATCTCTAACAGCAGTTGGGTGAGCCCTACTCAGACAGTGCCAAAGAAAGCTGGCATCCAGGTAATAAAGGGAGAGAGTGGGGAAGAGATTGCCACTCGGCCGGTAACCGGGTGGTGAATCTGCATCGATTACAGGAAATTAAATGCTGCAACATCAAAAGACCACTTCCCTCTCCCTTTCATTGATCAAATCATCGAGAAACTTGCAGGTCAGAAGTTTTATTGTTTCTTAGATGGGTACTCGGGTTATAATCAAATTGCAATACATCAATAGGACCAACAAAAAACCACGTTCACTTATCCGTATGGCACCTTCGCATTTAGGCGAATGCCTTTCGGCTTGTGCAACGCCCCGACCACCTTTCAATAGTGCATGATGAGTATCTTTTCAGATATGATCGGGAAGTCCATGGAAGTCTTTATGGATGATTTTTCAATATTTGGCACAACTTTTGAAACTTGTTTGAATCAATTAACTAAAGTATTAAAAAGATGCGTTGAAACTAATCTGGTACTCAGTTAGGAGAAAAGCCACTTCATGGTTCAAGAAGGGGTGGTTTTGGGGCATGTTATCTCTAGTAAGGGTATTGAGGTAGACCATGCAAAAATTCGGGTCATTTCAACTCTACCTCCACCAAATAGTGTCAAAGGCGTTCGCTCTTTCTTAGGACACGCTGGGTTTTACAGAAGGTTCATTAAAGGTTTTAGTGTCATAACCAAACTATTGTGTAATCTACTACTTAAAGATGTCCCTTTTGTTTTTGATAAAGTATGTTTAGATTCATTTGAATTAATTATACAAAAATTGGTGGAGGCTCCTATTTTAAAATCACCGGATTGTTCGTTACCCTTTGAAATAATGTGATGCAAGTGACTATGCTGTGGGGGCAGTATTGGGACAACGGGTAGATCAGAAACCCGTGGTGATATACTATGCAAGTAAGACTCTTTCTGATGCTCTGCTTAATTACACCACAACTGAGAAGGAGCTACTCGTAGCAGTATATGCATTGGATAAGTTTAGATCATATATCTGGGGCAGTAAAGTTATTGTTTATTCTGATCATAGTGCAGTCAGGTACCTCATGGCAAAGAAGGATGCCAAGCCCCGGTTGATCCGTTGGATTTTGTTATTGCAGGAATTTAACTTGGAGACCCGTGATAAAAAGGGGAGTGAGAATGTTGTGGCAGATAATTTGCCATGCATTGTGCAAGATGGAAGTGACTCTGAGGGGGAGATTAATGAAACATTTCCTGATGAACAATTACTATCAGTTTCTACTACTCCTTGGTTTGCAAACACTGTTAACTATTTGGCTACAGGTGCAATTCCGGAACATTGGTCTAAGAAGAAAAGGTACCAGTTCATCGCACAGGCGCACCAGTACATCTGGGATGAACCAGACTTATTTAAAGTAGGTGTGGATTAACTAGTTAGAAGGTGCATACCAGATTCAGAGATTCAATGTGTGTTGGGTCTGGTACATGCATCTGCTTGTGGAGGTCATTTCAGTGGGCAAAAGACAGGTAGAAAGGTATTTGAAGCAGGCCTATTTTGGCCATCCATCTTTCGGGATGCTTTTGAGTTCACCAAGAACTGTGTGAACTGTCAGAAGATGGGCAGTATTTCAAAGAGGAACGAGATACCACTGCAGCCAATCTTGGTTGTGGATTTGTTTGATGTTTGGGGCATAGATTTTATAGGGCCATTTCCAAATTCTTGCGAGTATCTCTATATTCTAGTGGCTGTGGATTACGTGTCCAAGTGGGTAAAGGCTATAGCAACAAAGACAAATGATGATGCAGTAGTGTGCAAATTTGTGCAAACCAGCATTTTTTCCCGATTTGGAATCCCTCGTGCAATCATAAGTGATGGGGGCTCATATTTCAAGAACTTCCAATTCGAGAGATTACTTAAGCGGTATGGCGTTGATCATAGAATAGCTACTCTATATCATCCACAGACCAGCGGGCAGGTCGAAGTTTCCAACCGACAGATCAAAGAGATTCTCCAGAAAATAGTGCGGGCAGACAGAAAAGATTGGTCAGGAAAGCTTGATGATGCCTTGTGGGCTTACCGCACCGCCTATAAAACTCCAATCGTCACCACACAGTACATATTGGTGTATGGCAAGGGATGCCACTTGCCGGTTGAGATTGCACATCGGGCACTATGGGCAGTCAAAGAGGTTAACCATGACTATGATGTTGCAGGTATGGAAAGGAAGTTACAATTGAATGAGCTGGAAGAGTTACGGGATGCAGCGTATGAGTATGCTTCTGCTTATAAAGATTGGATGAAGAAAGTACATGATGCTAAGTTGAAGAAAATGACGTTTGAAGTGGGGTAGAAAGTTTGGCTCTACAACTCTAGGCTCAAGTTGTTTCCAGGAAAGTTGAAGAGCAAGTGGATGGGCCCATATCTGATTACACGGGTAGGTAACTATGGGGACATTGAGATTGAAGACTTCGATGATCATCTAAGGCAAGTGGTGAATGGCCACCGGTTGAAACCATATTTGGAAACAGTGGATATCAATTTCATTGAATAGTCATGGAGTGTCTTGAAGAATCCTTAACCATAATGAGGTACACCACGTCCGGCTGAAGACGTTAAACTTAGCGCAACTACGAGGAAACCTAAGGTTAGTTAACTTTAATTTCATGTCTAGTTAAATGAACGTTGTGGATGTGTTCCCTAGAAACCCTCACGAGACTAAACTCGTCCACTCGGGCCACCGATGAATTTAAAAGGCTTGTTGCATATGTTAAATGCCTCTGTGATTCCTACGAAAGTAAGTTAGGTTGTTATTTCTTTATTTTAGTTAGTTGTATACAATTGGCCAAGTGTGGGGACTTCTCTGGGGAGATGAGGATCGGATAGAGTGTGATTGAGGGCAATACACAAACCCGTGGGGGGTAGGATGTCGTTGTAGAGTTTGTAGAAAATTTTATGTTTTCGATTTTTTCGGTATAGTTTTGTGTTTTTTTTAAGTTTTTGCAGGGTTTCGTGGCAATTTGGGTGATAAAACCCATTGGGAAAGACATTCCAGGTTTGTAGGCATTTAATCTAAGTGTTGGAATGAGTTTTTAAAAAAGTTGAAAATTTTGAGTTTTAGGAGGTGAAAAAAATTCTAAGGCAAAAACTGAAAAACTTTTCTAATCTTTCTGTGATGGAGCCTTCTTCGCGGACCCGACCCTTAAAACCGTGGGTTAGAACCTTTCTAGCAAAAAGGGGTCGGTTTAAGGTTATGAGATTTCAAGTTTTAAAGGGTCCGGGTCGGTTCCGGGTAGAACCATGGGTTAGAACCTTAAATGAATAAAAAAAACCCAAGATTTTGTAGGGATTAGGGAACCAATTAAGCAAACGACGTTTACTCATATAATCGTGAAAAAAAGAACCGCACTACATCTTCTCTTTTTCAACATAGAACTAGCACTTTATCTTCTTTTCAAGTATGAACTGGTCTTCATCTTTGCTTCATCTTTATTAAATTTGTGTGTATGTGATTAGTTTCAATATCTCCAATTGCAAATAAAATATATAACATGGGTGAAAACTGAAAACTGAAAACCTACTTTGTATGTATGTGATTACAGTGCAAATAGAAATATAGAATGGATAACATTGGTATAACACCTACATGGTATGCGATTACTCATTTAACTCTTATACTTGTATGTATGCATGACAGGTCATCACCATTCACCACCTAGCTATAAGACCTACTGTATGTATACGTTGAAAATATAAAACCTTATTGTATGTATACGTTGCAAATATAAAACCTATTGTATGTATACAACATTGTGATATACACTTTTTTTTACCTTTTTTTAAACAGAACGGATACAAAAAATATCTCGAGTGATGATAATGATGGAACCGTTGATAATACACTACCTAGAAAAAGAAAAGTGACGCACTAAAGGGTTGGACCCTTAGACTCTTTAGACCCGACTCTTTAGACCCTTACCCGGACCCTCGTTATAGGGGTCGGTTCCTGGTTATAGACTTTTTGATTTCAAGGTTTTGGTTCCGGGTCGGGTCGGTCCGGTTCCTGAAGGGTCGGACCCTTTGATCACCCCTAGGTCTAGTCTTCGCGACAAGCGAATAACAAACCAATGGGTCAGACATTCTTTTGTCCCTCGCGGTACACGAGGGGTTGTCCCTGTGTTTTCTCGGTACGCGAGTGACCCTGAAACCCAAAATTTTTTTATTTATTTTTTATTTTTCGTTATATGTGTCGTTCGAGTCCGTCGGGTATTTTAATTTTTTTTGAGTCGTTATATTGAGTCGATATGATGCTTGTGGGTTTGTTTCGAGCTTCATTTTGCCGGTATGGATTTGAATTTCCCGTACTCAATTTCCATTCGAAGGATGATAATCCGACTTTCGCTTGACTCTTTTGTACAAGGCAACCCATTTGTATCCGTGGAGCACGATCGCGAATGAAATACTATACGATCGTCTTTCCGGCTAAGTTTTATTTTTGTATTTTATTTTCATTTTTTTTAGTCACACTTCCGACATTGAGGAAAATGTGGAGTTTAAGTCTGAGGAGGGGAGACCTTGTCCAGGTCTAGTGTGAGTCTTTTATTTTTTCAATGAGTTTTGAGTCATAAAAATTTAAATTTTTTTGAAAAATGTCCCTGGATTAGAATGTTTGCAACTAAATGGAAAATGATAGTACAATCGAAAATTTGCGTGTGGAATTTAATTAAATAATAATACAAACATGTCTAATTTGTAACGTTTTGGTAGGCTCAACCGACCTAAGAGCTTAAATATCCTGATAGTGAATCTAACTTAATTGAATAGTTAATTCAGGATATCTTGTGGGTTCTCATCTTAGGGGTGTCGGTAAGGTCGAAACTGTCAACATAGGGTTATAGGTACCTTTATATGCAAGAATTTATAAGTTTTTAAAAATTTGGTACACCGCTTTCTTTTTATGAAAATATATCCCAAAGTTGGTGGCGCCCGCATTCCATAATCCATATTTGCATGAGCTTTAATTAATTAATTTGATTTCTTAGGTTTTGCCTACGTGTTACCCTCCGGGATAGTGACTTGGTGGATACACCCATGGGCGGGACTTAAGTGATAAATAATTGGATATCTAAGTTAGGTTCACTTGTTTTCCTTTGGGATGGCGACTTGAAGGATACACCCATGTTCTGAAGCTTATGTACTTCATTGCTTAAACACTACAGCCTACGTGTCATATATCGTGTTCCAGCGTGATTGAAACACCACTGGGTTAGGTTTATTCATATAAGTGTTAATAAAAGCTAAAACATTCAACCATCGATCCACAATTCATCTAATTTTCAAAAACATATAAATTTGTGTTTATAATGGTGGGAAATCTATATGGTTTAACCCGGGCCTAAACATGACATTGAGATGGGATTAGTCTGAGTCGTAGCTTTCTGAGTGTGAGACCCATAGATAGACTGTCGGCTTGGTAATGTATAATATATATATCAAATAACTGGGGGCTCGAGAGTCGGTGGCTGGGTTTAATCGGACAGAAATACCGATTGTTACGGTTAACGTGTTATGAAAGTCTGTGCTGTGCAAAATGAAAGTGAAGTTGCAAGTTTCCCGGTTATAATTCCATTGCATTATTCTTTTTCGGGACGAAAAAGGTCAAGTATGGGGATGTGATGTAGGGTTAAATATCCCATGTATAAGTGTCGGTTTTTGTATAGTTTAATAGTTTAATTGTGTTTATCGATTCAGTTTTATGTGTGTTTTGTAGTTTGATGTGTTACAGGGTAAATGTGCTAAAGAGCAGAAGTTTACGAGTCATATATATGAAGGCACGAATCACGGGAAGTCAAAGTCAAGCTTAAAAGTCAAAATTTTGGAATTATAGGTCTTCGCGGTACGCGAAGATCAAGAGGAATTTTTTCGCGGTATGAGAGAGAAGGAAAAAGGCCCCGCGACTAATTTGTCCTTCGCGTCACGCGAAGATCCGGCCAGAAGTTTTCGTGACACACGAAAAAAGCTGATTATGGTAAATTAAACCTAATTTCAATTATAAACCCATTGTGACTCCCATTCTTGAATTATCTTCTTCCTTGCCGTCCCAGAGCTTCCCTAAGGCGATTCAGAGCTTGTTTGGCCAATTGTTCTTAGTTTTGAATGTTTGTAAGTTTAAAGGTTGGATCTTTATTGTTTTCGACAATCATGAGCGGCTAAACGCTTTCAAGATCCCTCCGGGTGAACGATTTATGCTTGTACTTGTATGATTTTTAGTTGATGATCAGTATTAGATTGAAGTTTTGTGAACCTCTTTAGTTCTTTGAATTCAATTGTGTGTTTGATTTATGAACAATTGCATGTTTTCAATTTATCGCATCTATCATCGTTTCTTGGTTTTCTTGCATTAGGAATAATCTGATTTTGTGATTGAATTGACTATTGTGTGATTGGGTTAAATAGTTAAACAAGGTTATGTTTATATAATCTCTGATCTGGTTTGAAAATGAAATTGTATGTGTGCTTTGCTAAATCTAAAACCCGGAGTGGTCATTCTTCTCCAATTGTTTTACAACTCAAATTAAGTGCTTTTGATAACTCTAAGTGTTTTAAGTAATAAAGTTTAGAACTTTAGTAGTAATTGAATAAGTTTAGTTTAAATAGCATTCTCCACCGGTTCATGTGGATTCGACAACTCTACTTCCCTATCTGCAGTTTAAGGTAGCTAAGTAGTAATTTTATAAATATTTTTGATTGACCTTAACACCGCGATCAACGTAGCTGATCGAAGTTGAAGAATCCTAATGTTACATGATGTAATATTTTATGTAAAAATAATATTATAATAAAATATACCTTTGTCATTATAATGACAAGGTTTTGAAAAATCTAGGATGGTTTTTCGCAATAAACTCTGATAAAATAATATAGTAAAAGTAGGGTGTTTCAACATGAAGATCAGAATGCTAAGTAATGTACTCCGGATAGTCTATATACTTCGAAAGAAGACCTTGTTCCTCCGTAGTAAAATGCATATTTGTGTTTCTTCAACAAGCGATTATCCGAGAGGGCAACTACCAACTAAGAGTTAGTTGAGTTAGTTATGTCAGCCTGAATACTAGAAGAGTTTAGAAGGTTAGGTAGTTACGAACAACTGTATATTCTCTATAAATAGATTGTAATAGTTCAGTTGTTAACTACCCTTTGTAATTGCCAGGTTTCCTTTCTTATGAACTTAATCATCAATACAATTGGACGTTGAGATATTTCATGTGTTCTTGTTTCAGTTGCTTGTTGTGTGATCATAGATTGTTGTGTCCACCTTCAATATGAGAATAGATTGATAGTCAATATATCCTACAATAATATTAAATACAATTGTTGTAGATGGATTTTTTTAGAATGATGAAACACACTCTCTAATTCTACACGTGTAGGTCTAAAATAGGTAATTAAGATCTAACATAAATGATTTTCAAAAACAAATAGATCCACAAACACCTATAGATCAGGTGATTTGAGGACCAAAAGTGAGTAAAAAGGTAGAAAAAGATGAAGAACACTAGATAAACAACACAAAACACTTTAGAATAAAATCCCAAAGTATTATTACAATATGCTCCTGATTATTACACTGAAAACCCTAATCTCTCAGAGAAAAGCGCACAAAAGGTGTAAATAATTCGACATCTAACCCTAATTACAAGAACTATGTCCCTATTTATAGGCAACCCGTGAAGTGTGACCATGCTCCTAGGAGAAACTCTCGGGAGTGTCTTCATGCTCCCATACGACAGTAAGAGTGTCGCCTAAGAGTGTTGCCGGGTTTTAAAAACTTTACAGAATTTACAAAACCGGTCCATGTTCTTTGTAGATTGGTATACAACGGTCTTAATAGACCTAACAACACCATCTAAAATTCACCTAAATACCCACAATGGGGCTTGAACCCTTACCACTTTATTGAGAAAAATCCATCGATGCAAGTGGTCCAAAGGCCTCTTGGCGGTTATACACACACCACACCCCATCTTTTTTGATGACTCTCTCTCCCCCTCCCTCCTTCTTTCTCTATCTATCTATTTACCGACAAACCCCCTCCCCCCCAATCCCCACTACTCTCTAACCTCTATCACCGTCGGCCACCAAATATGGTTTGATTCGAACCACTAGCCTACACAAACACAGAGCCTAAAATAAACAACCCTAAGCAAATTATTGGGTAGATTCAAACAAGAAGCAGACTTGGGTAGATGACCACGACTTCTTTTTACCACCACCATTGTTTTCTCGAAAGGTTGTGGCAACGTAGCACAACACCATCATCACCTAACCCTAGTGAAGCAAAAAGGGGTTCATAACCCCCTCCAAAACTCCCTTGGTCATCTGAACTAGGAGATTGTAACCGGTGGACGCCGGAGGTTGAAATTGACTACTACCACTGTCATCATGTGATGGATGGTAACTGGTGGACGTCAGAGGTTGAAATTGGCCAGGAAGTAACTAGGAGATCGAAATTTCAAAGTAGCAACAAATTAACCACTGTAATCTTGTATCCAAACAGCAACAATTTTTTAATCTTTTTCGGTCCAAAATCCATATTCAACCATATCATAACTCAATTCGAATATTATTTCAAATAATCTATACTGAATTCGTAATGAGATCGTAAATGGGGTAGAGGATGGTGATAAAGGACAGTGATTTCTTGATGGTTTCTGGTGGAACGACGATGATGGTGAAAGTGAAAGGTGATGTGGTCGCCAATAGGGTGGGTGTAGGTTTATGGGTACAAAAGGGGTGGGGTTGCAGTTGGTGGTGAAGGAAGGCAGGTGGAGGTGGCAACTTGATTTGGGGGTGGCGGTCGGAGGTGGAGGTTGCGATGACAGCCATTGATCTTGAATTGGGAATGAAAGATGGAAGGAGAGATGAGATAGCATATATATAAAGAAACTAGTGTTTTTGTATAAAGTTACAGAAAATTTGGATAGAGTTAGTGGATTAGACTGTAATTTATATGAAAATAAAACTACTGAACTAAAAATGTCAAAATTAAAATTTTGCATTAAAACTATTATTTTGGTAAGAAAAAAAACACTTGAGAAGGGAATTTGGAAATCACATGTAGGCTTCCATGAGTGCATTATAAGCATAAACATCAGGCTCGATTCCAGCTTCTTGTAGTTGTTTAAATATTTCTTCGGATTTCTCTCATAGGCCTTCTTTAGCAAATGCATTTATCAAAGCAACGACGGTTGGAAAAGAAAACATGGCTATTGGGGTGGGGTCCCTCGGGTGTGTTGGGGTTGGTTTTTCATTTTTAAACAATAATAATTTTATTTTTAGATTTTTTTAATTATTAAGGGGTGTTTGTTCATTTTACACAGAAAACGTTAACGTCCATTCACTTTAGAGGCCATCCGTGTTTCGTTTTGACAAACTATTAAACTGAAAGTGTAGTTTTTTAAAGTTAACGACCATATTTGTAATATAAGCAAACCATAGGGACCATCCATATAGGGAGCATCCATAAAATTAACTCTACTCATGCCTCAAAAGTCCAAACCCTTCTTCTATAACAAGAAGACCTTCAAAATCATCATGATGTCTTCCGCCGCTTCCAACCGTCTCCGCCGCATCTTTAACAGCAACACCGCCGCCACCATCACCTCCGCCACCACCACCACCACCGTGTCCACCTCCACCAACACTTCCTCCAAAACAATCAAACAAAAGCCAAAAAACCCCAAAAAAATCACCACCATCCCCATAAAACTAGCCTTTGAACCCTTGCCCATGTCACAATTAACAAACTCATTACAAAACCTCAAAATGTTCATCGATAAATTCAAACGAGCCTCCAACACGGGCCCTTTTCGATACAGTTACAAGTACTACGAAGACGTCGTGAACCATCTCGCACACGCCAGACAACACTACTACATCGAACAAATCCTCGAACACCAAAAACGATACAAAACCGACATGACCAACGAGCCATTCGTCGTTCGATTAATCTCACTGTATGGGAAATCACGAATGTATGATCATGCACGCAAGGTATTCGATGAAATGCCTGAACTAAACTGTCCTCGCACTGTCTTATCCGCCAACGCCCTTTTAACAGCCTGTGTGAACTCCAAAAGATTTAATCATGTTCCCGAATTGTTTCGTGAGATTCGCGAGGAGTTAGCCATTGAACCGGATGATGTATCGTACAATGTGGTGATCAAAGCTTTTTGTGAAATGGAAGACAGTGATTCGGCGTTGGAAATGATTGATGAGATGGAGGAGAAGGGATGTAAATGTAGTACGTATACGTTCAATACGATTCTAGACGCGCTATACAGAAATGGGAACATATTGGAAGGTGATAAGCAATGGGAGGTGATGAAAAGCAAGAATCTTGAACCTGATGTCAGGACTTATAACGCGAAGGTGCGAGGGTTGGTTGTTGGTAAACGAATGACGGATGCTATCGGGTTAGTTGGTGAGATGAAGAGTAATGGGGTGAGCCCGGATGTGTATACTTATAATGGTTTGATTAATGGATTTGTCAAGGAGGATGAGTTGATGGAGGTCAAGAAGTGGTATGGAATAATGATGGAAAACAAGATTGTTCCTGATTCGGTAACGTTTAGGATGATCATCGCGTTTGCGTGTAAAAAGGGTGATTATAAATTTGGATTTGAGTTGAGCAAGGAGGGTTTGATGAAGGGGATGAATGTTGGTAGGTCAAATTTGCAGGAAGTGTTGGATGGGTTAATGAAGGAGTCTTCCATTGATGAAGCAAAGGAGCTTGTGGAACTTGTTGATGGAAGTAAATTTATATATTATAAACTCAAGTTGGTTGATGATTTGTAGTTTGTGGTTTGTAGTTTTCATGAAGGAGATTAGTGTTTTGTTTATCTGCATTTGCCATTTTGAGATGGTTCTTTTGGGGTCATTGTTGGAAATTGCATTCTTGTTTGTTCCCACTGGATGGCCATGGCTTTTGACCATTTTCATAAAATTGTTTTATCATTATTATTTAGAGTAAATTACATTTTTGGTGTGTGGTTTGGGTCAAATTACGGATATCATATCTAGGTCACGATTTTTCTGGATCAAATTATGCTTTGTCAAATGTAACATCTGTAAAGTCTTAACTATAAAAGGTTATATGTTTGAAGTCAAACACTAACTTCTGTTTAAAAAAATTGTTATTCTTCAAAATAACACATTTTACAACAAGATCGAGATCTATAATTGTGTGCTTCCTTTTTCTCGTCTTCAACAATTGACAACCACCCTCACCGCCATTTTCGATTTCGTTCAGATTCTAAGTCTGTCGTCCCCTCATTCGATAATTCAATGTTCTCCGATAGTTTGTCCCCACTATTTGAAATCCGGTCACTAAACCTGATTGATATCTAAATGAATTCATTGGTAGATGATGTTATAGGAGATGAATTTGGTAACCTCACTTAGACTGGTTCATCTTGACATGATGTAAAACAACTTCAAGGGATCCATTCCCAGCCAAATTTTATGGTTAACAAATTTACGTTACTGGTTCATCCTGAAATGATGCATCGCAAATTACCGATGGAAAAACTTGTCGGTAATCCGTAGCTATTTGCTGTTATTTTTACCGACGTCAGCTAGATCCATCTGTGATTACTGACGGAATAGCGATAGTCAGGTGGTTTAATTTTATCATTTAGGCTTTGATGGTCCTTAATAAGTTACTTTAAAAAATCAGGGCATAACAAACCATTTCAGGCCCGTTGTACATATGTAAAAGTAATTTACATTTTTGTGACTTAATGGACGTTGACATGTGTTACCGGGTTATTTTGAAATGTCAAGACACATGAAGTTATAACAAGTCATTTTGTGTCACATTTACATATTTATGACTATTTTAAGCGGATAAATGTTTTAATAGGTTACTTATATTACACGAAGGAATATTATCTCATAACAAGTCATTCTAGGCATACCGTACGGCGTACAGACGTACATATGCAAGACTAACAAAAACTTGTGTGTCTTAATGGGCATTCACACGTGTTAATGCCACTAACTTAGTGGTTATGTTAAGACTTTAAGTTATATCAAGACATATGAAGTTATAAGTTATAACAAGTCATTTTGTGTCAACTTTGCATTTCCAGATCTTGCAGACAAATTATTAAGCTAACCCGAGCCCGTTTTTTGATATAATTAAGCAAGTCCATCTTTTAAACCTGAATTCTCATGGTCAAATACAAGATAAACTACAATGTCACATAAATTATAATTCATATCAACAGACACCAGTCTATAACTTGTATACAATTAACGGGGATTCATATTTAATTCAGGCCAACTGAACCACAGAATTAATCATAATTCACAAGCATCATAATTTGCAGAATATAGATGATTCAGATCCACATATACTTTCAAAATCCCATTGAAAATACCATCTTCAGAAACTTCAATATGCCTAATTCAAGAAAATAAATTCTTAACATATATTCTGGAACAAAAATTGTTCTAGCTAGCACTAAATTAACAAATGATTGCAGCTACAGTTTTCATTTGCAGATATTTGGAATGAAAATGCTCACAAAGTCTCTTTCTTTTCCAACTAATGGTTGCCAGCCTGCAGAACACACTTGCACTATAAGAACTAAGATAAGCAAATATGTCTAAAAAGCGTGCACGTGCACACACACACGTTTATATTACTAAACTTAACATTGACAAAAGTTACCATGAGAACATGTTGAGTGTGATTCATTCATTCAGAAGTGGCCTCTTGCTTTGGTCTTTTCTGCTCGGTAGGAGGCCCGTCTCTCTGTCTTACATACCTTTTACTCTCGTATTTAGATTGCTTTTTCGGTTTTGGTTGATAAGTAGGATACTGGCACGGAATTATTTCCCCGTTCACATATTTGTCGCCTAAAACATTTTACGAAAAGAATCAATATATCGATGTAAATCAAGTATCTTGCTCTGGCCCGTAACATATTAAACGGGCCATGTTCATTTTATTTTCTACTTTATTAAAAATAAATAACCTCCATAGTCTTTATTCTTCACATCTATGTAAGAATCAGGCAAAACCCAGAGCACTCCAGGTAATCCTACAAAATAAAAAGCCAGTTCATAATTAGGTATGAATTTATTCGATGAATAACTAAACGGTGTGGTTACTGGTTACTTACCCTTGAATTTCTCAGATGTTTCTTCGGATACTGTGCACTGGAATCCGGTGTATGTAGTAGTGCTAAAAGCATACATGTTCTTCTTTGCTTCTTCCATGCTGACATTAACAATTATCACAATTATGAAATCGCTGATAACATATGCTCTTTTGGAGTATATAATATAGCGCGAGCATGGGCTGGTTCGATTCAGGGTCAAAATCAAACATATAACTGATGTTTCTGTTTTTAGATTTTCATAACTGATTAGTTTCAATCACAAACGACTTGGTTCCTTGGTTATAGGGTGGAACAATTCTAACCCATTTTAGTTAATAAACCCACTCAAGTTTTAGAGTAAATAGGAAAACCGCAAGCTTGTTATCTTGTAAAGAAGAACGAGAAGGCAAGTCACTTATTAATTATATAGAACTTGTAACCATAGTAATCAAAAGCGCAAAAGGCGCTAGCCTACGTGCTCAGGCAAGGCGAGGCGCAGCCATACTGCCTCGCGTCCATCAAGGTGTTCAGGTGAGGATTCCAGCCAAAACTGGTCTGAACTGAAACATCTAAAAATAGCGTGGAACATGTCTAAACTAGCCTAAAACACATCTAAAACCCCTAAAAATGGCATGTTTATTTTGTGCACCTTGCTTAAAAAATCCCTAGCTTTTTTATCGCCTCGAACCTAGGCAACAAGCTCTCCTTTTGCGCCTTCAGCCTTTGACTACTATGCTTGTAACAAAACTTTCCTTACTACAATACGTAGTTTATAAAGAATATCAAAGATACAAAAGGTTGGGTTTTAGTGACAGTTAGGTTAAGTTATTCATACATCTACAACCATAAAAGTTTTAGTGCGAATAGAAAAACAACAAGCTTGTTAACTCATAAGGAAAAATGAAAAGGCAGGTCATTTATTACTAACAAAAACCTTGTAACCATAGTAGTCAAAGGAGTAAAAAGAGCTCCCCTAAATACTCGGGCGGGGCGGGGCGAGGCGCAACCAAACTGCCTTGCGTCCATTAAGGCGCTCAAGTGAAGATTCTGGCAAACACTGGTCTAAACTCTAAACATCTAAAACAGTCTAAAACGTCGAAAATGGTCTGCAAAATCTAAAAATGGTCTGCAACATCTAAAACTGGTTTGAAACATACAAAAATTGTCTGAAATAAACTGCTTTGAACATCTAAAAATGGCATGGAACTTGTCTAAACTAGCCTAACCCAGCCTAAAACATGTCTAAAACCCCCTAAAAGCTAAAAAAACCCTTACTTTTAAAGGGCCTTGCGCCGAGGAGACAAGCTCACCCTTTGCGCATCGAGCCTATGACTACTATGCTAGTAAAAAAACTTTCCTCACTCCAATACATAGTTTATAAAGTACATCAAAGATACAAAAGGTCGGGTTTTAGTGACAGTTCAGTTCAGTTATCCACATATCTATAACCATAAAAATCAGTTATAAAAACAAAACCATAACCGAAACATCAGCCTCTCAATTCATTGCATCTGTTCAGTCACTCGGTTAATGCCATCTAAACAAAACACTAAGTCAGACATAAACACAAACACCTTCTGTGCATCCAATAACCACATATTAATCAAATGTTTCAACAATTTAAAACATACAAATTTATCAAAAAAAGATTAAAAATCAAACCTCCCAAGAACAGTAGCAAGGGTATCAAGATAAGTATCAATCATCTGTTCTCTAGTGGGCGCAGGATCTTTGGGGAAATCCATGACAATCAACCAATGATTATAATCACAACCAGGTAACATTATCGTCTCCCTGGGTTCACTGTTACTGCTCCTCCTGGACGAGTAATCACCATCGACTGCCGCCTTTGGTTGGTAGGTTCGAATCCGGTTGTAATTGGGAACGGGTGTGGAAATGGGTTTTAAGGATTGGGAATTGATGAAAGGGCGGTTTGAAGTGATTAGTGAAGGTGGCTTTGAGTGAGGGGTTGGGGATTTAGGGGTTAGGGTTTTGGAGAGGAGGGAGAAATTGAGAGTGGCCATTGGAGGTGGAAGAAATGAAGGAAGACTGCAAGAGGGATAAGGGTGAAAGAATGAAGATGAAACGAAGTGATATTATGGAAGTATGAAGGCTTGGATTACAACAATTGGGCTGATAGTTATTACTTGTTAAAGCCCAAAATTGTTGGGACTATGTATCGAATATCGATGTGGTTCCCAACTCGAGGTGCAGAAAGCGGGTTTTTTAAACAGAACCGGTTTAAACTGACCCGAATCGGTTTGGTTAATATTTGGTCAAAATCGGTTTGGTCCTAAACCGGTTCGGGTTAAACCGGTTTGCGAGACATAAAAACTCAACCCTATCAAACCGGTTATGGTAGGGTCATAACCGGTTTGTAGGTTAAACCGGTTTTTAATTAAAAAATTAATTAAATTCAATAAAATTCAATATATTCAATAAAAAATCAATAACAAGATATATAACAAATATAAAAGCATAAAGTTCATATCAAGTAGACTCCTAATAGTTAGCCTCTAAGTTAGGTAACTCAATATGGCAAGTCAAAAGATTGAATATGTATTTTAGGTAGTCATTGTAATCTGTAATCTCTCCTATGAATTAGCCTTCATCTTACATACATATATAGGAGATTGCTACATAAATATATTAAGAGAATTATGGTGAGTTCTATGGAAAGTGAATATGAATTGCCCAATGAATTGCATTGACCAAAATGAGGATTGAGGCAATCTTTGACTCTGCATGCATGACAGAATTGGTTGCCATAATAATTACAAAACGTTTATTGACCAAACTGGTTCTAGTTTATATTGATTTAGAGAGATGTGTGATTAACCCTAAACACCCACCTATTTATATTGATTGATGGGTGAAAAAATGAAAAACTGGTTTAAAAACCGGTTTCCCGAACCGGTTTGGTCAAACCGGTCTTCAACCCGATCCTCTCCTGATTGTATTAAACCGGTTACAAACCGGCGGTTATTGGGTAACCCGAACCGGTTAGCCTTAAACCGGTTTGCCGGTTTGAACCGAGTAGAAAAAAAAACGGTTTTTTTTGTGCACCACTAGTTCCAACGGTTTCGTTGGCCAAAAGAAAATAGTAAGAAATCAAATTAGAAATTTAGAGAGATAATTTAGACTTAATTTATTTCATTCCTATCATAATAAAAATACTAGTGGCTTTTAAATAATCTTATGACTCCACTAACTATTTGACTCAACATATTACTAACCCATAAATAAAATTAATCACATAATTGATTACCATTAATTAAAAGACCAAAGGTCTAAACGTTTTATTAACCCACATCAATGCTTGCATGCATAGAAGGGTTGCACCTCTTGCATGTAGACTTGTGTATATCAATATGGTTGGAACAATGGAAAGGTAGGCACGTAACATTCCATCCCCCTTAGAAACGTTCTTGTCCTCAAGATCGGAACTGGAACAAGCCTTTGTAGTGCACCATAGATGCCGCCAGTTGAGGCGTCCGAAGGCCTTAGGACCCGTCTGAGTAAAACGCCAAGGTGGCCGCCATTCGGCTCTCCCGGTAGCATTTGGATAAGTTGTAGCCATACCCCACGGTGGGCGCCACTCGCGGGACCGGACAACACAGTTTGATACCCGTTTATGAGGACTTTCTTCAAATACATCAAAATGCATCAACAACTTTAAGGCTTGCAGAACACCCCCCATCAAATTGTGAAAATATGCTAAGTATTGAGATGGCACGTGACTTCAACAAATGTTCAGAATCATGGTTGTTGATCTTCATTAATGCTCTCCTTTCACTAAACGACACAGCAACATGTAAAGCATAAGATTGAATTTTTGTGGAGGCTGCTCGCAGGTTAGAAGACCCTACTTGTGGGTTGACAACAACTTTTGGGTTCGGGGTTGAGACGGTTGTGGGTGCGGAATAGGCGGTGGTTGAGGAGGGTTGTTGCGGTGGCGGAGCGGGTGGTGGTAATCGAGGTCGGTTCTTGAGAAAATCAATCATCTCAACAAGCATTTACTCGATTCGATCCAACGAATCGTTCCATTCTTGAGCGTCCATACGAGTGGATCAAAACCGCTCAGATACCAATGATGGGTTCCAACGGTTTCGTTGGCCAAAAGAAAATAGTAAGAAACCAGATTAGAAATTTAGATAGATAATTTAGACTTAATTCATTTCATTCCTATCATAATAAAAATACTAGTGGCTCTTAAATAGTCTTATGACTCCACTAACTATTTGACTCAACATATTACTAACTCATAAAAAAAATTAACTCACATAATTGATTACCATTAATTAAAAGACCAAAGGTAGCGTTTTATTAACCCACATCAATGCATGCATGCATAGAAGGGTTGCACCTCTTGTATGTAGACTTGTGCATATCAATATGGTTGGAACAATGGAAAGGTAGGCACGTAACATCGTTTTAGCTACATTCATTCAAGAAAACATTTTTAGGTTTTTCGTCACTGACTTTTCAAAATGTAGTCATTTTCATTCACCTGACTAACTCCGTCTACATTTTAACGTTAAACTAGTGGCAATTTGGTCTTTTCAACGGCCTTCTACTCTATGGCGCTCAAGAAGATTTTTTGGAAAGACCAAATTGCTACTGGTTTAACGTTAAAATATAGACGAAGTTAGTTAGGTGGATGAAAATGGCTAGATTTTTAAAAGTTGGGGACGAAAAAGCTAAAAAAAATATTTTTTTGATAAAAGTGGCTAAAATGGCTAAACCACAGGGACAAAAATTAATAATAATAAAAAACTAATTAACATATAAAAAAGTTAAAAAACAAAACATATAATTATATTTTGAATCTCCCGTCTCAGTATCTCTCGATCTTTAACAAAATTAATAACTTTTTTGTTTGTAACCTTTATACTGTTTTATTAGCTCTAATACCGTTCTTTTTCGTTTTCATATACATAAAAAGGTTTTAAAAAAAATACAAAATAAAAAAGTTATTTTTTTTAAATTATCGAGTTGGTTTGAGCTTTTCAAGAGGCGAGATCGAGCTTAACTTTTCAGCTTGTTAAAATTATCTGATCCGACTCGTTTGACTTCACCCATTCTTGCTCGGCTTGACTCGTTTACAACCCTAATCAAGAAGTGAATAAATAAATAGAGGAGTCAAAATTTGACTTAATTATCGGTTAAGCTTTTAAAGAGCTCAAGAGTGACAAATATGGGCAAAATTTTTAATATTAAGAAGGCATCTTGGTGATCTCTACACAAGAAAAGTTATGTACACAATGAATGAAGGGAGATTGTGACTTAGAGGAAGAAAAATGAAGACACAAAACTTGTTCTTGAAGCTATGGCAATGTAAGCAAGAAATAAAATCAAGAAGTTTCATTATCCTTCAGAAATACCCCACCCTCATCTCATCAAAGAATAGTTGTACCCCTATACCCTGCCTTCTTTCTTTCATAACAAATCATAGGAAACATGAGTATTTTACTTTTAAAGTAAATATAATCCTTTTATTTATATAGGAAATAATAAAATTTAACATTGTCGAAGAGGATTCAAATCGGGTTGCATAGTGGGTTTTGCAATTGCAAAAGCTGAGCAAAACCGGAAGCATTAGATTTGGTCGAGACCATGTGTTTGGCTTGGTTCACTTAAAATGGATTTGGTGTCTTTATTCAAATGACACTTCTGTCCCAAGTTCCAACAATAGGAACACTATTTGTACCGTAAGAGATAAGCTCACAATCCCGGATTAAATATCGGGTTTTTCTATGTGTAAGATCATTTGTACAAAAGAAATAAGTAGAGAAGGTGCATGTAATGATTAAAAGATCCAAGTGAATGGAATGATGTATATAGAGAGTTTTCCTCTCTGGAATGTATTATAAGAGATCGCAGTCCATTGATCTCTGAATATTGATATTGTATTCACTTGAACTCCGTTTACAAACTCTCTATAAGGAGAACACAAACCCATAAATTATTATTTATATATCAATATAATTATATGTTCAAAGTTAGTGAAAATCATAATGAGTTCGAAACGCAATAATAATCACGAAACATTCTAATCATACTTAACATTCTAGTTCACAAAGCAAATAATTTAAAGTAGGGAAAATACGAAAATGAACATTGACCAGAAAAGTTATAAAAAATAGACACCCAAATTTAGCCTCTTAATTCATAAACATTACTCTTGTGAGCCGGCTAAAGCCTGCTCATATTTATGTGCCAACATTCTTTTTTTACAGTGTACAAACCAATCGGATTACGACACGTGGCCGGCTAAGCCTTAAAAAAGCGGAGGCTAAGCCGGCTAATAGCTTGCTATAGCCGTCTGGCGTTTTTTTAAGGCTTAGCCGACAAACTTAAAAGGCTTAGCCGGCAAACTAAAAAAACTTAGCCGACAAAAATAAATGTTTACCCAGTAAAAACCATGGTCTTAAAAGACAATATTTTAAGGTTTAGCAGACAAACTTACAAAGTGTCACAAAACTTAGAAGGTTTAGCCAGCAAACTTGTTGACTCATATGTAGGCTCAAAACGAGTAGATGATTCTTCTCTTTTTGATTTCGATTTCGATGACATAAGTGAACGAAGAAGGATTTTACATGTGTGTCGAGAGCGTCCACTTTTGTAACACCTTTTAAGTTTGCCCACTAAACCTTAAAATATTGTTTTTTAAGACCATAGTTTTTGTTGTGTGATATGTCATCATTTATACATGTTTTACATGCCTAATAATCCACATATTATGGTACTAATTGAATAATAACTTTGCAATTGATGCTTAAAACATTAATATTTTGTAATTGCAGGTTATTCGGTGTTGGAAATACAAATCAAGCTAAATCCCATCAAAAACACCAAGAAATCAAGCCTTTTGGAAGATCAGCTTTGACCCCAAAGAAGTCAAACCAGGTCAACAACATGTCATCCAACAGCTAAAGGACGAAATAGGGAAGTAGTAGGGGGAGGCATTGCACGGTCATGCAATGCCCAACTTGCTCTCCAAGGCTCTGGTACACTGAAACTTGTACCCTGTTTGATTCCCGAGGTGTTTGCATGCCCGTGCAAACCAATGCACGACCTTACATTATTTTGAGACCTATAAATAGGTGACTTGAGTTCTTCATTTGGACATCCATTATGCGCCCATCCATACCTTAAGAACACACCAGAGAGAGCTTATTTCGTAGTTAGAGTAGAAAGTAGAGAGTAGAGGGGCTTTTCCTCCTTGTTTCACAATAGGGTAGCCTACGAAACTCATCGTTACGCTAGTCGTTATGTTCAATCGTGGCTAAATCTTCTTTGTATTGCTATGGTGAAGATGATGTTTGGTGCATGTTAATGTTTAACGCATTAATTTAGTGGTATGTTTATGTCTTTAATTAATTCGCTCTTAAAAACCACCATTCGGTGGGTTTTTATCATTGTCTAAATCCGTCTTTATATTTATGTGTGTCTTGATTTTAAAGAGTAAGATCGTAAAACCCTTTTTAATCAAACTTCCTTTAAAACTCATACGTCTTTATACGAGCAGAGATTGATAAGCCAAGGCTTGGTCTATACTTCTAAGATCGTACGTCTTTATACAAACTTATTATGCTACCAAGAATTGGTGAACTCATGTTGGGAACGATACGTCTTTATACTTGGTCCCATTGTTACTCCGCCTCCCGGTGAGCAAAGTATAATCACCTATTTAACTTTAATGTAAAGCATTTTAAGTTCGGTGTCTTAAACCAACCCGGAGATGACCATTCGAAGGGTTGAGAGTAACTATTGTCCTTAACGGGAGGCACTACTATTTTAATTTAAATATTATAATTTGTGAGTCAAATGTAGTGAGGACGAGGCTCTAGTGGTGACCCGGGTCACAAGTTTGTGGTAGTCATACCACTGAATTAGTCAACTTAACATTATCACGTACCAAGCTGATTCGAAGCCCGAAGCAATACTATCCGTAACCTGATCATTTCCGCCATATTTACTTTTCTGCTAGTTACATTTCTGTTACACACATCACGCACATTTTTACTTTTATGTTATTTACTTTACCGTCATTTACTTTTCTGTTTCACAAGCACATAAAACCCACTCACTAATTAATCCGGCTAAACGATAACAAAAGTTGAGCATTGGAACTCGACCGTGTCCATTGGTTCGATACTTGGTTCTAGTCTATACTATATTACACTGCGATATGTACACTTGCCTATTGTGTGTGTTTTAAGTTAATTTAATTATCATTTTTTAAATTTAAAACCTGATCTCGTGAAACCATCCTAAAAATATATTTATTTATATTTTTATAAACTTAATCCATGAACACACCACTGGGTAAACATTTACTTTTGTCAGCTAGGTCTTTTTAGTTTGCCGGCTAAGTCTTTTAAGTTTGCCGGCTAAGCCTTGAAAAAGCTCCAGACGGCTATAGCAAACTATTAGCCGGCTTAGCCTCTGCTTTTTTAAAGCTTAGCCAACCACGTGTCGCAATACGGTTGGTTCGTACACTGTAAAAAGAAATGTTGGTACGGAAATATGAGCTGGCTAGCTTAGCCGGCTCATAAGAGTAATGTCCATGAATTATGAGGTTAAATTTGGGTGTCCATTTTTAATAACTTTTCTGTTTAAATGTCTATTTTCGTATTTTTTCCTTTAAACTATAGCTTTCATTATAAAAGTCAATTAATATGCAATGATATTTTTGTAGCTTGTTGACCAAATACAACGGCTAATTATGTAGCTATACCTAGAAATTAAAATATTAAATTCTATCCATTTAGGTCCTAAATATAGTTTTGGTACTTTGGTTAAGGATGGTTGTCTTGGTTGGTTGTTTTAAATGGAGAGGTTGTCCTAAACTTGTCCGTTAGAGATAATTTAAACATAATTTTCAAAATATATAGAATTCTAATAATCAGAAAGATGAGATGTTATTGAGTTTATGATGGTTCTCTTATGATTTTTTTATTCGAGTTTCATGATTCGGTTATATGATTATATGTTAAGGGTTTTATAGTCCAGTTCGATCAGTTTTGACGAAAATTCTTTGCCGAATCACTATATAAAATTTTAGAAATAGCAAACCATATTAGTCCGGTTGGCTGGTTTGAACTGATTTTTAATTATTAGTCTGTATTAAAAATATTAAAATAATAAAATGGTTCATAAATATATGTACGTGCGTATTTAAAAAACTAAAAAAATAAAGTTTTAAGTTATTTCACTATTAAACCGTCAAATCAAATTGTATAAATCTTAAACCAGCTGAAACATCTGACTTGCTTCAATTTAAACCGATTTAAATAGTTTAAGAAGATATTTAATTATTTATATACGAAAACAAGTTGATTATATCCATATATTAGTCTTTCATAAGTCAATTGCTAAGATCACAATAAACACTCATGGATATAAACGTGCTGGTTGTTAATCAATGGATAGGTTGTCCTAAAACATGTTTTAGATATATGATTGCATATAAAATTCTAGGGGGGGTACCAACTATTTGGTGTTTTTAGTAGGTTTTGCCGTTTTGTAGTAGTAGGTCATTAGTTAGTTATTGACCTTTGCGTTTCTTTTGGGAAGGGTCATTTGGTAAACTGATATTCTTGTGTAATGTATATTTTGATAGTTATATTTTAAACGGAAAAGATATATTGTATAATTTATATCTATATCTATATTATATAAAAACAACTAAATTAGAGAACACGAGTTACTTTCTGTTACATATTCAAGATGTTTTTTCTGTCTTTCTCATATATTAAATAATAATATTAAAAAAATTATTTTTAAATATTTAATATAAATTTAATTATTGATAATTATTATTTAATTATGAATAGTTATTATATCATTAACCAAATAAATTTAATATAAATTAACATTTAACAATTATATAAAAAAATTAATACAAAGTTATGAAAAAAATATTTTAAAAATTAACTTAATATAATTGATAATTGTCACATCAAAATACATTTTTTAAAAGACATATTTTGACAGGATGTATATATCGTTGGGATGTTTATGAAATCATGTCAAAGTACATTGAGGTGTTTATGGAATCATGTCCAAGCTCGCAAAGAGGTCGGATGTATATGTCGTTGGGGGTGTTTATGGAATCGTGTCCAAGCTCAGAAAGAGGTCGGATGTATTTATATGACAACTAACTAAACACATTTTTTTATTAAGTATTACATTTTGGATCCTTTAGACGTTCCTGTGGCAAGAAGACGTATATTAAATGCCAAAGAATGCCAATTAACACCGTAAAAGAATGGGACCATCGTGCCCTTGCACGTCTCCATGGTCAATTTTCGATTGGAGTCTGCATACTAGCTAGCGCGTAATTGCATTCTTTTGACTCATCGGAGCGTCGGTTTGGAAAAGTCGAGCAAATCTTTTCAACGCGCGTGTGCATGGACCACTAGAACGTTTTATATATGGATCGACTAAGTCGTTTACTCCTTAATAAAGTTGTAAGCATTATGTCACTCAGTGTTGTAAAAATCGCGCCTAGACGCCGATTAATCGCTAGGCGCTCGGCTAAGGAGGAATTTTGAGCTAGTCGGTCCAAAAATCGCTAGACAGGCCAAATCGCGCCTAGGCGGCCAGATTCCGGCGAAAACCTGAAATTTCCGGCCAAATTCCGGCGAAATCCTGAAATTTCCGGCCAAATTCCGACGAAAACCTTTGGTGTGGTTTAAAAATGAACATTTTTATAAAAATTACATATAAAAATGTGTGTATATATATAAAAAACTAAAAAGTACATATAAAAATTCCAATCCGATTAATCCCGCCTAGGACTAGGCTCTACCCCACCGCCCGACTAGCGCCTAGCGATTTTTACAACACTGATGTCACTTTTTCATTAAAATTATTATTTGATTTCCATTTTTGAATAAAATATATATAAAATGATGGATTTATGTGTCACTTGGGTTAGTAGCCTATGCCTAATGGTGGTAAGAGTTAAATAACTTTTTAGAGAGTATGGTTCAAATTCTTGTTGGTAATTTCCGACTGTTAAGTTCGTGAAATTTATTAAGTGTGTTAATGGGTTTATGAGGTTGCAGTTCAGGTCTTATTATATTTGGTAATATCTTGGCTAACAAGTTAGGTTTTTAGTCTATATAAACCGAGTTATGGTTACACATTATATATTCAGTTTTTTAAGATATATTTTTTGAGTAATAAACATGTGAGAGTTATTCACCTAATTGTGTGTTTGTGTTTATCGGTCAATCCTTGAATTGGTATCTCGACAACGAAGCATCGAATCACATGGCTGGTAATCATGCTTATTTTTATGAACTGAATGAACGAGTCAGTGAAAGGTGAAATTCGGAGACAGATCTTGTATTGATATTCTGGGAAAGGGGTCGGTATATGCTAGAAGGGAAAACGACGGAGAAACGCTTGTTGATCGATGTTTACTAGATCCTGAGCCTACGTAGCAACATCATAAGTCTTGGTTAAGTAACGGAAGTTGGATGGGACATCCACATGAAACATGATATGCTAATCATTCATGATGATACATGTAAGCTTTTAATGAAGGTGACAACGACCAAGAACATGTTATACACGATTAGTATCAAGATAGCAAGTCCCGGTATACAAGCTAACATTGGAGTAAAGAACTTTGCGGGTCGAGATCTTTAAAGGGTTGGACTGAAAGATGATAAGCAAAGTACGAGTCAGATTCCAATCAAATATCCAAGTTTCAAAGTTCAAAGTCCAAGAAAGAAAGTTCAAGAATTCAAAGGTAAAGTCAAGCAAGAGATTCAATCACAATGAAGGACGCATAGTGATCATAAGAAACATGTGTTTATTTAAGCTAAGTGGAGCCCAAAGAACACTACACGAGATCAATAAGTGCTTCAAGAGTGTAAGGCCCCAAACCCGGGAGGCCTCACTTGTTGGATTTACTCATTCACAAACAGTTATTAAACTTGAATATCAAATAACGCAGCGGAATCATTCATTCATCATAATTAAAACTTGTTCATACACGCGAAAGCGTAACATTATCAAATACATAAACAACTTATAACGGGATGCCAGTCTTCATATCATCCGGGTAACTCTTTTCGCTTGCTAAGCATCACCGTCCATCATCATAACCTGCCCTTAACTTGAATGTGCATACTAAAAAGTCCGCTACGCTGATGAGTTCTAGCTTTACATAAAACCTTAACATAAACATTTTGCCAAAAACATAACATACATCTGTTTAACAAAAGCGTACGTAAAACATGCAATAACTTAACATCGTAACATAACATCATAACACAAGTCAACATGAACCGAATCTGCGCCTTCTCATAACCGTCAATTCCATACATCGCATACCAGCGGATGAACTTAAGGCTCGTTACCTCTAAGTCATCTGTCACACAGGTTCCCTAAGGCTCGTTACCTCTAGGTGGACCAAACATATGTCTCCAAAGGCTCGTTACCTCTAGGTAGACAGAACATACGTCTCCTAAGGCTCGTTACCTCTAGGTAGACCAAACATACGTCTCCTAAGGCTCGTTACCTCTAGGTAGACAAAAACATAACTTAGGCACTATTTCCCCGCAAGGAATAGTACCTTCCATCAGGATCCCGGTAATCCCATGGGTGACCGTCGTCACCCCATCATCAACCAGTTGTACAACCGTTAGCCAGCCACAAAGGCCCCCCGTAAGGTGAGGCCAATACATACATACATACATACCTTAGCTCCCGTAGGAACTTGTGGCAGATTCGTTCATTCGTAACTTTCATAAAACCTTTACCTCATTTTAGTTAAAGCATTTGTACGTTTTATTAAACAAAACATCATCTCTTTCGTAAACCTTTCGTAAACTTCATTTGGCAAAACATTTCATAAATATCATCCAGTAAGCTTCATTTCGTAAACATCACATCGTAAACATTATTTCATAAACATCGTTTTGTAAACCTCATTTCAAAACATCGTTCCGTATGTATGCACACCAGCCTGAAAACATTTAAAGAAGGGCTTCTAGAACTCACCTGATAAGCTAATCCGGGTTACCCTAAACAAAGGTCCCACTACGTTACTTCCGATCTGAATTGATTAGTTAAATACACATCAGACCAAATCCCGACTCTAACGGTTTAGCCTTCTAAACATACCGACTTTACCTAATCAGCCTGATGCCTACGCACTTAGCAAGTGCGCAGACCATGCTTCCTGCGTACTTGATAAGTACGCAGGACCCTCTTCATACGTACTTGATAAGTACGCAGTGCCCTCTTCCTGCGTACTTGATAAGTACGCACGATCTGTTTCTTCGCAAAACCCTAACTTTCATATTCAGGTCTGATCACGTCAAGATCCCGAACCTGTTTACATTCAAAACGTTCGTTTTCCATTAAGGAACTCAAATCTATGTTTATCTTTCAGTTTTATCCGTGAAAACGTTACCTTTTCACCCAAAACCCGGAAAAAAACGAACAAAAACTCAGATTTAGGCCCGATCGTTACCTGAATCTAGTTTCCGATCCAGAGGTTCTTCTCACGAGCTATGGAGCAACACTTTGCTGAAATCTTGGGTCGATCCGCCAACTTTCTCTCTCTACGGTTTCTCTCTCTAGAACTTGCAAATGAGAGGAATGGTGGAAAGTCTAAGCTATTTATAGGGGAGGCTTCCCTTCCAGCCCGTCGGCCCATCCGACCCGACCCGACATGCCTCGTTCGTTTATTCCGTTATTATATCTGTCGTTTTATTTTTAGGATGTTACAACTCTACCCCCCTTACAATAGGTTTCGTCCCCGAAACCTATCATAAGTCAAATAAATGAGGGTACGACTCCCTCATTTCCTTCTCCGTTTCCCATGTGGCTTCCGATCCCTTTCGATGTTTCCATTGGACTTTAACCAATTGGATAATCTTATTACGCAAACGCTTCTCCTTCTTGTCTAAGATGGCCACGAGTTCTTCGATGTAATTAAGGCTGTTGTCGACCTCGATGTCAGTAAGTGGTACGTGAGCTGATTCATCCGCCAAACACTTTCGCAAGTGTGATACATGGAAGGTAGGATGAATCCCACTTAACTCATCAGGCAACTCTAACCGATAAGCGACTTCACCAACCCGTGCCATTATCCTGAATGGTCCGACAAACCTCAGACTTAACTTTCCTCTCTTTCTGAATCGTATGATTCCCTTCCAGGGTGACACTTTCAACATTACTCTGTCCCCAACATCAAACTTAATAGGCCTTCGTCGTTTATCCGCATAGGACTTCTGACGATCTTGTGCGGCCTTCATTCTTGCTTTGATTTGATCGAACCTTTCCGAAGTTTCTTTTACGACTTCAAGACTTCCTAATTCCTTTTGTCCAATCTCACACCAAAAAACCGGGGTCCTGCATCTTCTCCCATACAACATTTCGTAAGGCGGCATGCCTATCGTCGTGTGATGACTATTGTTGTAGGAGAATTCGGCTAACGGCAGATGACTGTCCCAACTGCCGCCAAAATTGATAATACAAGAATGAAGCATATCCTCCAATGTCTGAATGGTCCTTTCGGACTGACCATCCGTTTGTGGGTGGTATGCCGTGCTGATATTAAGCCTCGTGCCAATCGCCTCGTGAAATATTTTCCAGAAACTCGATGTGAATCGTGTGTCCCGGTCAGATACGATCGTCAAAGGCATCCCATGCCGTGCTACTACTTCGTTAATAAATACTTCCGCTAACCTTTCCGACAAGAACGTCTCGCGAATAGGTAGGAAATGAGCACTCTTCGTTAAACGGTCCACAATTACCCAAATGGTGTCATGACCTTTAGCTGTGCGAGGTAGCTTGGTTATGAAGTCCATGGTAATGTGTTCCCACTTCCATTCCGGTATATCAAGTGGTTGAATCTTTCCATACGGTTTCTGGTGTTCGGCCTTTACTTGCGAGCAAGTCAAGCACTTGCTTACGTACTTTGTCACTTCATGCTTCATTCCAGGCCACCAGTATTCCTTCCTTAGATCTTGGTACATTTTATTGATACCAGGATGGATAGAGTACCGAGACTTATGAGCCTCATCCAAGATTTTGGTTCTAAGCTCGCCACTCATAGGTATCCATACCCGTCCAAAACGTGTCCTAACACCATTCCAACTTGTCCTGTTGGCCAACCATCCTTTCCTTATTTATGTTTTCTTCCTTAAGTGCTTCATCTTGAGCTCTTTCAATTTCCCTCATCACATCAGATGTTACCACCAACCGGCAAGCTTTCACTCTAATAGGAGCAGGCACATCCTTTCGGCTTAGAGCGCCAGCCACCACATTTGCCTTTTCCAGGATGGTATATTATTTCACAGTCATAGTCTTTCAACAGTTCCAACCATCGCCTCTGCCTCATATTAAGTTCCATTTGTTCGAAGAAGTACTTCAAACTTTTGTGGTCGGAGTAAATAGTAAACTTCACCCCGTAAAGGTAGTGCCTCCAGATTTTCAATGCGAATACGACAGCAGCAAGTTCCAAATCGTGGGTTGGATAATTAGCTTCGTGAATCTTCAACTGTCGTGACGCATACGCGATCACTCTTCCGCGTTGCATCAACACGCATCCCAATCCCTGACCCGAAGCGTCAGAGTATACCACTAAGTCTTCATTGCCCTCGGGAAGGGCCAAGACTGGGGCTTTGGTTAGCTTTTCCTTCAATTCCTTAAACGCCTCATCGTGGTTCGAACCCCATTCATACTTTACCTCTTTCCGAGTCAACTTTGTCAACGGCGAAGCTATTTTCGAGAAATCCTGGATGAATCTCCGATAGTAGCCTGCCAATCCCAAGAAACTGTGGATTTCAGTTGGTGTCTTAGGAATATTCCATTCCCTTACCGTCACTATCTTTGCTGGGTCAACCATAATGCCGTTCGGGTTAATGACGTGACCTAGGAATTGGACTTCCCTAAGCCAGAACGCGCATTTGGAGAACTTAGCATACAACTTTTCCTTCTTCAGAGCTTCCAATACTTTCTTCAAGTGACACGCGTGATCAACCTCATTCTTGGAGTAGATGAGGATATCATCGATGAACACGATTACCGATCGATCCAGCATCGGTCGACACACCCTATTCATCAAATCCATGAACGATGCAGGCGCGTTCGTCAATCCGAAAAACATTACGCGGAACTCGAAATGTCCATAACGCGTGCGAAATGCAGTTTTCGAGATGTCTTCTTCCCTTACCTTCAACTGATGGTACCCAGACCGAAGGTCGATTTTTGAGAACCAACTTGTACCTTGCAATTGATCGAACATGTCATCGATCCTTGGTAAAGGGTACTTGTTCTTCACCGTACGTTTGTTCAACTCGCGATAATCAATACACATTCTCATCGAACCATCCTTCTTCTTCACAAACAACACCGGAGCACCCCACGACGAGATGCTCGGTTGGATAAATCCCTTCTCAAGTAACTCGTCTAGTTGTGCCATTAACTCTTTCATCTCCAATGGTGCTAGTCGATATGGAGACTTAGCCACGGGCTGGGCATCTGGTACTAAGTCGATTCGGAACTCAATCTCTCTGTCGGGTGGTATCCCAGGCAAATCCTCTGGAAACACCTCCGGGTACTCGCGTACCACGGGCACGTCGTCTAGTTCCTTCACTTCCTTACACTTGTCAATCACATACACCAGATAAGCCTCGCATCCGCGCCTCAGGTAATCTGCTGCCTTGATCATTGAGATGACGTTAGGCATCAGGGCGTCACGATCTCCCAGAACCTCGACTTTGCTACCGTCCGGAGCCTTGAGTCGGATTATCTTTCGTTTACATATAATTTGTGCTTCATTGGCAGTTAGCCAATCCATTCCTAACACGACATCGAACCCACCCAAAACCATGACAAATAACCTGACAGGGAACCTATGACCTTCTATTTTTATCGTGGAGTTGTCAACTACATCGATCACTCTCGCAGTTCTACCCTCAGCGGTTTCTACGCTAAAGGCCCTTTCTAACTTACTCACAGTGTACTTCACTCGTTTACAAAAAGTCGCAGATATGAAACTCTTACTGGCACCCGAATCAAATAACACAGAAAAAAAAGTGTTATCAAGGATGAACGTACCTGACGCCACGTCGGGGTCTTCCCTGGCTTGTTCTTGCGTCAGTGCGTATGCACGAGTCTTTGCTCGGGGCCTCTCTTCTTTTCTTTCCGGGCCTTTCCCTTTCCCAACTTCACCCATCCTAGGCTTGGTACATTCCCGGCTCATATGACCGCTTTCACCACAATTATAACATTTAATGCCTTGCCTGTATTCCTGGGAGTAGTGCCCAGTCTTGCCACATTTGTAGCATAGATTTGTCCCTATCCGACATTCACCCGTATGTCTCACCCCACATCTTCCACAGACTGCCGTCTCGCCTACCCTGGCCTATTTGTCCCGAGCCCCAAACAACTTCCCACCCGATCGCTTAGCGGGAAAACTCAGCTTCTTCTTGGGCTCTTCAATGGCAACGACATTCAGCGCCAGATCATCAAATACCACTCCGCTTAGTTCTACTACCGAATCGTAGGTAGTAGGGGCGTTTGCTTTAACATAGGTGCGGACCTGGTCCGGCAGCCCTTGAATGTAGCATGCAATCTTTCTTTCCTCAGTCGTGACAAGATGTGGCACCAGACGTGCCAGTTCATTGAACCATGTGGTGTACTGCCGGTGCGTCATGCTCCCGGCCTTCAAACCCAGAAATTCCCTCTCTACCTTCTCAATCTCGTTCCTTGGGCAGAAATTCTTGATCACCAAGGTTTTCAAGTCAGCCCACATCATCGCATCCACAACCTCGCTCCCTTTTGCTTGTCGTACACCTTCCCACCAATGGGATGCTTCCTCTCTCAAGGAGTTAGCATCAAATTTTACAACTTGATCCGTTCGACATTCGCTCAGACGAATGGCCGCCTCCATACGAATCACCCAATCAAACGTAGCTACCGCGTCTTTCTTCCCAGTCAAGACCGGTGGGTCACATGCCTTAAAGGACTTATAGTCGCAACCACGGTTAAGCGGTGCGTTGATTACCTCAGTGTTCGGGGTATCAACCGCCGTGTTAGACCCACCTTCCCTATTAACCTTCTTCAATGCCTCAGCTAACAGACCTGGCAGAGAAGTCTTCATCAACTCTGTGAACTCTCGAGCTATAGCTGCTCTCACTTCAGGTTCAAAAGTGAAAGGTTGTTCTTCAACCAGTGTCTGCTCAAATCCATGCACACTAACCGCCGGTTCAGTGTGAACACTTCCTTCTTCACTATACTCTTGGAGCGCAGGGGTCCTGCCACGCCCACCATTTCGACCGCCGGTACGACCACCGGTACGGCCCCCACCACGTCTTCCGTTTCCTCTCCTTGCCACTTCGTTCTATAAGACAAGGAATCCAATATCATCACGCTAGTTAACAAATAAAATTCAATAAGCATTGCAAGATGTTAATATACACTGGCCATCTGCAATTAACCATTACACTACCTTTCGATTTCTATTTGACCACCTTTGTGATTTCCATCAGAACACAAGTCCTTACCTACCCCTTTCTAAGGCATACTATATATGTAAATATATACTACCTTCATACCTGATGCTGTGGCTCGAGTTACCCGTACTGGCATCCGCTTTCGGTCCCATTCACAATTTAAGTTCAGACACTGGGAGTGTCCGAATCTCTCAAACTATTGCTCTGATACCAACTTGTAAGGCCCCAAACCCGGGAGGCCTCACTTGTTGGATTTACTCATTCACAAACAGTTATTAAACTTGAATATCAAATAACGCAGCGGAATCATTCATTCATCATAATTAAAACTTGTTCATACATGCGGAAGCGTAATGTTATCAAATACATAAACATAACATAAACAACTTATAACGGGATGCCAGTCTTCATATCATCCGGGTAACTCTTTTCGCTTGCCAAGCATCACCGTCCATCATCATAACCTGCCCTTAACCTGAATGTGCTTACTAAAAAGTCAGCTACGCTGGTGAGTTCTAGCTTTACATAAAACCTTAACATAAACATTTTGCCAAAAACATAACATACATCTGTTTAACAAAAGCGTACGTAAAACATGCAATAACTTAACATCGTAACATAACATCATAACACAAATCAACATGAACCGAATCTGCGCCTTCTCGTAACCGTCAATTCCATACATCGCATACCAGCGGATGAACTTAAGGCTCGTTACTTCTAAGTCATCTGTCACACAGGTCCCCTAAGTCTCGTTACCTCTAGGTGGACCAAACATATGTCTCCTAAGGCTCGTTACCTCTAGGTAGACAGAACATACGTCTCCTAAGGCTCGTTACCTCTAGGTAGACCAAACATACGTCTCCTAAGGCTCGTTACCTCTAGGTAGACTAAAACATAACTTAGGCACTATTTTCCCGCAAGGAATAGTACCTTCCATCTGGATCCCGGTAATCCCATGGGTGACCGTCGTCACCCCATCATCAACCAGTTGTACAACCGTTAGCCAGCCACAAAGGCCCCCCGTAAGGTGAGGCCAATACATACATACATACATACATACATATCTTAGCTCCCGTAGGAACTCGTGGCAGATTCGTTAATTCGTAACTTTCATAAAACCTTTACCTCATTTTAGTTAAAGCATTTGTACGTTTTATTAAACAAAACATCATCTCTTTCGTAAACTTCATTTGGCAAAACATTTCATAAACATCATCCAGTAAACTTCATTTCGTAAACATCACATCGTAAACATTATTTCATAAACATCGTTTTGTAAACCTCATTTCAAAACATCGTTCCGTATGTATGCACACCAGCCTGAAAACATTTAATTAAAACATTTAAAGAAGGGCTTCTAGAACTCACCTAAACAAAGGTCCCAATACGTTACTTCCGATCTGAATTGATTAGTTAAATACACATCAGACCAAATCCCGACTCTAACAGTTTAGCCTTCTAAACATACCGACTTTACCTAATCAGCCTGATGCCTGCGCACTTAGCAAGTGCGCAGACCATGCTTCCTGCGTACTTGATAAGTACGCAGGACCCTCTTCCTGCGTACTTGATAAGTACGCAGTGCCCTCTTCCTGCGTACTTGATAAGTACGCAGGACCTGCTCCGTGCGTACTTGATAAGTACGCACGATCTGTTTCTTTGCAAAACCCTAACTTTCATATTCAGGTCTGATCACGTCAAGATCCCGAACCTGTTTACATTCAAAACGTTCGTTTTCCATTAAGGAACTCAAATCTATGTTTATCTTTCAGTTTTATTCTTGAAAACGTTACCTTTTCACCCAAAACCCGAAAAACACAAAAATGAACAAAAACTCAGATTTAGGCCCGATCGTTACCTGAATCTAGTTTCCGATCCGGAGGTTCTTCTCACGAGCTATGGCGCAACACTTTGCTGAAATCTCGGGTCGATCCGCCAACTTTCTCTCTCTACGGTTTCTCTCTCTAGAACTTGCAAATGAGAGGAATGATGGAGAGTCTAAGCTATTTATAGGGGAGGCTCCCCTTCCAGCCCGTCGGCCCATCCGACCCGACCCGACATGCCTCGTTCGTTTATTCCGTTATTATATCTGTCGTTTTATTTTTGGGATGTTACAAAGAGAATCAAGACAAAGATGATAAGATTGAAGTTGAAGATGCGTCTACTTCAAGTAGGAAATTAGGGGGGATTCAGATACAAAAATGGGGGGGGGGGTTGATTGTTAGCTCAATTGTTGTTTAGCCCATGAATCAAGCCCAACCCATATGTTAGGGGGTTTAATGGGTAACTTAATGACCAAGTTTTGGTTATTAGGTTTATCATTATAAATAGATGTTAATGGATTAAGGTTTCATTATGAGAGTAAGAGAGTTATTGTAATTAGTTTTTTGAGTTATATTTGTCAGTTAAAATAAAGTTTTTGAAGAGCTATTCCAATTATATTTGTTTCGGTTGAGTTATAATCGATTTAAGCTTTGAATCCTAACATGAAGTAGATTATGAATTGGTGTAGTTTAGGAGTAGAAGTAGATAAATGCGTGAGTCGTCGTGTTAAAGAAGAAAAAAATGATACGACCGGTTATCTCACCGTATGATTAATGTACGTCTCATCCCCGTAACATCATTCATTTCGTATCTATACGACCGGTTATCTCACAGTATGATATATTAATGTACATCTCATCCCCGTAACATCATTTGTTTCATATGTATACGACCGCTTAACCTATGCCAATTCCTTCTGCGCAGCCGTTTAACTTTTGAAGTCCTTCTATACTACTGTTTAACACATGGCGACTTCTTAATTATATATGGTCGTTTTAAATCAAGACGATTTCTTTTATAAGATCGTTTAACTCATTGCATTCTTTGCATACGGTCATTAACCCATGACAATTCCTAACCCATGATGAATCTTCTATACGACTGTTTAACCCTTGGTTATTTGCCTCGACCTTCCAAACGACATCATACGATCGTTTAGCACTAAAACGCGATCAAATCAATATAGGATTTTGATTAAGAATATAGAGAGCACGTGTGCGTTAAACCTCACCCTTTTGTTAGTCACATTACTGGAAAAATGGGCTTTAATGACACGCGAACAATGACACACAAAGTCGTTCCGGTGCCAAAAATTTCAGGTTACCGCTTCTTCTAAAACCCTTCCACTACAAAAATTTGTTTAGTTTTTTAGCATTCCTAATCTCACCTCCTTTATTCACAGACTAAACTAATGTTCTGTCGCTCCCGTTTCCTTCTTCGATTTAGGTTACGGCGATTCACAGATCCAATCTCACCTCCTTTGATTTAGGTTACGGTGATTCACCTCATTTGTGAGGTGGAGGAATGTTGACGACAGGCGGTAATCTCACCTCATTTGTGCGGCGGCCCTAATCTCACCTTCTTCGATTTCGCAGACGGTAATCTCACCTCATGTGTGTTATCACGCTTAATTAGGGTAATTGTTTTTATGCAGGGGTTATTGTGTGGTTTACATGAAGAGATGCGAGAGTACTCGCCACTTTTATGCTTTAACTGGTGTTCATATCGGGTACGAACATTTTTCTGTCTATTAAGCATAATGCCATGATAGTTCATAATATATGATTAATTCATAATCCGGTATGATGCGTAAAATATATCTTTTCTATTAAGTAGTATTCTTGTTTGTCTTGCAGCAGGCCAAGCAGATGGAATCAAACAAAAATATTCCTTGTTTGTCTTTGCAAGGTACGAATCGTAAGCGTTGTTGATTCCGCCGGTGTTATTGCGCGCAAGGTATTTAAATACAACAACTTAAACATGCATCATAAGTTTGTTAATATTGATTTGTTTAGAAAGTGTTGCCAGAGATGCAAATTTATGAATCTTTGCTTAACTTGTTTACAGATTTTTTCTTAGGTTGAGAAAAGGAAAGATGAATACACCGGATGTTGATATTGATGGAGTTCGTGAAGAATAGTCGACTTTTGTATCAAATTTCATTTTTCGGTGAAACTTTGTATTGACATTACGTTGAATTTGTAATATACTTTTGTTACTTTTAAATGTTTGTTTATATTTTATGAAATGAATTGTTTTGTCATGCGTATTTTATTTTATATTATGAAATGTTTATTACTAATTTATGATATTAATGTGGAAAACTGGAAATTAGTAATTTTATAAAAAAATATTTTTTTAAACAGCTTTAACCATGACACACATTTATGACAAAAAATAAGTGTCATAAATAGATGACACACAAAATACGGATCATCTTCATTATTGGCAAGGCCTTCCTTGACACGTATTGCATGTCGTAAAGGCACGTCATAAACAGATGACACACAAAATGCGTGTCATCTTCATTCTTGATAGGGCTACCCTTGACATGTTTCCGCGTGTCATCTACCCCCTTTTATGACACGCAATGCGTGTCATTAAAGGTATATTTTCTAGTAGTGTCATAACTGCAAAAATAAACTCATAGTTGTATAAAAATTGAAAATTATCTTTTTGAAGACAAAATGCAAATAGAAATTTTTAGGACGTTATAGAATTTGTTAAAGATCTGTATAAAAATACTGAAAAATTCAAGATGTATATCACAAAAAAGTTTTTAGCCTTAAGTTATTACAAGGATTTCACCCTATATCGATGACATCTATCGAGACGACAAAAGTCGACAGTATAGCGAACCCTATACAGATACATGTCGTTGGGATAGGTTTTCCCAAAAGTTGTCTAGATGAAACCCTATACCAACGACATGTCATCGGTATAGGTTAAATATTTTTCCTTTTTTGTAGTTTTTTATATTTCATGTAAAAAAAATTTAACCTAAACTGACGACAAGTCGTCGGGATAGGCCTTTTTAAAAAGTTGACTAGTTAATATTCTATACCGATGACTTATCGTCGAGAAGATACACAATATTTCGTCAGTATAGGGTCCTATCCTTGTAGTGTTAAATAGTAATCATTTATTTTGGTAAATGGTAAAGAACTAGAAAATTTTCACCACGCTCCACTGCAGGAAGCAGACCTTTTCCATGGCGGGAGGTGGACTTTAAACGGTGGAGCTGGTGACATTAACGTGGCTAAGCACAAAATGAATCGTAATTAAATACATAAAAAGAAATGTATGAAGTTATAGTGAATCAGTTGTGCATATCGAAACATAGATAAAACCTAGTTAGATAACGGTACCGATGCTTTTAAGCCAGTTTCGGTCTCATTCTTTATGGTGCCAACCATCACTGTTAGTCGATATAACCAACGATACCTAAAAAATACAAAATTTTGAATACGGCTTCGTTTTAAAAAAAATTATACCGAGACACCAAGAAAAAAATAAACAAAAGAAAAAATCAGATTATATATGCTATATTGGGTAAACTCGAAACTTTATAAATTTAACGGGGGTCAAAATAACATTTTACAAAGTTAGAGGTGACTTTTTGTAACATTCCAAAATTTAAAGGAAATAAAAGTCCAAGGGCTAAAGAGTAAATTGCCCAAAGTTAAAGGACATGAAAATAAAAAGAATTGGGAAATGAAGGTGGTAGCGGACCGCTAAATACCAAGTCTTTAGCGGTCCGCTAAATACCAAGTCTTTAGCAGTCCGCTAGCCGCAAAAGGCACGAAAAATGAGCAAATGACACGTGGATGGTGACTCGCTAAGAAGGATTGGGTAGCGGACTGCTACCCAGAGCATAACGGTCCGCTACATAGCGAACAAGGAAAACGGCCGGCAAGAGACGGTAACGGACCGCTACCGCCTAGCTTAGCGGTCCGCTACGGGTAGCATTGGCAGCCTATAAATAGATGGATTTATCGTTCAAAATAAGAACAACAACACAAACCAACACACACTAGCACGATTTCCGTGGAGCTAGAACGGCGGTTACGAGCACAAAGATTACGAGTGCGGTACACGGAGAGTACGGTTCGACTCGGAGAAACGTTTAAAGCAAAGAACAAACTTAGGAACTACCCGAGGATAATGTAAGAACACTGGACCCGTACCCTAGACACATTTATGTGAATTACATGCTTATATGTTATGATTATGTGATACGTGATGTATGATGATGAGGGTACGGGTTAATGATAGATTAGTCTAGACACTAAACGGGAGTAATGGAATAATCAAGATGTATCCAAGGGGTGGTGGATACGCCGCTGGTACTTTCTATATATAAACCTCTTGTGTACTTCATGGTGAAACCATTATGAATGTTTAAGGGTATAGACTAATAAAGAATAAATAAATATAGTAAACGCATGGGAGAACATCCAACCGGTATGTAGTTATCTGAGAAACAGAATGTTCTGTCTAGGAAAGGGCGGTGTATAAATCTCTCCTAGACTCGTTGCTCTTTCCTGGGGACATCTCTTTTGGAGGTACTACTCTGAAAGGAAGATCACCCCAGTTTACAATACATGACGAATACGAATATGATATGAAAGTATACCATGCATAATGAATATGAATATGTGATGAAGATGAATACGTGAAATGCATGATGATACGTGTAAACATGAATGAGTAGGATGGAAACGAGTCTAAACCCTAAAATATAGTAACAGGGTACTCACAAAGTGCTAGAGGGGTGGTGGATACGCCGCTGGTACTTCCTATATATAAACCCTTCTAATACATCGTGAGGAAACCGTTACAAAGTTTTAAGGTAAAGACTAGTTGGTAAATATGATGATACGTGTATACGTGAATGAGTATGATGGCACGAGTCTAAACACTAAAATGGAATAACGGAGTATTCACAAAGTGTCAGAGGGGTGGTGGATACGCCGCTGGTAATTCCTATATATAAACCCTTCTGATGCGCCATGGATAAACCGTTATGAAGTTTTAATGGTGAGGACTGGTTGGTGGATAAATCAAGCATACACGTGAAATGAAAACAAATGCTTGATACATTTGGGAGGCTATGAGTCAAAGATACTCAAGATCCCAAATGAAATGAGATACTCGGCCTCTAAGGTGGATCTCAATTAATAAAGAAGAAAAGAAAAGAAAAGGAAACTCTAAAACTTTAGGCCTTCGGGGCTGAAAGAGTAAAAGCCTACGGGGCTGAGAAATGAATAAGTTTTCGTGACAAATGCAAGGATTCCTATACTGACGAGTATAAGGACCTTGCCAATACTCGGACCGGAGGTACGGCCTGTGATGGTTACGAGGGGGTTAGCATACCCATAAAATATATGAAAAGCGTGGCCGGATGTATGTCCGGAGATGGTCACGTGGGCTCGAAAGCCCCAAAAAACTTGAACAATAAGAACCTAAAGAGTTCATTTTTTAAAGTTTTATTAAAAATAAGGATAAAATTATTAAATGAATTATTTTTTATAAATAAATTAAAATGTGTAAATTGATATTTTTATAATTAAGATAATGAATATATAAAATTTTAATTTTAGTTATAAACGTATATGAAATAGTTATCTATAAAATCAATTTTTTTAATTAACGTATCTCTTGGTGGCTTTGAAACTTCACATAGTCCGTCAAAAGAGTAATGGCCACAATAGGTCGAATTAAGTTCACTCTTCAATATTATTTTATTGTAAAATACTAATTACCTATTTTTTACGTAAAGATTTTAACCTGTTACATAAATATAATCCAAACTGGGGTGATTCTTATATACATTTAAATATATTAATGCCCTACTGATTTGACTAATGAGGAAAATCTTCCCTTCACCAAAATGTCAACCTTAGATGTTTCACAGATATATATATATATATATATATATATATATATATATATATATATATATATATACAAGTCTTCAATCTTTGTGTTCTAGTTATATATAACACCAACAAGTGTATACAAGTCATCTTACTCTAAAAGTATATTTAAGATCAAAAGTATACAAGTCATCTTGGAGACATATGGCAGAAGAATTTCAGGCAGCCGTATACGGTGGAAGATGGTGGATGTCACCAAGAACCGCCACCAACTACTCATCGTGTTCATCGGATACAGTAGACATGGAGAATCTTGGACCCTTTTGGCCAAAGGATTTGATGGACATGAAATCGAAGTCAAGTGATGAGTCTTCAGATGGCTCTATGGCCTTTCAAGATGCCCAAAAGCCTAGTGGCTGCACCACCACTATGTCGTCGGATTCCGCTTTCCAGATGATGGTTGCAGCCACAAGTACCACAGATTGGAATCAGAATTTGTTATGGTAAGATTTGTGGCTTCAATTGTCCCCTTAATTTTTTTCATACACAAAAAGCCATTTTTTTCTCTTGTTTATACAATTATTGAGTTAGTTTTAAATTTCCACATATATAATCAAATGGTCCATACACTACAAGTTGTGTGGTTTTACTTTTTAGTACTTGTATCTTTGTAATCACATGAAAAAAGAGGATATATTCAGATTTTGATCAATCATGTTACATATTATCCTGTAAATTTTAAATCTTCTTCTTGTCATGTTGTAGTAGGGTACAAGAAGGGAAGAACACCTTTTCCACCATTGGTGATGGCGGATTAGTGGCGGAGATAGAGGCTGAGCATCAAGTTTTCACCGCGGACCAACAACAATCTTTAGATTTTGCAACTATTTCCAATGCTTGCACCACCTTTCCCATTAGTTCCACTTCATATGGTTACTCTTCAAGTTTGGTACAATCTTTGTTTAATAGTAACTCACAACCATCATCACCACAACTTTTCTATGATTTTCAATCAAGTTCAAACAATCTTTTCTCAAGTGCTTCAACATCATCTTTAGACCATAATATTTCAAGTTTTTTCCCAACTCCGTCATCTCAATTTCTCCGTTCGACTTACAAAGAGAAAGAGAGTTTCCCTAACCTTACCATAGAGGTATTAAACTTACTTTTGTTGCATATAATCACATATATTCATGTTTAGGGGTTCAAATCCTGAAGGGTACAGGTTGTGTTGTATTTATGCTAGAAAATCTTAGAATTTCTGTTGAAAAAAAAATATTTATCCATTTTTGTTCAAAAATTTAGGGTTTAGGGTTTCTAGATGATTAAAACCCGATCTTTATTTTTTAAATTAGCATGAACCTCAAGAAATTCGCGATTTGGGTTCATCAACAAAGAAAAGCGCTGGTGAACTTCCTTTCAAGCGACCAAGACTTGAGACACCATCACCGTTACCTACGTTTAAGGTTTGTGTTTTTTTTATATAAGTTCTTATTTAATTAATGCACTACTAGAAAAAAAACGAGTTTGCTATGAAATATTTACGACGTAAAATTTCTGTCGCAAATTGCGACACATGACGAAAATGAAAACCCTAGCCTTTGTCGCAGATGTGTAGCAAATTGCGACACATTTTTGACAAAACCAAAAATAATTGTAGTGACGTGGGTTTTTCCAACAGACGGTTTTTGTAGCAAATTTGTCGGAATTTGGTGTTTCCGACGCATTTGCGACGCATTTTTCTAGTACTGATGAAGATGATTAATATATTTATAAATTTAAATGTTTTTTAGGTTAGAAAAGAGAAACTAGGAGATCGAATCACTGCGTTACAGCAATTAGTTTCACCTTTTGGAAAGGTATTAATTCTTGAAATCTTTTCCCTCCTTTTATTCTTGTTGTGGAATCTATTCCAATGTATTCATATTTTACAGACTGATACTGCATCGGTGCTCCATGAAGCCATTGAATACATCAAGCTTTTGCATGATCAAGTCAACGTAGGTTTTTATTTTATTTCATAATATTAGTTCAATTAACAATTAACAGATAATCAAATAATTTTTTTTACTGCATGATGTTTAATGTTCTTTGTTATTTTTCAGATATTAAGTGCACCTTACATGAAAGGAGCTTCAAAGCAACTTCAACTGGTAACAGTCTTGTCCTTCTCTATACTGGTGTCATAACGTTTCAATCTTTAAGGAACTTTTCTAAAGGGTCTCATCACTAAATTTAAATAACAATATACATTTTATGGACAATATAAATAACACACAATGGTAATAACATTTGCGATTTGGCCCATGCTAAAAAGGTGATACATCTTCAAAATCCCCCTAGTTTTCTTTCTTCGCGTACTGATACAAATATAACACATCAAAATAAATATAAACCTAAATCCGTCATGTGTATGCATGTATCTGAGTATGTGCGTATGTATATATGTGTGCGCACACATACACATTATGCACACTTTTATTTTGTATCCCTAATTCTTATGTACACTGTATTTCTATTTTTTAGATTCATGATAAAGTGAATGACAAAGAACAAGACATACAAACCCTAAGGAGCCAAGGGCTTTGCCTTGTGCCGGTATCCAGTATGTTCCCAGTTGCAACCGAGATGGCAACTGGTTTCTGGACACCAAGTTACGAAGGCTCGTTCAAGTAGATATGACAAGCAAAGAAGCTCGATCATAAGAACGGAAAGGAACATGCGCCATCGGCTCATCTCTTCACATATCAAACGAAAAGAGAGTTGCATTTTTTAAACTTTTTGAGTATTTTGAGTGAATATAGTGAATTAATAAAAAAAGCTTAAAACTAGGAAAAGAGATTAAGTGAAGTAAGTACAACAATGTTCCATATATATATATATATATATATATATATA
This sequence comes from Smallanthus sonchifolius, assembly GCA_023525975.1. NCBI lineage: Eukaryota > Viridiplantae > Streptophyta > Magnoliopsida > Asterales > Asteraceae > Smallanthus > Smallanthus sonchifolius. Next base: position 72,956,909 of record CM042029.1, read on the forward strand.
TATATATATATATATATATATATAACACTTTTCCTTATAAATACTTGCTTTTTATTTATTAAAAGTCATACATTAATTTGGAATCGAGATGGAGAAAAGAGGGAAAAAAAGGGGAAAGGGAAATAAAGCTTCAAAGCGAGTCTTCAAGGACCCCCAATGGTCATATTGATGTAGGGCAAGTAAATGATTAGGTTTCCATTTGAAAATAAATGTTCTTTTAGTTGTATGTATAATCTTTTTATGTTAATTCATTTTAATTCTTAGGTTTTTATGTAAATACTTCTATTGTCAATTTAGGGGGTGCCGATCATTGCTGGTTAGTGGGATGACGGGTTGAATTATGCAACCCGAACACGACCTATATTTTTATTCGTGTCATAAATTTCAACCCTACCCTGGATACAAAAAAAATTTGGTTAACCCGAACCTGGTCCGTTTAACCCATTAATCTAAATCAAAATCATAAACTACTAAATCCAAAATTTAATTCATTTATGGTAAACCGAAAAGTAATTCAATAGTTATCTTAGTTGCTGCAAAATGGAAAGATGGACTAGGTGTGGGTACCACAACAAGAATTTTAGGCAGATTCAACGACATGTCTCGACGACATGTCGTGGATATAGCCGACGACATGTCGTGGATATAGCCGACGACATGTCGTCGATATAGTCGAAGACATGTCGTCGAGAATGCCTCGTCGGCAAAGCTCCGTCGAGACTGCTTGAAAAGTCGTCGAGAAAACGTCGTCGAGATAGATTACCCTTTTCTCGACGACATGTCGTCGATATTTCCCCGTCGGTAATAACTTTTCACTATTAAAAAAAATATATTAAAAAAAAAAAAAATAGGCAGTCTCGACGACGAGATTGATCTATTTAAATTATATTTTATCTTTTTTTATAAAATCTAGAAACCTCAATCCCGACGACATGTCGTCGAGATTGGGTTATTTTAAAAAAAAAACAGTTTTTTGAATTTTAAAATTTTCCAGTAATTTAATACAAAAAAATTCAGAACCTGTCAAACCTGTTACATATTAATACATTTCACACCAATATATTACATAAAACGTCTAACAAAAGTATACAAATTATATAAGTTATTACAAATCATTCAAATAAAAGTTACAACCAAGTTTATTCATCTTCATCGTCGTCATTTTGGTTGCCGGATTGGTTGCGGTCCTGTTGCATCTGTTTCACGGTCTCATTCAGTTCACGAATTTGTTCTTTTAATTCATTGAATTGAGACTCGGAGAGAGCTGAAACATTAGTGGGCATGTTTCTAACTTTTCTTCCAACTCTTCGGGTCCAACCGCGTCTCTTGCTAAGGGCACGTTTTAGGACCTCTTCCTCATCAACATCTCCGCCGTCTTGTTGCATCCGGGTCAATTCTTCTTGAATTGTATTCTGTAATAAACAAAAAATACACATATAAAAAAAATTTAAAAATCCGACAACATAACGACTGCAAAATTGATAGCCAACCTACTTAACAATACTCAATAAACATAATAATTCAACAAAACTTAATAAAAACCTATAGTAACACCAACAATAACCAATATGATTAATATTCTAGTGTATTTCCCAAACTTGGAATTCCCTCATCGATATATATACTTATCCAATCGTTTTGTGCCCGATCGTTGACCCATGTGCCATGAGACGTGTGCATACGTCTCCAACCATCAATCAAGCTGACGGTTCCACCTTGTTGTACCTATAAACAACAAAAATAATGTTACTAATATTTGACCAACTTATGAATTCATTTTTAGAATAATATTAACAACTTTTGTTACCTCCTCATATCACCGTTGAGCAAATGACTTGCTCCCACTACTATTGGCGTATGGTTGTTTAGCTCGGTTTGAAGAATTTTGATTGCAGCGTGCAATATATGTGGGATTAAGGTACAATATGTCGATGAGGGAATTCCAATTGCCGGAACTGATGGACTCATGAGGATGATTCCTTGTTTCTTCCACATCCTCGTAACCACCAACCGATTCAAAATGTCTCTTTAAAACAGATTTGCGGTCACGAAATCTATGAGCACAGTCATCATGGATGCCCGCAGATATTTGTGGCCACTGCGGTGTGTTACTCGAGCTTTCTAAATCAAAGTAATTCTATAAAAAAAATAGGTAATTATGAAACACTTAATAATTATGAATGTTAAAAAATTACATTTTATACTTACATGAAGATTACGAAATACGGTGCTTTGATGCTCCCTAGGAACAAACTCCCAACCATAATAGTGTGATGGGATTTTCTCTAGAGCAGTAGTTATTTTTCGAACAAACCATCGACCGTTCGGACCGACAAACTTGTATGTCTCATGGGTTGGATCAAGCTCAAGTGGAAGTGGCTTGTTGCCATTTTGGGCGAACGCCTCCAGCATATCAAGGTTTCTACCATGGCCCCTTACTTTTTTCGAGGAAGCTGTTACATGAATTTAAGACTCGCAGATGTTACATGAATTTGAAGAATTATCAAACTAAAATAAGTAACTTACAAGACTCGCAGATGTTACATGAATTTGAAGAATTAGCAAACTAAAACAAGTAACTTACAAGACTCGCAATCTGTAGGGAGCCTCCTAGAATTCCCCCGCGGATCACGACCCCCACCGTCACCACCATGCGAACGAGCATAAGTCGCCATATATACCTACATAAAATTGAAGTCAATAAAATGTTAGTGTCTAGATACATCAATAAAATATAAGTGTCTACATACATCAATAAAATATAAGTATCTACATACATCAATAAAATGAGTGTCACATACATTACAAGTCAATCAGAATCATCACTAATATCATCGTTGTCGTCCTCATCCGAAGTGTATGTGCCTTCATCATCATCAGCCATAATCTGGGGGTTAAGACTCGAGTGACCACCTTCACCTAAAGTCGACACCATGGGCAAGTAGCCTGAGTCGATAAACATACTACATGATTGAGTGTCATGTACGATAGGTACAGCACTGGCACTTGGACCCTCGTTAACATTACTTTCAAGGTCTGAGTTGACAACCAAGTTATAATCAGATGATAGAGTGTCGTGAAGTACATATATCTCGTTAACAACACTGGTATCCTCCCAAAGTTTCCGATGATAAACGTCTTCCACAACCTTCCACTTGCCGACGGGGCGAGAAGGATCTTGGAGATAAAACACTTGCTTAGCTTGTGTGGCTAAAATGTACTGTTGAGCATCATACTGTGACATCCGGCATTTTCAGGTTAACTCCGTTAACTCAAACCTCGTTAGTTCAAACATTTTTCGTTACAAACTCAGTTATCTCAGTTAGTCGCACGTACATTGCAATTAATTAGGATTAATTAAATGTGTCAGTCAGTCGCACACATCGGATCGCATTCGAGTCTAACCCGGAACGTTGGTGATTAATAAAGATTAATATTACGAACATTTAATAATTTATATTTAATATAAATTATGAGTTTTTATGATTTATATGTGATTACGTGAATTATGTGAATATTATTGTTTTCGTACGTGTTTATCGTGTGTAAAACATAATTAGTATTTTTTTAAAAGTTAGTGTTTTTATAAAAATAATAATTGGAAGTTTTTAAATCATTATTAGTGATTGTTTAATTAATTAGACATATGGGCCTTAATTAAGCCCGCAGGCCAATCTAATTACCCATTTAGGATGGATAAGTATAAACTTAAAAAAAAAAAAAATCATAAAACCTAAACCCCATCATCCTAGCCGTCGCGACTTCAAGACCTCCCCCCCCCCTCATTCGACCGAATCATTCAAGCACCCAAAGCACCTTCGTTCGAGCCCCGATCGTGAATCCGGAAGTAGATACGTGCTAGTCTACGCGTTCCTAACGTTCCTACGTAAGTTATTTTATAAAAATCCGTCACTTTTTCATTATTATTTTTGAGATCGAAACCCTAGATTATCCAAACTTGATGATTTTGAAATATAATAATGAATTGGTTAATTGATTGATGTTGTTATGTCGTATTGATGTTTTTATGAAATTATGTGAAACCCTAGTTGTCATACGATGTGAAAATTGAATATTTTTTATTATGTGATGTTTAGAAATCGCATGCTAGACGTGAGTTATGAATTATATAGTTGTAGATATATTAGTTGAATGATTTGGAATCGAATTGACGTGTTACTTGTGTAAACGAAACGTGTAATGGACAAGTTACTAAAAGAGGAAACTTTTTATGAATTCTATTTTGCATGCTAGACGTGATTAGGATGATGTGATGATGGTTATGAGCTACTTGATACATGTTGACATGATTTGTGAAATCAGATTTTAAATACATAACCCGGTTTTGTGAACTTTCCAAATAAGGAAACTTTAATTGTTAAAAGTGGTTAGAACTTGCTGTTTAGATATGCATGATATGGTTTGATGATTGATACATGTTAGTTAAGATACAATAACTTGTTGTAACGTGTTAGGTGTTTGAAATCACGCATGCTAGTCATAGGTTACTAAAGTTGGAAACTTTGTCTTGAAATATGACTTGCATGTTTAGGTTCTAGACAATTGTTATGTGATATGATGAGCTAGAACATGTTAAAGTAATACTACGAATATATCAATGATGATAGTTTCTAGGAAACACGAGTCCCGCACAAACTTACTATTTATGGAAACTTTCTATTTATAGAAACCTGCTATTTATAGAAACCTGCTATTTTTGGAAACCTGCTATTTATAGAAACCTGCTATTTTTGTAAACTTTCTATTTTAGGAAACTTTATATTTTTGGAAACTTTCTATTTTTGGAAATCATGCTTGTTTGTTAGAACAATTAGGATTTGTTGCTAAGTGTTACAGCATGATCATTTGTGTATAATATAGAAGTATTATGATGAACAAACATTAAATCATTAAACGGGTCACCAACGGGTCGTCGGGTCAAACTTGGTCAAACTTGCAAACTTTTCTAAACCCTTAAAACAATGAGATTGTTTGGATACTTAGGGTTCGTATTCTCTTGCACAAACACACACTTATAAACCGGTGTTTATAGGTGAAGTTAATCGTCAAGCATTCTAAACTCGTTTTTCTTTCGCACATACTCTAAGGTGAGTTTCACGGCCCCTTTTCTTACGTTTTAAACTTGGGGGAGAAAACATGGGTACGAACATTTAGATCTTACATTTCTTTTATATCACTTGTGTACTAAGCGCAAACATATCATGAAAGTCCTTACTTATCGAACCGTTAGTATATGGGTTAGCGAGGTAATCTTGAGTAGTACTACTGGGCATTGACAAGCCCACCCGCGTTAGTCGCGCTAACACGACAGGTAGTCAAACGGGTGTAACATTGACCTAAACATTCACCATTGATTATGATAGTCATGGTGGGAGGCAGTACAAACATAAACAGTCAGCTTCGGTGTCGAAACGCTTTAGTAACATGTACTAGGTTAGCTACCTATGATATAAATTGTAAATGGTATTATCTAGTAAACTTTACAAACTTTGAAACCTGTGAACTCACCAACCTAGTGTTGACACGTTTTAACATGTTTTCTCAGGTAATTAAGGTACAAGCACGAGCTAAGGCATGCATGCATTTGAAGTCTATCACTTTCAAACTCAAGAATTATTTATTTTAATTATCGTTGAATTGTTTATTTTGGCGCAACTGTTTTGCCGCATGCTTTCATCTAACTTTTCGCTTCCGCAAGTCTTACATTAAATCAGTATTTTCATTTCTAGTGTTGCATCGTGACTATGAGCAATACTAGTGGTTTTTCTTAAACTCATATAGAGTCGTTCAACGTAACTAATGACTGAGATCCTGGTATGTCACGCTCCTAACGGTAAAACTCTGTTAGTGGATTTTGGGGGTGTGACACATACCATTGACAACCAACATAACTTTGACGGCTAGCGTCGATAATAGTCAGATTGTCCTTTTTAATTATCCGTCCGTTACCCAACGTGTTGAACCATTTAAAAAGAAAGAATACAACCGAGTAATTACTTAGGGGTGTGACAGATTGGTATCAGAGCCTTTGGTTATAGAGAACTAGGAAATGCATACTAGACTATAACCACGTACATGCATTAGTTACACAGCACTTACACTCAAACATGGCACTCACTCATCCCGTTACAGGAAATGTCGACCCTACCCAATTCACCAGCATCCCCAGTCGTCCAGGAGCACGATGTTCCTACAGTACCTTTGCCAGAGTCGAGGAGACGTCGACTCAACCCGATCAACACCACAGTAGGGCATGATGAGCCTATTCATGTGCGTGTCAGAGGTAACACGCAGGACTGGGATTGGTATCCCGATAGGATCAGGAACTGGATCCGCGAGGAGGAAGTCCCACCTCCACTCACTACTGAAATTGCTTCTTCTTCTTCATCATCTTCTGTACGAGCTTTGCCACCATTGCAGTACCCCTATGAGCAGGTGATAGCTGCCTTCGTGGCTAGGATGGACCGGGAAATCCGGAACATGAGAGATGCAGCTGGAGAGATTACTAGCATACTTCAGCGAGAGATGTTGATGAATCAGAGGATCACCAAACTGACTGCAGATTTAGTAGCAACTGATACAGCTCATGAGAATTTGGCAAATGGATGTGTGGATATGGAGGACCGACTGAACACTGCAGAGTGGAACCTAGATATACTCCACACCAGGATTGAGCAAGTAGAGGCTCGACTTGCAGCTGCTGAAGCAGCAGGAGTTGCACCAGAGGATGCACCTGCAGGAGACCAGGATGAGGATGATGATGCAGCATCCGATGTTACATCAGTTGGCAGTGACATTTGATCATCTATCCTCATTACTTATTTACGTCTTTCCTTTTGAACCTAGATGGACAGGGTTGTTCCCATCCAACAGATGTTTCTGGATTTTGGTTAAGACTATGCTGCGGGAGGAGTATTGTCCCCGCGATGAAGTGCAGAAACTTGAGGGCGAGTTCTGGAATCTCAAGATGGAGGGATCTGAAATTGAAGCCTACACTACTCGTTCGCATGAACTGGCGAACTTGTGTCCACAAATGGTAACACCTCCCTATAAGAGGATTGAGAAGTTCATTGACGGTTTGGTCCCACAAATTCAGAGCATGGTGACATCTTCTAATCCCACTACGATCCAGCAAGCAATCAGGTTGGCTCACAGGCTAACCGATCAGGCAGTCGCTCAGGGCACTCTACCACCTAGAGGTGCACTATCAAAGACAGCTGACAACAAGCGGAAGTTTGACAGTTCCATCCCCAAAACCTTCCAGTCCAACCCACCTTCTCAGCAACAGCAACACCGTAAGCTTGAACCTTCAAAGAACAACAATCAGTCTAACTCTTCTCAGCAGAATCAAGGTTCTTATAATGGCAAGTACCCGAAGTGAAATAAATGTAACTTTCACCATCATGGAACATGTGACCGGTACCGTTGCCAACGGTGTGGAAAAATGGGTCATTTGGCCAAAGACTGTAGAGTGGATCTGCAGAACAAATAGACACTACCTGGAAACGCACCCAAAGGTTGTTTTGAGTGCGGTAAGGAAGGGCATTTCAAGAAGGATTGTCCGCAGTTGAGGAGAAACGGGAACGGGAATGGGAATGGCAACAATCATCAGGGTGGTAATGGAAATGGTAATAACCACCAGGGTGGAAATGGTAATAACAACGGAAATGGTGCAAAGGGCCGAGCATTTGTGATTGGATCGGGAGAAGCTCGGAATGATCGGAACGTGGTGAACGGTATGTTTCTCTTAAACGATCATTATGCTTCTGTACTTTTTGATACTGGCACCGAAAGAAGTTTTATATCTAGAGAATTTAGTAGTCAGTTAGGAATAAACCCAACCTTATTAGAACACCATTATACCGTAGAGATAGCAGACGGTAAAGTAATCGAGGCAACCCACATTCTTAAGGGATGTCAATTAGAACTTTCTGGTCACAAACTCGACATCGATCTCATGCCAGTTACACTTGGCAGTTTTGACATAATTATGGGCATGGATTGGTTGTCTAAAAACCAAGCCGAGATCATCTGTAGTGAGAAGATCGTTCGTATACCCCTTCCTAGTGGAGAGATCCTATCCGTTCAGGGCGAAAGAAGTGGTGCAGCCATGGGCATCATATCTTTCATGAAAGCTCAGAAGTGTCTGCGTAAGGGTCATACCGCAATTCTAGCCCTTGTCGTTGACAAGTCCACCGAGGAGAAAAAGTTAGAAGATATTCTTATCGTTCGTGAATTCCCAGAAGTATTTCCTGAAGACCTACCTGGTCTTCCACCCCACCGTCAGGTCGAATTTCAGATTGACCTAACACCCGGAGCAGCGCCTATTGCTCGAGCACCCTATAGACTGGCACCAAGCGAGTTGCAAGAGCTATCTACACAACTGCAAGAGTTGTTGGATAAAGGTTTCATCCGACCGAGCTCATCGCCTTGGGGAGCTCCAGTCCTATTTGTCAAAAAGAAAGATGGAACTTTCCGCATGTGCATTGATTACCGAGATTTAAACAAAGTAACAGTCAAGAACCGCTACCCACTACCCCGTATTGACGATTTATTCGACCAACTTCAAGGGTCAAGTTTCTACTCGAAAATCGACTTAAGATCTGGATATCATCAGCTGAGAGTTCGAGATGAGGATATATCCAAGACTGCATTCAGAACCCGGTACGGCCATTTCAAGTTTTTGGTCATGCCATTTGGATTAACTAATGCACCCGCGGTGTTCATGGACCTCATGAACCGTGTGTGTAAACCTTACCTTGACCAATTCTTCATTGTCTTCATTGACGATATCCTCATATACTCTAAGAGTCGGGAAGAGCATGAGGAGCATCTACGTTTGATCCTTGAGCTACTGAAACAGGAGCAACTGTACGCGAAGTTTTCCAAATGCGATTTTTGGATTCGTGAAGTTCAATTTTTAGGACATGTGATCAATGAGAAGAGAATACATGTCGATCCAGCCAAAGTGGAAGCTATTAAAAATTGGGCAGCACCATCAACTCCGACCGAAGTTCGGCAATTCCTAGGATTGGCCGGATACTACCGTCGTTTTATCGAAGGATTTTCAAAGATTGCCCAACCCCTCACCGCTTTAACCCAAAAAGATAAACCCTATAATTGGAGCGAGACTCAAGAATCAGCATTCCAGCTACTGAAGCAGAAACTATGTAGCGCACCTATCTTATCTCTACCAGAGGGAATGGATGACTTCGTGGTGTATTGCGATGCCTCCATCCAAGGTCTCGGTTGTGTGTTGATGCAACGTGACAAGGTTATCGCATACGCTTCTCGACAGTTAAAAATCCACGAAAAGAATTACACGACTCACGATTTGGAATTAGGAGCCGTGGTGTTTGCGCTCAAGATATGGAGACATTACTTGTACGGTACCAAGTGCACCATCTACACCGATCACAAGAGTCTTCAGCATATTTTTGAGCAGAAAGAGTTGAACATGCGTCAACGTCGTTGGATCGAGCTCTTAAACGACTATGATTGTGCAATCAAGTACCATCCGGGCAAAGCTAACGTGGTAGCCGATGCCCTAAGCAGAAAAGAAACCAAACCCCGACGGGTTAGAGCATTACAACTCACTATTCATACAGGATTACCCGAACAAATCCGTAATGCCCAACTTGAAGCCTTGAAAGAGGAGAACTTATCATTAGAATCCACTCGTGGTATGGAGAAACAACTTGAGGTTAAAGCAGATGGTATTCGTTATTTCACGGAACGAATATGGATACCAGTATACGGGAACCTAAGAGACCTAGTCATGGATGAAGCTCACAAATCCCGATACTCTATCCATCCGGGATCCGACAAGATGTATCACGATATCAAGGTTTTGTATTGGTGGCCGAACATGAAAGCTGACATAGCCACCTACGTTAGCAAGTGCCTGACTTGTTCCAAGGTCAAGGTGGAGTACCAAAAGCCATCCAGATTACTTCAACAACCGGAAATACCGATGTGGAAATGGGAACAGATTTCCATGGATTTCATAACCAAATTACCCCGAACCCCTACTGGATGTGACACAATCTGGGTGATAGTGGACCGCCTAACCAAATCTGCTCATTTCCTTGCTATCAAAGAGACCGATAAAATGGAAAAGTTAACTCATCTCTATCTTAAAGAAGTAGTATCCCGTCATGGAGTGCCAATCTCCATCATTTCCGACAGAGACGCCCGATTCACCTCACGTTTCTGGCAACCATTACAGAAAGCTCTAGGCACGCGCCTGGATATGAGCACAGCATACCATCCTCAAACAGATGGCCAGAGTGAGCGTACCATACAAATCCTAGAAGACATGCTACGGGCTTGTGTAATTGATTTTAGTAACAGTTGGGAGACTCACTTGCCTTTAGTGGAATTCTCTTACAATAACAGCTATCATACTAGTATCAAAGCAGCACCGTTCGAGGCTTTGTACGGGAGAAAGTGTCGATCACCACTTTGTTGGGCTGAAGTTGGAGATAGCCAACTTACAGGTCCTGAACTTGTGCATGAAACCTCAGAGAAAATCGTTCAAATCCGAAACCGTATGGCGGCAGCTCGTGACCGTCAAAAGAGTTATGCAGACAAGCGCAGAAAACCGCTAGAATTTCAAGTGGGTGACAAAGTATTATTAAAGGTTTCACCTTGGAAAGGTGTGATTCGTTTTGGAAAACAAGGAAAGCTAAACCCGCGTTACGTTGGACCGTTCGAGATAGAGAAAAGGATCGGTCCAGTAGCATACCAACTAAACCTACCAGATACACTCAATGGAGTGCATAACATGTTTCATGTCTTAAACCTAAAAAAGTGCCTATCAGATGAGACACTTGTAGTTCCACTCGAGGAGTTGGAAATTGATGAACAGCTACGTTTCATTGAAGAACCCGTTGAGATCATGGACCGAGAGATCAAGACACTCAAGCGCAGTAAGATACCTATTGTCAGAGTTCGCTGGAACTCGAAGCGTGGACCGGAGTTCACGTGGGAATGGGAGGATCAGATGATGAAAAAGTATCCTCACTTGTTCAAACATTCAACGGCAAACACGGAAGGTACTAACTAAATTTCGAGACGAAATTTATTTCAACAAGGGGATGATATGACAAACCTAAACGTTTTGTTTCAGACGTTACGGACTTCATTTAATTTTCGGGATGAAAATTCTTTCAACAAGGGGATGATGTGACATCCGGCATTTTCAGGTTAACTCCGTTAACTCAAACCTCGTTAGTTCAAACATTTTTCGTTACAAACTCAGTTATCTCAGTTAGTCGCACGTACATTGCATTTAATTAGGATTAATTAAATGTGTCAGTCAGTCGCACACATCGGATCGCATTCGAGTCTAACCCGGAACGTTGGTGATTAATAAAGATTAATATTACGAACATTTAATAATTTATATTTAATATAAATTATGAGTTTTTATGATTTATATGTGATTACGTGAATTATGTGAATATTATTGTTTTCGTACGTGTTTATCGTGTGTAAAACATAATTAGTATTTTTTAAAAGTTAGTGTTTTTATAAAAATAATAATTGGAAGTTTTTAAATCATTATTAGTGATTATTTAATTAATTAGACATATGGGCCTTAATTAAGCCCGCAGGCCAATCTAATTACCCATTTAGGATGGATAAGTATAAACTTTAAAAAAAAAAATCATAAAACCTAAACCCCATCATCCTAGCCGTCGCGACTTCAAGACCCCCCCCCCCTCATTCGACCGAATCATTCAAGCACCCAAAGCACCTTCGTTCGAGCCCCGATCGTGAATCCGGAAGTAGATACGTGCTAGTCTACGCGTTCCTAACGTTCCTACGTAAGTTATTTTATAAAAATCCGTCACTTTTTCATTATTATTTTTGAGATCGAAACCCTAGATTATCCAAACTTGATGATTTTGAAATATAATAATGAATTGGTTAATTGATTGATGTTGTTATGTCGTATTGATGTTTTTATGAAATTATGTGAAACCCTAGTTGTCATACGATGTGAAAATTGAATATTTTTTATTATGTGATGTTTAGAAATCGCATGCTAGACGTGAGTTATGAATTATATAGTTGTAGATATATTAGTTGAATGATTTGGAATCGAATTGACGTGTTACTTGTGTAAACGAAACGTGTAATGGACAAGTTACTAAAAGAGGAAACTTTTTATGAATTCTATTTTGCATGCTAGACGTGATTAGGATGATGTGATGATGGTTATGAGCTACTTGATACATGTTGACATGATTTGTGAAATCAGATTTTAAATACATAACCCGGTTTTACGAACTTTCCAAATAAGGAAACTTTAATTGTTAAAAGTGGTTAGAACTTGCTGTTTAGATATGCATGATATGGTTTGATGATTGGTACATGTTAGTTAAGATACAATAACTTGTTGTAACGTGTTAGGTGTTTGAAATCACGCATGCTAGTCATAGGTTACTAAAGTTGGAAACTTTGTCTTGAAATATGACTTGCATGTTTAGGTTCTAGACAATTGTTATGTGATATGATGAGCTAGAACATGTTAAAGTAATACTACGAATATATCAATGATGATAGTTTCTAGGAAACACGAGTCCCGAACAAACTTACTATTTATGGAAACTTTCTATTTATAGAAACCTTATTTTTGGAAACCTGCTATTTATAGAAACCTGCTATTTTTGGAAACTTTCTATTTTAGGAAACTTTATATTTTTGGAAACTTTCTATTTTTGGAAATCATGCTTGTTTGTTAGAACAATTAGGATTTGTTGCTAAGTGTTACAGCATGATCATTTGTGTATAATATAGAAGTATTATGATGAACAAACATTAAATCATTAAACGGGTCACCAACGGGTCGTCGGGTCAAACTTGGTCAAACTTGCAAACTTTTCTAAACCCTTAAAACAATGAGATTGTTTGGATACTTAGGGTTCGTATTCTCTTGCACAAACACACACTTATAAACCGGTGTTTATAGGTGAAGTTAATCGTCAAGCATTCTAAGCTCGTTTTTCTTTCGCACATACTCTAAGGTGAGTTTCACGGCCCCTTTTCTTACGTTTTAAACTTGGGGGAGAAAACATGGGTACGAACATTTAGATCTTACATTTCTTTTATATCACTTGTGTACTAAGCGCAAACATATCATGAAAGTCCTTACTTATCGAACCGTTAGTATATGGGTTAGCGAGGTAATCTTGAGTAGTACTACTGGGCATTGACAAGCCCACCCGCGTTAGTCGCGCTAACACGACAGGTAGTCAAACGGGTGTAACATTGACCTAAACATTCACCATTGATTATGATAGTCATGGTGGGAGGCAGTACAAACATAAACAGTCAGCTTCGGTGTCGAAACGCTTTAGTAACATGTACTAGGTTAGCTACCTATGATATAAATTGTAAATGGTATTATCTAGTAAACTTTACAAACTTTGAAACCTGTGAACTCACCAACCTAGTGTTGACACGTTTTAACATGTTTTCTCAGGTAATTAAGGTACAAGCACGAGCTAAGGCATGCATGCATTTGAAGTCTATCACTTTCAAACTCAAGAATTATTTATTTTAATTATCGTTGAATTGTTTATTTTGGCGCAACTGTTTTGCCGCATGCTTTCATCTAACTTTTCGCTTCCGCAAGTCTTACATTAAATCAGTATTTTCATTTCTAGTGTTGCATCGTGACTATGAGCAATACTAGTGGTTTTTCTTAAACTCATATAGAGTCGTTCAACGTAACTAATGACTGAGATCCTGGTATGTCACGCTCCTAACGGTAAAACTCTGTTAGTGGATTTTGAGGGTGTGACACATACCATTGACAACCAACATAACTTTGACGGCTAGCGTCGATAATAGTCAGATTGTCCTTTTTAATTATCCGTCCGTTACCCAACGTGTTGAACCATTTAAAAAGAAAGAATACAACCGAGTAATTACTTATAATTCAACTCTATGATACTCTTAAGTTCACCATAATATGGTGTATCATATTCTCCGAATGAAACAACACCACTGTTTTGGGTATGCGCCCGAGATCACGACTGTGTACCACAAATCTAACACCATTAACGATACAAGCAGTGGAAGAATATGCACTCAACGGACCATGTGACAATGCCCTGAGTTCGTCGGTACAGTCGGGAGACGTGTTTACCTTAGTATTGAGCCATGGTGAAAACTCAGTTTCTACATTTTTGTCAGGAAACTCAGTTTTAAACTCCCTGTACGGTGGATAGAAAAGATGTTCAAGTTATTTATTTATTAAAAACTAAATTAAAATAAAAGTTTGGGAAAAAACTTACGATAAGTAGTTTTTAATTTCAACACAGTTGTCCAACACAAACCATCCTAATGAATTTTTGGCATTTTCACAAAGTGGAGTCATTTTCTTTGCCGACATTGTGATGAAAACACAGAGTATTGCCTCTTTGGAATGCCAAGATCTTCATTTCTGTCAGGACGATTGAATTTGGTTTGTACATCCTCAAGATACCTAGAGCAAAATGTCAATGCTTCTTCTACAACATAACCCTCCGCTATTGAGCCTTCGGGCCTGGCCTTGTTTCTAACATACGCTTTCAGTTTTTTTCATATATCTTTCAAAATGATACATCCATCTCATATTTACTGGCCCACAAAGAATAGCTTCTTCAGGTAGATGAAGAACTACGTGAACCATTATGTCAAAAAACGCTGGCGGATATATCAATTCCAAATTGCATAGTATCTTTACCAAGCTATCATGTGCTTCTTGCATGTCTGTCTTATCTATTGATCGTGCACATATTTTTTTAAAGAATGTGCAAAGGTCACTAATTGTATTTTTAACATCTGCAGACAGACCTATTCAGATCCCTATTGGTAGCAATCTTGCATAAGAATATGATAATCATGAGACTTTAACCCGATTATATTTGAATCAACCACTTTATTTTTAAAGTTGGATCTAAAGCCATCGGGTAGTTTCACTTCTTTAATGAACTTACAAAAACGTTCTCGATCACTTGGCTTGAACGAGTAAGGGGCATGCGGTTTGACGACCTTTTCGTTTTTCATTGTTATCCATAGATTTTGTCGAATGCCTAAAATTGTCAAGTCTTCTCTTGCTTTGATTATGTCTTTTGATTTGTCGTTCATTAGCAAAGTACCCAACACGCTCTCACACACATTTTTCTCAACGTGCATAACGTCAAGATTGTGTTTTAATTCAAGAGAAGACCAATATTTCAACTTGAAGAAGATACTACGTTTGGTCCAATTCAACTCTGATTCAGCACGATTTCTTTTCACACCTCCATGTTTAGGATGTTTCCTAGGAACATGATCGAGGAGGTTTTCTAATTGTTCTAATATCCGTGTGCTTGTCAATTTCATAGGAGGCTTTCTTTTCTCTTTTTTGCCATTAAACAATAGACTATCTCTCATACGATTATTAGAAAGCAAAAATCGTCTGTGGCCAACATAAGATAACTTATTGATAACACGATAGGAGGGTGTGTCTTCATTACAAGCAGGGCATGCTAAATAACCTTGACTGCTTCATCCAGACAAGCTGCTACGAGCAGGATAATCGTTGATAGTCCATAATAGTGCCGCATGCATCTTGAATACAATGTTGGTTGATACATCTCTCATTTGTACTCCTTTCTCCCACAACATTTTCAACTCATCCACCAAAGGCCTTAAGAAAATATCAATGTCCTTTCCAGGTGACTTGGGCCCTGGAATTAGCAAAGTTAACATGAAAGAAGTCTCTTTCATAAATAACCACGGAGGTGTATTATACGTTGTCAACACTACCGGCCACATACTGTAGGACTGACTCATGTTACCGAAAGGGTTAAAGCCATCGGCAGCCAAACCCAATCGGACATTCCTCGGCTCTTCTGCAAATTTAGGATATCTCAGATCAAAATCTTGCCATTGCTTCCCATCAACCGGATGACGCATTATAGAATCCCTTGAGCATCCTGTTTTATGCCATGTCATGTCTTTTGCCGTGAATCTGGAACTATATATTCGTCGAAGCCGAGAAGTTAAAGGACAACACTTTACGTGGCACTTTCTTGCCACATGTATTTGGGTTAACCCATCTGCTCTCGTTACAAATCAGGCAGTTTTCCTTTGACTCATTCTCCTTCCAAAACAGAGCACAGTCATTTATGCAAGCATGGATAGATTGATATCCTAACCCAATCTTTCTCAACTTCTTTTTAGATTCATAGTGAGATTCGGGAATGTGATTCTCTTTCGGTAATGCAATTCTGAGAAGCTCTAAAAGTTGGTTAAACGAAATATCTGTCCACTTGTTCATAACTTTAATATGCATCAATTTTGATAAAAAGTTTAGGGAAGATAACTACAACCAGGGTATAACTCGGTATGGAGCTCTTCAAACAACGCATCAAATTCCGGGTCTAAACCAGCTCCACTTCCATCTTCATTAGTATTTTCTTCATGTGTATTTTGTTCCGCCATAACATCATCAAGTGCATCAAACATCTTATGATCAGTTGCTGCAACACTTGTATTTGTAGCCCAAAGTGCGTCTACATTTGAAGCATTAGCATATTCCTCGCCGTGATAAAACCAAGTGTCGTATGCTTGTAGAAACCCATTAACATGTACGTGTGAATAAACAAAAGACGGACTTTGCCAATAAGAGTTGGCACATTTTTTACACGGGCAATAAATCTTGCCATCTTCATCAACATAGTTTTTGGCATTATCTATAAATTTTTGAAGACCTTTTATGAAATCCGGATGATTACGATCTCGCAGTGCAATCCAACTCTTATCAATTGTCATAACTATTTTTTATTAACCGATAGCACATCAGATGGAATATCTACAGGTGATGGATCCTAACCCACATTTTGAATATTTTATCTCATATGTATACATTTTAACGGGTTGACTATTCAAGAATAAATCGTCAGCATTTCCCCTTAACCCTCCAAGTATGTGTATGAAACGCAAACTCGAAGAGTAGAAATAGCTACCAATTTACTCTTGAATAGTCAACCCGTTAAAACGTATACATATCCTAAATGAGATAGAATATTCAAAAGGCAGTCCCAAACGGTGACAATCCAAAATTTAACTCTATTAGTTAAATTTCAGACGGGTATTTTCTAAAGGGTACAATCCATAATTTATCTATGTTAGTAAGTCAAACACGAACCGTTTGTTTTTTATCAGATTTTTCAAAAAATATACTTTATATAATAAATTAAACTGATTACGTATCTTTTGCTAAAATAATAAACCAATTTTCCAAGATATTTGTGTTAACAAAGGATCGTGTTGGAGTTCGATATACTAATAAAGTGTTACATAATCTAAACAATTTTTAGTTTAGTAGAAAAGTGTTACCTTTTTAATGCAGTCAAAGTCAAGCGAAAAGAGAAAGCTAAACAATAAATCCTATAAATTCGTTACAAATGTATTAGATATAAAAAATCATAAAAATATAAAAAAAATAAAAACGGATTAAATACATACATACATTCATACATCTATATTGATCATACAAATAATACATTTCATAAAAATTAAAAAACAACAATATATTCTTTTAATTTATACAAATACCCAAAAAAAATAATGCATACAAGTATTTGAGTCAAAACAAGTGAAAGGTTCGTGTTCTAATTACTAACATATATACATGCACATATTCATATATACTCATACAAACCATACATACATAACACCACCAATAATACATTTCACAAATACATACAAATACCCAAATAAATAATACATACAAACTATACATTAAAATAAATAAATAACATCATACAATTCATACAAATAATATATACATAACACCACCAATAATACATTTCACAAATACATACAAATACCCAAATAAATAATACATACAAACTATACATTACATAAAATAAATAACATCATACAAATAATATATACATAACACCACCAATAATAAATCCATACAAACCTACAATTCACCAATTTCACAAATAATCCATACATTTATATACTTATACATCTATATAAACCATACAAACTCTACATCTACATAAATTAACTATCAATTTCACAACATTAACCATCAATAAAAAAATGAACCCTACATACTATACATCTATATAAATTAACCACCAATTTCACAAAATAATATATATATTCATCTATATTATTCAAATAAAAAACAATTAAAACATTTACACAAAACTAAATCTCTCAAATCTAAACCTATTACCAAAATATTAAACAAACATTTATAAATCTATATAAAACTACCCAAATACACCTATAAACACAAAAAAATATACATATTACCTCCGAAATTTTCTTGAAACGACGACACATCGTCGGGAAAACCCTCAATCTAGCTTCCAATCCCTTTACTTAGCCAAAAACTTCACCTACACAAGATTTATGTTAGAATTTTACGATTATAAAGAAAAATTAAAAAAAAGTCAAAATCGGGTCTAACCACTTGAATAAGAAGAGTAATGGTGGAGAATGAGGTAGAAAACTGTGGATTTTGAAAAAAAAAATGGCCGGATTTTGTGGGTGTAGCCGAGAGAAAGCTTGAGAGAAGAAAGAGGGCAAAAATGAAGAGGAGAACGGTTTCTGCGTGGGTTAATACCAGGTAGTCTCGACGACATGTCTCGAGATTGTGTCCTTTTATTTTAATTAATTTATTTATTAAATAAAAATAATTTTTTATTATATACCAATATCGACGACATGTCGTCGATATTATGTATTTTCTTTAAAAATTAATTTTTTAATATTTTAACAGGCAAAAAAAAAACAAAATTAAAAATAGCAATCTCGACGACATGTCGTCGAAACTAGTTTTTACCTTTTCCCGGTAATCGCCAAAAGCTTTCACCTTTTCCCGGTTAACCATCCCCGACGACGTGTCGTCGAGAAAAGGTGACAAAAAAAGATCACGAGGTCTGACACCATCGCCGACGACGTGTCGTCGTAACTGGTCCCTTCAATCTCGACGACACGGGTCGTCGAGATAGGTCGTCGAAACTGCTTAAGTTTCTAGTAGTGTACGTATCCATCTAGTTCAATGCAGTAGTGATCGATGTTCCCGATTTTGGTCTTATCTTGATTTTGGTAATTTGATTCTTAAACGATTTTGCTGTTTGACATGGATTTTGTTGTTTTGATTTTGATTTATTAAGCTGCTTCTTGAACAATTTTGATTTTGATTTCTGGTTAAGAGTGAAAAGAAATGTGGAGAGAAACGTCGATCTGTGGATATTATTGTCATTTATCACACATTACATTCAAATAAAAACTTTCCTTTAGTTAGTGGAAGGATTCTTGAATTCCTTTAATTAAGGGAATTTGGTGGAATTATTTCCATTCCAATCTCATCTGATTACCAACCAAACAGAATTTTAGACAAAACTAAATCCAATTTTAATTCCAATTCTAAAAATTTTCGTAAACCAAACGAGACCTATATACCAAAGTAATTGAATAGTCGTTTCCAGAATGGGAAAAAATATTTTGTAACATAAACGGGTTAACGGGTCAACCCATTTTTAGATAGTTTATTAAACGGGTCAACTCGAATACTACCCTTTTTTTAAAACGGGTTAAAAGTGACAACTCAAAAACCTGATTATTTTCTTGTTGTGTTTCGGATCATGTCAGTAATTGACACCCTTATTTGTCAATACCTTAATCTAAATTTAATTAAAACTTTAGTTATGATATTTTGATAAAAGTTTAGTCAAAATCTTTAATTTTTACACCAACAACATAATACATAATGAATATTTGTTACTTATTAGTATACTAGCTTTAACCTCGTGTGTTACACGGGGTGAAACATTAAAATTATATTGATAAATATCTTAACAACTCTTTTTATACAAATTTGATATTATATTTGTAACTTTTTTATTTTGTTACATGTTAAGATTATATGAATGATAGTAATTAAAACATCAAAAAATACATGAAAATTCATTTAAAAAGTTTTGCACTTTTTACAATACATTAAATTAAATGTCAAATTAAACTTTACAATGATTATTTACAAATTTGAAAATACTTCATTGTATGTAACATTTGACGTGGTATTGGTAATTTTTCTATTTTTACCAAAGATTAATAGCTTGAGTCCATCTTTACTTTTAACTCTTGATATTGCAACATACGACGGATCATAAATAGACACTAGATCTTTCAATATAAACCAACATTTGAAAGTGATTGCCCTAAGCTTGTGTTCATGGTCATTGCAAAAATAAAATAATTGTATATTTTTTCTTTGAAGTTTTAGTGAAATTGTTTTGTCTAAACATGTTAAACCAATTATAGGTATAAAATTGTGATGATTAAAGTTGTTTCAAAATATAATATTCGCTACTATAACGCGATTACCTTGTAATTTGACCTAAAGACTTGTTACATTACCTAAACCATTTTTTTCATTAGTATTTATTAATAGCATAACTGGAACACCGACATTTAAAACTAATTTATGGTTTGACAAACTTGGTAATGTAAGTCCATTTAGAAAATCAGAAGATTATAAACTCTCATCAAAATGCTCTGATTGACGGATACTATTTGTACTTGTAAATCTCTCATTAAAAAAATAATAAAAAGATACAAATAAATGTTAAATTTCAACAATATATCGTCTTTTAAATTCAAAATTTAAAACTCTAAATTTTAAAAATTTCACTCATTAACATTTTGACACAATTAAATTTAAAATTCCAGAATTAAATATGAAAAGTTTAAAAGTAATAAATTAGAATTGAAATTTGTAAACATGTTTTTAGAAAAAAAAATTAAAGTATAATACACTTTTAACAATAAATATTTACAAGTTTCTTAATTTTATTAAAAACCAAGTATTAAAATTTATAAATCAAAATAAAAAATTTGTTTATAAATATCAAATTTAATTAAAAAAATACTAATTAAATGTTAGTAAACTTTATTCTAACACATATTTGTTTAAAATACAATCATGGTATTTTCAAATTTTATATGTAAAATTAAAAAAAAAAATTTATAATATTTAAAAAAATCATTTTTTAATAATAAAACTTTAAAAACTCTCTTTTTTAAAATCTTTTGTTTTTAATTCTTGATTTTTTTTAAGTATTAACTTTTGATAATTTAAAAAAAAATGTGAGCTAGTGGTAATAATGATGAAAATGTTTATCTATGTATTTTTTTTAAAAGAAACTAAATTTGAAAGTATTAAATGTAGGATTTAAATGTGGTTTTTGGGGGGAAACAGTTGTGGAGTTTTTTTTCCCAAAATAGTGTTACTGAAAAAAAAATATTTACCAAAGTAGTGTTCCTTGAAAACTATTTATCAAAATAGTGTTTTTGAAATAAATTCGTGTGTCTCTCTCTTAATCTAATTGGATAACCTATATTTTTTAAAAAGTAAAATCTTTAAAAGAAAAAAATGCTTTATTTTCCAAAAAAATGCTTTATTTTCCAAAAAAAAATATTTACCAAAGTAGTGTTCCTTGAAAACTATTTACCAAAATAGTGTTTTTGAAATAAATTCGTGTGTCTCTCTCTTAATCTAATTGGATAACCTATATTTTTTAAAAAGTAAAATCTTTAAAAGAAAAAAATGCTTTATTTTCCAGAAAAGGTTTTAATTTTTTTTAGAAAACAGATGTATATATATATATTTTAAATCTTAAAGTACATGTTTATTTTTTTTTTCAAAATAGTTTTTTTTGTCTTAAAAAAATACTAAAAATAGGTTAAATACAAGTTTATTTTTTTACCTACATATTTTTTGTTAAAAAGAACAAGAAAACAATATAGTTTGTTAAGATTGTGTGCATTATAATAACGAGAGTGGTGGCGGCCACGCGTTGTGGCTTTAACATTGACGTTGCGAAGTAAGTAAAAGAATTACATAAAGTTGTGTCAATTCGGTAGAATAAACAATTCATTTTCAAGAATGAACTACTTTTTATTTAATCAAAAAATTTACTATGGTTAAATGAATTTCTTAATAGATGTGATTTATTTACTATAGAAGTAGATTACGTTCTAAAAAAAACTATAAAATTATTAATTTTTATGTATTCAAATGAATATCACGGTTAAAATTAGGGGTGTTCATCGGGTTCTTTTAATCGGGTTTTGGGTTATTCGGTTAGGGTTATTCGGATTTTTTGTTATAAAAATCTTACCCGTTTACCGACCCAAATAAGATTCGGGTTAATCGGTTTCGGGTCGGGTTAATCGGTATTCGGGTTTCTAAATACAAGTTGCAGCGCATACTTTATTATTTAACTTAACATAATATTTATTAAATAATAAGCACAAAATGTCAAATAAAAACAATCTCAATATGATTTTTCATTCAAACCCATGCACTAAACACATATATTAAATAAAAAAATATTAAATAAAATAAGCATAAAACCAAAGTGTATCAACCAATCGTATAAACTAAAAAAAAACAACAAATCGTATAACAATGTTAACTTTTCAAAATTTCACCTTATGTTCGTTCGTCCGTTTCCAATCATATATTAAAAAAAAGTGAAATAAAATAAACATTCAAAATGTTAAATGTATACTAAGCTAAGATTACAAATAACTATTAATAATAAAATACCTTTTATTATTATTCGGGTTAATCGGGTTAACCCGATTTACCTTTTTTAACCCAATTACCAAACCGAATAATATCTTCGGGTTCGGGTTCGGGTTCCATCTTAATCGGGTTCTGGTTAATTTGGGTCAGGTTCAGTATTCGGGTTTCGGGTAAAATAAACACCCCTAGTTAAAATGAGTTTCTTAGTAGATATATATCTTGAAAAATTTAATATTTTTTAAACTATTTTATAAACTAAACCTCTATTTTAAGATTTGTAAAAATATAACTTTTTCTTAAAAAAAATAAAACCTTTTTTGAAAAATAAAATATTTTTTCTTTCAAAATATATATTTTTAATTAAAAACATAGGTTATTTAACGAGATTATGAGAGAGATACAAGTAAATTTTTCAAAAACACTATTTTGGTAAATAATTTTTAAGGAAAACCATTTTGGTAAATAATTTTTAAGGAACACCATTTTGGTAAATACTTTTTCCATCAACACTCTTTTGAAAAAAAAAACTCAACAATTGTGAGATGGAATATGATAATATCAATTGGCAAAACCATTTAGTTTTTTATCAGAAGAAACATGTATTTTTTTCTAAAACCTAAGATGGATGTTATGTTATTTTTTTTTCCGGACGTGGAGCTTATGCCATCAATTTATGTTCGCTTTAAAAACAAATTCAAATCTATATCTATACTTTATAATATATACAGGTTTTGTCAAATCACGTGTCACCTCTATTTTCATTCTCAATAATTTTTTCCCATCTTTTTCTTATTAAATACACTTATATCTTTTAATAATAATATATTTTAATAAAATCTAATTATGTAATTTTTAATTTTAATTAAATAGTAAATAAAAATCAAATTACATTAAATAGTAATAAACGTATTTTTGAAACACAATTATATATTAATTTTTACATATTTTAAATTTTGTTTTCTATCCTTAGTATATATAATACATTTTTACATTTATAAAATATATACACAGATTTAAAAATTTTATATATTAATATTTTTTTACCCCGTGTATAGTACATGGGGTCTAAACTAGTAATCTTATATGATAAAAAAAATGTACCCATGTCATTATTTTTTGCATACATGTAATTATTTTTAAAAAACAAGTTTGTATTTTAAATAAATTTAAAAGATTTAATATATTAAAATTGGAATGATGGATTTTTTAACATATCTTAGGTTTTAAGAAAAAATTGATTTTAATAATTCAAACTTTGACTTATTGGTCGATAATAATAATCCATATGGTAATTTAACTAATGACACTTATAACATTCACTTTCGTTGCCAAAAGTAATCACATCGTCGTAATTTTAATAGATTTACATTTGATTTCGCTAACGATGATGGTTATGAGCGAAATTGGGAAATATACATTTATGGTAAGTGAAATCGAGGAAAATTTAAGTGTAAGTTGGTTGGAAGTGTGTGATAATTATACAAGTGTTATTGCACTTGACAACAGAAGTGAAACTTAGAAGTGTTAGACATTCAAATTGCAAGTATGAAGTATTATCAGTCAAAAGGTTACACTTGAATTATTATCGACCAATAGGTCATAAATGGATCATTATTAGTCATTAATTCATAGTTCGGATTTTTAAAATTCAATTTGAGTAGTTTAGGGTATTAACTATTTTTCTTTATTAAATCTTGTTCTTTTTAATTTAATGCAAAGTTAGTGACGTGTACAACATGTTTAAACTTAACCTTAAAAACCAAGTTTTAACCTAAAGAGTACTTTAGTGTTAAAAAACACTAGTGGGGTCCCCACGTTACGTGGAGGGAATTCAATTGATATCGGTTCGATTCGTTACGGTAACCGCTTGGAACTAAAGTATTAACTGTCTTTTGACAATACATTTAAGCATACAAACAAAAGCCACTATGCTCTGACTTATTCATTGCATTATGTGAAAAAAATGACATAAGTATTATTTTCTAAAACAATCATTAATTATGTATCCCAAGATAAATATAATAAAAGATATCACAACTGAGATTTGAAAATCAAACCACACGAAACCAAGGATATTAAATTTATTTAAAATTTACCGCTATTTTTAACCACTGTGTTTTATTTAGAACAAATATGTAAAACATGAAATACTTTCACTGCTATCACAGTTTAGTATAAAATAAAAATATATCTAAGGTGATTAACTATTTGAATTCGGACAATAAAAAATACTTAATAAATTCATAAACGTCATAAATGTTCGTATCCTTATATATTTATTTAAGTGTATAATAAGTTTAGAAAATAATTTCAATAAAAATATGAAAAGTTCTTATCTGTATCCAAATATTCCAATGAAAATGTATTAAAAAAGTTTCAAGCAAAAGATAAAATTATGATTATTGTACGTGACATCTATTATTTCGTTCTATTTTTTTTTTCAATTACTTCATTTATTAAATTAAAAAATATAATCACAAGCCAACCCTCGCCCCCCATAAAATACAAAATCATACCCTCATAGTTATAAATACCACATACTATCATAAATCGGTATCTATGTTCAAATTAAACCCAAACACATAGTGTTTTGAGTGAATAAAAAGTAAAATGAGTAAGATTTTACAAAATGAAAAGTTGTGGTGGTTAAAATAAAAATGATAAAACTTGTATATGAATGATTAGTGCTCCACAAATTGTTCATCTCCTTTTATTTAATCTTTAATGGAATGAGTTAAATGATAATTAATAGGGTTTATAATTATAAATAGATGTTACAAGGTAATTATACACATTTGAGACTTTATCAATGTGTATATTAGACAATAAAATATGTACAAAGTGTTTTAATTTTTTAAGTAAATTATATGTCTATCCCTTTAATCTCTATTATTAAGTAGTATAGATATAAGGTATCATTAGTGATTATGATAAAGTAACCATGACTCGTCAAATTCAATCATTAGTGAGTACCGGTATGAGTACTGAACTTGAACCAATCGGCAATAATGGTACCGGCATTGGTGCTTGTTTTTTTGGTTTTTCGGTTTCGGAACTATATGGTAGTGGTACCGGTAAAAACCATAAATTCCCGAATGGGTATCAAAATACTGAGAATATGATTTTTTTTTTAATTTTAAAAATACTAGAATCCCTTCATAATCCCCATTCCATGTACCGATTTATTTTTGAACATGATAATCCATTCCGTAATCCCTATTCCATAATCGTCATCATTCATCATCGACTAAACCCTGAGTTGATCGTTTAAAATTTTAAATTGCTACAATCAGCATCCCTGATTACAGTTGACATTCTTGAATCTCA
The DNA here is from genome assembly GCA_023525975.1 of Smallanthus sonchifolius. Classification (NCBI taxonomy): domain Eukaryota; kingdom Viridiplantae; phylum Streptophyta; class Magnoliopsida; order Asterales; family Asteraceae; genus Smallanthus; species Smallanthus sonchifolius. The sequence continues at coordinate 72,982,860 of CM042029.1, forward strand.
TACCATTCATACATTCGTCATTCTTCATTATTATACAATTCATACTGTTACGGTAATTAATTATTTGTTTATTTTATTGCTTCAAGAATTATTTGCTTATTTGATTCAAATTGCTACTGTCACTACAACAGTATCACCCTATCCCGAAGATTTTTTTTGACCCTATAATGACGACTTGTTGTCGGGATAGCATATTCCGACGATATGTCGTCGGTATTGCCTCGTACCAATAGCCAAGATTGTCGTCGGTATAGGTGTCATCGTGTAACATCCCAAAACTGGTAATAAATAAATAATGACACGATCAAAATTATAATTTTTAAATGGCGAAAGAAAAAAAAAACGGATGGGCTTGGGCTCGGCTCCAACGGACCGAAGGAAGCCCAAGTATATAAGGGCAAGGGCTGCCCCAAACCTTTCATTTCTACCATTCACAAGTTCTAGAGAGAGAGAAGAGAGCTCGGGTCTAGAGAGAGAAAGTGACGGATCGACTCGGGAATTCAGGAGAACGTTGCTGCTGTGCTCGTGATCATCTCTTCCGAATCAGAAATCCAATCCAGGTAAGCGTTCGATCATAATCTGAGTTTTTATGATTTTTTAAGGATTTTCGGTTTTAGCCCAATAGATGATGATTTCACGGATGAAACTTGAAAATGAGCTTAGGTATAGCATATAGAATGAAAACAGAACGCATTGATCAAAGAAAATTTAGATATCGACACGATCAGATTCGCATGCAGAACCTTCGGGTTTTTGGGGAAGAAGACTGATTCATCGAAACTACTAGTTTCGATGTAGGTGAATCCATCGAAACTACTTAGTTTCGATATATATACAGACCCATCGAAACTACTTAGTTTTGACATATATACAGACCCATCGAAACTACCTAGTTTCGATATGCCCACGATCCGAAGCTAAGATAATACATAAGTTACTTACCGAAACTACCATAGTTTCGATATGAACCCAAGACTCGAAACTACCAAGTTTCGACATAAGCAACCTATCGAGACTACCAAGTTTCGACATAAGCAACCTATCGAAACTACCAAGTTTCGACATAAGCAACCTATCGAAACTACCAAGTTTCGATATAAGCAAATCCATCGAAACTACTAGGTTCAAGCATAGTAATGTCTAGTGTCATCTAGGAGCACTACCTTACGTGTATGACTTTATTATACAGATTGTGAGTGACATTAGTGACGCTCAGTAACCAGCTAAGTGTATCTTAGAAACTACTCATCAGGTGAGTTCTATGTGCCCCCTTCTATGTTATGTGCAAACCTTATTAAATGTTTTGGGGCTAAAATGTATACACTAAATGAATAAATGATATGAATGCTAATGTGATCATACGTGATATACTAATATATATGTTATATATATATACGAAAATGAATTATGCACAAAGAATGAATCGTATGATTATATAGAATGAATGAAAGAACAACACAATGTGTAAGAATGAAATCTTGCTTTATATCCATGTATATATTGCTTGCTATGAATGAATAAACGTTATGAACGGAACAATGATAACGGCTACCTCGGTAGACGGACGACCACTCGACTATTATGCAGCCAGAAATGAAAGTCTAGAAAGGTAGACTAAACAGGCCACTACGGTGGAGTAAGTCCCGAAATCGATGCACGACTGTATAATTAGTTCGGGTGGGAGACGGATACCTTAGGGCAGTCAGACAAATATGACGGACTACGACGGTAGGACGGTTGTAAGTATGACGGACTACTTCGGTAGGACGGTTGTAAGTATGACGGACTACATCGGTAGGACGGTTGTAAGATAATGACGGACTACTTCGGTAGGACGGTTGTAAGATAATGACGGACTACTTCGGTAGGACGGTTGTAAGATAATGACGAACGGACATTAGTTGCCGGACGGTTGTAAGAATGGCGGACCATGACGATGGACCGTGGCGTTTGTCTTTGTGACATTCACAAACAAATGACAGGTTGATCACCCTTAAGTGTATGACCCATGAAAGTTAAGAAAAGAAAAAGGTGAATGCATATATATATATATATATATGTAATCACAAAAGAAGGATGAAAGAAAAGCAAAAGTTATGAATACGTATATTTATATATATGTAATCACAAAAGAAAGATGAAAGAAAAGCAAAAGTTACGAATGTATATAATTATGTATACTTGTAAAGAAAAGAATGATCATACTTAATAGTTTTAAACTAGAACTCACCAGCGTTATAACTCACCAACGTTAGTTGACTTTTAGTATACATTTCAGGTACAGAAAGGAAGGGTCGTGTGAAGGCGTGAAGGTTACCCGGCATCAAGACTGACATCCCACTTTTATATATGTTAAGACAAATGTTATGTTTAATGTTAAGACTTCCGCTGCTATGTTATGTTATTGAATGATGTATGCTTCCGCTGTGTTTGAATGCTTTTAATTAAAAGTTCAGTGATCAATGACTATGTTTATGAGTAAATCCAAAAAGTGAGGCCTCCCGGGTTTGGGGCTTTACAAGTTGGTATCAGAGCAATAGTTTGAGAGATTCAGACATCCCTAAATGTCTGGACTCAAACTGATTATGGGACCAATGCACGGATGTCAGTATGGGTAACCAACGCCAACGCAAGCACGGTAAGTAAGTACTAGAGTTAATACACTTGGATAAGAATAGATACCTTAACTTAGAACAAATAGATGTCAATGTCACAACCGATTTGAAGAGTTTTGAACCCAAAAAGCAATGTAAATTAGTAATCACAAACCGGTCACTGTAATTAAAAATTTACCTTGCACGTATTGTTCTAAAACTATGATCTGAAGGAACGACATTGATGTATTCCCTTTACATATCAGAAAATTATAGAAAACTATGGCAAGTAGGGGAAGGACTGCACGCCATGGCGTTCATACGGGCCGAGTAGGTAGACCGCCATTGAACCAAAGACAAGAGGAAGAAGAAAGCATGCACGTGAAATACACCGAGAGAGTGCATGGCACTAATGTGACCCCACCGGGAGGTTACAATGAAGGGGCAGTACGATTGGAACCCGAACTTAGGGATGCTATTGCCCGTGAGGTTGTACTGACACTGAAGAGCATATTGCCTGGTCTATTACCCGAGACACAGAAAAGGAAATGGGAAAACGTGTCTAAGGGAACTGGAAAGGGGAACTATACAGCTGAGGCTAAGAAGCCAAGAACTGAAGAATACGAAGCTTGTAAGAAATGTTTGAAGAAACACCAAGGCGAGTGCCTAGTTGGTTCCACCATCTGTTATAGGTGTGGGAAGGCAGGGCACTATTCTCGCGAATGTTTAAGAGACACTAAATGCCAAGGTTGTGGACTATTTGGACATCTGACCAAGAATTGCAGGAGAACCAGACAATCTGGTTCGGGAAAAGAAAAGGAACAGCCGAAGGCGAGGACTCGAGCCTACGCCCTGACTGAGGAAGAAGCAAGAGGAAACCCTGATGTTGTGTCAGGTACGTTTCTAGTAAATGATGAAAATGCTGCTATTTTATTTGACTCTGGTGCTAGTAAAAGTTTCATATCAAATACATTTAGTCGTAAACTGGATTGCACTATCAACACAATAGTAAAGGCCTTTAGCGTACAAACTACCGTGGGTAAAAATTCGACAGTGTTTCAAGTAACAGAGGATTGTATCATAGAAATAGAGGGCCATAAGTTTCCTTCTAGATTATTCCTTCTCACCTTAGGAGGATTCGATATAGTATTGGGTATGGATTGGTTAGCTGCCAACGAAGCTCAAATCATATGTAAACGTAAGAGGATACACCTCAAAGCTCCTAGAGGAAGTCCAATTACGGTTTATGGGGATTGGAATTGCACAATGCCAAACGTCATTTCGATGATCAAGGCCGAAAGTTACATGAGGCGCGGTTGCGAAGCTTATCTGGCGTATGTTATTGACGATAGAATGAAAACGAAAGCACTCAAGAATGTACCCGTGGTGTGCAACTTTCCGGAAGTATTCCCTGAGGATCTACCTGGGTTGCCACCCGATCGGGAAATAGAATTTTAGATTGACTTACTGCCAGGAGCTGAGCCCGTTGCCAAAGCCCCCTACCGATTGGCTCCGACATAAATGAAAGAATTGATGTCTCAACTACAGGAATTAACAGAAAAAGGATTTATTAGACCGAGCATTTCACCATGGGGCGCTCCGGTACTATTCGTAAAGAAGAAAAAATCAAGGCATGTCAGCTGATTATAACGCCAGATTTGATGAATGAAATATCAAAAGCACAAGATGAAACACTATTAGAAAGAAATATTAAACGGGAAAGAATAGTAGGACAACAAGGGAATTTGGATGCAAATGTATACGGTGTACGAACTAGGTTTGGTCGGATGTGGATACCTAAGATTGGCGAGCTTAGAGCCAAAATACTCGAGGAGGCCCATAAGTCTCGCTATTCCATCCACCCTGGGATAAACAAAATGTATCAAGACTTGAAGAAAGAGTACTGGTGGCCCAGCATGAAGAATGATGTGACCAAGTACGTGAACAAGTGCCTAACGTGTTCACTAGTTAAGGCCGAGCACCAGAAACCATGCGGTAAAATGCAACCTCTACCAATACCGGAATGGAAGTGGGAGGAGATCACGATGGACTTCATTACCAAGCTACCGCGAATACCTAAAGGCAATGATACCATTTGGGTGATCATCGACCGCTTGACAAAGAGTGCTCACTTCTTGCCAATACGTGAAACTTCTTCTTCTGAAAAGCTAGCAGAAATATTTATCAAGAAAATTGTGAGCAGACATGGTATGCCGCTGTCGATTGTGTCCGACAGAGATACTAGATTCACGTCAAGGTTTTGGAAGAAATTCAGTGAATCGATGGGCACTAGACTGAACATCAGCACCGCTTACCACCCTCAAACCAATGGTCAATCTGAAAGGACCATTCAGACCTTGGAGGACATGCTCCGAGCCTGTATCATTGACTTCGGTGGGAGCTGGGACAGCCATCTACCATTGGCAGAATTTTCATATAACAATAGCTATCATTCAACGATTGGCATGCCGCCATTTGAAATGTTGTATGGAAGGAGATGTAGGACCCCGGTGTGTTGGGGGGAAATTGGGCAGAAGGACTTTGCAAGCCTCGAAGTGGTAAAAGCTACTTCTGAGAAATTTGATCAAATCAAAGCTCGAATGAAAGCCGCGAAGGACAGACAGAAATCGTACGCAGATAAGATAAGGAGGGAATTGGAGTTTCAAGTAGGGGACATGGTACTGTTGAAGGTATCGCCATGGAAAGGAATCATCCGATTCAGAAAACGTGGCAAACTAAGTCCAAGGTTTGTCGGACCTTTTAAGATCTTAACGAGAGTGGGTCAAGTTGCTTACAGACTCGACCTACCTGATGCGCTTAGCGAAATACACCCTATGTTCCACGTGTCGCACTTACGCAAGTGTCTAGCTGACGACACGGCTCACATACCTTACGATGAGATCGAGGTGGATAACAGTCTGAATTATGTCGAGGAACCAATAGCCATCCCTGACCGATCTGAGAAGCGACTACGCAACAAGTCAATCCCATTGGTCAAAGTTCAATGGAAGCACAGAAAGGGATCGGAATCTACCTGGGAGAAAGAAGACGAGATGCGGGAACTATACCCTCAGTTGTTTAATGTATAATTGGTTTTGAGGACGAAACCTTTCTAAGGGGGGTAGACTTGTAACATCCCAAAACTGGTAATAAATAAATAATGACACGATCAAAATTATAATTTTTAAATGATGAAAGAAAAAAAAATGGATGGGCTTGGGCTCGGCTCCAACGGGCCGAAGGAAGCCCAAGTATATAAGGGCAAGGGCTGCCCCAAACCTTTCATTTCTACCATTCACAAGTTCTAGAGAGAGAAGAGAGCTCGGGTCTAGAGAGAGAAAGTGACAGATCGACTCGGGAATTCAGGAGAACGTTGCTGATGTGCTCGTGATCATCTCCTCCGAATCAGAAATCCAATCCAGGTAAGCGTTTGATCATAATCTGAGTTTTTATGATTTTTTTAGGATTTTCGGTTTTAGCCCAATAGATGATGATTTCACGGATGAAACTTGAAAATGAGCTTAGGTATAGCATCTAGAATGAAAACCGAACGCATTGATCAAAGAAAATTTAGATATCGACACGATCAGATTCACATGCAGAACCTTCGGGTTTTTGGGGAAGAAGACTGATTCATCGAAACTACTAGTTTCGATGTAGGTGAATCCATCGAAACTACTTAGTTTCGATATATATACAGACCCATCGAAACTACTTAGTTTCGATATATATACAGACCCATCGAAACTACCATAGTTTCGATATATATATACAGACCCATCGAAACTACCTAGTTTCGATATGCCCACGATCCGAAGCTAAGATAATACATAAGTTACTTACCGAAACTACCATAGTTTCGATATGAACCCAAGACTCGAAACTACCAAGTTTCGACATAAGCAACCTATCGAAACTACCAAGTTTCGACATAAGCAACCTATCGAGACTACCAAGTTTGGACATAAGCAACCTATCGAAACTACCAAGTTTCGACATAAGCTACCTATCGAAACTACCAAGTTTCGATATAAGCAAATCCATCGAAACTACTAGGTTCAAGCATAGTAATGTCTAGTGTCATCTAGGAGCACTACCTTACGTGTATGACTTTATTATACAGATTGTGAGTGACATTAGTGACGCTCAGTAACCAGCTAAGTGTATCTTAGAAACTACTCATCAGGTGAGTTCTATGTGCCCCCTTCTATGTTATGTGCAAACCTTATTAAATGTTTTGGGGCTGAAATGTATACACTAAATGAATAAATGATATGAATGCTAATGTGATCATACGTGATATACTAATATATATGTTATATATATATACGAAAATGAATTATGCACAAAGAATGAATCGTATGATTATATAGAATGAATGAAAGAACAACACAATGTGTAAGAATGAAATCTTGCTTTATATCCATGTATATATTGCTTGCTATGAATGAATAAACGTTATGAACGGAACAATGATAACGGCTACCTCGGTAGACGGACGACCACTCGACTATTATGCAGCCAGAAATGAAAGTCTAGAAAGGTAGACTAAACAGGCCACTACGGTGGAGTAAGTCCCGAAATCGATGCACGACTGTATAATTAGTTCGGGTGGGAGACGGATACCTTAGGGCAGTCAGAAAAATATGACGAACTACGACGGTAGGACGGTTGTAAGTATGACGGACTACTTCTGTAGGACGGTTGTAAGATAATGACGGACTACTTCGGTAGGACGGTTGTAAGATAATGACGGACTACTTCGGTAGGACGGTTGTAAGATAATGACGGACTACTTCGGTAGGACGGTTGTAAGATAATGACGGACGGACACTAGTTGCCGGACGGTTGTAAGATAATGACGGACGGACACTAGTTGCCGGACGGTTGTAAGAATAGCGGACCATGACGATGGACCGTGGCGTTTGTCTTTGTGACATTCGCAAACAAATGACGGGTTGATCACCCTTAAGTGTATGACCCATGAAAGTTAAGAAAAGAAAAAGGTGAATGCATATATATATATGTAATCACAAAAGAAAGATGAAAGAAAAGCAAAAGTTATGAATACGTATATTTATATATATGTAATCACAAAAGAAAGATGAAAGAAAAGCAAAAGTTACGAATGTATATAATTATGTATACTTGTAAAGAAAAGAATGATCATACTTAATAGTTTTAAACTATAACTCACCAGCGTTAGTTGACTTTTAGTATACATTTCAGGTACAGAAAGGAAGGGTCGTGCGAAGGCGTGAAGGTTACTCGGCATCAAGACTGACATCCCACTTTTATATATGTTAAGACAAATGTTATGTTTAATGTTAAGACTTCCGCTGCTATGTTATGTTATTGAATGATGTATGCTTCCGCTGTGTTTGAATGTTTTTAATTAAAAGTTCAGTGATCAATGACTATGTTTATGAGTAAATCCAAAAAGTGAGGCCTCCCGGGTTTGGGGCTTTACACGTCGGGATAGGTCAGCTTATACCGACGACAAGTCGTCGGTATAGGGTCTATTTAAATAATTCAAAGAGAAAACCTATACCGACGGCATGTCGTCGGTATAGAGTCAAGCCCTGTACGGACGACTTGTCGTCGGCATAGGGTCAACCTATACCGACGATATGTCGTCGGTATAGGGTTTTTTCAATTTTTTTATAATTTTTTAAAAAGGCCTACCCCGACGACATGTCGTCGGTATAGGTCTTTCTGTTTTTTTTAATTTTTTTAAGTTTTAATACTTTTCTAGAAATATTAAATTTCTAAAAACAAAAACCTACAAATAATTAAATATAAACATTCAAACATTCAAATCCGATAAAAACTAATACCCGAAACATAAAACAAGCATACAAATTGTTCGACTCACAAACTTGTCCGACAAATCCAACATTCAAAACACACAAATTACCAAATTGTTCAAGACAAACACCACACCAACAACAAAGGCAAAGTCTCAACAACTCCGTTAAAATGTATACATATACTAAATGAGACAGAATATTCAAAAAGCAGTACCAAATGGGACAATTCAAAATTTATCTCTATTAGATAAATTTTGGACGGGTATATTCTAAAGGGTTATCATAAATAAACATACTAGTGTACACAAAGACTTACATAAATGACATTAGGGGTGTAAGCCTTTTTTCTTATTTATTTTATAAAATTATTAAATATATATTTTTTTAATATATAATTAATAGTATTTATAAAATTATAATAAACGCCCGTTTTCACCATAAATGAAATAAATAATTAAGTACACAAAGGTAAAAAAAAAGTCGGGATACATACCTTAAATAAGTTCAATGAAACACAAATATAATGTTATTTCCACCTCGTCAACGCAACGAGTTCCGAACCTGTAACAAAATAAATAAGGTTACATATACATACAAACATATATACATACACACACACTTATATATATATATATATATATATATATATATATATATATATATATATATATATACATACACATTTATATAGATACAAATCATAAAAAAATAGATACACACAATTATATACATAAACATACAAACATATATATACATACATACACACAATTATTATATTAAAAAAAATTTGACTGACGAAAAATTATTATATTAAAAAAAACAAAAAGAAAATCAAAATTACCTTATACCGACGACATGTCGTCGGTATAGGTTTTCCCCAATAATTCATCATCTGGCTCAACCTTGTACCGACGACATGTCGTCGGTATAGGGTCTCCTCTCTCAAATTTTGGGATTAGCCTATCCCAACGACATGTCGTCGGTATAGGCGGCGTCGGCACAGGGTGAATTCCTTGTAGTGTGTTACAAAATTAATTAATAACGATCTGCCATATTAACTCTTCATACATACCACATACAAACAACGATTTTCCATATTCAAAATATCGAGAGGCCGTCAATTTTAGGCTTGAGAGACTTGACAAGTTCCTGATGAGTGGGTAATTGTTTATGCGTTATTGTGTTTAACGTTGCATTTGTATTCAATTATATATCTTGAATGCGATGACTTTGCATGTGTTTGTGAATTGTAGGAGAGTGGAGAAAAAAGTAGTTTTGATGCAAGATATAGATATTTTGAAGCTACAAGAAGCATAGAAGGAGAATACATGGAAGATGGAATAGACAAGGCAAGAATGAAGACCAAGATGGGACTTTGCATATATGCGCCATACTCGGTGTATCTTACGCTAGCTTGTATCAGTATAGGAAGTTCAAATTTTGGTCAGCATTAGTCAAAGCATTCAATGTAGGAGAAACAAGGACAGTGTATGCTACACCCTATTCGGCATACGCTACGCTGGTTTGGATTTTTTTTATGAGTTAAGTAAGTTTTTGGCTATAAATACTACCCTAAACCCTCGGTTTCATAATAACACACCCCTAGAGAATTTTGGACAAACTTAGGGCGAATTTTAGAGATCCAAAGGCTTTCCAACACCATTCGGTTGATGCAGAAGTTCCCAAAGTAAAGTTTTGAAGATTACGTGATAATGAGGCAAGGCTAGTTCGCTTTTGTTCACCTCCAGGTGAATAGTTCTTGTAAGTGAAGCATTTGACTATGATTCTACCTAGTTTTGGATTGAGTTTTTTGATTAACCCGTTAAGTTATATGAACTTAGTTGCTTGTTTGGTTTATTTAAACAATTTACTTTTGTTTAAACATTGATGGAATATCATTAGTTTTTGGTTTTTTTTTACATCATGAGCAATTTGGTATTGTGTTGTGTTTGGCAATCTTAAAATGGTAATTTGTTAATGGACAGCAGTAGGACGAGAGCCGCCAAGGATTCAATGTCACCGATGTTAAAATCTGGTAACTGTGCATTTGAATGTATGAGTCTCCAATCAAGGGAAGAAGTAGCTAACTTGACTCAAGAGGATGAGCCAACAATGCTTTAATGAGCAACCAATCTTATATCAATCTTAAAAGGGAGAATAAAGGCTTTAATATTGATAGGTTCATCACATGTGAAAAAGAGCAAAGTATGAACAATCGAGAAATGCAAGGACTAAACCATGAGAAATGATTTTGTTTGTGTCAAGATAAATGTTAAGTTTATTTGTATACTAGGTTAGATTCTCGTGTATTACACGAGTTGAACAATAAAAATAAAAAAAATTCATATTATAAAAATTTCTCAAAACTGAAATTATGTATAAGTAACGACTTTAAGTAATACGTCAACAATATTGAAAATGAAAAAAAATAATTATTATAATTCGTAAATTTCCATAATTTGAAAGTTAAGGATTCAAAATGATTTTTCCATAATATTGAAAATTGTAAAAACGTTATATAGTTATTTTTTAAAATGTTTTATAAAAAAGTGAAAGAAATGTTCAATTTATAAAAAATGTCTTATGAGAAAACCTATTTTTTTATAAATACAAAGCGTTTTATATAAAAGAATTATATAAATCATTATTATTTAATAAGAGAAAGAGACGAAAAAAAAAACAATTAAAGGAAACTTGTATAATTAATAGGAGAGAGATGTGGTAAAAAATGATAAGAATGTATAACATAGTGACAAGTGTTCTCTTAAAACCTTTATTTATTATATAGTATAGATTTATCGGTTTGTTAGTATTCCTATTATTTTATTTTTGTCACGCACACTTTTTTTCAAAATTTTTGTTTAATGTTAATAATTACTTTTAGCCAAGTTTTGTTTTTCTCTTAAATAATTTTTAAACGGTAATGTTTCATAAATTCTGAGTATAACATTGCGTCATACGTATTTTTATCTACGTTTGAATATAAGTTTTATTCAAAACCCAATTCAGGTTGAATATATTATTGTTTGAGTTTCTCTTACTTATAAGTTGTATCAACAATAATATATTTTTACTTTAGATTTAATTTGTTGTTCATCAACGTTCATTTTCACTACATAGGTTACTATGTTTTTTTTGGTTAAAATTAATCTGTTGTAAATAAATTTATTATTTTGTAATATTTCACGTTTTTATCTTTTCATTAAACTAACTTTTATTTCTTTATATTTTTAGTTAGGTCGGGTTTTATCTTTTCATTAAATCTAATATTGTTGCATAAAGTATTTAATGATAATATTAAACTAATACATTTTTTAAGTATTTAATATAAATCTATTTATGGACGCTTATTAACCAAATAAAGTTAATATAAAGTAACATTTATCAATTACATAAAAAAAATTAATACTCAGTTCAAAAAAATATTTTATAAATTAACTTAACGTAATTATTAATTGTCACGTCAAAGTACATTTTAAAAAAAAACATATTTTGGGGAGTGTATGTGTTAAATATTACATTTTATTCAACACACATAATAAACGAGTTTATTCAACCCGTGTAATAACAAGTTTTAAAGAAATACAATTTTTATTTGTAAGCATATAACATTATATTGAAATTACTCGTGTATTATACGGGATTCTAACCTAGTGTGAAATAACCGCATCATAAAACGATTTAATTCAGATTTACCGGTTTAACATGTAACATGTTTTCCTTCTTTTCCAATGTCTAACATTTTATGTAGCAAACCTTAGTTATCCATAGTTTTGGAATTCACGTAATTAACATGATGCCATTTATTCTGTACGTATGTATGCATTCGTAGCAATATTGGTGTCCGTTCCTACTTTGTAATATAAAACGTTTAACTTTTGTACAACTTATGCATGCAAATAACATTATATAAAGATTTGTTCTATTATTAATCAAAATTAAGGAAGTGGCAAGTCAACATTGTGAAAAAAAATCTTCACTTGCGAAGATAATGAGCGTGATGAAACGTTCACTTTCATTATGTTTACGGTTTATAAAATCTATTCTACTCGTCGTTATATTCACGTTAGGTCTTTATTTTAATTCTCGTCACATTTTTTTAAGGAAAGTTCTATATTTTCCACATTATTTCTTTGTGATCTAAAAAATGGCCGTTTTAGGAGGCCAAATATATCTCATCACAACACACATATATATGTTCTAACCGAAATTTTGGTATCGTAGTCATGGGCAAAACATTTAAGGGTCAGAGGGGCTCAGACCCCCTATTTTTTTTATTAGAAGTATTAGTTCAGCACTAGGTTTATTTCATACTAGTTATAGTGTTTGGATCCCTCCTAATTCAGACCAAAAGCTCAAATCTATTACACAAATTCAGATACTCGCATCATATTTGGGATTTATATATGTGTAATATTTTCAGCCCCCAATTTATTTTTTTAAGTTCCGCCAGTGATGGTAGTGATACTTATTGGTGCTTGATTGTGACTTGCAGTGATGAAAGAATGTATTGGACAACACCACCTCCATCTAAAAAATGTTCTTCTAAAAGCTCATCCTATAAGGGAGCTTGCTTCAAAGTTAAGACTTGTCGAGATGAGTGTGCAGCTAAAGAAAAAAATGTAGTTGGTGGAGTTTGTGCAAACTTTATGTGTATGTGTGAGAAAACTTGTATTGTTCTCACATTCTCTGTGTTGCCCCTTAGCTACTAGCTAAGGTGGAAGTGAAATAATATTATGTTGTTAGAAAAACAAAATGCCCAAAATGATGTGCATTATAACATCATAAAAGTGTCTCAGTTGTGTGTATACATGACAGAACAACAGTTAATATGATCCACATATGCATTCCAAATTTTTGGTACAACAAAATTGTCAACATCAGTAAACTTCAAGAATGCAAATGGTGATCATTATACCAGAAGCATATGCACAAGTATCCTTCTTATCTGAAAAGTATAAATTTAGTACTTCTGAACTATCGTCCAACTAACGCGGTCATCGTTACGTCATTTACACTTTCAAGCTCTCTTTCTATTGTAGAAAACCCTATCCCAAGCAAAGACCTACCAGCATAAAATCCAGGTTCGTCGGGTTGGCGTACTGTAACAAAATTATCACCTTGTTGCATGTTGACAACTTCGGACATTGTAGGCCGATTTTCAGGCAGTTTTTGGACACATAACAAACCAATATGCATACACTTCATCACTTCACCCTCTTGAATATTTGACTCAACTAATACAGGGTCCATTAGTTCTAGGGGTCGTCCTGTCGTCCACAACTTCCATGCCTAATACAAACATTAACAACAAAATGTATATGAATATGGAACTTTATGAAATGAATAAACTCTTTAGGTACTTACATGGCCTAGGAGGTTTAGATTATGGTCAGGATGATGAAATCCCCAATTTTTTTTCCCACTTATTATCTCCAAGACCAAAACACCAAAGCTATAAACATCTGATTTGGTCGAAAAGTGGCCATTCATCAAGTATTCTGGAGGCATATAGCCACTTGACAAAAGAAACTAGTTTAGATTCAATAGATGAAGGTAGGCAGATGTCTAGAATGCATACTTACTGTGTTCCAATTACTTGGTTTGTGGTTTCCTCTTTCTCACTTGCGAGAATTCTTGCCAATCCAAAGTCTGAAATCTTGGGGTTCATATCTCTATCAAGTAAAATATTACTTGCTTTTAAGTCACGGTGTATTATTCGGAGTCTAGAATCGTCATGGAGATACAAAAGCCCTTTTGCCACTCCTTTGATAATCTTGAAACGATCGTCCCACATTAAGAGCCTTCTCTTTATTTGATCTACACATTTTAATGAATTGATGAAAAAATCTAGGGAAAACACCACAGAATAGTAACCAAGTTTTAAAAGTGTTTCAATCAGGTCACTCACCAATGATTCGAGCTCTAATTTTGAAGCTCGGGCTCGGCTCGTTCGTAGTTTTATAAGCTCGAGCTCGGCTCGGGCTCAGCTCGTTTATTATATATTAATTAATTTATATATATTTATAATTATTTTTATATAAATTTTATTATAGTTTTTATATATAACATAATACATATTATTTAATTATATTTATCTTAATTTTATATATACTAATTATTATTATTATTTTATAAATATATATTAAATATATTAAAAACATTATATAAATAAAAGGCTCGTGAGCCGGCTCGAGCTCGATAAGTGAAGCTCGGGCTCGGGCTCGTTTATTAAACAAGCTTATTCTTAGGCTCGAGCTCGTTTAAGCTCGGCTCGTTTCGAGTTTTTAGCGAGCCAATCTCGAGTAGCTCGCGAGCGGCTTGGCTCGTTTACACCCCTACTCACCATAGTATACCAGAAGGTGTATACCGTATAAAATGTGTATTGAGTGACCTAATTAGAACACTTTTGAAACTTGATTACAATTCTACAAAGTTACCCCAAAAATCTAAATTTACAAAAAGAAATGTCAGGTTTTAAAAGTGGAGGAACTAATTTACCAAAAATTATTTGGTCTAGGCTGTGGTTTGGGAGGTATTCATATACTAGTATCCTTTCATTTCCTGTCATGCAATATCCCAAAAGCTTCACAAGATTCCTATGTTGAAGCTTTGCTATCAAAGTGACTTCGTTCTTGAATTCCCGAATGCCTTGCCAAGAACTCTCGGCTAATCTTTTTACAGCTACTTCCTCTCCCCGTGCTAACTGACCCTAAAAACGAATAATGCTTTTATTTGCTTTCTTATTCTTTTTTTTTTTCATTTTCTCATGAACTGCAGCATACATTATAGAAAGGTTACCTTGTAGACCCTACCAAACCCTCCTTCGCCAATCTCATTAGAACTAGACCAGTTACTAGTCGCAGTGGCAATTTCGTCCAAATCAAAGAAATAACAATCTGTATCTTGCTCTTGAGATCTAAATCCTGTCAATGGACTGTCTTCCTGTACTGATGCTAAATACATTTGGGCAAACTTAGAGCACACGATGATAATGGGAAAACATAATTACATCGGATATTTCTGAAAGATGAAAAGAGTAATACCTGTTGTCTTTGATTTTTTTAGCATACATACAATTCGAATTATAGCAGCCACTAGGAGTACAAAAGCGGTTGTAGACAAGAAAACTATAGCCACAAACAATATTACTTTCTTCTTCTTCTTGTGCATGATGGAATCTGATTATTGAAACATGGTAATGAAAAATAATCAATTCGATTGTATAATTGTCAAATGATTAAATCTCAAGAGCAGACATCATTAAGTACACTAATGTTTTCTTTTTGAGGTTTACAAAGGCAATACCATAATTTTAAGCCATGTAATTTCTAAGCTAGCACTAAGAAGTGAAACAACTGCACATGAATTTGAAGACCATAAATGATTGTGTTCAATTGAAGTCATGTAATATAGATCAGCTGACGTCGTGGATGACAGTCAACCATCGATTGACAAGCATAGATCAGTATACTAACTTCTCGTTCCATGGAACCTCTAAGGTTATTAGGAGCGAAGCCCCTAGACGATGGGGGTTCCAAGGGGGCAACTCCCCATTGGCAGGGTCCAAGGGGCGGCAGTTCGGTAGCAACTAAAGAAACGATAGCAATTATGTAGTTCAGTACTAACTTGGTGATCAGTAGTAACAAATTTTATTACCGATGATCGGTAGTAAAAGAACTCTGATTGTGTGGTCTACTAGGGTTCCTACTTATGTAACTGTAGCAGTTACGAGTGGTTACAACCGTCAACTGCCATACCTTTCATGAAGAGTTACAACGTTTCATTGTAACTCTTCAATCCCTATACAAAGGATTAATTTGGTTTGTTTTCAACATATCATTTCGCATAATAATTTCACGTAGAAATCACATCTCCTTCTTGAGAAACACGTGCTATCTTATCCAATTGAAGGTTTCGTATACGATGAAACAAGATGGTAAGTAGTGTATGTTACTTCTAATGTTCTTCTATAGTTCCTATTGATGTAGTTATAGCAGTTACAAGCGGTGACAATCATCAACTACCATACCTTTCATGAACAATTAAAATGACTCATTGTGATTCTTTGACCACTATATAAAAGATTTATGTGGTCTGTTTACATCGCATCGTTTTTTATACAAATTTTACATAGAAATCACATATCGTTCTTGGGGAACACTTTATGTCTTATCCGGCTGAAGATTTCATATATGATGAAATACATTAATCTAAAAGTGATCTTTACGCGATTTAGAAAGTTATTCGGGCATTTACGAAATCTAGAAAATCTACACCAAGGAACTTCTAACTCTGTGAGCTTTTTCAAGAACTTGAACAAATATAAGAGAAACAAATAATACCCAGTTCGATGTGTGACATGCGTATGTAAAGATCATTTCCGCCGCCATGAATCACTCGTAAATCATTAAGATCATCCAACCAAGCCACACAAATACTCCCATTGCCATACATGTTCAAGCTAGTGTATGCCATACAGTTGCATTCTTTTGCACACTTGTTCTCACATTCTTTGGTGCTTAAAGCACCCCAAACAGTTGAATTATCAGGCAATTTCATTTGTTCATACTTCAAAAACCCATCTCCATTCGAGCAATTAAGATCATGTTTCCGCTTGCATCCACTCGAGCACTCAAATCCACACCAATCAACCGATGAAATTGCCATGAAACCTTGTTCCAAGCATCTACAACTTGGATCATCACTATAACATATACCATAAGAACCACATGATCCAATCCGGTCACAATTATCTTTATTTAGTGTCAGTATTGTTAACCATCCATCATTCTTGCTCTTCCACCAAAGGAACTCAAGGCTCCCTAGTGGACTCAAGACAAACCTCAATAACATGGACTTGTTTAATGGCACAAATTTTAAAGAAACTTCATGATCATCAAACCTTAATGTGGGTGACAAAACTGGATTATCCATTAGAGAATTCATACCACTAAACTTTTGGCCGTCCCACGGCCCCCATCTTGATAGTCTAACCCCATTTTCTTTAGTGAGAACCAACTGGGGAGCTTGAACTAATTTGTCAAACCCGAACATGAAATCACCATCTGACGGATCGTCTTTCTTTCTCCATGAAGTGATTGCGCGGTATCCAAGCCTAGATCCATAATCCAAACTGAGTTCCATTCCAGGCAATAATGTATCTCCTGGAAGATCAAAGCTTTCCCACATATACCCTCCACAAGATGAATTATTATCACAATCTCTAAGAACAAGATTTCCAGAATCCAGAAGCTGCAAAATGGGTTTTCGACCCGTAGATAGAGTGTAACCTTTGGGAGCTTTCCTCCATATGACTCTTTTACTAGCATCTTGTATTATAAGAACCCCATAATCATTCAACACCAAATGAACTCCTGAGGATGATCTTCGAGCGGGCCTTCTTCGATTAGCTACCCAAACAACGGTGAGTGGTGCTATATTTTTGTACCAAATCCCCAAATATTTTGTATCTTTGCATGGAGTTGAAGGGCAGAAAAACCCCAATTCAAATCTTTGATTTTGAGATACTAATGTTTCACCATCATGGAGTTGTTGTGTTGTACCAAGGTTCATGATTTTTAAACTAGAAAAGGTGGTGATGGGAGAAGCATTTGATGTGTAAATGTAGAGGGATGTAAAGACCCAAAAGCAAACAGCCATTTTTGGGTGCTCTTTATTTTTTATACTTAATCGGGTAAGAAAATAAAGAAGATTTTTTGATTTGATGTTCTTTTTGGAAAACAACAGACGCCAGGATTCTCTTTTTTTAGACTAGATTACAAACTGTGAGTTTTTCTTGAGGATGTAAGCCATGTTCTCAGGGTTGATGATTTTCAAAGGTGAATAAGAATAATAAAAAGTCAATTTTTTTTTTGAGAAATACATTATTATTATTATTATTTTTCAAAAAAAAATATAATTAGGAAAGGAAAAGAAAAAAAACTTGTCATCTTAGAGATTATGGCATAAGATGTAATTGATGGCTATTGATGTCTAATTAAGAGCAAATCTTGGTGATTATTACCAATTGGAAACTTAAAAAGACAGGAGTTACAAATTTGTTACCTATAAGCTTGATTCACTTTATGAAATTAGGGCAAAATTCCAATGATTATGTGAAAGAGTAGTGAAGGATTCCACAATCCCAAAAAAATTATTGGGGATATTCGATTGAGACTTGTAATTCGGTATGGCGTCTCCCCATATGTTGTAATTTCTGCAAAAAACGATGGTATGATGCACAAAAAGTATACTTGCCAGCGAAGAAAATTATGCGATGATGAAAGGGGAAACAAAAATAATACGCGAACTCAACACTTCGATTTTGAGAGTTATGGCTACTAAATTAAAAGCATTAGGAGAAAAGTGTGATACCATGGAAACGGTGATATGATGACGAAAATGTTGAGCCTTTACCGCTGAAAATTTATTAGAATTTGTTATTTTAAAGAATAGGCTTTTTAGAGGAACATGTGAGTTGGACTCTTTAAACTTTCAAATGGTGAAAACATAATGTGAATTTTTTTTTTAAACATAATTTTTTAGATATTTTATCTAAGTTTTAGGAGAAAAACGTGAGTCTTTTTTCTTTTAAAAAATATAGGTTTTTTAGTTTACGTAAAATATCTATGCCAATCCTCGGGCGTCCACCAATGTTAACGGAATAATGAAAAATGATCTCTTTTTTTTCTTTTTATTTATTTTTATTTTTTAAAGCACCCAAGTGTGGTTGATGAAATTGACCCGACAAATAAACAATAGCATTGTAGAAAAATCCTCGTAAGTTGAGGGGAATATTGGAGTCTATATTTAAAGTAAAAAAATGAACAACAATTTGGATAAGTGAGAGACCACTGACCCACCCGATTATCTTAATCATCATCGGAAAGAAACCGATCATACGTGAAAAAACTGATTGATCCAACCTGGATCCCCTATTTTTTAGTCACAACCGGGTCTATTTAAAGTAAAATGCTAATATAAATCATCAAATTAACAAAATCATGAAATCCTAATTATAAATATCTTAGTTTTGAAATAACTAAGCATGCAAATACTTGCATAAGTTATTACAACAGCCCGATGAACTACATATCCTAAAACACCAATATAGTTTAAGGGGTATTTATAATTTATAAATCTAAAATCATTATCCCTTTAGTGTTTTATTAGCTGTTTTTTTCTAATAAAATAGTTAAAAATATATTCAATACCATTTATGTTCCAAATGTGAATCCAATGATACGAATAACAAGTGTGGATGTTTATGGTGACTTAAATGCCGAGAAACAAAATCTTGTTACATTTACTTAAAAATAAATAGTCTAATAAATATTAAAGAACTAATTACACGGATGGTCCCTGTGATTTGATCAAATTACAGTTTTCGTCCTTAAGATTGAAAAATTACAGATTTACTCCAAGAATATTTCATTTTGGTACACTGACGGTACCTGGAGTGGATGAGGGTTAACTTTTCTGTTAATTTTTAAAAAAATACCAAAATATTCTTTGTATCAAAAATACAAAAATGAAACTCTAATTTATATATTAATATGTTGGAGCCCACCATTTTTAAATTAAAAAATATATAAAATTAAACCAAATCCCCAGCCCCAATTCCTTCTTGTCTTTAGTCAACCAAAGACACCACCATCTTCTCCATCCCTCTCCGGCGTGACTCGTTTTTCCGGCATCACCATCTTCTCCATCCCGACCCAAATTCCTTCCTGATTCATTAATATTTATTTTTAGAGTTGAATTCTTTGGCTCAGTGATGGAAATTAGTGAATTGATCTCATTTCATTCAAATGGAAATGGTCGGACTAGTGTGGTCGCTGGGGGCGGTTTGTACGGGTCACCATACGCTTCTTCCGATTTGACTATCGACAAAGGTGATGGAGAGAGCTGATCGGTGGTGGGGAATGGTCACTGGTGGCGGCGGTGGAAGGAGATGGTGTGGTCACTGGTGGCGGCAGGTGTAATTGGAGGTTTGATGTGGTGGAGATAGATGTGTAAATTTGGGGTTTTCAAGCCAATATTTGAGTACACCTGAACAACCTTACCTTCACGGCCTTTGTAGGTTCCACGAACAACCTATACCTCGTCGTCTTTACGGACAGGGACTGATCGGACGTTGTACTTGCTGCGGAGTTCGGTGGAAAGAGGTGCACTCATCAACACACGGTGGATGCTGGACGGCGCGGTGAATGCGGCTTCCGGCATTTCCGGCGAGAGCTGGTGACTCTTGGATTGTACTTCATCTCTCTCTCCCTCCCTCTCTCGGGCTGCTTAGGGTTTTGGAGGTTGAAGAACGGCGCCGAGTAGCAGGATTAAGGAATGTTATAGGACATAAGGTAATTGATGTGGTTCCAATGGTTTCGTTGGCAAAAAAAAAATAGTAAGAAACTAGATTAGAAATTTAGAGATATAATTTAGACTTAATTCATTTAATTGATTATATAATTCAAATACTACTTGACTATTTCTAGCCTTACAAATAAATAACTACTAACCACTATTAATACCACTACTAATTAACTACCTACCCACTAATTGAAATAACAATCCACTACTTAACATGTAAATAACTAATTTGACTCAAGAAATAAACCAAATGACTCTTGCATGACTAAAGACTAATTGACCCACGATCACCTCATCATCTCCTACGTTTGCATGCATACTCACGTGTGCATGGTCTTCTTCTAACCCAAGGCTAGGCACATATTAGTAATTTAGGGGTTGGACTTGAGATTAGGTAATGTGGTTCAGAGTCAGAACAACTTGGATATAAGGGTGCAACATTGATGGAAGCTGCATTAACACCTTGTGACTCGAGAGAGATAGATGTGTAAATTTGGTTGTCCCCGGAAATTGCAGGTGTCGCCGGAGAAGATGGCGGACGTCATCGGAGAAGATGAGGAGTGGTGAGAGTTGAAGGAGTGTTGGGTGTGGGGTCCTATATTTTATAATTGAAAAAGGATGGGTCCACATGTAAATATTAATTTTATTTTTAATGTTTTAACAACAAGGGTATTCTGGTCATTTCACATCAACTTAACTAAAAAAGTTAACCTCTATCCGTTCCAGGGACCGTCAGTGCAACAAAATGAAATATTTTTGGACTAAATCTGTAATTTTTCAATCCTAGGGACGAAAACCGTAATTTGGTCAAACCACATAGACCATCCTTGTATTTAGTTTAATATTAAATGTTTATGGTTAATTATTAAAGGTTTATGGTTAATAAATGGTATATTAAATGTTTGTGGTTAATAAATAGTCCAATAAATGTTTGGCCAAAAACATTATTAATCCTTAAATATATTAAACCACTAAAAAGTATAACTTTCAACAACTAACAAATCCGTCATTAATGACCATTGGGTTAGTGACTTAGTGGTAAAGAAAAATCTTCTTAAAATATCAAGATTTAAGCAGATCATGGATTCAAGTCTTACACTCAAATAATAAAGAAATTTGCATTAAAAAAAACAAATCTGTCGGTAATCCTTTGAAGAAGGTGAAATGATATGTGCATCAGCAACGGATCACTATAAGAAAACAAGATTATCACAAGTTGTTAGAAAACTTCCGACGGACATTGTCGCAAAAGAACTTTTAATATGTTTAAAATAAAAAAAGCCCCGTTGGAAAACCGTCATAAAATTACTGAAGGTTAAAAGTCCATCTGTAATATGTCGCCAGTCGTTTACTCCGACGCCCTTTTTAGATTATTTCACGTAAAATTGTCCGGTAGACCATACCCATGGATTTTCCAACATCATCCAAAAATAATTAATTTTTGTCATCTTCTATTTTCTTTCTCAAAACTCCCTCAAAATATTCCCTCCTAAAATATATTTTTTTATTTTATAGATATCACTTACAATTTATATATATATATATATATATATATTTAAATAAATAAAAAGTGTTGTAACGAAGTTTATATGAACATTTACAAATAACATTTAAAAAAAATGTGTCAGTGGAGTTTTTGGTCGGTTACAGATGATATTAAGTAATTAGGGTCAATATAGACCAATTAGAGCCGGTACAATGGTCAGTTAGGGTCGATACTCGACCATTATGGGCTATATCATGTCAAACTATATTAGAATTAACAATAGTAGATCATACAAGGCATTGGTAGTCACAACAACCTTTAATAGACCATTATATGCTTTATCATCTCATATTAGGTCATAAAGGGTTATATCGAGTCATTGGCGGACTTACATGGGTGCCGGTGGGTCGGCCGATACCCATGAAATTTTTTGTTTGTTTGTTATATATGTGGTATATTTTCGAGCAACCCCCATAAAATTTTGACATCGAACCCCATTAAATTTTGACATCGAACCTCAAGTTTAAAGATTATAGATTTTATAAATAAAAACCAATTAAACCAAACCTTTAACCCTATAACAACTAACCCATAACCCATTAAATCTCTTAAACCAAACTTTTAACAGTTTAACCCAATAACCTGTAAACAAAATTGGCTCAAATAACACATAAACCTATAAATAAACCCAATACCTATTTAAAAGTTTTAAACATAATTAACTATTGGAAAAAATGGCGGCATTGATTTGACAAGATTTCTCCGTGAGGGTCGACAAAGGCAACCAAGCGACTGAACATATCCTAATTTATATGAAATTGAAAACTGAAAGTGAAGTTGGAATAGTGGGCATGAGTATTAAATTGGTAAGCATGTTAGTCACATTCCACTTTATCTAAGAAGTAAGAAACTGAATGAAATTTATGTATTAATTGAATTTATGTCTTAATTTAGTTTATAGGTTAATTGAATTTATATGTTATGTGTGTATTTGATTACTGATTAGTCAAAATGTAAAACTTGTTTGTTGATTTGGGTTTAATTTTTCAATTTAGAAATATGAATATTGAAATAAAAAAGTTGCATAGAAAACTTATATACATGATGTAATGGTTCAATTTCAAAAAATGAAAACCGTAGAGAACAATAATAGAGATTTTATTTTTTGATTATGCATTTCGAATAACAAATATCGTATTATTATTATTATTATTATTATTATTGTTCATTAATAATTTTGATCGTTTTTATCGTTTTATTGTGTGACCCGACCCGACCCGGTCCGAAAAATATTAATATTTAATTGTTGACAATCGACCCCAAAATATCTCCGACCCCATGAAAAAAATTTCTGAGTCCGCCACTGTATCGAGTTATAATGAGTTATACTAGATAATAATGGGCAATCGTACATTATACACGTCTAAATGGACCGTATTAGACCTTACTATTCACAACAGCTCTTAATGGACAATGATATGTTTTACAGTACCATATTAAGCTTTAGTAGATCATATTTGGACTTAGTGGACCATATTGGAGCTTATTGGACAAATATTAGACCATGATTAATAGACGATATTGGGTCTTAAACCTCCACTACTACTCTTGTAAAATTACTCTGAAATAAAATTTGAAGTTCATCTTGTGAAGCTTGAAGTTCATCATTCGAAAGAGAAAAACGGGTAAATTTTTTTTTTAATATTTTTTATTTTTCAATGATTGCCTCTCCTAGAGGCTAAGTCTCTTAAGTGTTGAAATGTCAGGATAACTTGAACAAGTAAAAAAGTGAAAAAAAAGTATAAAATTGAAAATATTTTTAAGAATATAATATAGACAGGTTAAAGACAGAATAGAATAATAAGGTGGTGCTTGAATTCTTAGGGGACCTCGTAGCCGCTAAGGCCAGAATGGGCGCAAAAGGCTTTTATGGTCTGACCTTTACTAACCCCATCTTAGCATTACGTACTGTGTTTGTAAAAAAAATCCTATTGGTCTATAATTCTTAGATGTTTTCAATTTTATATCATAGATGTTTTAGATGTTTTGAATAATATTTTAGATGGTTTTGAATAATGATCATGTAAAGAATGTTGGTCTATAATTCTTAGATGTTTTCAATGTTATATTGTAGGTCCACATGACTCATCTCAGATCGATCTCGTGACAGGACGTATCGATAACACGGAGTGCGGAATCCTACCGTGTTAACGTATGTATATCAATTGACAATAGAAACAACAGGTAAATAAACTTTCTCTTTTATATCACCAAACAGAGTTTACAGAATACTTGTTCGTTCAATCTCTCGTCTTCCTCATTCTGAATCTGTAAAACTCCTATTTATAAACATCAGTTCTGCAGTAGGCGAACATAACAAGTTCGCCTCAAAGATGCTTAGGCGAACTTAGACTAGGTGAACTTATCAAGTTCGCCTCTAGCAGAACTTGTTTTAATACTTACACAAAAACTAAACAATTACATAAAAACATAAAGACAATAATACCTAAACTATTACAAAGCTTTTGTCATATAATCTATGTCCTAACAGAATCCCCCTTGACAATAGATTGATCTTCTGTCTTCAGTCTTTATGACGAGCTCTTCCAGTTATCTGGTAATCTGCTTCCTGCATGCACTCCATATCTCTGACATATCTCCAACACTCTTTTATACTGCAATCCTTGTTCTCTCCATTCATCAGTGAACAAAATCTCATTCTTTCTTAACGTCCTCTAATCTTTCTTTGAGAAGTTAATAAGATTCATTGCGTCATAAAAACTAACAATGACCTTATTATCTTTATCATCAATCCTAGCTTCACCAGTATTCACATCTACATACCACCATTTCATATTCCCTAGAAAATCTTATGGAATTTTCTTTAATGGTATCTTCTGTACAGCACGTACTGGCTTGAACTTATACTTCCAAGTCACATTCTTAGTCTTTTGATCTACAATCTTCACTCTTTTTCCCTTATGTGGTTTTAACCTTTCATATTTCGTTGATCCACCTTCTCTTTTTATCAGGTTAGCAATCACATCGGCTAATCCACACTGTGATCTATTAATCAATGGTTTCGTAGCTAGACCGTTCATTTCACACCTTGGCAAGGTATTGAAATACTTGATCCTAGACTTTAAGTATTGAACACCATCAGATCTTTTAAGAGCAAACAACTTAGTGTCATCATCATAA
This sequence comes from Smallanthus sonchifolius, assembly GCA_023525975.1. Lineage (NCBI taxonomy): Eukaryota > Viridiplantae > Streptophyta > Magnoliopsida > Asterales > Asteraceae > Smallanthus > Smallanthus sonchifolius. The sequence goes on from CM042029.1 coordinate 73,008,320, forward strand.
AACCAACTTATGATCTTTCCAATACACCTCTCTTTATTCACATATCTTTCTTTCTGAGCAGGTTGTATAGGTGACTTTGGTAGTACTTTCATCCAACTGTTAACTACTTCTCTCCACTGTTCTCTAGTCATTCATGTATTTCTATACATCACAGGTTCTTCATTCAGCTTAGGAGACACAATATGAGTAGTATCAACATCAAAATCTATCTTGGATTGAGCAGTATCATCAGGTGTAGTGATATCTTTAACAGAGTCCATAGAATCTGTTACTCCATCATAAGAAAATTCAGGAATAACATCATCTTGGATGAAGTTATACGGAACATTCAGACCATCACTTCCTTCTTATGTAACCTTAGATTTACTCTTTTCTATCTCAATCTCTACAATCTCTCCTTCTTCAACTTCATTATCCAACACATCCTCTTCAACATCATCAAATAATTCGTCTATGTCATCCAGACATTCTAGTTTCTCAGCTTCTTCTTCTTCAGAATCTTGAAAGAATTCCAATAGTAATATTTCTTCATTCACTCCAGAATCATTCTTGGTTCCTTCAATATTTCCTGATGTAGACTCCCCCTGAACTCTTGATATAGGATTCACGTCAGCGTATTGACGATCACCCTCAACATTACCACTAGGATCATTGTCATCATTATTCTTTCGTTGAACAGAATCAGCATGACAAGTGTCATGTATCCTTAACTCTCCCTAAGCGTCAAGACGCTCAACAACTTTGGACACCAATAACTACATGTCAGCAATCTGTGTAGCTTGAGCTTGAAGGACCAACTGTCTCTGAAAATCAGTGGACACAAGAGTATCTACTTGAGTCTGCAAAGCTAGCACCTGTGATTCAAGGAATGTAATTCTTTCAGAATCAGACGGCTTTGAAGGACTAGCTTCAGAAGTGTGTGGAACATGTGGAGAAAGCACCGGAAATGGATGTTTAGAAGTAGGAGGTGTAATCAGTAAGGAAGCAACAAAATTAGCATCCTCAACACCTTGAGATGAATGAGCAGCAGCAATAGAAGCAGACATAAGCTTCCGAGCTTTAGGAACTGGAATAACATCACTATCCGAGTCAGAACTCTCATCAATTAAAGTTCTCTTGCCAAGTACTGATCCAGAAGGAGGATTCCGAACAGACTTACGCCTCAGTTTTCTGGCTTTAGATTTAATGCGTTTTCCCGCATTTGCCAATGGTAACGTAGCCAACCTCTCATAATGATCTGAGCTAAAATCTCTAGATGAATCCGAATCAGTAGCTTCAGAATCAAGTAAGATAGTATCACTGGAACTCGTATCTACAACATTGCCTTCAGCTTCATGAATAGGTGAGTTCATAGCTTCATGATCAAAATCATCCATATTCATACCAAAATCTTGTTCATTATCTTGAGCAATCTCTTCTTGAACTGGTTCATTAACAGGAATGTGAACCTATTCTTGTGGAATAGGAACATGTTGTTGTTGTTATTGTACGTGAGCTTGAACTTCTTGTTGTTGTTGTTGTTGAATAGGAACTTGTTGCGGTTGTTGTTTTTGTACTTGAACTTGTTGTTGTTGTTGAACTGGAACTTGTTGCGGTTGTTGTTGTTGTACTTGAACTTCTTGTTGTTGTTGAACTAGAACTTGTTGCGGTTGTTGAACTAACTCCTCAGGATGAAACCAATTATCATTAGGTGGCTCAACATAATCAGGATTGATTAATTGACCAAACAAAGGAGTTGGAACAGAAAATAGAGCAGCATTTTGTTGTTTCACCTTAGTACAATCAGTAAAGATTCTCTTTGACATAGGAGTCAAGGTCAAACGGATAGGATGTTGAGGTAAATCAGGAATTAAATGGTTCAGAATCATTTGCACGAACCTAGGATACATAAGGAACCCTTGATTTTCTAGAGGATTGATTTGCATGACCAACTCACGGTAGATATATAAAGCAAAGTTAAACCGTTTGTTGAGGGTCAATGCAACCATTGCAGCTTGTAATGCACTCTTCAAACCACCAGTACCAGCCTTTCTTGGAGACAAACATTGTATGATGACGTGCATAAAATACCTCCATTCGCCAACTAAACCTCCTTTTCTTGCTTGTGTATCATTTGATCTTCCTATGTAACCCATCCTCTGAAAACACCCCATAATCAGTGTTCCAGGATAAGACATAGGATCATTAACAGCACCTCCCAATGCCAAAGCAGTACGAATAGTTTCCACTGAAATAGCTACCTCCGTATTATTCACTGTAGCACAAATTACGTGAAGTTCAACATCTGTATCTTGATGGACGGTATCCCAGAATTGTTGAATATACGGTAAACTGATGTACGGATTAGCAGATAAGGCCACATGCAAACGTGAACGATTTAAAAAGTTGATAATTCCTTGAAAATTAACAGCTTTAGACATATTTGGATCTAATAACGCCACTTGATTATGTTTGTACTCAACACGACGAGCCATCTGTAAATGTAAAGGACAAAAACACATTAGTAATCAAAACAAACAAAAAAAATTTAAAAGTAACTAAAAATAATTTCAACACAAAAAAAATCACAAGTCCAAAACACTACCGAGCCCTTAGGCGAACTTAATAAGTTCTCTTAGTGTTGCAAGAGGCGAACATAATAAGTTCGCCTAAACAAGTTCGCCTGAACAAGTTCGCCTGAACCAGTTTGTCGATACAACTTCTACAGCAGAATCTCAAAAATGTCTAAATCATCAATAAAAGCTCAATTCAAACAGAACACCAGCATCGATTAACAACCACGACACAAGTTTAAGCATCAATTTCAAGATTTAATCCAGAAAATCTAGGTTGTCTAAAAAAAAGTAAAAACTTTAAAAACCGACGAACACAGAGTCAAAAGTACAAATTCCCGACGATTTAACGGATAAAATTCTTTGAAATTACCTTAGAAATACTCGCCATCAAAAACCGATTCAGAAACAAACACCAAAATTTCAAATCAGAAACCCTAGATCAGAAAATCACAAGTTCGCTAAAAACTCCTTATGTTTGCTCGATAAGTTCGCTCTCATAGTGAACAAGATAAAATGAATAAGTTCGCCTGAACAAAATATTAAATCACAATTAAGTTCGCTTCATTAGGCGAACTTGTTAAGTTCGCTTAACTAGCCTCAGGCGAACATAGCAAGTTCGCTTAATCAGAACCAGGCGAACATATTAAGTTCGCTCCAAACCTTTTCCTTTGAACAAAATTATTCACTTTCAACACGACACATTCTTGTGAACTTCCATCTGTAGCATGTATCCGATCCAATCCCGAATCATTTTAATTAAAAATACAATTCTCATAGAAGATAGAAACAAAATATTTTTGGATTTTATCTGTACAAACGGAATCACAAATTTTTGTTTTTTATCTGAGCAAACTGAAAAACACATATTTTTGAATTTTATATGAGCAAACTAAAATACATATTTTTGGATGAACATCATGAGCAAGAAGATCATATCAGTATATGAGCAATTCATTACACAATTTATTATCAACTATGGGTAACCTATGATATGAAACAATCAAACTCATACTTATGTAACTCAAATCTTTTTCAATTTTATGTAACTTTTGCAATCAATTTGAATAATAATTGAAATGAAACGCGATAAATTTCAAAGTAAACAAGATCAAGTTATGAAATGCTCAATTTTTCATTCCGAATTTGCAATACAAAGCATGAATTTTTAAATTGTCAATATTATATAATTTGAAACTATAAGCATTTTTCTTCCAAATTCATGTGCGTTAGTACCATTTAGATGAAAAACATCGTGTACCCCACATATGTGCCAACAGAATTTAAATTTGCATTATCTTCAAGACATACACAGTTTATTGCAAGATTAGAACAATCACCAAAATGAAATTATCTCTATTAGCACAAGTATAGAATAGAAGACCCCAAAGGATATAAGAATCAGAATGATTCAGAATCGAAAGATTCTAATGAATTGACTTTATAATGAGAATCAATAGATTCATGTAGGAGGATCCAACTATTATCTGGATAAATTTCAATGAAATCAGAATAGATGATGTATCTAACTGATCCAAGGGTGAATATATGTTCTAACAGATGTTGTCAGAAACATATCTTAGTTCAGCAACACATTGCATGTTTTTCGGGGCATGGGCAGTGAAGTGAACTGAAAGAGATTGTGCTAAAGACATAATTCGATATTGGTCTAATGAAATTCTTAAAACCATATATTCTATATCTGATAATGATCTTGTACACATACACCCATGCATATAATGGATTCAAATCACATATGTAATCATATATATTTAATTTTTACACTACTATTGGTTCAAAAACGCTTCTAGTCTATTGACAATTTAAGTTTCAAACTCATATTCAAATTAAAACATATTATCAAGATTAGAGCATTCAAAACACTATCATTTCTCATTTATGCAGACTTTGAAATTTAGATCAAATCAAATTACTTTAAACTATCATATATCAAAGGTCTACTAAGGTCATGTGTAATGAACTATTCACTGATATACTATCATTTCTTTTATAACTTTAAATGATGTCAATTTTATATTTTTCATTTTGTTTTGAATTTTTATAAATAACAATTTTTTATTCAAATTTAAAATGCAGAAATGTAATAAAGCAATAAAAGAAATTTAAAACAAAATCTCCCATGAAAATTGTTTTGAAAAACTTTTATTCGGGATTGATCATACCGATCATTTTGATCAGAAATTCAAACCTGGTACGATCAAATGCCTTGGTAAAAAGATCAGCAAAATTATCATATGTATGTACCTTTACCAGCTCAATCAACTTCTTATCTGCACAATCACGAATAAAATGATATCTAATTTCAATGTGCTTTGTTTTACTTTGCTTAACAGGATTATTTGTGATAGACATTGTAGCATTATTATCAATAAACATAGGGGTTCCTGTAAAATTCAAACCGTAGTCTCTTAGTTGCTATTGGATCCACAAGATCTGTAAACAACAACTTGCAGCAGCAATGTATTCTGCTTCACATGTTGAAATGGAGACCATAGTTTGCTTTTTGCATTTCCAGGAAACTAGACGATTACCCAAGAACTGGCAACCACCTGTAGTAGATTTTCTGTCCAAACAACAACCACCAAAATCAGAATCAGTGTAAGCATTGAATTCAAAGTTAGAACCATGCGGAAACCATAGTCCCAATCTTTGTTTTCCTTTCAGATAACGAAAGATTCTCTTTACTGCAATCAAATGAGACTCTTTTGGTTTTGCTTGGAACCTGGAACAAATACACACAGCGAACATTATGTCTGGTCTTGAAGCGGTTAAGTATATGAGAGATCCAATCATTGCACGGTAGAGTCGGCAATCAACTTCTTTTCCATCCGGGTCAGAATTCAATTTATGATTGACTGGAATCGAAGTATCATATGGGGTACAGTCCTCCATCTTGAACCGGCTCAAGATGTCCTTTACATACTTGGACTGATGAATAAAGAAACCATCTTCCTTCTGATTAACTTGAAGACCTAGGAAAATGATAACTCTCCCATAGCTGACATCTCAAACTTTGATTTCATAATACTCTCAAACTTTTTGCACAACCCTTCATTTGTAGAGCCAAAAATAATATTATCTACATATATCTGTACCAGTAGATATTCTCCCCCTGCTTTCTTAATGAATAAAGCCGAGTCAATATGTCCACGAACAAAATCATTCTCCATAAGATGTGTAGACAACGTTTCATACCACGCTCGAGGAGCTTGATGAAGACCATAGAGAGCTTTATCAAGCTTGAAAACTTTAGACGGATTAAGTGGATCTTCAAACCCCGGCGGCTGACACACATAAACTTCCTCCTTGACTTTACCATATAAGAAAGCACTTTTTACATCTAACTGAAACACCTTAAACCCTTTGTATGAAGCAAAAGCAAGAAACAACCTTATAGCTTCAAGCCTAGCAACAGGCGCATAAACCTCGGTGTAATCAATTCCTTCTTGTTGATTGAAACCTTGTACAACTAATCTTGCCTTATTTCGCACCACAACACCTCGATCATCTTTCTTGCATTTAAACACCCACTTCGTACCAATTGGATACACACCCTTTGGAAGATCTACAAGATTCCAAACTTTAAGTTTGTCAAACTGAGCAAGTTCTTCCTGCATGGCCTCTATCCAATTGTTATCACTTAACGCCATTTCGACATTCTTTGGTTCGACCTGAGAAATAAAACAGGAATGTGAGCATACATAAAAAACACCAGTATCTTTAAAACCTATATACAAGCAAGTGTTGTCAAGAGTAGAACGCGTTTGCACTCCATCACGCAAATCCCCAATGATATTTGAAATCGGATGAGCTTTGAGTTCCTTGATTGATGCGACCTCAGGAAGCGGCAAAACATCGACTTGAGTTGTATCAGATTGATAAGACAGATCTTGATTAACTGGTATCTCCGAGTCCAGATTAGTAGGAATATCCCCTGATCTGGTGACAAATTAGAAGGTTCATCAACTATCAAAGGATCAGCAGAAGAATCTTGGAAAATAACATTTTCATCTTCACTATCAGACTCTTGTGTTCCCGAACAAGAAGCAGCATTAGGATCTGGAGCAGATGTAGAAGGAACATATGATTGTGGAACCGTAGTCTGTAGAAAACCACTATTCTGTGTATCCTGACATGAATCATATAGAACAACAGCTTCCTCAAGAGAAATATCAGAAGGTAAATGAAAACACTTGAATAAATTCTCATAATCAAAAGCCCAGTCTGGTCCAATCGCCATTTGAGGTAAAGACCGATTAGAATAATCAATATGAAACCATTCTTCAACCTTGCGAGTCTCTTTGTTATAAACCCTCTTGGTAGTAGAATTTGCAACATACACCAGAAAGATCCCTTCAATAGCCTTAGCACTGAACTTGGTTGGGACATCTCGAACTTTTAAAAGGGTGCATGGATTAACAAAAGGTAGTAAATATTCCAGATTTGGCTTACGATTATTAAGCAACTCATAGCATGTATTGTTGTGTCGCTTAACGGTCAAGACTCTGTTCAAAACATGACACGCAGTATTCACAGCCTCAACCCAAAAAGTTACTAGAAGCTTAGAATCAGCAAGCATCGTGCGTGCTGTTTCAACCAAAGTCCTGTTCTTTCGTTCAGCAACACCATTTTGTTGAGGTACATATGGCGCACTGAATTCATGATGAATTCCCTTTTGAAGACAGAATAAACCCATCTTGCTATTCTTAAATTCACTGCCATTGTCACTCCTAATTCTTCTGACTTTCTGTTTGAACAAATTCTCTAAACCCAGGATTAAGAATTGTACCAACTCTGTGGTTTCGGCTTTAGAAGCAGGGAACTTAACCCATGAAAATCTAGAGAAATCATCTGTTACTACCAGACAGTAAGATTTACCGCCAATGCTCCTGATACTAATCGGGACGAACAAATCCATATGCAGTAGCTCCAAAGGAGTTACAATAGAATTCTTTGTCTTAGATTTGTGGGACTTCTTGTGTTGTTTCCCATTCTTGCAAGGAATATAGTCATCAGGAACTGAAAATTTCATTTTCGGAACACCAAAAACCAGATCATTCTTCACGAGATAATTCATTTTCCGATAATTGATGTGAGCAAGTTTCCTGTGCCACAAAATAGAATCCGACTCAGACGCCTTGGAGAGTAGACATGTAGGAATTGAATCCGTTGTAGTAGCAACACTCATGTCTAGGACATATATGTCATTTCTCCTCGGAGCCTTCATTAGAATCCATTCGTCAGGAATCACAAAGCCCAGTTTCAAGATATAACACTCAGAATCATTGAAATGAAATGAAAATTTCTTGTCACACACTTGAGATACACTTAAAAGATTATGTTCAAGTTGCTCCACATAGTTCACTTTCTCAAATTTTACTTTTTCGTTCTTTAAAGTACCCTGACCAGTTATGTACCCGCCTTTATTTCCAGCAAAAGCGACATAACCACCATCAATATTAATAACATCTTCCAACAAACGAATATTCCATGTCATATGGCGAGAACAACCACTATCCACATACCACGTATTGTTAATAGTCCTCCTTGGTTGTCCCTACATAAACAAATAAAATCAGTTAGAAATTGGAACCCAAGCTATTGTGGTCTTGGGTCGTCCAGATGGATCAAAATAAACAACTTCAAGCAATTCACAATCAACATTGTCATCAACCTTTGGAACATAAGATTTACAATTAGACCTTCTCAAAGAATACATAGTTTGATTTATTGGAAAAACATTATTAGATTTATGATTATCAGATTCGGGTATTTCCAAAAATTTCTTTAGTTTTCTGTTACGTCTTCTTCGTTGTGGTCTAGAAAGTTTGACCTCAGGTCAAGACTCTTTTGAAATTCCAACATGTGGAATCTCAAACTTCTTTTGAAGAACAACGGGTTTAAAAATACGCTTATCATGTTGCTTAAATCCCGAAGATTTAGCAAATGATTGACAAGACATATTCTTTACACCATTAGACGTAGGCTTTTCCCCATTTTGTCTTTTCAGAATCGTCACCACTTGTTTTTGTGAGGGATCACTCTTTAATTTGCCTTGATTCTTATAAGGACAGTGGATTAGAATATGACCAGCCTCATTACAATGAAAACAAACTCTTCTATCTTGATGATTTCTGATATAAGGAGTTTTTCTTGAATTTGATGACCCGTCTGATGAACAAGCTTCAGAATATTTTTCTGAACAGTTGACTGGCTTCTTTGGAATAAAAACTTGTTTAGTCACCGTTGATGAATTCTTCTTCTGATAACCAGCAGCAACAAAACCACTTGATTGTAACATTTTGGAAAGTTTAGGTTGATCAACTTTCACCTCATCCGGTTCTGTTAAAATGCATCTATCACGGGTAACATTTTTCACTACCTTTGGTTTATCAATTTGCACTTCCTTTGGAATGCCTTCAACCTTTTCATCATCAAAAACTTCATCCTCAGAATCAGAATCATAGATCATATCTTCACCAGTTACTGGATACTTTCAACACTGTCTTTGGATCAATTTCCTCTTCATGAATAATTTCTGGTTCAACCACATAATTTGCATTGAATGGTGGAGGAACAAATCCAATTCCAGCAACCCTCTTAGTAGGATCAGCATTAAAGTAATCCAATACCACAGATGAATTTTTAAAATTCTCCAGCTTTCTATGTAATTTGATCACTTCAGATTCTTTATCAGAAATTTCTTTGTTCTTCTGAGCGACAATTTCATTTCGCTTCTCAATCTCAGCATAAGCCATATCCAGATGATATGCTTGTTCCTTATATTTTAATCTGAAAGAGTTCAAATCTCTTTTCAAAGACTCAATTCTATCTATACATAATTTATCATTATCTTTCAATTTTTTATTAACTGAATGCATCGATTTCATATCACAAATTAAATTTGTGTTATCATCCATTACTTTTTGTATTTTATCTTTTATACTTATGCAATTTGAGCAATAAATGTGACAGACAAAATCTTTTACCTTTGAAGGATCTGACATATCTGCCATGAAGACTTTTGCAATCGGAATACTTTCAGAATCAGCACCATCAGAAGAATTTTGAGTTAAAACAATATCATCTTCAGATACACCAGATGCAATATCAGTCTCACCATTTTGTACTTGATCACGATCTTCATCAGTACTTGGCAAACTCTCACCATCACTTGAGCTATCATCATCAGTTGACTCTTCAGATTTTACAGAATGAATTTCAGCTACAAAAGCTTGACTTACCGAACCAACCAAATCTTCAAAATGAATACCCCAGTCATAATTGTCATCATTCTGAGCAACCAAAGCAGATGATGCAGATGCATGATTAGAATTTCCAGAACCAGATGAGCCATGTGACTGATTACGATTGTTCTGAAAGTTATTAGGCTTCTTCTGAGAATCAAATTCAACTTTTGGTTTCACACATTCTTTGACAAAATGACCATACTCCTGACAATTATAGCAACGAACTTTGGTTTTATCAAATCCCATACGTGAACGACTGTTAGACCCAATATACTTTCTTCCAGTCTTCTTAAAAAAATCATTTGCTTGTCGCATCAGCATAGCCATGTTCCATTGAATGTTCATCTCTTCCAGATCAACAGGATCAATCTGTCTGAAATCCTCCTCAATAACATCTGGATCATGAATCTTTCCTCCAATAAAATTTTCATAAGAAGCCATAAAGGAAGAAAACATCACTAAATAATCATTAGCAACTCTTTGATTCATATTATGTGTTCCAGATGATGAAGAAGTTGTATTTGCAGAGAAACCTGAATGACTTGGAACTCCAGAACAATAATCATGAGAAACATCTTGAGTATCACCAGAAAAGAACGCAACCCATGCACCAGTTTTGCCAGAAGACTTAGCAAAATACATTAAAGGATCTTGAATATGCTCCATATTGGTTTCCTTCTTATTCATATTCAAATCATGTGATTGAATCTTGCCAAGAACCTCTTCAAGGTACATAGTTTTATACTTGACATTCTCTTTTATCAAAACCGTATACACATCAAATTTAGATGGTAATGCCTCCAAAAACTTATCATTTATCTCTTCTATCTCATAAACCACTGAAGCACTTGACAACTCACTCAGCAAATGATAGGATCTCGTTGCAAGATCATCTAAAGATTCATTTTGAAAGTACTTGAATACTAAGAACTGCTTCTTCAGTAATTCTTTTCGGCTTTTCTTAACATCCAAACTACCTTCACACCGCTTTTGCAACGCTTCCCACAATTGTTGAGAAGTTCTGAATTGTTTAAAGCTGTGATAAATTTCTTTAGGAAGAGACATTGAGATACTAGCCATTGTCTTCTTTTCTCTATCAAACAATAATTTTTCTTCTATGGTTAACGCTGAAACTGATTTAGGAACATCATCCTTTCCCATCCAAGTATATGTCGGATGCGTATAACCTTCCAAGATTGGAATCCATAAACTTGTATCAGTAAAAGACACAAACTGATCAAACCGATCTTTCCAGTTAGAATAATCTACAAGACTTAACAATTTAGGCGGTTTCGGAGATGTACCAATCTCGTTGTCATAATTTAACATATTAGTCACTTGCACCAAATTTGCCATTTTCAGAAAAAATTTCCAAGTGTTGAACACAAACTCCCCTTAGGCGAAGATAATAAGTTCGCTTCAAAGCCAACAAGCGAATTTGATATCAAGTGAACTTGATAAGTTCGCTTATCCAAGAAACTCCAGTAAGTTCGCCTACTGATTAAGTTCTCCTACTAAGTTCGTTTAAACTGAGAGAAGAGAATTTAATAAATTCGCTTGCTAAGTTCGCCTGCAACAACTTTCAGCAAGTTCGCTTACAGCAGCTTAAACAAACTCAGCAAGAACTTTAACCTAAACACGAACAAATATCACCAAAAATCATCATTTCTCATAGATTATAAGGAATTTGAAGAAATTGAACCGTAGGATTAAGTATTTTATGAATTAGAACATTTCTATCGGATTAATTTCACCAAAATCAACTTCAAATCCACGAATTCAGCAGTAGAATCAACTTTAAGAACTTGAAAACTCCATGGATACAAAAACTTCAAAAATGATCAATTTCTTGTCAAATTGTACACAAAAACGTCTCTAATCACCAAGAATCAGACACAAATCATGAGCAAGAGCTCTGATACCACTTTTAGGTCCACATGACTCATCTTAGATCGATCTCGTGACAGGACGTATCGATAACACGGAGTGCGGAATCCTACCGTGTTAACGTATGTATATCAATTGACAATAGAAACAACAGGTAAATAAACTTTCTCTTTTATATCACCAAACAGAGTTTACATAATACTTGTTCGTTCAATCTCTCATCTTCCTCATTCTGAATCTGTAAACTCCTATTTATAAACACTAGTTCTACAATACGCGAACATAACAAGTTCACGAACATAACGAGTTCGCCTCAAAGATGCTTAGGCGAACTTAACAAGTTCGCCTCTATTAGACTAGGCGAACTTATCAAGTTCGCCTCTAGCAGAACTTGTTTTAATACTTAGACCAAAACTAAACAATTACATAAAAACATAAAGATAATAAGACCTAAACTATTACAAAGCTTTTGTCATACAATCTATGTCCTAACATATATCATAGATGTTTTAGATGTTTTGAATAATATTTTAGATGGTTTTGAATAATGATCCTGTAAAGAATGGTATCAGAGCCTTCAGACCATCTGCCTGTAAAATGTTTTATAATGTTTACAATTAATGTGTAAACTGCATTACTTTTAGTATTACTAGTTCCTTCTTCTTGTTTAACATTGTTCAGTATTTTATTTTTATCATCTTGAGATAAATAATTATCCCACCTCAAACGTTGAACAAGATTTTATTTTAAGAGCACATGACTCTGATACCATTCTTTTTTATTAAGGTCATCTTTTTCCAAAATTTTATAAAAAGGTTCTTTTGATACAAAGAATATTCTGGTTAGTATAACCAACTTCTGGTGACCATTTCCATATCCATGGAATACTAATCTGGACATAAAAATGTGATACATGCATATCTTTAATGAAATTTTCATTTTGCTGAGCCTCTATTAAGGTTGCAGAAACATCTACCCATTGGGTATATAAGTTTTTATATAAATCAGGAAGAATATTTACTAAGGGGCCAAAAGATTGCCACCAATTATAGAACCAGACTGGAATTTCCTGTCCATAAGTATGAGAACAAATTTTTATGAACCAAGAATGTTTTTGTCTTGAGTTCTCATATAAGAATGTTTTATAAAAAACATTCATGTAATCCCAATAATTATATTTAATTGGGACTCTTGTTTGGGGATGTATGATCTCCCTTTCTTTTAATGGAGAAGTTCCCTATGCTTCTACAGATATAATCTGTTTTATCACTATCTTACTGAAGGTATGAACATTAGGCTGGCCACTATGATAGTGTTCGATCTCACAATTTTCTTCTTTCAGAATATGTTTATAGTATTGTCTGGGCTTATAAGCCTCCGTAGGATAGAATCTTGTATCCATATACCTGTTTATCAACAGCCATGTATTATCTTTCCATTTGATATCTTTACTTTCTAAGAGAAGTATATCCTCTTTATGGGGGCTTTGAGCCCAACTTTTTATATCATCCTCTGCTTCATTAGAAACAGTTTTAGCATATGATGAATCAGAGTCATTAGACTTCTCTTTTGAAGCTTTATAAGCCAAAATTTCCTTATAAAGGATGTTATCTGATTGCGTAGTTGAACCAGATGATGAGGAAATATTCTCTGCTACTAGCTTTCGATTTCCAATTTGGGATATGACCCTTGGATTTAAACTACCTCTTCCTCTATAAGAGGAAGATCTTCCTCTACCTCCTCTTCCTTGATCTCAAGGAAGCATTTCTAAAAAATCATCCACATGAGATAATAATCATGTTATCACGTAATATTTGTGATCTTTTTCTCAGATAAGCAATATGCTTATTCTTATTATTAACATTATAAGATATCGTTTTTGGGGATAAAAAAGGTTATTCTGTATTTCAATAATATTAATTTGGTGGTGTGAAATATCATGAGCAATTTCTTCTCTCTCGTCCTGAATATCAGAGAGATATCTTTAATCGGGCCTTTGTAATGAGCCATTTTAGTCAAGATATTCCATGGTAAAAAATAAGGAAGACTATTATCACTTCCTTTTTTATAAACAATATCATAATCAAATGGGGCTAAATGTGATTGCCATCTTGCAAACATTTTTTGTGAGACATCATGTTTGAAATCTTTAGCAAACATAAATTTTGCTGCTTGACAATCAGTTTTTATAGTAAACTTTTGATTATATAAATCATCTTGAAATTTTAAAACACATTTTACTATTGCTATAATTTCTTTTGCAATAGTAGCATAATTTTTTTTACTTTTATTCCATTTTCCTGAATGAAATCTTACCAAATTTTCTTGTTTATTTATTGGTGAGATTTGTTTTAGAATTCCACCATAGCCTATATCAGAGGCATCTGTTTCAATATTTTTTTCCCAATCTGGGTTGGCTATCATTAAGCAAGGGAGGTTTTGAACTTTCTGCTTAATTTTCTAAACAGTTTTAGTATATTTTTCAGACCATGGTTGAGGATTCTTTTTAGTCTGTCATATAATATGGAAGTATCCTCAGCCAAAATTTTATAATAAGAAAGAATAAAATTTAGACTTCCTAAGAATCTTTGAAGTTGAGTTTTATCATGAATTTCATCTGAAAATTTAGACCCAAATTCAATGCTTCTATTAATAGGAATAATGTTTCTAGTTTCAATATTATGCCCTAAAAATCTGATTTTTGGCTGAAAAAGCATCATTTTTGGTCTAGAAATAACTAAACCACTATTTATAATAATATTCTTGAATATATCAAGATGTTTAAAATGAGTTTCAATGTCTTTTGAAAATACAAGGATATCATCTATGTAAACTATTATAAAATCACTATATGGAATAAAAATATCATTCATGATGTTCTGAAATTCAGATGGGGCATTCTTTAATCCAAATGGCATAACATTTCATTCATAATGCCAGTAGGTACAACAAAAGCAGTCTTATACCTGTCTTTTTTATTAATTTGGATTTGCCAATATCTAGATTTCAAGTCAAATTTTGAAAATATTATAGCATTATATAATTTATCAAGTAAATCTTTTTTATTAGATATAGGATACCTGATCCATTTTAAAACTTTATTAAGAGGTTTGTAATTTATAACTAGTCTAGGAATACCTCTTTCTTGTTCTGAATGTTTATTAACATAGAAAGCAGTACAAGACCAAGGAGATTTTGATCTTCTGATTAAGTTTTTGTTAAGAAGAGATTTGATCTCTTGTTTACATAATTCCATATATTCAGAATTCATTTGACAAGGTCTAGCTTTAGTAGTAATTCTACTATCATTAAAATCATTTTCATAAGGAAGGGAAACAATATGTTTCTTTCTGTTTCAAAAAACATTTGAATGATCATTGCATATTTACAGGGTAAATTGATTATTAATAATTTTTATCTTATCCTGTAACTTTGGATTATTTATTCTGTCTTGAATATTTAAAGAAAATATTTCTTTTTATAAAAAATTAGTTTGATTTATTTTGGCTTGTAAAAGAGATTCTTTTACATTATTCAAAGTCCTGAAAAAAGGATTTGTAATGAATGAAAAATATATATCTTTATTTTGAAAAGATCCAGTTATTCCTTTATTATCAATATGTTTTAAATGAAAATTTTTATTTAAGAAAAGGGTTCCAAGTATGGCTTGGCTAGTGAGATTTTTAACAAGAAGAAAACTAGTTGGAATACAGGTTTCATTTTGACAGACATGAACCTGTGGTAATTTATATTCAATTTTTAATCTTTCTCCTCCAACAGAACTTAAAGTATGGGAGGTTTTATGAAAATATTTTGTAGGTATAATTCCTTCTTGTATACAGTTTAGATCAGCACCGCTATCAACCAATGCTGTAACAATTATGAAGAAATTACCTTCAATAAGAAGTTTAACTTTGATGTTCCATTTTTGTGTGGTTATAATATCCATAATACTTTCCAAAAATGTTCTTGAATTATTTTGAAATTTTTTTTCATTTTCATTTAAAATGATATTATTTTGAGGAATTTCAAGTCTTATGATTCTTTCTTCTAGATTTCTATTATCTTTTTCAAGTATTTTAATATCAATCTTTAGATTATCAATTTCAGTTTTTAGATCATGTATATGTAAGGCCCCAAACCCGGGAGACCTCACTTGTTGGATTTACTCATTCACAAGCAGTTCTTAAACACGAATATCAAATAACGCAGCGGAAAATTTCATTCAAACATAACGTCATCATTGTTCATACAGGCGGAAGCGTAAACATTGTTTAAAACCTAAATACATCATAACTAAAACATAACAGGATGCCAGTCTTCATAGTCAGCCAGGTAACTCCTCTCGCTAGCCAAGCATCACAGTCCATCCTCATAACCTGCCTTAACCTGAATGTGCACACTAAAAAGTCAGCTACGCTGGTGAGTTCTAGCATTTCATAAAAACTTTAACATCAACATTTTCCAAAAACATATCATTCATTCATTTAGTAAAACCTTTCACAAAATCATGTAATAATCTAACTTCTTTAAAAAGGTTTCGTACCCATATCATCATCAACATCATTATCATAAACACCGTTGAACGGATCGTTCGTTAAAACTTTTAACATTCATTTAAGTCATACATTATCGTTATCTAATTCTGTATCTTACTGTAATATCCATGGTTTTCTGATAATATTTTTATTTCAATAATAACTCTATTTCAACCTCGTGCTTGCTTCAAACACAATATAAAATGGATAAACTAAAAAATTTTAAACTTTCATATGATCTTTTTCTTATTATATATGTATAACTTTCTAAATCCATTTGAACTTGATTTGAAACTCTTTAGTTATTTGAACCTCTCTCCACCTTTGAAATTGGACATTTTCATCTTTGAACCCAATTAAAACCTATTTTGACCCAATTTGACTCCCAAAAGTCAAACAAATCCGAAGACTTTGCAATTCAAGACTTCATCGATCGATTCCCATCAGTTCTCTACTTTCCATATTCGTGAATTCAACCCTCGATTCATCCTAATCGTGTCTAGCATATCAATTAGACGTTTCACGCGGTTAAATTTCAATTTTGAAACAGTTTGACTTTGCAAAAGTCAAACCCGACCAAACCATCCATCAATCCTTGCAATTTCGGAATTTAAATCCACCTAAATCATCTCCCATCTCATTTGCGATCGTTCGGAAACTCCAAATCATTCTTTGACTAAGATATTTAAACTTCTTTTTACCCATTAAGAGGGTTTACGGTTACGGGTTTGAAAACCCATAAATCATGTTCTAATTCCGCAAATCACGCCCCAATCCCGACTTTTTGAAACTGTTAACGCGTTTTCTAAAAATCATATAAGCTTCCATCTCATTTGGAAATCGAAAATTTTTACATAAATTCGTCTTAGACTATCTCTAAATTCCGATCAGCGCAAGGGGGGAGAGAACTCTCGTACGGCTTGGGTTTCGAGGAACTGACTACAGGTAACCTTCTCCCCATGTTAATCGGTTCATCCTTCTGCGTTTTCTATCAAAATCGGTTTGTGATTTAGGGTTTACGGGGACTGTTTTGCGATTGAAGGCTGGGCAGGGAAGAAGGCTTCCGAAAACAGGGTGTTAAATAAATTAATTCCTGACAAGTAATCAACTTTGCAATCTTGACTGACCGGTTAAAGCCTCATACAACCCTGGCACAGGTCTTGGGTTCGAGACTTGCTGCCAGGTTATTTTTTTTCTGTTTGGCATGGCATATATGCACACACAAGTTTACATTCTCTCTCTCACACACACACACATATATATACATGTATTTCATATAGAGATAACGATTTAAAATACTTATTTATAATTATACCAAAACACATGTATATAGTTTTTGTTTTTTTATACATTATCCTTTATTTTATGAATGAGCAAACATATACCATATAAGTAAACAATATTATAAATATTAGCACTACCTTGATAAATAAATCTTCGCAATTAAATGACGCCATTTTCATTATTTTGAAATTATTAATGCTATGTTTATTAAAAGCTTGATCTATAATATATTATTAATGGTATTGATTTTATTAGTATATTTATCATATTATTATTAGTGTCACAAATAATATGGTAATTACATGTCATTCAGATAACTAATTTATTTATTTCAAGTCGTATCTTTATAAATATTATTTTATATAATATTTCGAAATGACAATTATTTTATTAGCACCTATAACATTAGCTTAGTAATACAAATATTATAGTTGTTGTATAAGTATTTTTACAAGTAATATTTATCGTAGACAACTATAGTCTCTTTTACAAAATAGAAATCTATATTATAAACGTTATTTCATGCAATTCCATTTATATATTATCACCCTACTTATCGTTAAAATTCGAATCTTTAATATTCTCTCGTTCTTTCGTTCGCTCCAAATTCTTAAGTCCAAACCGTTCCGTTTCTATTTCTTTTTATCATTTCAATATATTAAATATGCCTAATTATTTATTTAGGGCATCATTGATCCGGTTCACTTGTCCTCACGAACTAGTTCAAGTTTAAGTCACAATATCAAGGTGAGTATTTCATAGCCCCTTTTACTCTTTTACACTTTTGGGGTGAAACATGAACTCTATCAAATTACATGTTTACATTTACACAAACAACACAAATACAAATCCTATTTACATTCATGTGTGCAATTTGAGCTTTATGTCCGAGTGCTATGTGTGCTAACTTTTGTGAACACTTATGTGCAATCATTAACTATTCAAGCCGACGGTTTTCAATGATAGATCTATTGAGTCTGACAAACCCACCCAGATTGGGGTGATTGTTACCGACAACACAATTTGCATGCTAGTTACAAAGGTTTGATTGTACTACTTGGTTACACAATAGTAACTCCCCATAAATTCCTTGTTAATCATGACTTGTATGGATTTGTTTACACACAATACTTTGATGCTATCTAGAGTCAAAACCTATGTATGCTCACCAACTTTTTAGTTGACCTCGTTTTCATCATGTTTCAGGTACAAAGGTTTGAATTGATCAAGTTGCTACACTTAGGTTGTGGGCCTAGTTAATTGAAGCAACGAATATGTTTTGTATTTCCAATATTCTTGTATTGTTGTATTTTGAAATTGTGAATGAAAATGTAACATTTAATATACATAAATCTTAGTCGACCATGTGCTCATGAACAGTCTACATGTCCCGTCCCGACGTTTCCGCCGTCGGTTGGGGTGTGACACTTACTTTACGCGTCACAGTGTCCCCGAAGGAACCTTTGGTGTTGTGGGCAACCGCTACGTATCGCCGTCATTGCCACAACCATACACTACGTGGGGTTAACCGTTACGTATCACCGTCATTGCCCAACCATTCACTACGTGGGGTCAACCGTTACGTATCGCCGTCATTGCCCAACCATTCACTACGTGGGGTCAACCGTTACGTATCGCCGTCATTGCCCAACACGCATCTTTCCCTTGGGAATCAACCGTTACGTATCGCCGTCATTGATTTTCCTTACCTTATTCAATTAGGATGATCGTCATCACCCGAGTAACCGTCGTTACTCCCTTACCAGTTGTACAACATCAAAACCATCGACAGGCCACCAAGACACTGCCTGTTGTTCTTATGGTAACTATGGCTCGCTGTCCATAATCTACCACAAGGCTGGGAATCACATTCTCAGACTTCATTCGTCAATTCCATTCATTCGACAGATTAGATTTGTAATGACTTCTTTAAACCTTTACCTCTTTCCCTTTTCATTAAACATTTCCTCATTTAGATCGTTCATAAACATTCGTAAACCTTTTTGGCAAAAACACTTCATAACCTTTCCTTTCGTAAACATCGTTTCGTTAAAACATCATTTCGTTAAAATATCATTTCGTAAGTATGCAGACCAGCCCAAAACATTTAACAAAACATTTAAAAGAGGGCTCTAGAACTCACCTGATAAGTAGTTTCTGAAATACTCTTAGCTGGCTACTGAGCGTCACTAATGTCACTCACGATCTGTTATAATAAAGCCATACTTGTAAGGTAGTGCTCCTAGATGACACTAGACATCCCTATGCTTAAACCTAGTAGTTTCGATGTATTTGCTTATATCGAAACTTGATAGTTTCGATAGGTTGTTTATATCGAAACTTGGTAGTTTCGATAAGTAACTTAGGTGTAATCTTAACTTTGGATCGTGGGCTCATATCGAAACTATGTTAGTTTCGATGGGTAAGTATATATCGAAACTAGGTAGTTTCGATGGGTCTGCACATATCGAAACTAAGTAGTTTCGATGGGTCTGCACATATCGAAACTAGGTAGTTTCGATGGGGTCTGCACATATCGAAACTAAGTAGTTTCGATGGGTCTGCACATATCGAAACTAAGTAGTTTCGATGGGTCTGCACATATCGTCTTCCCAAAAATCCGAAGTTTTGCATGTGAGTCCGATCGAGTCAGTATCTCAATTTTTCTTAGATCAAAACGTTCGGTTTTCATTCTAGATGCTATACCTAAGCTCATTTTCAAGTTCCATCCGCAAAATCGTTACCTTTTTAGCCAAGACCCGAAAATCCCAAAAACGAACAAAAACTCAGATTTAGGCAAGATCATTACCTGTATCGAGATTCTGATCCGGAGGTTCTTCTCACGAGCTTAGCAGTAACGTGCTCCCTAAATTCCGGGATGATCCGTCAACTTTCTCTCTCTAGACCCGAGCTCTCCTTTCTCTCTCTAGAAGTTGTGTGAGTGGGGAATGAGCAGAGAAGAGGGCTGCCCTGCCTCTTATATACCTGGGCTTCCCTCGGCCCATTGAAGCCGAGCCCAAGCCCGCTCCCTTTTGTTTAAATATTCCGACTAAATCACCGGTCTCGCTATATTTATTCGTTTTATTATTTTTGGGATGTTACAAGTCTACCCCCCTTACAATAGGTTTCGTCCCCGAAACCTATCATAAGTCAAATAGTTGAGGGTACGACTCCCTCATTTCTGTCTCCGTTTCCCAAGTGGCTTCCGATCCCTTTCGATGTTTCCATTGGACTTTAACCAATTGGATAACTTTATTACTTAAACGTCTCTCCTTTCGATCTAGGATGGCCACAGGTTCTTCGATGTAGTTCAGGCTATTGTCGACCTCGATGTCAGTAAGTGGTACTTGAGCCGATTCATCCGCCAAACACTTTCGCAAGTGTGATACATGGAAGGTAGGATGAATCCCACTTAACTCATCAGGCAACTCTAACCGATAAGCGAGCTCACCAACCCGTGCCATTATCCTGAACGGTCCGACAAACCTCGGACTTAACTTTCCTCTCTTCCTGAATCGTATGATCCCCTTCCAGGGCGACACTTTCAACATTACTCTGTCCCCAACATCAAACTCTATAGGCCTTCGTCGTCTGTCCGCATAGGACTTCTGACGATCTTGTGCGGCCTTCATCCGTGCTTTGATTTGATCAAACCTTTCCGACGTTTCTTTTACGACTTCAAGACTTCCTAATTCCTTTTGTCCAATCTCACCCCAACAAACCGGGGTTCTGCATCTCCTCCCATACAACATTTCGTAAGGCGGCATGCCTATCGTCGTGTGATAACTATTGTTGTAGGAGAATTCGGCTAATGGTAGATGACTGTCCCAACTACCACTGAAGTCAATAATACAAGCGTAAAGCATATCCTCCAATGTCTGAATGGTCCTTTCGGACTGACCATCCGTTTGTGGGTGGTATGTGGTGCTGATATTAAGCCTCGTGCCCATCGCCTCATGAAATCTTTTCCAGAACCTCGATGCGAATCGTGTGTCCCTGTCAGATACGATCGTTAAAGGCATTCCATGCCGTGCTACTACTTCGTTAATAAACACTTCTGCTAACCTTTCCGACGAGAACGCCTCGCGAATAGGTAGGAAATGAGCACTCTTCGTTAAACGGTCCACAATTACCCAAATGGTGTCATGACCTTTAGCTGTGTGAGGTAGCTTGGTTATGAAGTCCATGGTAATGTGTTCCCACTTCCATTCCGGTATATCAAGTGGCTGAATCTTTCCATACGGTTTCTGGTGTTCAGCCTTTACTTGAGAGCAAGTCAAGCACTTGCTTACGTACCTTGTTACTTCGTGTTTCATTCCAGGCCACCAATATTCCTTCCTCAGATCTTGGTACATTTTATTGGTACCAGGATGGATAGAGTATCGAGAATTATGAGACTCATCCAAGATTTTGGTTCTAAGCTCGCCACTCATAGGTATCCATACCCGCCCAAAACGTGTCCTAACACCAAGAGTGTTATATTCCAACTTGTCCTGTTGGCCAACCATCCTTTCCTTCTTTATGTTTTCTTCCTTAAGTGCCTCATTTTGAGCCTTTTCAATTTCTCTCATCACGTCCGATGTTACCACCAACTGGCAAGCTTTCACTCTAATAGGAGTAGGCACATCCTTTCGGCTTAGAGCGTCAGCCACCACGTTTGCCTTTCCAGGATGGTATATTATTTCATAGTCATAGTCTTTCAACAGTTCCAACCAGCGCTTCTGCCTCATATTAAGTTCCTTTTGTTCGAAGAAGTACTTCAAACTTTTGTGGTTGGAGTAAATAGTAAACTTCACCCCGTAAAGGTAGTGCCTCCAGATTTTCAATGCAAATGCGACAGCAGCAAGTTCCAAATCATGAGTCGGATAGTTGACTTCGTGAACTTTCAACTGCCGCGACGCATATGCAATCACTCTACCGCGTTGCATCAACACACACCCTAATCCCTGACCCGACGCGTCAGAGTATACCACCAAGTCTTCATTACCCTCGGGAAGGGCCAAGACTGGAGCTTGGGTTAGCTTCTCTTTCAATTCCTTAAACGCCTCATCCTGGGTCGAACCCCATTCGTACTTTACCTCCTTCCGAGTCAACTTTGTCAACGGCGAAGCTATTTTCGAGAAATCCTGGATGAATCTCCGATAGTAGCCTGCCAATCCCAAGAAGCTACGGATTTCAGTTGGCGTCTTAGGAATATCCCATTCCTTCACCGTCATTATCTTTGCTGGGTCAACCATAATGCCGTTCGGGTTAATGACGTGACCTAGGAATTGGACTTCCCTAAGCCAGAACGCGCATTTGGAGAACTTAGCATACAACTTTTCCTTCTTCAGAGCTTCCAATACTTCCTTCAAGTGACACGCGTGATCACCCTCATTCTTGGAGTAGATGAGGATATCATCGATGAACATGATTACCGATCGATCCAGCATCGGTCGACACACTCTATTCATCAAATCCATGAACGTTGCGGGGGCGTTCGTCAATCCGAAAGACATTACGCGGAACTCGAAATGTCCATAACGCGTGCGAAATGCAGTTTTCGGTATGTCTTCTTCCCTTACCTTCAACTGATGGTACCCAGATCGAAGGTCGATTTTTGAGAACCAACTTGCGCCTTGCAATTGATCGAACAGGTCATCGATCCTTGGTAAAGGGTACTTGTTCTTCACCGTACGTTTATTCAACTCGCGATAATCAATACACATTCTCATCGAACCGTCTTTCTTCTTCACAAACAACACCGGAGCACCCCATGGCGAGATGCTCGGTGGATAAATCCTTTCTCAAGTAACTCGTCTAGTTGTACCATTAACTCTTTCATCTCCACTGGTGCTAGTCGATATGGAGCCTTAGCCACGGGCTGGGCATCTGGTACTAAGTCAATTCGGAACTCAATTTCTCTGTCGGGTGGTATCCCAGGCAAGTCCTCGGGAAACACCTCCGGGTACTCGCGTACCACGGGTACATCGTCTAGTTCCTTCACTTCCTTACACTTGTCAATTACGTACACAAGATAAGCCTCGCATCCGCGCCTCAAGTAATTTGTTGCCTTAATCATCGAGATGACGTTTGGCATCGGGGCGTCACGATCTCCAAAGACCTCGACTTTGCTACCATCCGGAGCCTTGAGTTGGATTATCTTTCGTTTACATATGATTTGTGCTTCGTTGGCAGTTAGCCAATCCATACCCAACACAACATCAAACCCTCCCAAAACCATAACAAACAATCTGACAGGGAATCTATGACCTTCTATCTTTATCGTGGAGTTGTCAACTACATCGGTCACTCTCGCGGTTCTACCCTTAGCGGTTTTTACGCTAAAGGCCCTTTCTAGCTTACTCACATTGTACTTCACTCGTTTACAAAAAGTCACAGATATAAAACTCTTACTGGCACCCGAATCAAATAACACAGAAACAAAAGTGTTGTCAAGGATGAACGTACCTGACGCCACATCGGGATCCTTCCTAGCCTGATCCTGCGTCAGTGCGTACGCTCGCGTCTTCACACGAGATCCCTCTCCCTTCCTTTCCGGGACCTTTCCCTTCCCGGTTTCCCCCATCCTAGGCTTCAGGCAGTCCCTACTCAGATGACCGACATCCCCACAGTTGTAGCACTTGTAGTGTTGTGTGCACTCACGGGCGTAGTGCCCGGTCTTGCCACATTTGAAACACAAGTTAGATCCCAGTTTACATTCACCTGTATGCTCCCTTCCACATTTCTTACAAACGGTTGGCTCATCCACCCGAGCCCTCTTATCATGAGCCCCAAACATCTTTCCCCCAGTTCGCTTGTTTGAGAAGCTCGGTCTCTTCTTTTGCTCTTCAACGGCAACAACATTCAGTGCCAGATCGTCAAATACCACGCTACTTAGCTCTACTGCCGAATCATAGGTAGTATGGGCGTTTGCCTTAACATAGGTGCGGACCTGGTCCGGCAACCCTTGAATATAGCAGGCAATCTTTCTCTCTTCAGTAGTGACAAGATGTGGCACCAGACGTGCCAGTTCATTGAATCGGGTTGTGTACTGCCGGTGCGTCATGCTCCCGGCCTTCAAACCCAGAAATTCCCTCTCTACCTTCTCAATCTCGTTTCTTGGACAGAAGTTCTTGATTACCAGAGTTTTCAAGTCATTACACATCATCGAGTCAACAACCTCATCCCCCTTAGCCTGACGTACACCTTCCCACCAGTGGGATGCTTCCTCCCTCAAGGAGTTAGCAACAAACTTCACTACTTGATTTGCTCGACACTCGCTCAGACAGATGGCGGCTTCCATACGTATCACCCAATCAAAAGTAGCCACCGCGTCCTTCTTCCCAGTCAGGACCGGCGGGTCACATGCCTTAAATGACTTATAGTCTCACCCGCGAGCAGGCGGTGCGTTGTCGATCTCGTTGTTCTAGGCACCAGTTTCCGCACTAGATCCGCCTTCCCCACTAACTTTCTTTAATGCTTCAGCCAACAGACTTGGTAGAGAATTCTTCATCAACTCGGAGAACTCTCGAGCTATGGTTGCTCTCACTTCTGGTTCAAAAGTGAAAGGTTATTCTGCAACTTGTGTCTGCTCAGTTCCATGCACACTAACCTCCGGTTCAGTGTGAACACTTCCTTCTTCACTGTGCTCTTGGCGCGCAGGAATCGTGCCACGCCCACCATTTCGGCCGCCGGTACGACCACCGGTACGGCCACCACGCCTTCCGTTCCCTCTCCTCGCCATTTCGTTCTATAAGACAAGAAATCCAATGTTATCACGCTAGTTAACAAATAAAATTCAATATGTACTGTAAGATGTTAATATACACTGGTCATCTGCAATTAACCATTACACTACCTTTCGATTTCTATTTGACCACCTTTGTGATTCCATCAGAACACAAGTCCTTACCTAACCCCTTCTAAGGCATATTATATACGTAAATATATACTACCTTCATACCTGATGCTGTGGCTCGAGTTACCCGTACTGGCATCCGCTTTCGGTCCCATTCACAGTTTAAGTTCAGACACTAGGAGTGTCCGAATCTCTCAAACTATTGCTCTGATACCAACTTGTAAGGCCCCAAACCCGGGAGACCTCACTTGTTGGATTTACTCATTCACAAACAGTTCTTAAACATGAATATCAAATAACGCAGTGGAAAATTTCATTCAAACATAACGTTATCATTGTTCATACAGGCGGAAGCGTAAACATTGTTTAAAACGTAAATACATCATAACTAAAACATAACAGGATGCCAGTCTTCATAGTCAGCCGGGTAACTCCTCTCGCTAGCCAAGCATCACAGTCCATCCTCATAACATGCCTTAACCTGAATGTGCACACTAAAAAGTCAGCTACGCTGGTGAGTTCTAGCATTTCATAAAAACTTTAACATCAACATTTGCCAAAAACATATCATTCATTCATTTAGTAAAACCTTTCACAAAAGCATGTAATAATCTAACATCTTTAAAAAGGTTTCGTACCCATATCATCATCAACATCATTATCATAAACACCGTTGAACGGATCATTCGTTAAAACTTTTAACATTCATTTAAGTCATACATTATCGTTATCTAATTCTGTATCTTACTTTACGCGTCACAGTGTCCCCGAAGGAACCTTTGGTGTTGTGGGCAACCGCTACGTATCGCCGTCATTGCCACAACCATACACTACGTGGAGTCAACCGTTACGTATCGCCGTCATTGCCCAACCATTCACTACGTGGGGTCAACTGTTACGTATCGCCGTCATTGCCTAACCATTCACTACGTGGGGTCAACCGTTACGTATTGCCGTCATTGCCCAACAATTCACTACGTGGGGTCAACCGTTACGTATCGCCGTCATTGCCCAACACGCATCTTTCCCTTGGGAATCAACCGTTACGTATCGCCGTCATTGATTTCCCTTACCTTATTCAATTAGGATGATCGTCATCACCCGAGTAACCGTCGTTACTCCCTTACCTGTTGTACAACATCAAAACCATCGACAGGCCACCAAGACACTGCCCTGTTGTTCTTATGGTAACTATGGCTCGCTGTCCATAATCTACCACAAGGCTGGGAATCACATTCCCAGACTTCATTCGTCAATTCCATTCATTCGACAGATTAGATTTATAATGACTTCTTTAAACCTTTACCTCTTTCCCTTTTCATTAAACATTTCCTCATTTAGACCGTTCATAAACATTCGTAAACCTTTTTGGCAAAAACACTTCATAACCTTTCCTTTCATAAACATCGTTTCATTAAAACATCATTTCGTTAAAATATCATTTCGTAAGTATGCACACCAGCCCAAAACATTTAACAAAACATTTAAAAGAGGGCTCTAGAACTCACCTGATAAGTAGTTTCTGAAATACTCTTAGCTGGCTACTGAGCGTCACTAATGTCACTCACGATCTGTTATAATAAAGCCATACTTGTAAGGTAGTGCTCCTAGATGACACTAGACATCCCTATGCTTAAACCTAGTAGTTTCAATGGATTTGCTTATATCGAAACTTGATAGTTTCGATAGGTTGTTTATGTCGAAACTTGGTAGTTTTGATAAGTAAGTTAGGTGTAATCTTAACTGCGGATCGTGGGCTCATATCGAAACTATGTTAGTTTCGATGGGTATGCATATATCGAAACTGGGTAGTTTCGATGGGTCTACACATATCGAAACTAAGTAGTTTCGATGGGTCTGCACATATCGAAACTAGGTAGTTTCGATGGGTCTGCACATATCGAAACTAAGTAGTTTCGATGGTTC
The DNA here is from genome assembly GCA_023525975.1 of Smallanthus sonchifolius. Classification (NCBI taxonomy): domain Eukaryota; kingdom Viridiplantae; phylum Streptophyta; class Magnoliopsida; order Asterales; family Asteraceae; genus Smallanthus; species Smallanthus sonchifolius. The sequence continues at coordinate 73,035,618 of CM042029.1, forward strand.
TACACATATCGTCTTCCCAAAAATCCGATGTTTTGCATGTGAGTCTGATCGAGTCAGTATCTCAATTTTTCTTAGATCAAAACGTTCGGTTTTCATTCTAGATGCTATACCTAAGCTCATTTTCAAGTTCCATCCGCAAAATCGTTACCTTTTTAGCCAAGACCCGAAAATCCCAAAAACGAACAAAAACTCAGATTTAGGCAAGATCATTACCTGTATCGAGATTCTGATCCGGAGGTTCTTCTCACGAGCTTAGCAGTAACGTGCTCCCTAAATTCCGGGATGATCCGTCAACTTTCTCTCTCTAGACCCGAGCTCTCCTTTCTCTCTCTAGAAGTTGCGTGAGTGGGGAATGAGCAGAGAAGAGGGCTGCCCTGCCTCTTATATACCTGGGCTTCCCTCGGCCCATTGAAGCCGAGCCCAAGCCCACTCCCTTTTGTTTAAATATTCCGACTAAATCACCGTTCTTGCTGTATTTATTCGTTTTATTATTTTTGGGATGTTACAGTATATTAACAGGTCTAGAAACTTGGTTTCTTTTAACTAGCTGTCTTTTTAATTCGGCTAGAGAAAAAAGTTTTAAATCATTTTGAGAATTGTTAGAGAAAGATGTTTCCTCAGATTTTTGTTGTTTTAAATATTTCGAAATTAATTTTTCTTTAATTTGAGGATCATCTACAACTTTTAGGAGATCTAAAATTTCATTGCTTAAAACATTAATTTCCATGTTTTGAAATTAGAAAATAATTTGATAAAGACCTTCTTCTGATATATCAGAAGGGTTTTTGCAACAATTTTTTTGCAATTTATTGAACACTGATCTTCTTCTTCTGAAGAATAAAAGCTTTCATATTCTAAAATATTTAGATTTTCTTCTTCTGAGAATGGTGTTTTGAATAATATTTTAGATGGTTTTGAATAATTATCATGTTCAACCGTTTATCAGAGCCATGTGCTCTTAAAATAAAATCATGTTCAACGTTTGAATGTACAAATCAACACTTATTCTTTTAAATGAATATTTTAAAGAGCAACGATACTGTTAAAAACAGTATTGAAGAGGAGTATGAAATTCCTCATAATTTTGATTTATTAAACAAATGGACTATTCCAAAAATGGAACACAAACTAATTTATAAATTAGGAACCTTTAAAAAATTAGGATTAAAACAAGTTGTTAAAACAACTGAAGAAACATTTTCTTTAAACAAAGAAGACATGGTTATTAAATTATTGTTAAATAAAGATTTAAATAAATATAAGAAAGATTATAAATTTCTACACATAGGGCTTGTGCAAATTGCATTCAAACCCTTAACTTTAAAAGGTCTTCAAGAAAGTTTTGTAGCAGCTCTTAGAGATGCTAGAAATCTGGACTGGAAATAATCTCTTATACGAATTGTTCAAACTAGTCTGGCTCATGGACCAGTCTATTTCAATGTTTATCCTAATTTGCAATTATCTTTATCAGATGTTAATATTTCAGATGCTTTAACATTAAATGTTAAGACTCATGGTTATAACTATGCTCGAGGGACAAGAAGTTATCTGTATCTGTTATAGAATATATTATAAGCCTTTATACACTTTAAATTCATAGTGTAGAATGGTTGATAAACCATTAAATGAAACTATAGTCATAGAAACTAATTTTGGTAAATCAAATATAACTACCAGAAGAAAAATTAAATGGGAAGAGATTAACTTTCCAAAAAATTGGGTTCTTGATAAAGTCACAACATCTCCACAATATGTAGATAATAATCCTTTAGATGTTATACAAACTAAAGAAGGAACTGTTCAAATTCTTTTTGAACAACTCAGAAATACTCCTTCTTTACCTAGATCTATGTCTTCTAGATCTTTATCCTCTCAACAACATATATCTCCATTAGGATATACTGTTAGAAGTCCTTCTAGAGCTTCTACTTCAAGAATAAGAGAAAATTTCCCTACAACAGAAACATTCAACAGATTAATAATAAATTCTGATAATATAGTTACAGGAGCTCAAGTAGATCCAGAATCAACTGAATCAGAAGTCGATTTTGTTTAATGGATTTTAAAGAAATAATAGACTTTACGCCGGGATCTCCGGTAAGAAAAGAGATTAGTAAAGAATTTCAATTACCCAAATGTGAATTATTTAGAAATTGGTTTTTTAAAAATTTTAAAGAAACTGATATAAATTTCTTTAAAGATGAATATTATAAAGATCTGATTATTAAAAATGAGGTTATAACTTTTATTCCATGGTTTATAAAAAGTTATACTGGGAGTATTATCTCTGTTATTGAATAAAAATTTAATGTTAATGGAGATATAATCTCTAGGGTTTTCCCTCCTACACAATCTTTTAAAATAGAAAAAGATAATGAGATAAGATATTATCAAATTTTTCAAAAATTATCAGAAGATAATACTTTACATGTTACCGTTTCTCTTATAAATGAGTTAATTAAACAACATAATTACACGAATTTATACTTACGTGTGTGTATATATATATATATATATATCATAATTTAATGAAAAAATAACATAAATTCTATTTTTATCCACAAATAAATAATTAATACATAAAATAATTAATTAATATCAATTAATAACTAATATATCAATAATAAATGTAACATAATTTAAAAGAATTTGATTATCTTGGACCTCTACTTGTTGAAATATTGAAATAAAAAAGTTGCATAGAAAATTTATATAGATGATGTAATGGTTCGATTTTTAAAAATGAAAATTCGTAGAGAACAATTATAGAGATTTTGTTTTTTGATTATGCATTTTTAATGACAAGTATCGTATTATTATTATTATTATTATTTTTTATTAATAATTTTGATTGTTTTTATCGTTTTATTGTGACCCGACCCGGTCCGAAAAAAATTAATATTTAATTATTGACAATCGACCCTAAAATATCTTCGACCCCCATGAAATGTTTTTTTGGGTCCGCTACTTTATCAAGTTACAATGAGTTATACTAGATAATAATGGGCAATCGTACATTATACACGTCTAAATGGACCGTATTAGACCTTAGTATTCACAACAACTATTAATGGACAATGATATGTTTTACAGGACGATATTAAGCTTTACTGAATCATATTTGGACTTAGTGGATCATATTGGGGCTTATTGGACAAATATTAGACCATGATATTGGGTCTTAAGTATATTGTGAAGGGTTATCTTAAATATATATATATATATCTATATCTATATATATATATATATATATATATATATATATATATATATTATACGTGTATATATATTATAATTTAATGAAAAAAATAATATAAGTTCTATTTTTAGTTACAAATAAACAATTAATACATAAAATAATTAATATCAATTAATCCCTATTCTAATAAAAAAAAACTAATTTTTTTTGCCATTTGTCATCACCATATTCATAATCATAATTTTTTTTCCCCTCAAAACCATATTTAAATCCACTATTCAATCTTTTCATATTTTGCTTAACTTTTTTAAAAATTTTCATAAATAAACATTTTACCAAATTAATTCATAATTATTACCATTAACTCAAAATTATTTTTAAATTATCATCAAAAGTGAATATTTAAAAAAAAATTCAAGAGTTAAAAAATAGAAGATTTAAAAAAGCCTACTTTTGTATTTAAATATATATGTGTTAAAATAAAGTTTACTAATATTTAATTAGTAGTTTTTTAATTAAGTTTAATATTTATACATAAATTTTTTATTTTGATTTTAAAATTTTAATAGTTAGTTTTTAATTAAAATTAAGAAATTTATAAATATTTATTTTTAAAAGTGTATTATATTTTAAACTTAATTTTTTATTAAACGACAAGATTTTTTTTCTTCAAAAAAATATGTTTGGCTTCAATTTTAATTTATTATTTTTAACCTTTTTCATATTTAATTTTGTAATTTTAAATTTAAATTGTGTCGATATAGTAAGGAGTGCAATTTTTAAATTTTGGAGTTTAAACTTTTGAATTTAAAAGATGATACTTTGTTGAAATTTAAATTTTGTTTTATTTTAAATGAGATAATAAAACTAACAATATTAAATTATACTTTTGGTAACTACCTTCTTAACTAACTAGTTATTATTCTTAGGATATAGATAATAATACTAACAATATTAAATTATACTTTTGGTATAAGTCTTGATTATAGAATTCCAACAATCTCCCCTAATCAAGACTTTTTTAATGATCTATGGTTGATGTGTGCAATGTGCTAATTTTTCCTTTGTACTTTTAATCCCCGTAAAAAATGTTACTTCTGATCTTCTGTTCAAAACTTTTGTAATTTAGATTCTTGGCTACTTTATTAATGATCTATGGTTGATTATAATATTCCAACAAGCATATGTTTCAAGTAGTTTTTATATTTTGAGAAAATGAATATATAAAATTCTTTATAGCTATTAACATTATGTTTCTCACTGTATCACAGATGGTCAAAAATTGCATTAAAACTTCCGGGAAGAAGCGATAATGAAATAAAGAATTACTGGAACACCCATTTGAAGAAACGAGCGAATTACAATTCCACGTGCGAAACACCAGAACAACATGATATGAATTGTAATTACATGTCCGAAACACCAGAACAAAATGATATTAATGTATCATCTATATGTGAAGCTAACGTAGTTGAGACTACACATGATAATCATGCAAATAATCGTTTTGAATCGCTCTTCTTGCCGACCAGCGAAGATGATAACTCTTCTTCTAGCATCAGTACTACTTCTAGTGATCATGAAGTTGAATTCGGAGATGATTATTATGATCTTTGTTCACCTGGAACGGTTAAAGATGTCCAATGTTTTTGGAAACAATTGTGGGTTGGAGAATTTGGAACTTGGAACCAGTCATGAGAATATAGCCATTGATCATGTCTTTCCGTATTCATACAATGGGGCAACAAGTCCATACAACTTTTACAACAATGATTTTGATACAATCGAGGATTTAGATTCAATTTCATTCAATTGATTCTGAAGTTAATTACTTAATTACTAAGGTTTGGTTATGTACCAGATCTGTCATGTACAAAGTTTCATTATAACTATTGAAGCTTATCTAATATCAATTTACAATGTGTATGTCGCTGGGTTGGTTACTTACTCTCGATATTCTATGTGTAGTTTTTTGTGAAATATAATATCTATTTACATAATTAAAATAACTCAAACTATTATGCCAATTTTTTGATAAATTAATTTTTTACTTAGATGACTATTTAAAAATGTTTGTGGTATCAATATTCTTGATTGATTTCATCCATAAAGTTATCCCCTATACATTGTTTGATACATGGTTAACTATGGAAAATACAATTATGATTATAATCAAATATATTATATATACTCTATTATTTTATCACAGTTTGAGCGTTGAGCGGGAGACTGACGAACAACCAAACTGTCTCGAAAGTCTTGAAACAAGTGTTGGGGCAAGCCTTATGTGAATATATCCGCATATTGTAAACCAGCTCAGATATGTATTACCAAGTCGGACCTTCTCCCGTACAAAGTGGATATCGATTTCCACATGTTTTGTTCTTGATGTAGAACCGGATTTTCTGACAAATACACAATGCAGACGTTGTCACAATAGACGATGAAGGCTTTGCGCAAAGGAACATGTAACTCGAGTAATAAATTGCGCAACCATGAAGTTTCAGCTACAACATTAGCAACCTCCAGCTACTCAGCTTCAAGACTAGACAGTGAAATAGTGGGTTTCTGTTTGGACAACCAGGAAATCAAGTTATCACCCAAGAAGACACCATAACCCGAAGTGGACCGCCTGGAATCGGGACACCTGCCCCAATCAGCATCGGAGTAAGTCGTCAAAGAGTCTATACGAGCCTTAACCAATCAAAGACCATAATACAAGGTGCCACTAACATACCGTAGTATCCATTTCATAACCTCGGAGTGAGAATCGCGTGGTCCACGAATGAACATGCAAATTTGTTGAACTGCATAGGTGATATCTGGTCTAATGAAAGTATGAAACTGCAAGGCATCCTCTAGACCCCGGTACTAAGTGTCATCGAGTAGAAGATTTCCACCACCTGCACTGAGTTTGGTGAACGTGTTCTGATAAAAACGGATAAAGCTAGTTAAAAGAAGATATTTTTGTTTGGAACCGGTTCCACTAGATCCCATCCCTTGACCACCGTTGACTTATCCGATCCGGATCCGATTCCAAAAAATCCGATTTGTGCACCTCTAAGATTAACATCTCAATAAGAGCTTGCATACGCTCGATCGTGTAACAAATGCACCGGCTGACCACTCGGGACATGTTCCATACGTGTTAAAATTTCTTACTACAAACGTTACAATCTTAATAGTTAAATGCAACTTTTTTTGTTGAAATTATGGTAATCACAATAAGGTTGTTAAGAGATTCATTAGATGGGAAAACTAAAACCTACATAATAGCTACTTTGTCACTTTATATCCTGTCTCTAGAAGAAACACAAAACGCACTAGATTATGCATACCGGCCTAAAATCATTAAGAATAGCCTGGAGATTAGGTTCATTTCTAGAATTTTAAATTTTGAGCTTTTTAAATATTCTCTAATTTCCATCTATTAAATAGTTCACGTTAATCAAGAAGGTGACAAAATAAGTAATTGTGAAAGAATCTACATTGAAATCGACAGTTTTAAGCATTAGAAGTATTTAATATATAATATGATCAGTCATTATAAGTATTTAGATAATTATGAATTATATCGTTTTCATTGTCCACTCTTTGTTTGTTTCGCCATGACAATAAACAACATCTAGGGTCAGTATGTAGGGATTTGTCCAGTGTTGCTCAATTAGATTAGTTATAAAAAACGGTTGATAAATAATTTAGGATTGATAATAATTATTTAGTAATTATTAATACGCAACGCAAAGAAACCGATTCAACACAAAATAAAAACCTGACAGGATCTGGGTTACAAAACATACGAACACATAATAAATATTTAATTTACCAATGAGATTAATTATACCTTAGTGGTTAATGATTAACCGGTTGAGACACCTAGGTACAACGAACCGATGCTAGATCACGAACTGATAACGCGAGAGAACGGGAAGCGTTGGGATTAGCCGGAACTTGCAGGAGCAATGCAAAAGAAGGAAATCGATTATTGTTTTTTCTTCTTTTGATCGATAGCTGCTTCAATATCAATTAAGAAGTAAACTACTTCTTGGTTTGCGGCTAAATGATATTGACCGAAAAAGCCAAGAACTTTTCTTCCTCTTTGCAGCAAAGATTATTAGAGTAGAATATAATAGGATTAATCCTATTATATAATTACAAACCCTACTATTTTTTCCCGGGTCCAAAGTCTAATACGAGATGTAAAAGCCCGATCCCGTTTTATGGTAATTATCTTCATTCATCCTTTCTGTAAAAGACATAAATTGAATCAATGAGACATGGGTTAGATTCATTCTCATATAACCTTCAATCATTATTGTTCTCGTTCAAGATTCATAGTGGTCCAATCAAAACACAGTCATTTTGGGTAAGGCCTTACACTTCACAAGTTTGAATCACGAGGGCGCCACGATGTCTAACTGTTACATATCATGTAAGAGTACAAAATCCCTTATCGACTACATACAACTCCCACTGAACTTCAGATCTGTTCCTAACCAATGCCTTTATGACTGGCAGTTACGCGACAGCGGTTGACATTGATTAAAGAACAGTCCTTGGTAAACGAAAGTTCTAGTATGCATCTCAAGTGAGAGGATACTAAATGGGTATACCAATATCAAAAACATCTTATGATTAAAATCCATGAAGATGATTTGAAGCGAGTTACATCCAACGTCATACAAGATGAGGTCTGTGAAATTGGAAGTCAACTACTTGAGTCCAAGTTCAGAATAGTCTTAATTCAGAGTCGTTCCCATGATTCTGATCGACTACGGATAATTAAGAATACAAGATTCATGGATTAAACGTATTAAAATAAAAACACAGTTATAAGATTCAAAGTTGCATTTAACTAGTAAATCAAACTGAATTAAAAAAGTATAACTGTTTAATGTTTGTACATCCAAATACTAAATCAAAACATATCGCTAGAAAAACTAAGACCGATAGCATTTCTGTGCTGATCTTGCTTCTCTTGAGTCATCGGATTAGTGAACGGGTCCGCTAGGTTTTGATCTGTGTCTACTTTGCTTATCACGATGTCACCGCGTTCCACAATTTCCCGTATATAGTGAAACTTTCTGAGAATATGCTTGGCTTTGTGATGAGATCTGGGCTCTTTGGCTTGAGCAATAGCGCATGTGTTATCACAAAATATCTCGATTGGTTTTCGAATACTTGGAACCACATCGAGGTCGGTTATGAATTTCTTCATCCAAGCAACTTCTTTTGCAGCATCTGATGCAGCTATATACTCAGATTCGGTGGTTGAATCCGCCACCACACTCTGCTTGGAGCTCTTCTAAGAGATAGCTCATCCGTTTAGAGTGAATACGAATCCTGATTGTGAGCGAGAGTCATCTCGGTCAGTTTGGAAGCTGGCGTCAGTGTAACATCTTACAGTGAGCTCCTCTTCCAATCCTTCAAATATTAAGAACATGTCTTTAGTCCTTCTCAAGTACTTCAGGATGTTCTTGACTGCAGTCCAATGGGCAATGTCAGGACTTTGCTGAAAACGACTGGTCATGCTTAAAGCATACGAGACGTCATGCCTAGTACATAACATAGCATACATGATAGAACCAATCGCCGAAGCATATGGAATTGCTTCCATACGCTTAGTTGCAATGTCCTTTGAAGGAGATTGCGATTTGTTAAGCACGGTGCCTTTAGTCATGGGAACACCTCCTTTCTTGGAGTTTTCCATATGAAAGTGTGCCATGACTTTGTCTGTGTATGTGCCTTGACTTTCCCTAGAAGCCGCTTAGATCTATCCTTGTAGATCTTGATTCCTAGAATGTAAGCTGCTTCTCCAAGATCTTTCATTGCAAAACAAGTTCCCAACCAGTGTTTAACATCGTTAAGCATAGGGATGTTGTTTCCAATGATAACCATATCATCCACATACAAGATGATGAATGATATAGTGCTCCCACTAGCCTTTCTGTAACACAAGGCTCGTCTTCATTTTTGATAAAACCAAACTCTTTGATCTTTTGAGCAAAACGAAGATTCCAGCTTCGAGGTGCTTGTTTGAGTCCATAAATGGACTTATTTAGTTTACACACCCTATTAGGATATTTTGGATCAACAAAACCATCAGGCTGTACTATATAGACATCTTTAGAGAGATGCCCATTAAGGAAAGCGGTTTTGACATCAATTTGCCATATCTCGTAGTCATAGTACGCTGCTATGACAAGAAATATCCTGATCGATTTGATCATAGCAACGGGCGAGAAGGTTTCATCATAGTCAATACCTTGAGTCTGAGTAAAACCTTTCGCAACTAGCCGTGCTTTATAGGTGTGTATACATTTCCATGCATGTCGGTTTTTCTCTTGAAAATCTATTTTCTCCCTACTGCCTGAGATTCGGGGGGTAGCTCAACCAAGTCCCAGACTTTATTGTCATGCATAGATTGCATTTCTGCATTCATGGCTTCCAGCCATTTTGCAAATTCGGGATATGAAATAGCAGATTTACAGTTAGTAGGTTCGTCATTAGACTCGGCTAATAATAGGACTTCGGTACCCTCAAGATGCCATAGGTATCTGTCAGGTTCTTTGCGAGTCCTTACACTTATGCGAACACTTGTGTTTATGTCTAATTCATCAGCAACAATTTCTTGTTTTTCAGATGCTCCGACTTCATCAGCGGTTGTTTGTGGTTCTCTAATTTCTTCAAGATCCACTATATTATCTCCAGTTTCTCGTTCAAGAATTTCTTTCTCGAGGAAGTGTCCCTTCCTTTTGATGGAAATAACATTTGCATCAGGATGATAGAAATAATATCCGCTTCTGTTATAGTATTCGACGAAAACAACCTTTTCCCCTCTAGGATCGAGCTTGTCATCAGAATCGCCGGTGACATATGCATCACATCCCCATACTCTAAGGTAAGACAGATTGGGTTTAGACCCATGTCATATCTCATATGGAGTCTTGTTTACTTTCTTAGTCGGTGCCAGATTGACAATGCGGGCGACGGTCATAAGAGCATAACTCCAGAAAGAGTGAGGCAAGTTTGTTCTACACATCATCGACCGAACCATATTAAGTAGGGTTCGATTTCTCCTCTCGTTCACGCCATTAAGTTGGGGTGTGCCAGGTGGAGTGGGTTGTGAAACTATTCCACACTCCTTGAGATGATTGATGAACTATGTGCTGAGATATTCACCACTTCAATCTGATCGAAGTGTCTTTATCGTTTTACCGAGTTGGTTTCCCACTTCGTTTTGAAACTCTTTAAACTTTTCAAAAGTTTCATGCTTGTGTTTCATAAGATAGACATAAGCATATCGACTGTAATCGTCGATGAATGAAACGAAGTATCTTTCATGATTATTAGACATGGTTCTGAAAGGGCCATATACATAAGTGTGTATGAGTCCTAGCAGATCCTTGGCTCGTTCACCAATACCGGTGAAGGATCCTTTAGTGAGTTTGCTAGCTAAGCAAGACTTACAGTCTTCAAAGGAGTCATGTCCGGTGGATTCAAGGATCCCTTCAAATTGGAGCCTTTTCATGCGGGCCTTGCTTATGTGACCAAGTCTACAGTGCTATAGAAATGTATCATTAATGCTAGATTTGATACGTTTAGAAAGATAGTATATGTTATTATTAGTTTGAACATCAACCTCATAAATACCATTTCGAGGTTTAGCCTCAAAATAGAAAATATCATTTAAGTAAGCAGAAATAAAAATTCCATTGAAAACATACTTAAAACCTTGTTTAAATAATAAGTAAACTGAAAAAATGTTTCTGGTTAAACCAGGTGCAAACAAACATTTATTTAAGATAACTACAAGGCCAGAAGGACATGAAAGGTGAAATGTTCCAGTTGCTAGAACTGGTACTCTCTTCCCATCACCAACGATGAGTTCCATGTTGCCTTGTTTCAGCTTCTTCCACTTTTTAGGCTCGTGCAATACATTAACGATGTGATAAGCACATCCGGTATCAAATACCCATGTGTCGCTAGAGACAGTGAAAAGTTTAATAACATAAATAGAAATACTTGAAGAGGTCCTTCACCATTGGGTCTCTTCGATCTCAGCTTAACTAGATATTCCAGGCAGTTACGTTTCCAGTGCCCTATCTTGTTGCATTCAGAACATTGACGCTCCTCAGGAGGGGGTGTTTTTGCAACTTGCTTGTTATTGTTGGTGGCAATCTTAGCAGCAACAACAACTTGCTTCTTATCTTTGTTGTTATAACCCCTTCCCTTGGTTTTGGGTTTGTTAACGCCAGCAGATTTGACCATCAACTCTTGATTAGTCTCACTTGATATGCTCATCTCGCCCATTTCCTACATACCGTGCAGTTCGGGCATTGTCTTATCCCATGTGTTCATATTTAAGTTCATTACGAAGTTGTCATAAGAACTAGGGAGAGAGTTCAAGATGAGGTTGCTGTCATTCGGTTTTTCATTTTCAAGCAAAGATTTGAGAGAGAAAGAGGAGTTAGATTCTTTTTCAGTAGACATCTTTTAAATAAGCAAATTAAATGTTAATTAGTATTTTGTATGTAATAAATTCTTATATTAATGACCCATGGCAAGAGTAGAATAAAAATAGAGAATCTGGTTATATCAGTTAGTAATGGCGGCTGTGGCACGCAACATTAGTAAGTGATTTAGGCAGACTGACAATAATTGCCAATTGTGAAAAAATGCACAATTCTCGAGTATGAGGCCACTAAGACAACTCTTGTCTATGCATTGATACGTTTAACCTCATCTGTGCCCACTTTTGGTCTTCATACAGCTGGGGCATGTATTAGAGAGAAAAGTAATAGTCGCCCTAGTACATGTACATGTGGAAGGGTCGGATGTGTCAACGAAACCCTTGCACCTTGGAGGGATAGGTTACGCAACAAGTGCGGTGCTGTGGCTCCAAACACTGGTGTTTCACGTTATGCCACAAGTGTTCCTTATAGTAGGATGACATAGACTAAAGATTTTAAATATGGGATTTAATTTTAGTGTTTTACCGAATAGGGTCAAACACAACGAATGATAAATCATACATTTGTTGTAAAAACCTGTTTTAATATATATTAGATCGTGACAACGTGATGAACCCTTTTATCTCCCAGGACACTTAATTTTAAATAACATATTAAAACTAAATTTGTCGCGATGTAATTAACCAACTAAAAGTTAATAGTTTAAATGAACTATTAAGTTATTCGTTTTGATAATTTAAAATTAGTTTAAATTACAAAACTTTATTGGTTATCATTTATTTTAAAAACAAACTGTTTGTTTTAATATAAAGTATCCACAAGTTGTAAAAAAAAGTTTAGAACTTGTTATTTATTTGATTTTGAAAATTTTGGTATTTGGTTGGTACGTTATAACATTTATAAGATAAAAGCAACCACAATAGCAAACACAAAAATATGTAAATCATATGGCCAAATAAAAGTGTTTGATCTTGCTAGAGCCTAATAGCAATACCAAACTAGGTCACGGGGTCACTACACACAAACAACCACAAGGATGGACTTCGTGCATGCGTCTAGCTGTTCTGTGTGACTCCCACTAAATCCAAGATCATGTCGCCATCTTCAGTTTTATCTTCGGGACTTTATCTTTACAATTTTTATATAGAATAAAAAAAATAAAACCCTAAGCTATTACAACTTTGAGCCATCAAAGTGTGCCAAAAAAATAAAAGCTAGCCTATTACAACTTTGAGCCATCAAATGAGCCAAATCCATAAAACCAAAAACAGAAAACAAACACAAGACAGGATCAGGCCAGATTTACATATTTATCAAAATCAAACAACCGGGCAATTCTTTTGGTCAAATAGAATAAATAAAACTTTGATCAAAATAAATAAAAAATAAATTTCCCTAAAAAATAAATATAGATCGTAAACTTTAAACAAGTTAGAGTTTGTGATCTATAACCGGTTAAAAGACCGGATCCGATTCGTATGTCGCAACCAAGGCTCTGATACCACTGTAGGGTTTTGTCCAGTGTTGATCAGTTAGATAAGTTATCAAAAACGGTTGATAAATAATTTTAGATTGATAATAATTATTTAGTAATTGTTAATACACAGCGGAAAGAAACCGAGTCAACACAAAATAAAACCCGACAGGATCTGGGTTACAAAACATACGAACACAGAATAAATATTTAATCTACCAATGAGATTAATTATATCTTAGTGGTTAATGATTAACCGGTTGAGACACCTAGGTACAACGAACCGATGTTAGATCACGAACCGATAAGGCGAGAGAACGGGAAGCGTCGGAATTAGTCTGAACTTGCAGGAGCAATGCCAAAGAAGGAAATCGATTATTGTTTTTGCTTCTTTTGATCGATAGCTGCTTCAATATCAATTAAGAAGTAAACTACTTCTTGGTTTGCGGCTAAATGATATTGACCGAAAAAGCCAAGAACTTTTCTTCCTCTTTGCGGCAAAGATTATTAGGGTAGAATATAATAGGATTAATCCTATTATATATAATTACAAACCCTACTAATTTTTCTCGAGTCCAAAGTCTAATACGAGATGTAAAAGCCTGATCCCGTTTTAATGTTTTAATAAAAAGATTAAAACAATATATAACTATTATTTATAAAAACCAGTATAAATAATAATTCCCGTCTAACGAATATACATAAATATATATCGTCTCGCTAACAGTTCGTAATTACTAGTTAAACGGGTTAAGTGGATTTAATGTTCGTTGCCCTAGGTGTAACTCTTACGGGTCAAACTCAGTTAGTAGCGTTAAATAATCGGGACCGGACATATAATTCCAACACAGTCACTATCAGGGGTTGGTTTGTTTTTTAGACAACCATTTTTCATTCATGTACAACTGTATGTGGTACTTTTCAATGTTAAAAGCAAAGACGAGTTAAAATTTTTAATATTAGATAAGGATTTAAAAATTACAAATAAAACATTCAACGTTGAATACAAAGAAATCTTTACACATTAATCATATTCAACATTTTTTTTAAAAACATTGTATTGTTTATTCACGAGTACCGTGTGATACAGATTCTAACACAAGTTAACTATAAAAGAAAATATTTAAGACATTACGTTCTCATAGCCATCGTTTTGTTTTAAGATGTCAAGTCACAATCGCATAAGCAACTTGTCTGCCATAGTGCCATGTATCATTCGTTGTTGGTGCCACATGAAACTTTCAAAAGATGTTCCATTGTTCCCTGCACGTGGTCAAAGAAGTACGAACCCTTTTTAAATTAAAAATAATTCTCGTAGCTTAGCCAAATATGGATATTTAAGATGATTTTGTATAATTATGAAAACAGTAAAAAATGGTATTTTCCACAAAATTAATTATCAACACACAAATCATGTTACAATTTGTTGTTTGGAAAACTATTTATCGTGTTAGAATTTTTTTGTTATAAAATGCATGTTTGGAAAAGGTATAATACTATTATTAATTAGAAACAAGTGTAGCTGTCAAATTGTAATAAATAAACTAATAGCAACTCAATTGATAACATTTTCAGTGTATAATCCCACCTACTATATTATCATAATCGCTTAAAATGTTAACCTATGAATGTTGATGATTATTAGGACCAAAACAATGATGGTTAGTGACCGAGTAGTTATTATTACAGTCTTATTATATAATACTAATAATAATTGTTATTATTACCATTATTATATATAATAATAAATATTATTATTATAACAGTTTTCATAGTAATTATAATAATTAAAGTATTAATATATAGAGAAAGTTAAATGAGCTAACGTGGGGCGAACCCAATTATAGTATAAGTAACAGTTGCACGTGAAAAAAGCTACATATAATTTCTACCTGATTATATAATGTTATAAATTTCATGAGCCTGATTAAAATATTATTTCATAAACATACGCGCGTGGATATTTGCTTTAATATCTAAAATTTGTTTTGATTTAGAAAGAAGAAAAGGATTTTGAGAACCAAGTTATAAATTTGCGAAATAAGTAGATACATTATTTAGCATGAAATGTTTTTCAAATTAAATATGTTATATTCTTTCTATCCTAATAATACATCTCAAAAAAGTAGATAATTATTTTATGAATTAAAACAGCCATGTTTTCTATTTATGATTTGCAAGAGTTGTTTTCCAGCTATGTACACAAATTCTTTATCAAATAAAAAATATGACAATTCCTAACATCCAAAAAATATCACAAAACAATTTTGTTAACATTAATTAATATGCTTAACATTTTTAATATTAAAACAATTATTGTATTAGAAAATAGAAAACTATAAACATACAACAATCTTTTTTTTTAATATTTTTTTCTTTTATGGAAGAGCAGAAATATACAGTACCACAACCTAAGGCTGAGGGGAGTGGTCGTGTGAAAGGCCCGTAAAAGATGACATGACAGCGTGGGTGGCGTGGACCACGTTAGTGGGTCTTCACCGTGGAGATTATCACGGTCATGGGTTTTGAAAGAAAGGATTATTGCTGAAGAACAATGGTCGGAACTATTCCACGTGCAAAGTCCGTGACGCTTTCATTTTTTTTACTTTTTTAATATAGTGTCTGTGACAAAAGAAAGGATTTCAATAAAATAATTAAAAGAATTTGGTTAATAAATAAAGGTATTTAATAATCTATAATATAATAAATAATGGTTTTTTCATGACACGTGTCGCCTTCACATTCATTCTCATCAATTTTTTTTTCGCATATCTCTTATTAAATGCACCTCTTATTTTTAACAACAATATATATTTAAAGAAAATATTAATTATACTAATAAAACACATTTATTTTAAATTATCACTTATGAAATTTTAAAAATCTAATTATTTAACTTTTATATTCAATCAAATAATAA
This sequence comes from Smallanthus sonchifolius, assembly GCA_023525975.1. Lineage (NCBI taxonomy): Eukaryota > Viridiplantae > Streptophyta > Magnoliopsida > Asterales > Asteraceae > Smallanthus > Smallanthus sonchifolius. Next base: position 73,051,685 of record CM042029.1, read on the forward strand.
ATAAAAAATAAATTACATTAAATAATATTTAATTTATTTTCAAAACCCAATTATATATTAGTTTTTTTACATATTTTGAGTTTTGTTTTCTATTATTAGTAACTGATACATTTTTACACGTGTAAAATATACACATAAAAATTTAAAAATTTTATTTATTGATATTTTTCACCCGTGTATATACACAGGATCTAAACTAGTGAACTAATATTTTAGTGTTTCTGTGCAAGTATAGGTGAATTTTTCAAATTAAAATGCAGTATTAAGTAATAAATTAATAATAAACATTACTCATTTTATTCTTTACTCATTTTATTCTGGGTTTTTATAATCTATTACTTTAAAATTATCTTTTCATAATCAAATTAATATTAAATTAAATTAGAAAAAAAATGACGTGACAGTGTAAAAATGTGGAACCATTTCTCCTTAATATGAAGAATGTGAAAAAGCTGTAAAATCTGATTTGACACTGACATGAAAAGGTATAAAAATATGAAACCACTCTCCTTAACCTAAGAGACCAATTGCTACTTTAATTTTCTTGAGTGTAATCATTTGTCGACCTCATAGATATACTTTCCTTTTTTAGAAATTCGAAATATAATAATAGTTAGGGGTGTGTGTAGGAGGGGCTTGTGGGGGTGGGGGAGGGGGGGAGCTGTTTCACTAGTATATATATAGCCGCCACAGAATCATTTCACTCCACCATTTCATTTTACTGATTCTAGTTTATAACTAAATAACTTTTCATAGAAGTGATGAGGTCTCCTAGCAGTGAGATGAAGACAGATTTGAAGAAAGGGTCATGGAGCCATGAACAAGATGAGATGTTTAAATCTTATATCAATAGATACGGCATCTGGAATTGGTCTCATATGCCCAAATTTGCTGGTAATTACTACTAGAAAACTAGGTATTTCCGGTTGCAAATTTCGGTCGTAAAAATCCAGATTTGTTGATTGTTTTTTCCATTTGTACGTTTGTAGGTTTAAACCGAAGCGGAAAGAGTTGCAGGCTTCGATGAATGAATTATCTTAAACCGGACGTAAAAAGAGGGAAGTTCTCTCAAGAAGAAGAAGAAATCATACTCCATTATCATTCACTTCTAGGCAATAAGTAAGCATATGTTTCAACTAGTTTTTTTTATTTTAAGAAAATGTACACATAAAATTCTTTATTAGTATTAACAAATTGTTTCTCCTTATTTATTGTATTCACAGATGGTCAAAAATTGCATCAAAACTTCCTGGAAGAAGCGATAATGAAATAAAGAATTACTGGAATACGCATATGAAGAAACGTGCGAATTACAATTCCATATGCGAAACACCAGAACAACATGATATGAGTGTAGTTGAGAAAATACGAGATAATCTTGCAAACAATCGTTTTGGATCGCTCTTGTTGCCAGCCTACGAAGATGATAACTCTTCTTCTAGCAGCAGTACTACGTCTAATGATCATGAAGTTGAATTCAGAGATGATTATTATGATCTTTTTTCACCTGGAACCGTTAAAGATGTCCAATGTTTTTGGAAACAATTTTGTGGGTTGGAGAACTTGGAACCAGTCATGAGAATATAGCCATTGATCCTGTCTTTCCGTATTCATACGATGAGGAAACAAGTCCATACAACTTTTACAACAATGATTTTGATACCATCAAGGATTTAATTTGAACTTAGTAGTAAGTAGGTTGCCACATGTTTGTATTGATTGCTAATTTATTAATTCATATGAGTCGTTTATGTAAATAGTCAAAAGTCATGTTTTAGAGTCTTTTATGTAGTATTGTCAGTCAAGTATTCTTGGTGTTGGAAACAAAAAGTGGAAACCGTTAATGCAACGGTTCACAATGGTGGCGACGATTCATTCTAGGGTTAGAAAACCATCAAGTATGTAATCAATTGTTACGATTATTCAATAAAAATTCAAGTTTATTGGTTCATCGTTATTGTTTTCAATTGTGTATTCCAGAATTGGTGATTGAAATCAATCGCGGATTCAAGGTAAGTTTGTAGGTTGTTCCTATATTTATTTTTGAACATCAACCTCACAAAAAGGTAGATTGTTGTTGTTGCTTTCTGTTCATCGATCAAGAAAACGCCGCAAGTGTTGATGTTGTTTGGTTACATCGAAGGATCAAAGCCAAGAGAAGAGGTTACTATTGTTGGTTCATTGATCAGAAGACGAACACAAAGGTGAGTTTATCGTCGTCTATATCATCAAAGTATGGAACAAACAAGGTAGAAAAGAGAAGCGAAGAGACTGAAAGGGTTGTTTCGGTTGGTACAAATCCATACGCAAAACTAACAGAGACAGAATCATGTGGTGGTCAAGAAAGTAATTTGGAGTTTTTTTATCAAGAATTCATAATCATATCAGAGAAGGCTCTCAAATTTCCAAGTTTTGCATTTCTAATCAAATCTGGAATTTACATTTCCCATACCAACAACAGATTAGATTTTGGTTTTTGATTTCATTTTAGAAGTTAGTATTGAACTTTTGAATCACATTTGGTTTTAGAAGAAAAACGTAAGAAACAATGTTTGAACCATCCTCATCGTATAAAAATAAAGAAATTGTAATACACAAGGAAGTTTTTTACGGACGATGTTTGTTTTGTTTCGTACATTTGCATTTATAGCTCAAACTTAATGAATGTCAAGTTCGTGATGATCCCTTGGCTCATCGTCGCCTTGTTGGTAAACTCAACTAACTCACTAACACTCGGCCTGATCTTACCTTTGCGGTTAAGTTTCTCAGCCAGTTTATGACTGATCCGCGTGTTCCTCATCGGGATGCTGCGTGGCATACTCTTCGTTATGTCAAAGTCACTCATTCTCAAGGGTTGTTCTTTAATGATGCTCCAGATATTACTTTATCTGCCTATTGTGATTCTGATTGGCGGATTGCCCTAATACTCAGCGTTCTGTCAGTGGCTATTTCATTTCTCTTGGGGGCAGTCTATTACTTGGAAATCCAAGAAGCAAACTACTGTTTCTCTTAGCTTTGCTGAGGCTGAGTATCGGTGTCTTTGCAGTGTCATACAGGAACTTGCTTCATTAACTCGGCTATTTGTGGAGTTTCAGCTTCCCAATCTTACTCCCGTTCCTCTTATAAGCAAGTTCACTTGTTTTAATAGAGGCGAACTTAAATAGACTATTTGTAATCATTATTGAGTTATCAATCAAATCATTCATTTTACCCCCAATCATTCTCCCGTTTATCATTCTCGCTTATTTTTAGCGTTCACTCTCAATACCATAACAACAATTCCTTAAGCATCGATTTCTGTTCTTCCAAGGAAACGTAAATGGAATCTACATCCCGACGAAGCTGTTTGTGAGAGTCCTGTACTGCTTTAAGGCCATCATCGAGAACCTTCAAGCTAGTGCGATAAGCCGTATTTGCCGATGAACAATGAAAGCACCAATGTATTGTGATTTGATAAAGAAAATAGTACAATTGGAATACTAAACAGAAAGTTGCAGGGTTATTGATTCAAGAGGATGTGAGAAAAGAAACCATTATAGAGTGAGATGGGAAGGAATGAAAAAGACTAACAAATTAGCATGCTCTCTCTCTACACATCCTTACCTTATGTAATGCCTGACACACTAGTTTGTTACTCAATTCCTGAGGTGGCACTGAGAACATAATCCTCCAATCATTTGGGTAATTTCCTAGCCCGGTTTTCTTTCTTTGCTGAGCTTATAACAATGCTTGGTCCATTAGTTCTCGGTCCAATAGTTTCCTTCATGTTATGGTTTAGAGTTAATGGGTCAATAATGGGCTGCAAGTCCAAAGTTTATGTTGGGTCTGCATGGGTTTGACAAAGCCCAGCACGTGTTTCTTATTGTAGTTTGAATTAGCAAGTGTACGTTAGAAAGTCAAGGCTAGCCCTAGTCTTTAGGTACACGTTTATGTTTGTTGAGTCTGTTTCTGATTTCGTATTATGTGTGTTTGTAAGGCTATATATAGCCCTCTAGTTCTATGAATAAAGTACTAGAAAATTGAGTGAGCATTCTTGATATTACTTGTGCATTACAAGTGGTATCAGAGCATATCTGGGAGAGATTTTACGAGTGTTTTAGAGTTCTTTTTCATGGCCGATGAAGCATCAAACTTTCAGGTTACGGTTTGATGGTGATTATGATCAGTGGTACATGGTAATGGAGACTCTTCTAAGGTCCAAAGAGTATTGGGTGGTGATTGAAAATGGGTTTCAGGAACCCAGACAAGGGGAACAACTCACCCCACGTTGAGAACAACCTTAGAGACGATGAAAATTAAAGATCTGAAGGCGCGGAATTATCTATTTCAGTCAATAGATAAACAGATCTTAAAGACTATTGCCCAGAAGAATTCGGCCAAACAGATTTGGGATGCTATGCATACCAAATATAAGGGCAATACGAGAGTCAAGAGGGCTCAGTTACAACGGTTGCGGAGAAAGTTCGAAACTCTAGAGATGAGAGATGGTGAAACAGTTACTGAGTTTTTCAGTAAGGTTATGATCATAGCTAACAACATGCAGACCTGTGGGTAAGACATGGCTGAAGTGAAGGTGGTGGAAAAGGTGCTTCGTTCCCTCACCGAAAACTTCAACTTTGTGGTCTGTACCATTGAAGAATCAAAGGACATTGATGAACTCTCCATTGATGAGTTACAAAGTTCTTTGCTTGTTCATGAACAAAAGCTACTAAAGAAGGGAGGAGAATATGAGGCAATGAAAACTAAGTATGAGTCCTCTAATGGACGAGGACGAGGACGAGGACGTGGCAGGACATCCATTAGAGGATAAGGAAGGGGTAGAGGAAGAGGCCGAGGTGAGTTCGATATAAAAAATGATTGAATGCTATCAATGTCACCAAATGGGTCACTTTGCTTATGAATGTCCAAGGGGAGAAAAGTCGGTGAACTACACGGAGTTTCACGAACGTGAAGATCTGCTCCTTATGACCCATGCAGAAATCTCATCTGAACCAAAAAGGAGGATTTGGTTCCTAGACTCTGCATGTTCGAATCACATGACAGGAGCCAATGAGTGGTTCATCAGCTTAGATGATAGTTTTAATCATACTGTCAAGCTAGGCAAAGACTTGAGATTAAATGTGCAAGGCATTGGAGATGTACGCCTAGAAGTGGAAGGTATCACTCAAGTCATAACCAGGGTGTATTATGTCCCTGAACTCACCTCAAATCTGTTAAGTTTAGGCCAACTTCAGGAAAGTGACTTATCCCTGAACTCACCTCAAATCTGTTAAGTTTAGGCCAACTTCAGGAAAGGGACTTAACCATTGTAATCAAGCAAGGCCTATGCAAGATTTTTCACCCGGGGCGAGGACTAATAGCCACTTCAAGAATGACCAAGAATAGGATGTTTCTTGTTAATGCAACAGCCAAGCCTATTACCAGTAGATGCATGAAAGTAGATGAAGATAACAACAGTCAGATTTGGCATAAGAGGTTTAGCCATATAAGTAACAAGTCCATTAGGACCATGTAATACAGACAAATGGTGAAGGGCATATCTCTAGTAGCTGAGCAAAGTAGAGATTGTGCAATATGCAAACTAGGCAAACAGCAGCGTGAGGCCATTCACAAACAAAGTAAGTGGAGAGCAACTAGTAAACTGGAACTGCTGCACACTGATCTCTGTGGGCCCATTGATCCAATATCCCCAAGTGGAAAAAGGTACGTAATGGTTATTATAGATGATTACTCTAGAAAGGGATGAGTTTATTTTTTATCCAAAAAGGATGAGGCCTTGGGAATATTCAAACATTTTAAAAGTATGGTTGAGAATGAAACTAGGATTACTATAAAAGGATTGAGAAGTGATCGAGGTGGTGAGTTTACTTCAAAGGATTTTAATGAATTTTGTGAAGTAAATGGCATCAAAAGACAACTCACCGCTTCTTACACTCCACAACAGAATGGAGTGGCAGAAAGACGAAATAAGACACTTATGAATATGGTGAGGTGTCTTCTGATTGAAAAGGATATGCCCAAGTGGTTTTGGACAGAAGCAACCAATTGGGCATGTCATATCAGAAAACATGTGTGTTACAACAACATTAGAAGATAAAGTTCCTGAAGAAGTCTGGTCAGAACATAAGCCTAATGTTGATTACTTCAAGGTATTTGGATGTATTGGGTATGTCCTTATCCAAGCACAACTCATATCCAAATTAGATAATCGAAGTCACAAGTGCATCTTCTTGGGTAATAGTGCTGAATCCAAGGCATTCAAGATGTATGATCCCATTCAAAAGAAAGTGGTCATTAGCAAAGATGTTGAGTTCTTTGAAGGGGAGAAATGGGATTGGAAGAAGGCAGAATTTGGTACCCCGGATTTAATTATCCCTAATGATGAAGAGATAAAAGGAGAAGGGATGAACACAACATAGGTTGATACTCCCACTCAACCAGACACCTCCAACACTAGTTGTGGTACTAGTTCAAGTACAAGTGCATCTGATGAGGAACCTCCTTCACCTTAGGAGGATAGGTTCAGCTCTTGTTTGGATGCATGATTACCAAACTGGGGAAGGACTATCCGATGAGGAGAGTAATTTTGCAATGTTCAGTTCCCGTGGAGATCCCACCAGTTTTAAAGAAGCAATTAAAGAAGATAAATGGAATCAAGCCATGGATTCTGAGATAGAAGCAATAGAGAAAAACCAAACTTGGGAGCTTGTTGAAGCACCTAAGGATGCAAAGGCAATTGGTGTCAAATGGGTCTACAAAACTAAGTTGAATGAGAAAGGGGAAGTTGACAAGCACAAAGCAAGGTTAGTGGTAAAAGGCTATGCACAAAGAAAGGGATTGACTATGACGAGGTATATGCTCCAGTAGCTCGTTGGGATACCATCCGTACTCTACTGTCCATAGCAGCATAAAAGAATTGGGTGATTTACCAACTTGATGTCAAAAGTGCATTCCTTCATGGGGAGCTGAAGGAAAATGTTTTTATCACTCATCCACCAGTTTTTGTGAAAAGAGGTGAGGAAGAAAAGGTGTACTGATGTAGGGACAAATGTCCCGTGTTTAAGAGTCGTTTTGTATGCGTTTTAATAGTTTAACTTTGTTTATAGAGTCGGTTTTACGTTGCTATTTGTTTTTGAGTGTGTTGCAGGTATTGAGTGCTAAATGAGCGAATAACGAGGCATAAATGAGAAGGCACGAAAGTAGAGGGATCAAAAGGGTAAAATGTCAAAAGTTATGGAAAAATGAGTCTTCGCGGTACGCGAAGACCGGGACTAACTCTCTCGCGGTACGCGAGGAAATGGAAATCCCCGGCCGACTACTTTGTCCTTCGCGGTACGCAAAGGACTGAGCCCAACCTCTCACGGTATGCGAGGAAACCAGAAGGCGCCCCCGACTAGTTTGTCCCTCGCGGTACACGAGGGACTTGTCTCCAATCTTCGCGGTACGCGAAGGATCTCTGGATCAGCAAAAAAAAGCCCTAATTCTCATTAAACCCAACAGCAGCCCCCATTCTCGAGAATTCTTCTTCTAGCCGATTTTAGAGAGACCAAGGGCGATTTCCAGAGCCAAGATCAGTTCCAGATCAAGGATTGAAGCTATGCTCGTGTGCCTGACAAGCATTCGTGGCTAAGCTACATGTGGCTTCCTCCCAAAGGATGGTTCGTTTAGGTTTATTGCTTTATTCAGTTGTTTTTATGTATGGATCTTGTTAGCTTTTGACAATAGCTTGATAGATTGATGTATTGATTGAGTTAAACAATTTATTTGAATGCTTGAGTTTATTTTCTTTACAACTTGTGTTCGGTTGATGACAAAACCTTGTAGCCGGGTTGGGTGACTAAAGCGGGTAACTTGGTGTTCGTAAATTGGGTATTTGAATTGTGCAAGCTATGACACGTTAGTCGTATAGGTTGTTGACAACAGCTTATCTTCAATTACTATTTCAATTGATTTTCCAACACTATGTCTATATGGTGTCCATTCAATGACTGAGTATTGCCTGAGTCTTGAACCTGAAGTTTGGGAAGGAGTTACACCTTGGTTTGATCTGTGTGTTTCATTCTAGTTTATAAACTAAGCAACTTCGCTAACCACTGATTCCTCGTGGATACGATACTCTTCTTACCCTTACTAGTTAAGTGTTTAAGGATTGTTTTTGACCGACCAAACGACATCGATCAAAATGGCGCCGTTGTCGGGGAATCGGTGCGCTTAGTTTTATTGCTTTAGTTTATTTACTTGATTTTAATTTTTAACAAAAACCTAAAAATATTCCTCTTGCTTTTGTTTTTATTTTTATTTTGTTTATTCCTTTGTTCAGAGTTACTCGGTTGTGCTACATGTGCAGGTTGACATGGACAGGAATTATTATGGTGACCAAGACTACTATGAGCCGTGCAACAACTGTGGCATCACTGGTCACTGGGCACAAGATTGCCCAAGATACAATCAATATGGTGGTGGTCCTAAGTATCCAAACTATCAGGACGATTACAACCAAGACTACCACCCAAGCAGGCCACCTGATCAAGACAACTGTCACTATGAACTGGATGCCATCCGGTCAGATATGAAGGATATGGCCAAGGTGATACAAGCAGTGGTGCAGCAACAGGAGAGTCAGGAAAAAGCTCATCAGGCTTTGGTGGATCTAGTTGCCAACTTAACTGGGATCGTCGGGTCACTCATCAAGGAAGTAGGTAAGCCTCGATGTGCACATCAGTCCTCCAGTTCTGAAACCACCACTAGTGCACACCTCAATGCTGTAAGATTCCCTTCCTCATTTGAATACCCTGCCCGTGAACCAACTCCACCACCGGTTGTAGACAAAGTGGTGGAGTACAGTGATTCTTAATCTGACCTTAATCGGGATTTTATTTCACAACATAAATTGAAAACTGAAAACGTGAATAAACCTGTAAGGATTCCATTCCCAAATGCTACAATCAAACCATTTTCAAAAGAAAAAGATCCAACACAGGATGAACGATGGGAAAAGTTTGAAAAGAGTAAAATTAACTCTTTATTTTTAAATACGCTTAAACAAGATCCTGAAAATGTTGAATGTTTGAAAGGTTTGTGTACCCGTAAACGACGACACAAATGTACTGAACAGGTAAAGCTAAGTGCTACTGTGAATGTCGTGTTCACGGGTACCCTTCCCCCGAAACTCTAAGATCCAGGAGCACCTATTATTTCTATACAAATAGGTGCAATTACACTAGATAAAGCATTGTTGGATCTTGGAGCATCTGTGAGTATAATTCCTGGGAGTCTGTATGATCAGCATGATTTTGGCTTACAGAGTTAACACCACTGTGGTGTTGGCTGATCAGACTCCCACACATCCTCGGGGGATTGTAAAGGATGTGATTGTGAAGGTGAAGGAGTTTTACTACCCAGTGGATTTCTTGGTGTTAGACTGTGTCAAGAACACATAGCCAACAATCATTTTGGGTAGACCATTCTTGTCCACTGCACAGGCGGATATTAACTGTGCTGAGGGAACGGTAAGGATGAGGTTTGGGGCTCAGAAATTGAGTCTTAAAATATTCTCAAACTTGCCAACCCCGAAAGCTAACAAAGGTGGATCACCTGAAAAGGTGAATCACACAGTAAAGAATGTTTGTGTTATGTTTGAATGGTCAGCTGAACAGAAGGATGGAGAAACTCCGGGGAAAAGGAAGAAACGGGTCAAAAAGAGAAGGCGGAAAGGGAAGAAACCACAGGTTCCGGATATAGAACGAGAACTCTTTGCTCTGTTTGTGCAAGCATGGAGGAAATTCGACAATGAAAGGAACCTAAGTGTGGGGAAGGAGGAGTGCAAGCATCCCACCCGACCACCATGACTCAAGTAAGGTACACCGCGTCTGGCTGAAGTCGTTAAACTTAGCACTCTTAGGAGGAAGCCTAAGGTATGTTTTATTTTAATGTCTAGTTACATGAACTTTGCGGGTGTGTTCAATAGAAACCCTCACGAGACTAAACTCGTCCACTCGGCTACCGAGGGGTTTAAATGGCTTGGTGCATACGCTAAATGCATCCGTGATTCCTACGAAAGTGAGTTACGTTCTATCTTTGTTTTTTGTGCTTTTGTGTGTGAACCGGCCAAGTGTGGGGATGTCACATGGGTAACAAGCACGCGGGGTGCAATTGGGCACGTGTGCAAGTTTTGGAGGATTGAGCAAAATCTGGGTTTTCATGGTGAAAAAAAATTTTCTAAGTTATTTTTGTTCAAAAACTTTCTGTCAACATAAGGTTCTCGCGGTACGCGAGGAACCCTCCTCCATTTCTCGCGGTACGCGGAAGACAAGAGTCAGGGCCGGATTAATTTCTTGTTTCTCGCGGTACGCGAGGTTTTGTCCCCAGTCCTTCGCGGTATGCGAAGGACCTGTAAACCCTAATTTTTTCATTCTTTATTTTTTTATTATTTTTTATTTTTTATTTATTATTATTTTTTTTTGAGTCGTGTCGAGTCCGTTTTGTATTTTAGTCATTATTTTGAGTCGATGTGATGCTTGTGGGTTGTTTCGAGCTTATTTTTGCAGGTTTTTATTGATTCCCCCATACTTAATCTCCATTCGGATGGTGATATCCGGCTTTCGACTGATTCTTGTGTACGCAGCAATCAACTTGTACCCATGGAGCACGATCATGAACGCAATGCTATACGATCGCATATCCAGCTAAGTTGTTTATTTTTTGTTATTTTTCTTTTATTTTTGAGTCGCTCTTCCTACATTGAGTACAATGTAGAGTTTAAGTGTGGAGAGGCAAGACCTTGTCCACGTCTAGTTTGAGTCTTTATTTTGAGTGATTTTTGAGTCAGAAAAATACATAAAAATTTAAAACTTTTCAAAAATGTCCTTGGACTATAATCTGTGCAGTTAATTGGAAAATGATAGGTACAATCGGAACTTTGCTTGTATATAATTGAATTGAATAAATAACAAAAAGCGCGTCTAATTTGTAATGTTTTGGTAGGCCCAACCGATCTAAAGAACTTAAACATCCTGATAGTGTATATATGCTTAATTGATAATTAATTCAGCTTGTCTTGTGGGTTCTCATCTTAGGGGTTTCGGCAAGTTTGAAACTGTCAATATAGGGTGATAGGTACCACTATAAGCAAAAAATTATAAGTTTTTAAAATTACTTGGCACATCAATTTCTTTTATGAAAATAATCCGAAAGTTGATGGCGCCCGCATCCATTATCCATCTTGCATGAGCTTAATTAAATCAATTGAAAGCTTGAGTTCCGTCTATGTGTTTCCCTTCGGGATGGTGAGTTGGAGGATACACTCATGGGCGGGACTTAAGTGATCAATTTTGGATGATTAAGTTAGGAGTACGTGTTTCCCTTCGGGATGGTGACTTGAAGGATACACCCATGCTCCGAAGCTTATGCACTTCATTTCTTAAGAACCGCAGCCTACGTGTCATATATCGTGTTCTAGTGTGATTGAAACACCACTGGGTTAGGTTCATTTATAAAATAATAATAAAAGCTCAAAAGCATGCATCCATCATTCCATAATTTTCCAAAACTTGTAAATTAGTGTTTATAGTGTGGTGGGAAATCTATAAGGTTTAACCCATGCCTAAACATGACCTTGAGATGGGATTAGACTAAGTTGTAGTTCCTGAGAGTGAGACCCATAGATAAACTGTTGCTTGGTAATGAATAGGATAGTAGATCACATAATCGGGGGCTCAATAGATCGGTGGTTGGGTTTAGTCGGATAGAAATACCAATTGTTACAATCAATGCGTGATTATGTTTTAATTGAATGAGATTGTAAAGGCAGGTTCCAATTATGATTCCATTGCATAATTCTTTTTCGAGACGCAAAAGAGTAAGTGTGGGGATGTGATGTAGGGACAAATGTCCCGTGTTTAAGAGTCGTTTTGTATGCGTTTTAATAGTTTAACTTTTCTTATAGAGGCGGTTTTACGTTGTTATTTGTGTTTGAGTGTGTTACAGGTATTGAGTGCTAAATGAGCGAATAACGAGGCATAAATGAGAAGGCATGAAAGTACAAGGATTAAAAGGGTAAAATGTCAAAAGTTCTGGAAAAGTGAGTCTTCGCGGTACGCGAAGACCGGGACTAACCTACTCGCGGTACGCGAGGAAATGGAAATCACCGCCCGACTACTTTGTCCTACGCGGTACGCGAAGGACTGAGCCCAACCTCTCGCGGTACGTGAGGAAACCAGAAGGCGCCACCGACTAGTTTTTCCCTCGCGGTACGCGAGGGACTTGTCTCCAATCTTCGCAGTACGCGAAGGATCTCCGGATCAGCAAAAAAAGCCCTAATTTTCATTAAACCCAACAACAGCCCCTATTCTTGATAATTCTTCTTCTAGCCGATTTTAGAGAGACCAAGGGCGATTTCCAGAGCCAAGGTCAGTTCCAGATCAAGGATTGAAGCTATGCTCATGTGCCTGATAAGCATGCGTGGCTAAGCTGCGTGTGGCTTCCTCCCAAAGGATGGTTCGTTTAGGTTTATTGCTTTATTCAGTTGTTTTTATGTATGGATCTTGTTAACTTTTGACAATAGCTTGATAGATTGATGTATTGATTGAGTTAAATAGTTTATTTAAATGCTTGAGTTTATTTACTTTACAACTTGTGTTCGGTTGATGACAAAACCTTGTAGCCGGGTTGGGTGACTAAAGCGGGTAACTTGGTGTTCGTAAATTTTAGTATTTGAATTGTGCTAGCTGTGACGCGTTAGTCGTATATGTTGTTGACAACAGCTTATCTTCAATTACTATTTCAACTGATTTTCCAGCACTATGTCTATGTGGTGTCCATTGAATTTCTGAGTATTGCATGAGTCTAGAACCTGAAGTTTGGGAAGGAGTTACACCTTTGTTTGATCTGTGTGTTTCGTTCTAGTTTATCAACTAAGCAATTTCTCTAACCACTGTTTCCTCGTGGATACGATACTCTTCTTACCCTTACTAGTTAAGTGTTTAAGGATTGGTTTTGACCAACCAAACGACATCGATCATGTACAAACTCAAAAGAGCTCTCTATGGATTGAAGCAAGCCCCAAGAGCATGGTTCAAAAGAATTGAAAGTTATTTTCTACGTGAAGGTTTTCAAGGAAGCAGCTTTGGTCATACTTTATTCATAAAGAAAGTATGGAACAAAGTAGTTATAGTAAGCCTTTATGTAGATGATCTGATTTACACAGGGAATGACAAAGTAATGTGTGAAGACTTTAAAAGGTCTATGATGCAGGAATTCGAAATGACAGACTGACACAAATCATCTCAAAAAATCAATGTCAAAGATCACCCCACCAAATGATTACTCTTTATTGGAATAGAAATTGATTACAAAACAAGAAGAATCTGAGAATACAGAATGAAGAAGATGATCATGAACTGAATGAATGACCTAACCAACTAATCCGACATTCTTAATCTATTAACAAAGAATTAACAAACTAACTTCTAATCTTGTCACAATTACCCCCATCATCTTGTTTACAAAGAAAGAAATAAACCAAACTTGTAACAACTATTGAAATAATACCAAACAACCCTTGAAGTTTGAAACCATTGTTGAAATCAGATCAATACTTCAACAATCTCCACCTTTGAATGATTTCAACCCACATTCAACAACTTCAAGCAAAATTCAAACTTAGGACCCGATAATACCTTAGTAAATATCTACCTTCTCAAACAAAACCTCTTTATTCTTGACCACATCTCTGATGAAATGCGACTTAACATTTATGTGATTGGCCCTATTATGATATACCTGATTCTTTGTCAGCTGTAATGCTCCATTATTATCACACATAACAACAGATCTATCAACATTCATTCCCAGATCTGTAACAAAACCCCTTAGCCATATGCACTCTTTAACTGCTTCAGTAAGAGCTACATACTCAGCTTCAGTGGATGACAATGTGACTATATGCTGCAATGAAGCTCTCCAACTTACTAGTGAACAAAATACACTAATTGCATAACCAGTTATGGATCTGCCTTTATCCAGATCTTTGGCAAAGTCTAAGCCAGAATACCCCAAAATTACAGCATCACATGCCCCTTTGCCAAAAATAAGCCCAATCTCAATTGACCCATTTAGATACCTAAGTATCCACTTCACAGCCTTCTAATGAGCTTTTCCTATACATGAACTATACCTGCTTACAAGACTAACAACATACCCTATATCAGGTCTTGTACATACCATAAGGTACATCAAACTCCCCACGACATTGGCATAAGGCACCTTCTCCATCCAAACCTTTTCTTCTTCTGTTTGAGGAGAATCTCTGTAAGATAACTTGAAATGAGCTGCAAGTGGTGTAGATACAGGTTTACTACCATCCATTCCATACATGTGCAATATCCTTTTTACATAAGAACTTTTTCTCATAAATAGCAAACATTGACTTCTATCCCTTGTTATTTCCATTCCCAAGATTTTCCTTGCTTCACCAAGCTCTTTCATATCAAACTCTTGCTTAAGCAGCTCTTTAGTTTCTTTGATTACCTGCTTATCACCACATGTTATCAACATGTCATCTACATATAAGAGCAGATAAACATACTCTCCTTTCACATGTTCCCTATAGTATACACAACTATCAAATTTGCTTCTTTCAAACCCATGTGAAACCATATACTCATCAAACCTGAGATACCACTGCCTTGGAGATTGTCTTAGTCCATATAAAGACCTTATCAACAAACATACCTTCTCCTCTTGCCCTTTAACCTCAAAACCCTATGGTTAAACCATATATATCTTCTCATCTAGATTTCCATGCAGAAATGCAGTTTTCACATCAAGTTGTTCTAACTCAAAATTCCTATAAGCTGTTAGAGCAAGCATAACCCTTATAGAAGTGTGCTTCACAACTAGTGAGAATATTTCATTATAATCCACTCCTTCCCTTTTAGTAAAACCCTTAGTTACCAATCTACCCTTATACCTGGGTTTCTCACCTTCCATTCCTTCCTTGATTTTGAATATCCATTTACATGACACCAATTTCTGCTTACCTGGCCTTTCCACCAGTTCCCAAGTACCATTTTTATATAAAGAATTCATCTCTTCTTCCATAGTTGCCATCCACTTTTCTTTATCAACAGAGTTAATTGCTTCAATGTAAGTAAGTGGCTCATTGTTTGATTCTTCTTCAGCAGCAGTAAAAACAAATGCAGAAATGTCTTCTTCATTTCAAAATCTTGCAGGTACCACTACTTGTCTTCTTGTTCTATATTTGGCTATACTATAATCAGTAACAGGAATGCTATTATTTTCAGGAACCTGACTACTAGTACTGGTACTGCCATTATCATTTCCTCCTTCCAATGGCTCCACCTCAATGTGAATATTCTCATTATTAAGGTTGTCATTAAGTTTGTTGCAGTTTCCCATGACGTCTTTATACATCACTCCCTCCTGAAATACTACATTCCTACGTACAATCACCTTGGGACTTCCACTATCCAGCCTCCACAATCTATATCCTTTGACACCCTCAGGATATCCAATCATAATGCATTTTTGTGCCCTGGGATCTAACTTCCCTTGACTGACATGTGAGTATACCAGAGATCCAAACATCCTTAAATTCCCATAGTCTGTTTTAGTTCCTGGCCATCTGTAATATCCGATATTTTTCCGACCTATCTTTTTCCTAAACCTTGGCACGTATCATTTATTTAAAACTCGAATTCGTTTTAAAACTATTCCTTAAACAATAAATATTAATTTAATTAATATATAGTTAAGGAAAAACATTTATACTTGGAATATATATATATATATAAGGCTTATTTAAAAGTATACATATATGAATATGTTAAAATTCTTAAAACTTTATAAGGTTGTAATTACATAATATAAACTTATTTTAATTACTTAAACTTATAAACTAATCAATCTTATAAATCATTTTATAGAAATTATAAAATCATTTGAGAAAACTTATTCAAATTAAACATCTTATTTTGTCTATAGAGTCCGGGGACTGAAACTGTCAATTATTGAAACTTATTTTAAACTAAAATCTAAATTTTATATATAAATGATAAAACCTTTAAACTTCAGGGGCCTGTTCTGCAATTAATCCAAACTTCCAAATCTTGAAACGGTCTCAGGTTCGGGCCTCCCCGGTCTCGGTTCTCAGCCCCTTTTGCGCGAAATCGTGATTCCGTCCAAATTCAGTGTACCTCGAGTCTCGACTCAAGCGTGCGACTGTAACCTAACTGTATTCAATGCTCAACATCGAGCCTAACATCACGCGTAGAGCCGGTTCAAGTCATTTAATCTCAACCGTAAACCTCTCAACCATTCGGGCATTAATTAACAAAATCTGCTATAAATATCGACTCACACACTTGGACGACACCACACACAAACTATCTAAACTATCAATTTCTTCATATTGCATCCACATTGTTCGATCGATTCCAGCGACCGCCGAGTCCAAACCCAAGCTCGTTCTCTCTCGATTCTACACCATTTCAGGTAAGTTTTGAGTCATTGGGTTCGTTTTCTCTTGAAGATCGAAAGCCCTCTGTTTAATTTCATTAACAGAGGGCAAATCGATGTGTATTTGGCCAATTTCGATTCTAGGGTTCATACGGTTTGGGGCTTGATTCGGGAATCTGTTTAACCATTTCTTTTTCCGTGTATTACACTAACGAGACCCGTAGTCGGGCGGTTAGTGTGTGTGTGTGCGCCTCGACTCGGTCAGTGACCCGGGTTCGAGCCTGTGTAGCCTAGTTTTGTCCATTTTAATTTTTTTTTAGCCTTTCCCAAACAGTTTTAAACTCTAAATTTTTTTATAAAATCTGTTAAACTTATATAAACCCAGAAATGGCTTTTATCTACACTTTTGTATTCTGCAACTATTTTAACTAAATTAAACTTAGTTAAAATTTATAAAAAAGAAATTAATTCTTTAAAAATAGTTGTAAACATTTAAAAACTATAAAAATACTTTTAAACTCTATAAAACTTATACAATAAACAGAAAATAATTTATAAAACTTAATTTAACATAAAACTTTAGTTATTTTCTGTTTAAAACTTAAAACTTTAAATAAATAACCTATATAAATTTTATAAACAATTTATAAAATTTCACACTACTTAGGAAACATAAACTTGTAAAAACTTGTGATTTATTTAAAACTAAATCAAGACTCATTTATTTATTTCAAAAACAAGGAAGATATTTATACATTATGTGGCTCCTAAATAATTTTAAATTTATAAACTTTATAAAACTAAATTAAAACTTTAAGTATTTATTAGTAAACTTTATTTTAAGAAACTTTATCTAAAACCCTTATAAACTTATGAACTTTATAAACTTGTATTCAAAATATAAACCTTATAATAAGTTTCATTTATCGTGGGTTGTCTAAACTTAAAATGATATTCATTTAAACTTAAGAAAACATTTTAAACATTATTTAACTATACATATTTTAATAAATACTTAATACTTAAATGCTTTAATAAATCGTAAATGATTTATATTGATACTTTTCAATTAGATAAATATTTTTAATAATTATCTATCCTTAATAATTATGCATTCTTGAAACGATTATAATAAAACCTTAATTATTATTCGAAATAATAATTATCATTATATATTCTTTAAATAATTATTATAAATCTTTAATAATTATTTATTTCTTGAATAATTATTGTTAAACTTTAATAATTATTTAGTCTTTCATTTAACAATATGCACAAATACCTAGAAAACTATTTTAATTACCTATTGTGTGTAATTAATAATTGTGAAACTTTTAAATAATTATCTTAATCGATTATTCTAAACTACCAACTTATTAAGACATTGATATCCAAGTCTTACATTCAACACCCTTATTATAAACTTGATATAAACTTCATAAACACAAACCATTCCCGTCTCCCATTTGGAACCCTAGTCAAATCTCGAAATCCTAGATCTTTTGCCTTAGGCTTGTAGAAGCAAACTTAAATCTTTAGACTTGCATTCTTAGGCTTATTGTGAGGATATTCTCCCTCTCCAACTCTTGCAAACTCTTGTCGGATACTCTTCATCAATCCAAGTGAGTATACTTAGCCCCTTTTTCCTTTCTATGCTTTTGGGGTGAAACATGTTCAAAATTCTTAAACTTATACAATTCTTGTACAACTATGACTACGTGTTTATTCTTATGTTAAACTTGAGACTTGTATGCTTAGATTAAACTTAAAACTAGCATATTCATTAACTTTGATCAAGCCTATAGTAACAATGATAGATCTATTGTATTTGACCAATCCACCTTGATTGATTGACCCCTTCGGGGGGAGCCCTTGGTGATTGTTACTGAATTAAACTTTAAACTTGAGACTTATAAGGGTAACCTGCGGGTTATGCCTAAACTTGGTTGGAGGGTTGAAGTGCACAATGTTTAAGATACTTGTTCTCATACTTACATTATAGAATGCATATATCATAGTGAATTGTAATTCTTCTCAAATACTTGTTAAACTGTGTCAAAACCTTTGTATCTCACCAACTATTTTGTAGTTGACAGATTCTTTCACATGTTTCAGGTTCTACATCATGAGGCTTATTTGTGATCACATAGGATGCTTTGGACCTAGTCTACTTATAAATTAAACGTTGTATTTCTTGTTATGTTCCTTGTATTGAATCTTAAATTATTATTTAATGAAATATCAAAACTTTAATAGTCAACCTTGTGCTATTGAACAACCATGTCCACCCCGACGTATAATCCGCCGTCGGTTGGGGTGTGACACCATCTCTCCATTGGAACAATCATGTCAATGGCAGAAGAGGGTGTTCTATTGACCAAATAGGCTGCAGTCTTCAAAGCTTCTGCCTAGAAAGACTTAGGCATTCCTGACCCTATTAATATACACCTTACCCTATCTAATATGGTTCTATTCATTCTCTCAACAAGGCCATTTTGTTGTGGTGTACCAGGAATGGTCAAATGCCTTGCAATTCCATTTCTTTTACAAAAATCATTGAATTCTCCACCACAGAACTCTAAACCATTATATATCCTTAGCTTCTTTACTTTCCTTTCTGTCTGAGTTTCAACTAGATTCTTCCACCCCCTGAATCTTTCAAAAGCTTCATACTTATGGTTTAGGATGTATACCCAGACCCTCCTTGAATAATCATCAATTATAGACAGAAAATATGATGCTCCTCCCAGTGACAGATTCTTTGTTGGCCCCCACAGATCAACATGCACATAGTCTAATACTTTCATAGTCTTGTGAATCCCCTTTGTAAACTTTACCCTATGAGCCTTACCCATTAAACAGTTTTCACATGACCCATAATCACAATTTGACAAATCTGTAATAGCCTCTTGTTTCTTTAGTTCTGTCAATCCCTGATGACATATGTGCCCAAGTCTGTTATGCCATAACAAGGCATTATTCCCTCCTTCAGTTACATTAACAGACCCTTCTACTGCATGTCCATCTAGCACATAAATGTTATTATCTCTTCTAGTACCAGATAATATAACAATTGACCCTTTAATAACCTTGGCCTTCCCATTCTTTAGACTGACACAATACCCATTTCTTTCAAAAGTTCCCAATGAAATTAAATTCTTGGTAAGTTCAGGTATATACCTGACATCAGATAGCTCCACCTCAATTCCATTATCAAGCTTCATAGTTATAACACCATGACCTTTAATGGTACAACGTCTGTCATCACCCAGTTTCACCTTACCAAGATCTTCACACTTCAAATCTTTGAAAAATTCTTTATTGGGAGTCATATGAAAAGAACAACCTGAATCCATAATCCACCCACCACTCATTGTACTGATTTCAACCACTAGTACATCTGCACTTTCATAACCATCAGCAGATTCATTAGAGGTGCAATTGTTGCCTTGATTTCTTACAGAACTGGATCCTCCATCAGGTTTCTTTTTCTTGTTCTTGTCAGGACAGTCTCTTTTAAGGTGTTTTTTCTGAGTTGCAGATATAGCACCTTCTTTTAAACCTTGACTTGGACCTGCTGACTTCACCCTTTTTCTTGAACCCCCTTTGATCTGGCCTTCCCCTCACAAACATACCATCCCCAACTTCTTCTTGGTTATCTGTCTTTTTCTTTAATTCTTTTGAATTGAGAGCAGCCAACACATCCTCCATTGATAATGTATCTCTTCCATACATTAATGAATCAAAAAAGTGCTCATAAGATCTTGGTAAGGAGGTTAAGAATATGATAGCCTGGTCTTCATCCTCAAGTGTTACCTCAATATTTTCTAGGTCCAGCACCAGTTTATTGAACTCATATGTATGATCTTCCAAGGACTTTCCAGCTGCCATATGAAACGTGTACAACCTTTTCTTCAGGTATAGTCTATTTGCTAGAGACTTGGTCATGTAGAGGGTTTCCAATTTGGACCAGATTCCTGCAGCAGTTACTTCTTTTGAGACCTCTATCAATACTCGGTCACCAAGGCTTAACACTATTTCACTGTGTGCCTTCTCCATGATCTCCTTCTTCTCCTTCTCGGATAGGTTCTTTGGTAGTTTTTCTTCACCCTTGAGCGCATCAACAACCCCGTTGTGTACCAATAACACTCGCATCTTCACCCTCTAGAGACTAAAATCATTTCTTCCATCGAATTTCTCGAGTGCAAACTTCGTAGATGCCATTTCGATCTTCAATTGCGGAATTTGAACAAGTCTTCTTTGAATTAGAGCGCAACCTGGCTCTGATACCAATTGACACAAATCACCTCAAAGAATCAATGTCAAAGATCACCACACCAAACGATTACTCTTTATTGGAATAGAAATTGATTACAAAACAAGAAGAATCTGAGAATACAGAATGAAGAAGATGATCATGAACTGAATGAATGACCTAACCAACTAATCCGGCCTTCTTAATCTGTTAACAAAGAATTAACAAACTAACTTCTAATCTTGTCACAATTACCCCTTCATCTTGTTTACAAAGAAAGAAATAAACCAAACTTGTAACAACTATTGAAACAATATCAAACAACCTTTGAAGTTTGAAACCATTGTTGAAATCAGATCAATACTTCAACACAGACCTAGGGAGGATGAAATATTTTTTGGGGTAGAAGTAACACAAGATAAAGATGGAATAAGCATGTGTCAGAAAAAGTATGCCAAAGAAGTCTTGGAAAGATTTGATATGTGGGAAAGTAATTGTGTGAAGAACCCTATTGTACCAGGAGTAACAGTGACTAAAGCTGGAATAGGAAATAGGAGCCAAAGTAGATAGTACACAATTCAAAAGGCTAGTAGGTAGCCTTATGTATCTCACAGTGACAAGACCTGACCTCATGTATGGAGTTTGTTTTGTTTCAAGGTTCATGTCAGACCCTAGAGTGGAGCACATGCAGCTGGTAAAAAGAGTCCTCAGGTATGTAAAGGGTACGTACAATTTTGGAGTATTGTATGAAAGAAATGCAGGTACCAAGCTACAAGTTTTCTCTGATAGCGACTATGAAAGGGACATAGAAGACAGAAAGTGTACATTTGGGTATGCTTGTATCCTGAGTAATGCTGCCATATGTTGGAGCTCTAGAAAACAAGAAATAGTTACTCTCTCATCGACTGAAGCAGAGTATGTTGCAGCAATAGCATGTGCTTGTCATAATGTTTGGCTCAAGGGTCTCATAGAGGAATTGCTTGGAGAATCTATCGAAGCATTGGAAGTGCAATGTGATAATAGCTCTGCAATAAAGTTGTCCAAAATCCCATTATGCATCGGAGAACAAAGCATATCGAGGTACGATTTCATTATCTCAGAGACCTTGTGAATCAAGGACAGGTGCAGCTGAAATTTTGTCCTTCAAGTGAGCAAGTGGCAGATGTGATGACAAAACCTGTGATGCTAGAAGTGTTTGAAAGAATGAGAAGCCTGTTGGGAGTTCATGATCTGGAGGTTTAAACTGAAGATTGGATCCATATTCAGTTAAGGGAAGGATTTGTTATGGTTTAGAGTTAAGGGGTCAATAATGGGCTGCAAGTCCAAAGTTTATGTTGGGTCTGCATGGGTTTGACAAAGCCCAGCACGTGTTTCTTATTGTAGTTTGAATTAGCAAGTGTACGTTAGAAACTCAAGGCTAGCCCTAGTCTTTAGGTACACGTTTATGTTTGTTGAGTTTGTTTCTGATTCCGTATTATGTGTGTTTGTAAGGCTATATATAGCCCTCTAGTTCTATGAATAAAGTACCAGAAAATTGAGTAAGCATTCTTGATATTACTTGTGCATTACACTCCACACTGCATAACACTTGTATATCAAGACGTCAAATCTCAATCGGGTGAGCAACTTGTCTCTCACGTATCAGTGCTCGTTAGTGGTCAAAGAAGTACAAACTCTTTTTTAAATTACAAATATTTCCCGTAGCCCAAACTATTTATGGATAAGATGATTTTTCAAGATGAAAACATTAATAAAAGTTGTATTATTAATAAAGTATGTATGGGCTTCCACCAAATTATCAACATAAATCATGTTACAGTTGTTACGAAAACTATTCTTGTATTACAACGGTTCTGTTATAGGAAAGGCATAATACTATTATTTGAAAGAAGTGTAGTTGTCAAATCTATACTATATAATAAAGGAAAATCATGGAGGACACGTGTTATTATCTGATTAATACTCACATTTATTTTCTCGACTCTCTCTTATTAAATATTAATTTTTATGTTTCTCTCTTTTATTAAATAATAATATCAAATAATAATCTTTATATTAATAAATAAAATTTTATGGACACGTGTCACTTTATGTTTCATTTAGATCATTTTTTTCTCGTCTCTCACTCTTATATTAAATAATAATATTAAAAGGATTTGTTTTTAGATTTTTATTATAAATCTAATCACGGATACTTTTTATTTAATTATACATAGTTCAACCGATGTAATATACCGGTTTATTCAACCTGTGTATTACACGGGTTTTTAAAATTATAAATTTTTTATTACTGATTATATAATATTTTATTTATTCAACCTGTGTAATACACGCGATTTTAACCTAGTTGTTATAAATAAAGTAATAACGACTCAAGTGATAACATTATTAGTGCAATCCCCTAGTATACTATATTATAAGAAGGGAGTGATATTCAAATGTTAACCAATATTTATGTGATAACCACTATCAAACATAATGTTACGTATACGTACCAAATAATGTTACACATACGTAAACACTATGTGTCACGTATATGTAACATTATATGGTACGTATATGTAAGACTTATCATTCTCGTATTTATGTTCAAGATATATGTTCACGATACTTAAATACTCTTTTAAGAATTAAAAGAAAAAATAATTTATAAATTATGCGATTGTTTAATAGTGGTTAGCACGGTTATCACATAAAAAGTTGGTTAGTATTTGAACCCTTCCCTATAAAAGGGAGTATCAAATAAAAAGTGGGTTTTGCCTAGCCTAAAAATGATTTTTAAAAACCTGATATTCGGCTCATACGAACTCCGATTGAGCTGATACGAGCCGGTTCCAACGCCATTGAATGAGTTCAATTAGAGTTTGTTACATCCAAATATTTTATTTTTTAAAATCATTTTTATATTATTTAGGCAAAAAACGTTTTTTTAGGGAATACTCCCTTTATATTATCATATCATTTAAAATGTTGTCTGGGAATGTTAACGATTTTTAGCGGCAAGACAATGACAGTGGCTGTGTACTTATTAAATTACTAGGTTATATACTTATGTATTACATGGGGTTGTAAATGTATAAAAAACTTTAAAATAATATGTAAAACAATAAATAAAATTATTTTTTTTCTTAATGAAGTAATAATTAAAATTCAAATTTTATATTATCTTTTTTGAAAAATAAAAACATTATTAACAAATTTAAATTTCAAAATTCAAAGTTACTTAAAATAGAAAAAATTAAAAGATTTTGGTTAGAAAAAATATGGTGATGACATATGACATTATTTGGAATCATTATTAGAATAAGGATTATTTTTGTATTAAATAATAATAATAATAATAATAATAATAGAAAGTTACATAAAATGGTCGTCCTGGTTAATTAAAACTACAAATTAATAATTTCCAATTATACTCCGCGTTTCATAGCGAGAACCAGACCATAGTTAAACGGTTGAAGCGGTAACATTAACGTGACTAAACACAAAAAAAACATGGTTAAATAAATTTGGCCTCGCGCTCCGCGACGAGAATCATAAAATTCAAAAAAGAAACGTATGAAGTTACAGCGACTTGGTTGTGAAGGTCGAAATATAGTGACGTACCGATATTTTTCAATCGACAATGGTCTCATTTTTCACGATTGGCAGTCGATATAACCCATGATAAATAAAAAAATACTATATTTTGAATACGACTATGTTTTAATATAATTTACATTGGGACGTCAACAAAGAAAATAAACAAACAAACGCATTGAGGAAAAATCAGATTATATATACTATAGAGGGGTAAACTTGAAACTTATAAACCTTGAGAGGGTCAAAGTTAAAATTTAGAAAGTGGAGGGATAATTTTTGTCAAGTTACAAACTTAAGGTTAAGTTTGGTCAGTGGATAACTCCACCGACACTTATAATTGAGTGTATATATAATTACAGATTTCGTGAGCTTTACTAAAATATTACTTCATAAATGTAACACCCTACCTAGACAAATCTCACATCGGATGTGGTTAGAAAATATGTTGATTCATAGGTAATGTCTCACCTCAAATATCAGCAAGACATTTTAGACATAATGATTGTGGATGATAGGAGAACTCCATATGTAATTGTACAGATGTGGGAGTAGTAGTACCAGGATGAGTGAGATCGTGTGAACTTCATATATATGACTGTGGTTAGAAAATAGATTTGCTGAAGTAGCTTCCTCTCAACCTACAACCACTAATGTAGCCTAGTGACAAATGTGTATATTCAAGAATTCATTAAAATGGGAAGGTATTGGATTCAACTCTCACATGTGACAAAAAAAAGGGGTCCAGATTGGGTCAGAAGATTTTCTCACCTATAGTAAGTTTCCTCATAAAAATGATAAAAATGATCGGATGGATCAGTGGCCCGTTAGTAATCCAAATTATCTTTAAAAAAAAACTTCCTCTCAACCTCCCAGAAACTTCCTATCATTAGTGAGTTTTGTGTTGCAACCATGTTAGTCTAAGTAAACACTATATAACTAAACAATTTGTCGTACCAAAAATATAAAATAATATATACTAACTCAATATTAAAGCATGGGAAATTAAATACATGGGGAAAATGAAATAATACAGAGGAATGCACATGTGTTTTAAACTAATTCATGAAACAGTCGGTGCTTTTTTAAATTCATTCCTAACAAAAACTTTGTCCGTATTCACGGCTAATTATGTTTTATGCTTTCTTAAAAAAATTCTTTTAGTTATGACCACCTCAACTAGCTAGTTATGTCTTTTAATATAATATTAAAAAAAATTCTTTTAGTGATGACCACCGCAACTAGTTTTATAGTCCGGGTGTTTAATATAATATTAAAAAGACTATACAAAATTACCTTACTAACAATTTACAAACTGCAAACAGCTACCGCATAATGTACCATCTCTTGATGCATGGGCTTTTTTATTTATGTGTTCTATTTTACTACCGTCTCATATTATATAGCTATATATGTTGTAAAGTAAAGAATGAAGGAGAGAGATCAGTTGGTTTGCTGGTTACTGCTCTGTGTGATAACCCACAAAACGTAGGTTCTAATCCTTTCTCTCAAGCTTTTTCCTTTTAATATTTGTCTACTATTCTATTTTAACTTTCATTTTTATTTTATTTCTTTTCATTATTTAACAAAACTTCTTAAAAATCGTATCATTTTAAGGTTTATTATTATTATTATTATTATTATTATTATTATTATTATTATTTCAGGCTAAGCTTCCGGTCAATGTTTTGAAACCCGGACCGGACCGGCCGGTCGGGCCGGGAACCGGTGGTCTGACCGGTCCGGTTACATGTGTTGAACCGTTTCTGCAGCGAACCGGTGGTCGGACCGGTTGAACCGGCGGTCGGACCGGAAACCGGGTGGTCGGACCGGTTGAACCGCTTGACTATTTTTT
Organism: Smallanthus sonchifolius; assembly: GCA_023525975.1. Lineage (NCBI taxonomy): Eukaryota > Viridiplantae > Streptophyta > Magnoliopsida > Asterales > Asteraceae > Smallanthus > Smallanthus sonchifolius. The sequence continues at coordinate 73,077,850 of CM042029.1, forward strand.
TTTTTTTTTAATCTTTTTTAAGTCTCTTGGCTTCTTATTTCGTAGGTAATTGTTAGTTTAAAATTATTGGAATTGACTTGTTGGTGGTTTTTGAAAGGATTAAAAGCTATTTAGACTGATATATTTTTATAATATTTATGACGTCGTCCGATTCTTAAATCTGGTCGGACCGGTCCGACCAGTGGACCGGTAAGGAGACCGGTTCGACGTCCGGTCCGGTTCTGAAAACATTGCTTCCGGTTTCCTTCCACTTCGACTATGGGGAGTATTGGAATATATTTTGGTTTAATTAGTATGAGCCCACGACTCAAGTTTAGATTATTAAAGTTTCTTGTGATCTCTATCTATCGTAAGACAAGCTTCACTAATGAATCAACTCAATATATTATTTTCTTGCTGCTTTAATTGAACTTTGGAGTTGACCCACATAAGCTCTTAATTAACCTTCACGGATGCCAAGTCTCAACTCCCATGAAGCCACCAAAAGTTGGCCACTGGAACTACAAAGACAAGTAAAGAAAAAGTTATTATAATTGAGATTTTACAAATTTGATAATATAGATGAATTTCAGATAAAATTCAAGTCGGATATGTGTCTCGTTCGTCTTGTGAATATCATTTCCTTCGGTCCTCTCTTATAGTACTCTTGACCGATCTAATGTGACTAAAATTGAAATTCAGTTGCCAATTCCAACAATATTTAACATACACAAACATTAAAATGACACATTTTTCCATTTTTAATAAAATAACACGACATTGATGATGAAGCTTTTACCCTCAGAACATGTGAGAAACCTAATTGGTAGAGATCACAAGAACTTAATTTTGATACATGTGAAAGGGGAAAGTTAGCAAATGATATAGGAGGAAAGTTTAACCCATTTTTTATGGAAGTTTGTATATAATTGATAACAAGTTAAATATGAAAGTTGACTAGTCAGCCCAACTTGTTTTGACCCATTACCTAGCCACCTCACACTACCCGTCTTCCACCTCTACAGAACTCATTGGTTTCATATTACTTTCATATTCAGGGTTATAAGGAGTATAATAAGTCAATTTATTATCTTCTATGCGACTTGCTCTAGTCGACCGCATTTTATACGTGGTCCAGTTGGTTTGCGGATATAGCCTAACTTTTTTCTATTCAAAGCTCAAGTCTTCATCAGTCTCTCCATTTACTGTGGTTACGATAATCGATATACCGTTTAATTGTAATAATTTTTTTCTTGGAAGAGAACGGCGCCCTGGTCAACTTTTATTACAAAAAATAAACTAATTACAAATAAAAGGAAATGATAACCCGGGACATGACCCCAAGACTATTAAACCCAAAGAAAAGCACAGTACAAACAAAAATTAAAACATTAACTCTAAACAAAGTAATCCATGTAATAATTTTCAAACTTACTTCATATGTGTCATGGTTATCAAGGATTTCCATGTTTAAAACCATTTAAGATGGAAAATAATAATTACTTTTTACGAAAAAGTCTTCATAATATCACATAATTAAGACTTTACCCTTGTTTTCAAAAGCGTGTGATGATTTCTTTTAAAAAAATTTATTACATCTTTAAAGTTACGACTTAATTTGCCTCTTATTTTATAAAGGAGTCTTCATATAAAAAGGTAGGAAGTGTAAATACACCATTCTGGGCCCCCTCCTAATAGTTTACACTAATCTGTCACAAGCGAGAGTCGAACCCTTAACCTCAAAGGACCCAACCCCCCCATCCAATAGAAAGAATAAATAGCAAACACAAACCGCTAGAGGACATATATATTCTGAAATTTACACTAGGTTAAATAGTTTCCAACAATCAAATGCATTTAAAAGACTTGTGTTATGTACAATGCATCTTATTCAAAAGGAAAAACTTGAGCATCTCAGACCTCAAAAAATATACATGATTGAGTTGTAGGTCGGAATTTCCGGTATAAACCAACAACCTACAAGTTATCACCAGCAGGCGAGATCGGATGCGATTCCAGTTAAATTCTCTAGATGTCAAACTCATGGTTATATAAGCCGTAGAGACCGATTGAATCTGGGAATGAATCTTGAAATACCGAATCAGAAAACAGGTCATGATGATTGTTACCAAGCTCCAAGTTCTCGCTCGGGCAAAGTTGTTTCCAAAACCATTGAAGATCTTAGACTGTTCCAGGGGATCCTATATCATAGTAATTATCTTTAATGTCAACTTCTTGCTCTATGGAAGAAATGATGCTAGTAGAGGAAGAGTTATCATCCTCAGAAGTCGTTGACGACTGTGTCACAATAATATCGGTTACATGATTAAGTTGATGTTGTGTATTCTTATTATCATTGTCTTGAAACGCATATGATGTGCTCGAATCATTTGGGTTGGTTGTTTCATGCACCAGGTTGTGTGACCCACGTTTCTTGAGATGAGTATGCCAGTAATTCTTGATTTCGTTATCTGTCCGACCAGGAAGTCTTGTTGCAATTGCCGACCATCTGTGAATAGATTAAAGAAACGAGGACAAAGATTAATATTTGGTATGGTTAATTAACTATATTCCATCCTAAAAGTGTTTAAAATAACTCACTTGGAGTTAAATTAATATACGTGTGTTGCTTAATTAAACAACTTTTCACACTAAATTGTTTAATCTACTTACTCAAACTGTAACACCTTAGGGAGCAAAGCGGACATCCGGCCTCTCGTACCAACAATATTGTCCGTTTTGCCCACTGGGAGCTCACGGATTTGCTTTTGGTTACCGGGTGAAAACTTCCCAGGGGTCACCTATCCCTGGATTACTCTCACCTGAGCACGCTTAACTGTGGAGTTCTCCTCTCATCCACTAACATTAAGCCCCAAAACTTGGTGCTTGCTTAACTGTGGAGTTCTCCTCTCATCCACTAACATTAAGCCCCAAAACTTGGGGCTTAATGTTAGTGGATGAGAGGAGAACTTCACAGTTAAGCGTGCTCGGGTGAGAGTAATCCAGGGATGGGTGACCCCTGGGAAGTTTTCACCCCAGCAACCAAAAACAAATCCGTGAGCTCTTAGGGAGCAAAACGGACATTATTGTTGGTACGAAAGGTCGGATGTTACATAAACAAACATAAACTAATATATTTTTGAATCAACTAAAATAAAACTTAAGAACTTAATCCATAAATTACTATTGAAATTAGGGACTAGACATGTATCTAAGAATAAGATAAACAAGTTTTATGGACTCTGTTACTATAACAACTTTAGGTACTTAATTGATAAACTAGAGAAATTAAGGGACATGCAATCCCCACACCTCTGATATTCTAATCTCACACCACTTTTAAACGATCGATCTATATTTCCAACTACTGTTTGAATATGATTTGATCTTAAGGGTAGTGTGAGATTAGAATTTAGGGTGTGCGTTTAGCACCACCCAAACTCAAAGTTGGTTTATTGATGGATTTTGAAATAAACCATAGATTAATATCCATGCATACCTATTGCCGAGAAGCGAGTGAGAATGTAGTATGATTTCTTCTTCTTCCTTGGAAAACTTCCCTCTCTTTATGTTAGGCTTAAGATAATTCATCCATCGAAGTCTGCAATTCTTCCCACTCCTTGACAACCCTAAAACCACAAGAAGATAAAACAATAAGAAATCATGCTATATCAATATCACATAATCATAGATCCAAAACACTAAAAAAGAACAAAAAACTAACTGAAGACTATCACCGACGGCTGAATCTCTTAGCGTATGTGGATCTCCTTTTCTCTAGTTTAGATTATGGGGGGTCATGGAAGGATAGTTATAGATTTTACTTTTTATATTTTTATGGGATCCGTATTCAAGTCGTCGGTCATATTTGGTCGATGATAGTCGTTTTTACAATTGTATATTACGATTAATCACTTACCAGCATATTTTGGCATGTGAGACCAGTTCCAGATCCCATATCTGTTAACATAAGAAACCAACTTCTTATCTTCTTCAAGACTCCATGAACCTTTCTTCAAACCTGTGTTCATCTCACCATTTGGAGTCCTCATCACTTCTAAGTATGACGTATTTTCAAATCAATAGTATCTTGAACGTATGAAGTTGCCGTGACTGATCAACTGCTATATATAATGATCCATTATAAGTGTAATAGATATAACCTCCAAGAAACTTCCCATTATCAGAAAGTACTATGTTGCAATCTCGTTGGTCAAAATAAGTGGTAAACACTATATAAGTAAACAATCTCTTGTGCCAAAATTACAAAAAGAAAATATACTAACTTAAATCAACAGATAAGATAAAATACTGCCTACGCGGTGTACAATGTCTAGATTTGAAATCATATACATGGGGAAAATGAAATAATACCGTGGAGTGCACATGTGTTGTAAACTAATTGATGAAAAGTACGGTCCATTTTTAAATTCATTTCTAACAAAAAAAACTTTGTCTGCATTCACAGTAGCTCAAGGATTGATAACAAATGCACAAAACTAGTTATATTGTATTCTTTAGAAGGAGATTTGTGGCAGCATATGGGGGTGTGTTGCCACGTTTTCCCCAGATTTTTGCTTTTTTATGTTAACTTGGTATGAATTCCTTGCACCCAATGGGCCAAAGCTTATTCTCCTTTCCTTTTTCATTCTTTCTTTCCTTCGGCTCATCTCTCGGCCCGGGTAATAATGTCGGGATTTTACGGATATTACATCTATTTCAAAAGGTTTAAACAAATAGATAGCTAATCCAAAATTCAAATAATAAATTTAAAGACACTTGACACATTTGATCCTTAGACTTATGATCTTCGCCATAACCACCCCTTGAGATCTTCGATCCTCCCTCTCGAGTCTTCTACTAGCCCACGCCATCTACTTTAGTATTGTACCAACTTTCACACTCCGTCTCAATACCAACCTTTTCCATACTTAAGCTTGCTCGAAACTCCACTAACTTTTGCTTAGGCAATCTTTTTGTTAGAACATCGGCTACTTGTAGATTAGTATTGATCGCGGTGTCAAGGTCAATCAAAAACATTTATAAAATTCACTACTTAACTACCTTAAACTGTAGACAGAAAAGTAGAGTTGTCGATTCCATAGGGAACCAGTGGAGAATGCTATTTAAACTAGACTGATTCAATTACTACTAAAGCTTTAAACTTTATTACTTAAAACACTTAGAGTTATCAAAAGCACTTAATTTGAGTTGTAAAAACAATTGGAGAAGAATGACCACTCCGGGTTTTAGATTTAGCAAAGCACACGCACAATTTTAGTTTCAAACCAGATAAGAGATTACATAGACATAACCTTGTTTAACTGTTTAACCCAATCACACAATAGTCAATTCAATCACAAAAACAGATTATTCCCGAGTCAAGAAAACCAAGAAACGACGATAGATGCGATAAATTGAAAACATGCAATTGTTCATAAATCAAACACACAATTGAATTCAAAGAACTTAAAAGGTTCACAAAACTTCAATCTAATATTGATCATTAACTACAATCATACGAATACAAGCATAAATTGTTCACCCGGAGGGATTTCAAAAGCGTTTAGCCGCTCATGATTTTCAAAACATTAAAGATTCAAACTTTAAACTTACAAGCATGGAAAACTAAGAACAACTGGCCTAGAAAACTCTGGAATCGCCATAGGGAAGCTCTGGGATGGCAAGGAAGAAGGTAATTCGAGAATAAAAGTCACAATGGCTTTATAATTGAAATTAGCCGAAATAAGGTTTCTTCGCCAGTCGCGAACATCCCTGGCCACATCTTCGCATGGCGCGAAGGCCAAAACAGTCGGGGCCCTTTTTCTAGTTTCTCGCGTACCGCGAAAACAAACTACGCGAATACCCCAAAACTCAAGATTTTGACTTTTGATCTTTGACTTCTCTTTCTTTGACCTCTCGGGCTTCGTGCCTTCGTATATATCACTCGTAAACTTCCGCTCTTTAGCACATTTACCCTGAAACACATCAAATTACAAGATACACATAAAACTGACTCGATAAACACAGTTAAACTATTAAAACGTACAAAAACCGACACTTATGCATGGGATATTTAACCCTACATCACATCCCCACACTTGACCTTTTTCGTCCCGAAAAAGAATAATGCAATGGAGTCATATCCGGGAAACTTGCAATTTTACTTTCATTTTGCATAGTAAAGACTTACATAACACGTTAACCGTAACAGTTGGTATTTCTGTCCGATTAAACCCATCCACCGACTCTCGAGCCCCCAATTATTTGATCTATATATTATACATTACCAAGCCAACAGTTTATCAATGGGTCTCACACTCAGAAAGCTATGACTCAGCCTAATCCCATCTCAAGGTCATGTTTAGGCCCGGTTAAACCATGTAGATTTCCCACCATTATAAACACAAATTTATATGTTTTTGAAAATTAGATGAATTGTGGATCGATGGTTGAATGTTTTAGCTTTTATTAACACTTATGAATAAACCTAACCCAGTGGTGTTTCAATCACGCTGGAACACGATATATGACACGTAGGCTTCAGTTTTTAAGCAATGAAGTACATAAGCTTCGGAACATGGGTGTATCCTTCAAGTCACCATCCCGAAAGGAAACACATAAACCTAACTTAGTTATCCAATATTGATCACTTAAGTCCCGCCCATGGGTGCATCAACCAAATCACTATCCCGGAGGGTAACACGTAGGCTGAACCTAAGCTTTCAGTTTTAATTAATTAAGCTCATTCAATTGATGGACTATGGATTACGGGCGTCACCAACTTTCGTATTTATTTTCATAAAAAAAAGCGGTATGCCAATTAATTTTAAAAACTTATAATTTTTTGTTTATAAAGGTACCTATCATCCTATGTTGACAGTTTCGACCTTACCGACACCCCTAAGATAAGAACCCATGAGATATCCTGACTTAATTATTCAATTAAGTTAGATTCACTATCAGGATATTTAAGCTCTTAAATCGGTTGGGTCTACCAAAACCTTACAATTTAGACCACAAATATTAACCGAGTATGTGAGAACATTGTGAGCAAATGTTAAAGTTGTGCTTGTCTATAAGTTCATAAAACGAACCATTGTCTCATGGGAATAACTTCATAAGATCATTTTTTCTTGTTTGGCACATTGTGTTCCTTCTTCAAAGAAGGAAAAATCACTTATTCACTTAAGGTTTGTTCAAAGTTGAAATTTTTATTTGGCCCAATGGAGTGAATTATTTCAAGAATTGCTTGAGGACAAGCAAAGTTCAAGTGTAGGGAGGTTTGATGTGCTCTAAATTATACATATATTTCACATCATTTGCATCCCATTTATTGGCAATTTCTTTGTACATTGAGTTAATTTGTCGCTCATTTAGCTTCTATTTAAGTTTCAGGGAAAACCAAGCTCAAAAAGAAGAAACAAGCAAAAAGAAGACAAAAATTCAAGAAATTGGCCAAGTCAGTAGCTGAAGCACGGGCCGTGCCCCACCAGGCACACCCCGTGCCCTCACCCAGCAGAAAAAGACAAAAGCTTCCAACCAAGCACGGGTCGTTCCTCACCAGGAACGCCCCGTGGTCAACTTTCAGCCATACCAGAGTACTGTTGTCGCCCATTCAGACGAAGCACGGTGCCGTGCCCTACTAGGCACGCCCCCGTGTCCAGTACATGCACAGTACGTACGTGACAGAAACAAAAGCGGTTCAACAGATGTCTCAGCACGGGGCCGTGCCTCACTAGGCACGAGACGTGCCCCACTTCCCAGACAGTATAAATAGAGGCTCTTGTTTCATTTGTTGGAGTTGGCTTTTGGGGGAGAAAAACCACTGACACCACTTTCGAAAAGTCAGTTGTAGAGACCATTTAGACGCCAAAGAAGACCCACTCTATCATCACAATCCCACTTGGAAGATTTCACCTTCATCTATTAGAAGCTTTGGTTACATCTTGAACTCACTATGTCTTGCATGAATTTCAATTGTGTTATGTTAGTGTGTAAGCTCATCATGAGCTAAACATCTTTTCAATCATCTTATTTTGATGAAACTTAATTAATTATGTTAAACTCATTATTATGGCTAAAGTATTATGTTAATGTAATGGTGATTTTGTGTTAACCTCTTGGTGATCTTGCATGTCTAAATGTTTGTGGAACAATTTAAGGTTTATAAATGAGAAATCATATCATGTTGGAAAACTTATGAGACTAACATTTATTTATAAACTTAACATCTTTTGTTAAAATGTTATAGTTAACAATGTTATGTCATTTCTTTAACAAAAGTTATACTAATCGAAAGTGATGATGACTCACGCTTAAAATTTATATGACTCTGTTTTAGAATTTCATAAGTCAAGAAGTTACACTCTTTCTAATTAAACTAATCTTAAGTGGATGACATGAAATTTACTCATCGAATTCCTTCTTAATGGTTAGGGAATTTTAATATTTATATGGATTTGTGTTCAACTACTTCAAAGAACATTAACATAATAGTAAGCTTTAGCCGTATAAAACAGATTGACCTAATTAATAAGTGGATTCTAAACTAAGATGATTGTCACTTGAAATCGTTACTTTCTCTCAATTAAATCTTTTTTAGAAAATACAAAAAGATAATCTTCATTCCAACAAGAAAACAACTTAATTACAATCACCATTTCACTAGTCACTTAATCTAATTAAAAATCTGGGTTGAGACGTTAACTGTGTCCATGGATTGACATCTGGTTCTTTTCAAAACTATATTACCACTCGATAGGTGCACTTGCCTTTGTGTGTGTATTGTAGTCTAGGTGAAAACCATCTTTTAAAACCGACATTTGTGTGAAAAATCTTTATCAAAAATATATATATAGTTCACGCACATCAAGTAGCCACTCCCGCCGCTCGATATTCGGCTTCCGTGGTTGATAGCGATACCGTGGGTTGTCTTTTGCTACACCTTGACACCGGACTGTCTCCGATAAAGAACACATAGCCACTCGTAGACCGACTACTAGTAGGATCACCCACGTAGTCCGCATCACAGAAATCTGGGAGGACGCTCAATCAGAAGAAAACATGGCAGACGCAGAAGAGAGGAATATGACGTATTACGCCAAGCTGTCCCTCGACGGCTATGAATCCAGGAGCAGTCGCAGCCAACAACTTTGAAATAAAATCCAGTATTATTCATTTGGTAGAAAATTCTGCTCAATTTAACGGTCTACCTGATGAACATCTCAATTCTCACATCGCTCGTTTCTTACGAATCTTCGCTACTTTCAAAATTCATAACTGTTCTAATGATGTCGTTAGACTTAGGCTCTTTCTGTTTTCTCTCTGTGGCCATGCCATGGAATGGTAAGATGCATTGCCCCCTGGCACACAACCTGGGCCGAAATGGCCGAACAATTCTTGTTAAAATACTTTCCACCCGACAAAACTGCCAAGTTAAGAACAAGTATCACAGGTTTCCGTCAAGATAACGATGAATCACTACATGCAGCATGGGAAAGATATAAGTCCCTTCTGAGAAGATGCCCACATCACGGTTTGGATTTATGGCTACAATGTCAAACATTTTTCGATGCCATCAGTGGAGCACACAAGCAAGCTGTCGACGAATGCGCGACAGGAGACTTTGGAGGAGCAACCCCAACAGAAGCATTACAAGCATTGGAAAAGGCCACCACAAAAATTTTTGCTTATAATCCATTAAGGGTATGCATCATGTCGATACTGATACCATAGTAGCAGCCCAATTAAAAGCACTTACCAAAAAATTCAAACAAATGCAAACCGAGTTAAAAAAAGTACAAGTTCGATGCGATACATGTGGAAAGTAGCACAAAACCAGCGAGTGTCAACAAGCAATGGTGATAGAAGAAGCTGATTATGTTGGAGGGCAAAACAATTCCTATGGAAATAACTATAACTCTAACTAGAGAAACAACTCTAACTTCAGAGAAGGAGGAAACAATCAACAACCTCCAGGGTTCAACTAAAGACCACCCTTCCAACAAAATGCACCTTTTCCACCTAAACAACCATACCAAGGACAGAACAGTAGCAATCAAAGCAATAGGGAAACTAACGTTGAAAACCTTTTACAACAACTTCTAGCTAATACTCAAAATTCTAACAAATTGATCGATGATTGTTTCCAAAAGCATGAAGTTTAGATGAGAAGTCAAAAGGCATCCATGCAGGCCATTAAAAACAAGAAGGACAAATGGCACAGCTTCTTTCAGAACGCCAGCAAGGAAACCTTCCTAGTAACACAGTACCCAATCCTATTGCACAAGTAAACGTTGTCACACTCAGGAGTGGCAAGACCACTAAGGAAGGAGTCATTTCCACCTCCCAGCAAACCATAACGGAGGAATTCCCAATTGATGCACAAGATGTCACACTTGTTCCTGCTGAGAAACCACTCAAGGAGCCTGTTTGGACATATGTCCCGCCCCTTCCATATTCGGGACGTATGAGAAAGGAAAAACTCGAAAAGGAGTACGGGAAGTTCTTAGGATTGTTCAAACAAGTTCACATAAATTTACCCTTCATTGAAGCTCTTGCTCAAATGCCAAATTACGCAAAGTTTCTCAAAGGCGTATTGACAAACAAAAAGAAGCTTGAGGAGCTATCCCACGTAATACTGAATGAGGAATACTCAGCTGTCCTACAGAACAAACTTCCCACAAAGATGACTGATCCAGGTAGTTTCACCATTCCATGTCTAATAGGAGATCTCTCAGTCAACAACGCCTTGGCCGATCTTGGCGCAAGCATCAATCTAATGACATATGCAGTATTTGAAAAGATAGAGTTAGGAGAGCCCAAACCAACCCGTATGAGCATCCAGTTGGCTGATCGTTTAGTAAAATACCCTCGAGGCATAATTAAAAACATGTTGGTTAAAATCGATAAGTTCGTCTTTCCTGTCGATTTCGTTATATTAGACATGGATAAGGATAAGAACGTCCCCCTCATCTTGGGATGACCCTTTCTGGACACCGCCAAAGCCCTCATTGACGTCTGCACAGGAAAACTCACCTTAAAGGTAGACAACGATGAAATCACCTTTGATATCGAGCAATCTATGAAGCACCTGCAACATCATGATGATTCTCTGTACTTCATTGACGTCTGTGAATCTATAGTTAGCTGTCATATTCGAGAAACTCGAAAGAAGGAAGCATCTGACACTCAGCTAATTGAAGAAAGTATGACCAAAGACTGCATACAAGAAGAGGTCCTACAAGTGGAAGGGTCAGAAGAAAACGACTCCCACTTGAACCAACCATGCAAGGACATTGACCGAGATTCAGAACCAAGGGCAAAACCATCCTTGGAAGAACCACCGGTTCTTGAGTTAAAAGAACTGCCATCGCATATGGAGTATGCGTTTGATCGCGGTGTCAAGGTCAATCAAAAACATTTATAAAAACTACTACTTATCTACCTTGGACTGTAGACAGGGAAGTAGGGTTGTCGAATCCACAGGGAATCAGTGGAAAGTTAAATTGCTTAGATTAGAAAATTATAATTAAAAATACAGATCAAATAAAGATGCAACCTCCTCCAAACTTCAGGTTGTAGGTTTCACATAAAACTCAGTTGTTCAATTGGACACCACATACACATAATGTTGGAAAATCAGTTGAAACAGTAATTGAAGACATATTCTTTGTCAGAAAACCTATGCAACTAGTTTCGTCACAAACCAGTATAATCCAATTACCCAATTTATAAATACCAAGTTACCCACTTTAGTCACCCAACCCTGCTACTAGGTTTTGTCATCAACCGAACACAGATTGTAAAGTAGAAAACTCAAAAGCATATATATAAACCGTTTAAATGAACCAATACATCAATCTACTCAGTTATTGTCAGAAACTAAATAGATCCAAAACATAAACAAACTAAATCAAAACATGAAACCTATACGAACCATCCGCCTGAAAGAAGCCACAAAAAAATTTAGCCAATCATAATAAACAAAGAATCAAACTCCAAATTCTAACTCTTTCTGCCTGTTAGTCTCTTCGAAAATTGTCTCCTCAAACTTGTTCCAGCCGGCCAGAATAGTCTTGCGCCTCGGTCCCAGCATCCCACTTTTATTCTTTTCCTTTGTTGGTCAACGTAGCCCTTAAACTAGGGGTGCACAAAAAAACCGGTTTTTTTTATCCGGTCCAAACCGGCAAACCGGTTAGGGACAAACCGGGTTGGGGAAAACCGGTTAGAGTATCGCATAAACCGCCGGTTACAAACCGGTTTATAGCATTTCGAAGGCTATCGGGTTAACGACCGGTTTGTGTAAACCGGTTTAAACTGGTTCGATCGCTGGTGCACAAACTAGCCGTTAGGGTCGAATTTGACCTTTTTTGGCCCTTTTTCACCTATAATTCACTATAAATAGGTGGGGGTGTTTAGGTTTAATCACACCTCTCTCTACACTCTCTAATCTCTAAAACCGCTCTTTAAACTCTCAAAAAACGCTCTATAAAGTTCTAAACTCTAAAAAAAGCATGCCAAGTGTTGGTGGTTCCTCAAACGAAGTTACGGTTGTGGAAATTCTAGCAACAACGAGAAATCCGGCAATTTGGTGCAATTACGATCTATGTTTGTTGTAAAACGGGAAAGAACGTGCTCGGTGCAAGATGTGTGGTGCGTTATTGGGGAAATATTTTAAAGAAATGCCTCCCGTTATAACTTGTGCCGCCCCGTTAAACCCTACCATAAATATTTTCGGGGTTGAAAAAATGATTGATAAAATTACTTACGCTTTGAATTGGGATAGTGAAGACATCCATTTTGCACGAGGCACAAAAACATATTTTAACAAATGTTTACAAGATTTATTTGATGTTTATTTACATAAATTTGATACAACTCCGACTCCACATGATACAATGGGTACATCATCAAGTGTAGCTCGAGTGATGTTAATTTGAATTTATATAACGAAATGTTAAATGAATTTAGTAAACGGGCTCGAGGTAGCACCTCGAGTAGCGAACTCGGAAGGTATATTGGCACAAACTTTTTTGCGTTTATGCCTCCTACCGTTTTTGAGGATTTTGATATTTTGGCTTGGTGGAAAACAAATGAAGCTTCGTTTCCGATTCTTTTCGCCATGGCCTGTGATGTACTGACGGTCCAAGCTTCCACGGTAGCTTTGGAATCTGCGTTTTCTTTTAGTGGCAAGGTCTTATCGATACGAAGGACTAGACTCACCCTGTGGCGATGGAAATGTGCATTTGCTTGAAGGACCATTTGGATGCGATGGATAGGATACAAGACTAAACTTCTCTCGAAGACGAAATTCAAGTTGAAGAAACCATACACAACAATGAGGTTGGTCTTGGAATATCCGAACTAGTAACCGATGAAGAACTAGCCGAAGATGCAAGGCTACGAAGCTCCGGTTCATAAGACAACGCACAAGAATAATCGATCAATATTCCAAAAAATAAAAAAATATATTGTCATTTGTAATGTTTTCCCACTTTATAATTTTATCTTGTAATGTTTTGTAATTTACGAACTTTTCGAATATCAATAAACGTAGAACTTTATGTTTTTATATTTGTTATATTTTTTTTATTAAATATACGGAATTATAATGAATTTTTTTTATTTTTTTAATATAAACCGGTTTAACACACAAACCGGGTACAACCCGACCCTAACCGGTTTATAGGTTAGGGATTTCCTTGCCTTCAAACCGGGTTAACCCGAACCGGTTTATGGGTAACCTGGTTTTGACCAAGAATTGACCAAACCGGTTCAGGTCGGTACCTTAAACTCATTCACAGTATTTGGGATTTAAAACATTATGCTTTTAATTTTAATTTGGTTCTTATTTAATTCTTGGCCCAATAATTAATTACTTCATGAAGTCCAACTCCAATTCTCGTTTACCTTCAAATTTAAAAAGAAAATAAATCACTTTTAGTTTTGTTTTAATTTGCATGACACCACCACCATTTACAAAATTTATTTACTAGATATAATATTTAGATTAATTTAAATTAGCACTTCTGTTTCAGTTTTTGTTTTTTTTTTTCATTTTCATAACATATTAATTTAGATTGCTAATAATACATAAACATGGTTTCAGATTTCACTTGTTGATAATAATTAGCGTCTCTTTTTCTATCTTTAGCTTAATTAACACATTTTAGCTCGTATCATTGTAATATATACTGAACATATAAATACAAATAAACTTAATTGTTTTATACACAAATAAGATTAAAAACATTTAATTATATATAATTAAGACAGGTAAATCAACCACTCATCAGCGTTCCTAGAAGAACAATCCCAATTACCCGTGATCATCTCTTCTGGGTTGACAATTAAGGAGAAGTCTAAACTCCTTAAGGTCCTTAAAGAACATAAAAAGGCCATAGCCTGGAAGATCATGGATATAAAAGGGATTAACCCATCATTCTGCACTCATAAGATTTTGATGGAAATCGAATACAAGCCAGTTGTTCAACATCAAAGGAGATTGAACCCAAGCATGCAAGAAGTGGTAAAGAAGGAAGTTATAAAATTATTGGATGCAGGGTTCATTTATCTCATCTCTGATTCACCTTGGGTCAGCCCTGTACAGGTTGTACCCAAGAAGGGAGGAATGACAGTAGTAACAAATGAAAAGAACGAGCTCATTCCCACTCGAACCGTAACCGGATGGAGGGTTTGTATTGACTACCGAAAGTTAAACGACGTCTCTAGAAAAGATCACTTTCCACTTCCATTCATCGATCAAATGTTAGAAAGACTTTCTGGCAGAATGTACTACTGTTTCTTAGACGGTTTTTTCGGGTACTTCCAAATTCCCATAGCCCCGGAAGATCAAGAAAAGACAGCGTTCACTTGTCCATACGGAACATTTGCCTACCGACGCATGCCTTTCGCTTTATGCAATGCACCAGCAACATTTCAACGATGTATGGTAGCCATCTTTCATGACATGATTGAAAGATTCAATGGAAGTGTTCATGAACGATTTCTCCATTTTCGGCGACTCTTTTGAGCACTGTCTCAGTAATTTGGAGAAAATGTTAACAAGATGTGAAGACGCCAACCTTGTCCTTAATTGGAAAAAAATGTCATTTCATGGTGACAGAAGGAATAGTGTTAGGGACATAAAATCTCGAAAGTAGGATTAGAAGTTGATAGGTCTAAGATAGACACCATTTCAAAACTTCCACCGCCCACTTCCGTAAAATCCGTTAGAAGTTTCCTAGGGCATGCCGTTTTTTACCGTCGATTCATTAAAGACTATTCAAAAATTGCACGTCCTATGAACCAACTCTTAGAAAAATATGTCACCTTCGTATTCTCTGGTGAATGTCTAAAGGCTTTCGAACTTCTCAAAGAAAAACTCATCAATGCTCCGATCATGGTTGTTCCTGATTGGACCTTACAATTTGAGTTAATGTGCGATGCAAGCGACTTTGCTGTAGGAGTCGTCCTAGGACAGTGAAAAGAAAAGCACTTCCATCCAATGTACTACGCAAGCAAGACATTGAACGATGCTCAAGAAAACTACACCACCACTGAAAAAGAACTCTTGGCGGTAGTTTTTGCATTCGATAAATTTCGTTCATACCTTGTTCTCTAAAAAACAATCGTCTACACGGATCATGCAGCACTGCGTTATTTGTTCAGCAAACAAGATGCTAAGCCAAGGCTAATCCGGTGGATACTCTTGTTACAAGAATTTGACATTGAGATTTGCGACAAAAGAGGAGCCGAGAATGTCGCGACTGATCATCTCTCACGTCTTGAATGTCCAATCTCAGCCGAAAACATGAAATTGGATATCAATGACAACTTTCCGCATGAATTTCTTATCAGTATAGATACAATTTGTGAAGAACATCCATGGTTCGCATATTTCGCAAACTATCTCGCATGCGGAGTCATTGTGAAAGGAATAACATACGAACATAAGAGAAAATTCCTCGCGGACGTCAAACACTACTTCTGGGAAGATCCATACTTATTCAGGGTCGGAGCCGACCAACTCGTCCGACGATGCGTGTTCGGAGAAGAAACGCAACAGATCCTCAAACACTGTCATGGAGGACCTACTAGAGGACATCATGGGGTTACTCTAACTGCTAAGAAGGTGTTTGATTCCGGTTTTTTCTGGCCCACAATCTTTATGGATGCTTATGCCATGGTACGATCATGCGACGCCTGTCAGAGAGCCAGCAATATTTCATCAAGGAACGAGATGCCTCAAAGACCTATTCAGGTCTGTGAAATATTTGACATATGGGGGATCGATTTTATGGGACCATTTCCTATTTCCTTCGGAAACCGCTACATATTGGTAGCAGTGATTACGTTTCAAAATGGGTTGAAGCTCAAGCACTCCCCACTAATGATGCTAGGACAGTAGTCAAGTTCCTGAAAAGACTATCCGTGCGGTTTGGCGCACCAAAGGCACTCATCAGTGATAGGGGAACACATTTCTGTAATGCTCAATTGGAAAAAGCCTTGTGCCGCTATGGTGTACATCATCGGTTTGCCACACCTTATCATCCACAAATGAGCGGACAAGTGGAGGTGACGAATCGAGGCATTTAAAGGATCCTCGAAAAGACCGTCGGACACAACATAAAGGATTGGTCCGAGAAGCTTGATGATGCACTATGGGCATTCCGCATGGCCTATAAAACACCTATTTGGACCACTCCATTCAAATTAGTCTACGGGAAAGCTTGTCATCTCCCAGTCGAGTTGGAACACAAAGCATATTAGGCATTAAAAACTGCTAACCTGGATCTGGTACAAGCCGAAAAAATTAGATTCGCCCAAATCAACGAGCTCAAGGAATTACGTTGTCAGGCATACGAAAATTCTGAATTACACAAAGACAAGAAAAAAAGGTTGCATGATTCCCGTCTAAAGGAAAATAAACAATTCAAAGTCAGAGATCGCGTCTTGCTTTACAATTCCCGTCTTCGTTTATTCCCTGGGAAACTGAAATCCCATTGGTCCGGACCTTACACCATAAAGAAAGTTTTCCCGCATGGATCAGTTGAAGTTGAACATGATGATGGGAGAAGTTTCAAAGTGAACGGTCATCGTTTGAAGGCTTATATTCAAAAGCAATTAGAAACACTGTCGGAGGTTATCTACCTCCAACCCGAGGGCAATTAATCAAAATGGGAGGGGTCTTACCAAAGACCCAACATTAAACATTGGCACCTTGTAAATAGCTTATTTCTTAATTTTTTGAAATTTTTGACTCTGAAGAGTGAGGCACGCCCCCGTTTCTGATCATGAAATCTTTGCCACGATCTCCGCTGAGTCCGTACCCGTTGCAGGTCTGATCACTACGTAATCACTAAGAAGCACGCCCCGTGCTTGACCAAGCACGACCCGTGATTGGCCTTCTAACTTCCCTATAAATAGCATCTTCATTCTTGTTTCATTCCACACCCACACAAAAGAGCTATGAAGATGGATTTCAGGGAGAGCACTTCGGAATGGGTTCCGGTGAAGAAGCCAAGGACGGAGAGTCGTGAAGCATCAACCGTGGAAGTTGTTCTCAAGCTCAAGGAGCTAATCAAGGAGCTAACCGAGATGAACATGCTTGCGGAAAGGCGCTTGCTTCAACTTTGCGAGCGTTCAGCTGAGATTAAGGAGGAGCTCATCACGCTCAACCTGAAATTAGCTAACCTTTGCCACCGCACTTCCCAGTACCCGATGCCCATGCTTCCGCATGAGATGTTCGGTGGTTTCATGTAAAATGTTCTAGTGTAGGGAATTAGTTTGTATCGAGTCTCGTTTTGCCCCTTGAGGCTCCCGAGTTGTATTTCGATTTCCTGTCTAATTAAATGATCGTGTGTTAGGATTTCCGCTTATCTTAATCTTGAATGACTAACTAATCTTGTTGTGTTGGATTTGAGACTCTGGTGACCATGCATACAACAAAATAACATAAATAAATAAAATAAAATAACAAAAATTCTGCACAGTACAACGGGGCACGGCCCGTGCCTAGGGAGGCACGCCCCCGTGCTTGACTGTCGCAGCAGCTTTTTCCCTTTCTTAAAAACCCCAACTTATTAACTTCATACAACCACAATAATTCAACCGATTACTCTCGGTTCTTGGCCACCAACCACCCCATTTTCACCAATTTCTTCAACAAATCTCCCAATCCTTCCATCAAGGTATGTTTAGATCATCTTCTTGTAAGTAATTAAGGTTTTTATTTCAATTTTGGGCATGCTTCTTGTTCCTAACCGGATTTTTCCTTCTTTAGTCAAAAGTTCTAAATTTCTAGGGTTTTTCCTTCAAATCTTCAACTAATCTTGTAATTTTCGGGTTTAACTTGAGTTTCCACCCGGGTTGACCCATTTGTTCATAAATTAGTTCTTTAGGTTTGATTCTTGTTGACCAATGTTAAAAATCTGTTACAACCACGAAAACAGAAATTCAAGGTTTCATAAAACCGGGCTAGTGCACGAGTTCGAATCCCAGATTATGCCCCTTCAATGCAGCACGACCCGTGTCCCACCAAGCACGGCCCGTGCTTTGACCATGCGACGGGTCTGGTAACTGGCCGGTACTGCACCATCAGGTCTGATGACCAAGCACGCCCCGTGCCTACCTAAGCACGGCCCGTGCTTAACCTTCTGTACATAATAGGTAATTCGTTTAATTGATGCTTTTTGATTCAACTCACTTGTATATTCACCTCTCAGGAATCATGGTTCATCCATACTTGGTTTTTGATGGTGACAATGAGGGATGGTGTCATACACGTTTGCGCAAGCTTAGGTGGCGCGAGGAGGAGCTGCATCTCATGGTTTGCTATGACACTTTAGATGCCGTGAAACAGCGAACACGATTTAACAACATAGTCACTCCTTCATGGCGCCGCGTGTTCGAAAATGATCAAGAATCAATTTACGAATATACTTTGGAATTCATGTCATCATTCAATTTTCGAACATCAAACCTAGACTTCTGGGAAGAGGATTCCCTGACATTCCGTATCGGAGGCACATGGCATAGCACCTCGATTGCTTTGTTCGGAGTTACACTTGGAATGCATACCGAGGAAGAATGCCACGAAGAAAATTTTTATTCATCCACTCACATTTTCCCTGATGTGGAAGATAGGAACAACCCCGACTAGGGGCATGTTAGAACATCATTCTTGAATGAAGTGGGCACCGGAGGGTACAATGTTAGTCGAACAAAGAGCAGCAAACTGAAAGACCCACTGCTTTGTTACATTCACCATCTGCTTAGCCACTCAGTAACACAACGTGGCCAGAGTGGCGGAGTAGTCAACCTCAGCGATCTTTGGATATTATATTGTTTAGTCAAGCAGCAGCCATACAGCATCTCATACCTTTTCTGTCGTCTCTTTGCCTCGAATGCAACCGCTGGGGAAAGTACCCCGTTATTCGGAGGAAGTTGTATAGCAAAACTCTATAAGTACCACCAAGAGCCTATGCGTGGGACTTTTGGGCCACCGCCCGGTTTGTTAGATTTGAGTATCCGTACCAGCATGGAAATGGTCACCCACCTACCCGATGGCCTACCACGGTTTCAAGATTCAAAAGGGCAAGTTTGGGATCCCGAAGGGACATTCAAAATTCACCACAGAGGCAACACAGTTCGCACTTCAAAGCTGGAACCTCATCATCTCAGCAGACTGGATTCCCATCTATGATGGATCTCTATGAATCCATCCAGACCGTTAGCACATATGCACGTCGCTCGTTTGAGATTTGCGAGTCAAGTTCTAGATGCATCACTAATCTGTCCGATAGGGTTGATCTAATTGGGGAGAACGTTGCCTACATGAGGCAGCGAATGAACAGGAATTGGGGAGAAGAGAACCTCGATTAGGTCGAGGTGATGGGTGGAAGTCCCATCAGAGCACCATTTTTAACACAAAAGTAGTTGTGTTATTCGGATTTATATCTTTTGATTTTCTTTTTTGTTTGTATTGAAAACTATCGGGCACTGGCTGATCTGTGCCCCTTTTTAAACTACTTATTTGTGTTTGTAGTTTCTAAGTAATTTTTGTACTAATAAATTTATTTGTTTAAACACATTTGATTCATGCTTTTCAGGACACTGTGAGTACCAATTGCAAGCTTCAGAGGCACTATCTTTCAGGGGAGTTCTTCTTAACCCTTACCTCTCATATCTCTTTTTACACTTCATTTAAATCATGAACATTGAGGATAATGTAAGCTTCAAGTGTAGGGAGGCGGGGTTGCACCATTTTTAGCACTTGAACTTTGGCTACAAAAAGCTTAAATCGAACTCCAACATTTTCGGGGCACAAAAATTACTTCAACAATTTTGAAAAAGAATTGAAAGAAGGAAAGTGTATTTTTATTAACACAGGTTAAGCAAACCAACTAGTAAAATGACATAAACAATTCCCGAGCATGGCAAGTTACATATAAATAATAGACATGCATGAACTTTACACTTTTTACCCATTCCATCCATTTCCGTGAGCATAACTTGAACCTTTACAAATTTCGTATCATTCATGTTTATGTGTTCACCGGATCATTGAGGGTATCACGTGTTTTGTGCAAAGTTAGAATTTGTTTTGGGTATACAAGACGAAACCACCATTGGAAATTTTTGCATGAAAATGATTTAGGCAACTAGGATACCTGCCTTACCAACCATCCAACCAAACACACCTAGCTAGCCTTACCATCTTCACCCAAACCCATCAACTTTCACTGATGACTTTGTTTTGAAAAAATAAATAAATAAATAAAATATGCATCCGTTTGATCTCAACCTTGTTTCATGTCTTCATTTCGAAAAACCGGAATTACCCCCGGAAATTAGAGAACACCTTTTTGTTCTAATGTTCGAAACAAGGAAAAGTTGGAGAAAAATGGAACAAAATCCACCATTTTGTGAAACATCGAAAAGCGCCATGAAAAGAAGGGCGAAAAGATATGAAAGATGTTACAAGTGTGGAAATTGGTCTCATGAGGGAAAATGTAGTAAAAACCAAACAACCTCTCAAATTGAAAATACGGAGTTGATCAAGTTGGGTGCTATTAGGCTCAAAGCCGAGGGAACCCTTCGGAAGGATAGCTATGTATATATCAAGGTCAAAGAGGAAGTTAGGCTTCTAAAGATGAGATATGGTCTTGACAATCTTACCATAAACGAGTCCTCGAGTTAGTATTACCCCTATTAACCCGAGTATTATAGAGGGATTTCTTTTAGTTTCTATCTTAGTTTCCTTTTTAATCAAAAAAACCAAAGCAAGTCCCAAATTCCTTAGCCAACCCACAACCCATAAGTCCTTTTGATTCATGCAAGGTTTCTAATTAAATTGGTGAAGTTTTGATCCCATAACAAGCATATGACCTAGCACATCTCATGTTGATGATTGAGTGTTATAAAAACATACATCATTACACGTATGACCACAAATATTAACTGAGTATGTGAGAACATTGTGAGCAAGTGTTAAAGTTGTGTTTGTCTATAACTTCATAAAACGAACCATTGTCTCATGCGAATAACTTCATAGGATCAATTTTTCTTGTTTAGCACTTGTTTACTTGTGTTCCTTCTTCAAAGAAGGAAAAATCACTTCTTCACTTAAGGTTTGTTCAAAGTTGAAATTTTTATTTGGCCCAATGGAGTGAATTATTTCAAGAATTGCTTGAGGACAAGCAAAGTTCAAGTGTGGGGAGGTTTGATGTGCTCTAAATTATACATATATTTCACATCATTTGCATCCCATTTATTGGCAATTTCTTTGTACAATGATTTAATTTGTCGCTCATTTAGCTTCTATTTAAGTTTCAGGGAAAACCAAGCTCAAAAAGAAGAAACAAGCGAAAAGACGGCAAAAATTCAAGAAATTGGCCAAGTCAGTAGCTGAAGCACGGGACGCGCCCCACCAGGCACACCCTCGTGCCCTCACCCAGCAGAAAACGACAAAAGCTTCTAGCCAAGCACGGGCCGTGCCTCACCAAGCATGCCCCGTGGTCAACTTCCAGCCATACCAGAGTACTGTTGTCGCCCAGTCAGACGAAGCACGAGGCCGTGCCCCACTAGGCACGCCCCCGTGTCCGGTACATGCACAGTACGTACGCGAAAGAAACAAAAGCGGTTCAACAGATGTCTCAGCACGGGCTGTGCCCCACTTCCCAGACCATATAAATAGAGGCTCTTGGTTCATTTGTTGGAGTTGGCTTTTGGGGGAGAAAAACCATTAACACCACATTCGCAAATTCATTTGTAGATACCATTTGGAGGCCAAAGAAGACCCATTCTATCATCACAATCCCACTTGGAATATTTCACCTTCATCTATTAGAAGCTTTGGTTACATCTTGAAATCACTATGTCTTGCATGAATTTCAATTGTGTTATGTTAGTGTGTAAGCTCATCATGAGCTAAACATCTTTTCAATCATCATGAAACTTAATTAATTATATTAAACTCATGATTATGGCTAAAGTATTATGTTAATGTAATGGTGATTTTGTGTTAACCTCTTGGTGATCTTGCATGTCTAAATGTTTGTGGAACAATTTAAGGTTTATAAATGAGAAATCATATCATGTTGGAAAACTTATGAGACTAACATTTATTTATAACCTTTAACATATTTTGTTAAAGTGTTATAGCCAAGAATTAGGAATAATATTTGAAACCTTAATTGTGAAAGAAACATGAAGACATGCAACCCTTTGGTCAAGATTTGGAAAAACGAAGAACAATGTTATGTCATTTCTTTAACAAAAGTTATACTAATCGAAAGTGATGATGACTCACGCTTAAAATTTATATGACTCTGTTTTAGAATTTCATAAGTCAAGAAGTTACACTCTTTTATATAATTAAACTAATCTTAAGTGGATGAAATGAAATTTACTCATCGAATTCCTTCTTAATGGTTAGGGAATTATAATCTTTAATTGGATTTTGGTTCAACTACTTCAAAGAACATTAACATAATAGTAAGCTTTAGCCGTATGAAAGAGATTGACATAATTAATGAGTGGATTCTAAACTAAGATGATTGTCACTTGAAATCGTTACTTTCTCTCAATTAAATCTTTTTCAGAAAATACAAAAAGATAATCTTCATTCCAACAAGAAAATAACTTAATTACAATCACATTTTCACTAGTCACTTAATCTAATTAAAAATCTGGGTTGAGACATTAACTGTGTCCATGGATTGACATCTGGTTCTTATCAAAACTATATTACCACTCGATAGGTGCACTTGCCTTTGTGTGTGTATTGTAGTCTAGGTGAAAACCATCTTTTAAAACCGACATTTGTGTGAAAAATCTTTATCAAAAATATATATATAGTTCACGCACATCAAGTAGCCACTCCCGCCGCTCGATATTCGGCTTCCGTGGTTGATAGCGATACCGTGAGTTGTCTTTTGCTACACCTTGACACCGGACTGTCTCCTATAAAGAACACATAGCCACTCGTAGACCGACTACTAGTAGGATCACCCGCGTAGTCCGCATCACAGAAATCTGTTAGTTCAATTTGAAATTCCCTCTTAAACTCTATGCCATAATTGATTGTTTCGTTGACATACCTTATCTAACATCCCAAAAGGATTAAATGAATAAAACGTTTCATGGTTTTGAAAATAAAGCAGATAAACATATTCACCTTAAAGTAGCTTGAGCTTATCTCAGGGTTGTAGCCTTGGTCACTAAGTGATAACCTTAGCTCTCATTCTAGCTGGAATAACGTCTTAAAGCGGGAGTGCGGAAAATAAGCGAAAGTCAGCGATTACCGAGAAAGTGGCACAAATACCGATAATTGGTCGATCTCTAGGTAATTGGGAAGTGGATCGTTAGACTGTGCTTTGAAATGGGATGCAGAAGGCATCTATTTATAGTTGTTAATCAAGACATGTAGCGGATCGTTAGACTGGGTGGTAGCGGTTCGCTACCGCCCATGGTATGTGTCAGCCCTTGTCGTCTTGTCCTAGTTGGACCATTCCTGGATTTGTGGCTGGCGGATCATTAAGGGAAAGCTTGGCGGTCTGCCAAGATGACACGCGTCAGTTTTCCATGATTAGTCACTAGCCACGTGGCATTCCTGGATTCTTTTCTTCCTCCCTACGTAATGGACCGTTAAACTAATGGTAGCGGTCCGCTACCGAGCCAATTTCTTCATTCTTCTTTTTTAACCCTTGAATTTTGGGTTATTTGTAGAACCTACCCCTAGGGTTTTATTTCTTGTATAAATAGGACCATAATCAAACCTGTCCCATCCCTTACGCTTAATTCTGACGTCATTATGATTGGCCAAAACTTTTATCCTTGTTCAGAACAAAAACAATCTTAGGCGGAGGCCTAAGGAAATAACAGGGTACTAGCTAGTCATGACCATGGTTGACTTTAGATGACCCTACCTAGTTTAAACATGGGTGACCAATCCATGTCTAAACTAGCCACATGACAACTAAATAAACTATTTAGACGTAAAATGTTTCGAACTTGGATCAAAACTGTGACTAGATCTTAGATTTGTTGATGTAGCGACGTTAATGTGGCGACACTGGTTCTTTGAGCGACACTAGCCGGGGCCACTAAGTCCACAACTCAAGTTGTGGCGATATTGAAAGTGGCGACACTATCAAATGACACTAGTGTCGGCGACACTAGTGTCCGGTGACACTATAGCTGACACTAGTTTAATTGATAGATTTTGTGTGTTAACTTTTATGCAGGTCGTTAAACATGCGACTTAGCCTAGACTTTCGGTTCAAGGTTAAGTACCGATAATCAAGTGAGTTCTAGAACCCCCCCCTCCCACCCCCCACCCTCTTATGCCTACTTTTGAGGTGTTGAGCGTACTGTACGTGTAAGGGTTTTTTATAAACATGTGTTAGTAAACAAAAGCGAAGGCAAACTAATGTTTTATGCAATTTATGAAAGTAAGCAAAGTGTGAGACTAGTTTTTAATAAGAGAATGAAGGTAAGCGTTTAGAAGTCATTGCTTATCTATATCTGGGAAGGGAATGCAAAGGTTCCTACGGGAAGCCAAAGCATCAAGCCAGCGTTTACAAGTTGGTATCAGAGCAATAGTTTGAGAGACTCAGACATTCCCTATATTTGGACTTAAACTGAGAATGAGACCAAAGTAACGCATTTCAGTCTAGGTAACCCGAAGCCAGTGAGTGTTTTTTATTTATTTCTTTACTATTAACTAATCTATTCTCCTTTTTGTCCCTATTTTTTTTATACAATCCCCCCCCCCCCACCCGTATATATAATCAATCGATTATCTTTTTAATTTATTTTTTCCAATTAACCCATCACCATCTTTTTTTTTATTTTTTAACTAACTTATTATAATTCTTTTTTTAATCTTTTTAATTAAACCGTATTAAATACAACTAAAGAAATCAACCTAAATAAACTTTAAAATGAAATAAAAAGCATTAATATCAAATACAATAAAAAAAAAACAAAGTCGACATGCAAGCAATCACAATATCAAATACAAACTAAAAAAAATGTCTAAACAAATCGACCCGCTTAGGCATCTGTTTTTCTATGTTTAAAATGACATCTCGTCTGATTATGACCACGTTCTTTACAAATTCCACATAGGTTAGTCTTTTTCCCTTGTTTAATATTCATTCCATTCGTAGCCTTGTTAAGCAAGGACGACCCTTTTAAACTTTTTATATAAACCACATATGTCCACTTGAATTTTATAAACGGAAAAAAAAAAATCACTCAGTAGTCATCAAAGTTTCAAAGTATTTTACTAAAGTAGTTTAAACTTTTTAATCAAGGAATAAACCACTCTACTTTCATAACATGCTTCACTGTGAAAACTTGGTGTATTTTACATGTTGTAAAGTTATGACATGACATTTTTTTTATTCTTTAAATTTAAAAGCTAACATGAATAAAAAATAAGTGATTAATTGACTATTAAAAAAAATGAGTAAATTACAGATATCGTCTTTTATGTTTATACCCTTTTTCAGATTGAGTCTTTTAGCAAAAAAATTATTAGGTATCATCCTTTACGTTTGAATTTGTTGCGGTTTACGTCCTTTGCCCTAATGGCTGTTAAATTTTTCAGTTAACTCTAGTCATGTGCCACTCACATGAGGGAAAAATAGTATTTCCATCTTTTAAAGGACTATTTGTGTAATTAACTTAATGTTATATATATATATATATATATATATAAAAAGAAAGGAGGGCTGCCGAGGCCCGGAACTTCTCCGAGAGGTTCCTTTCGATACTCTGCGCACAGAAGCGATATCGAACATCACTTATTGTCATTTCTCAATTGATGATACTTCATTTAGCTACTTAATAAGATAAGAAGATCCATAAAAAGATCAAATAACGGAAGGCGGAGGTCGATTAGGAAAGGAGCTTTTCAAATCAAAGAATTCGTTGATTGCAAAGCCTTCTTTCAGATAAGTCGTTTATAAAAAAACTCCTTAACTCATTAACTCAGGATCGGTAAAGGCCTTACTCTATTCCTAGTCAGGAATATCGTAGAGCTTCTACTACTATCGGCTATCTAACTCTCGGTAAATCGGGGGTTTTGCCGGGGAATCGGTGTCGTGGTGGTGCTACGAGATGGCGATTTATCGTATAGAAGAATGGATCCCCGGACCTATTGATTGACCATAGATGCGATCGACCGCTACCTAAGAGAAGATAAGTAGTTCTTCTATCGTTCAAGGGCAAGGGGAGAACATGTAGCGGCGTGCCTAGATCTCGTATTTACCACGTAGTCCGTCGAAAAAACCAACGATTCTCCTCTCAAAGTAATAGAGAGATCCTTTTCTTTTTCCGGTATGTAGCTCCGCGAGCAAGGAGCGCATCATCAGAGCAGTGCGAAAACGAACATAGGATCATGGCCCTTTTCTTCTTTCTTTTGCTGCTGATCTCACATCGAGAGCAGCCCCTTCGTGTTCAGGATGATCGAATGAGAGATCTTCCTCCGACTCCGAGAAATCGGTCAAGCGGGAGGCTACCCTCGACTTACCTCTCTCTATAAAAACCCCCCAGAGGAGAGCATAATTACCGGATTCATTCTCGTCCTGATCCACCATGAAATTTTTTCGAAATCAAAATGATAGGAGAGGGCTCGTAATGATCTTTGAGAAGATCACAAGGTGCTGAAGTGGCAGGATAGGGGGTCTGTAGATTTTTGTGAAAGGGATGCTCTTCTCATGTTATTGCTGAAAAGAAAAGGCGAATTCCTCTATTTGATGTCGATTCACCCACACTTCCATTCCTTGTAGAGGGAGGCTAACTGCTTGCTGGCTGGGAGCTGTATGAGCGGTAACGTCCACGTACGGCTCCATTAGATGGCGGTGGACAGAAATGGCCTTGTTGTACCTCACTCTCGTCTTCAATGGGGTCTGCTCTTTCTTTTTCGGGAGAGTATGCCAATATGATCTTAATGAGGTGCGGGGCTTTGCATCTGACATTCGTTGGGCTTCCCTCTTCGGGAGCCTGCGTCCCGGCGTTTTTGCGCAATAAACCCCTCCGACCGAAGACTAGTGGTAGGTGGTCCCGCGGAGCTTTCGGAAAAGGGTAGCCTAGTGTGTAAGCACAGCAATGAACCGCGACGAACCCCCAGACATCCTATCTAAGATTAGGGGGAGATCCTCAATAGTGATGACCCTTTCACACATATATATATATATATATATATATATATATATATATAAACATAAGAGTAAATTACAGATATCGTCCCTCTCTCCTCTCTCTCTCTCAAACCGGATGCCCATCACCACCACCACCGGCCGACCACCGCACAACCCCCTCCTCCGATCTGAGCACCACCACCGGCCTAGCATCACCACTAGTCCCGTGTCACCTTCTTCCCCAATTGTTCAAACCGAGCCCTAGCCCCAAAATTGGACTCGATTAACCAAGGATTAGCAAAAGAGATGTTGGAGCTTTTATTCAGGAGGTCAAGACGAGTGAATAGATGTATCAATTACCTGAAATGGTTGCGTGTAGAGGGAGATCGACGGGAAGCCGCGAACTCCGGTTATTCGAAGTTTAATGGTGAGCCAGAGGTGTTTTAGGGTGTATTTGAGTGATCAGTGAGTACCAAAGGGAGGTCGCACACAATTATGGGTTGTTATTGTAGTCTAATTTCACACGAAACGTATGAATTGATTGCAGACGGTTTGAGTTCATTTGTGTGATTATGCTTTAATTGTTTCGTCAGGTGCATTTGATTTTGGTCGTATCACGTTTTCGAAGGATCATTCAGCATTAGCAGCTTCAATTTCAAAGATTTCAATCGAATTTGTTGTTGGGTTTGACTTAGGAAAGTCAAAATTGGTGATAGATGGTGGTTTATGGCGGTGGTGATGCTAGGGCGGTGGTGGTGCTCAGATCGGAGGAGGGGGTTGTGCGGTGGTCGGCTGGTGGTGGTGGTGATGGTGTTTGGCGGTGGTGGGCATCAGGTTTGAGAGAGAGAGAGAAAGGAGAGAGGGGCTTTATTATTTATGTTTATATATATATATATATATAACATTAAGTTAATTATACAAATAGTCCTTTAAAAGATGGAAAAACTATTGTGTCCTCATGTGAGTGGCACATGACTAGAGTTAACTGAAAAACTTAACGCACGTTAGGCCAAAGGACGTAAATTGCAACAAATTTAAACGTAAAGGATGATACCTGATAATTTTTTGCTAAAGGACTCAATCTGAAAAAGGGTATAAACATAAAGGACGATATCTGTAATTTACTCAAAAATAAGACTAAAATGAAGGAGAATTTTGTAAATTAGACTATCCATTTATTTATCATTTCATGGATGTAAGCAACTTATTAAGAAAAGAAACATTGTATTTTCTTAATCTTTCGTTTATGGAACTATTACTTTATGTAATTATCTATCTAACTTTTGTGGTTAGGAGTAAAATTAGCCATACCCAACCAAAACGTGAGGATTGCTTAGATTCTTTCCAAAAATAAACAAGTATAAATAACAAAATCTTTCTCTAGCTTTTGATTACTAAATGTTGATTACAAACATGGAAAAAGATCATGTTATTTGGTGTACAAATATATTTGCATTTCTATCAGATAATTGTAGATTGAAATTGGAGGCTTTTGCAATACACAGGCATCCTAGACATGTAAGTCATGCTCTTCATTTCTAAATTTATTTTTATTTTTATTTTAAATAATAGACGAAAGAATAATTCGCTTTCGAATGGCCTTGGTGCATAATAATTAATATATTTGTGGCTTTGTTTATCTAAATTATTTTTCTGATTTATTAGATTGCCTTGATGTTTTGAAAACTGTTTTGCATTTTTTAGGTCATATTCACTAGTTTGGTGTTTAAAAATAATTCATTTACATTTTTGAGAAATTTGAATCTTCTTTGAAGTTTACAAGAACTAAAACCTTGGAACTAGTTTGGTGTTTGATTTTTGTTAGAACCCATATTGGTTGAATTTTAAAGATAACTGATTTTGACGGTTTGATCGGTTTTGACAAAAATTTTGGGCTAAATGTTATCTATGGTTTCAGAGAACAACAAACCAAACCAGTCAGGTTGCTGGATCAGGCGGTTTGACAATTCCAATTTTTTTCTTAATCTTTTTATAAGTTAATCATCACTCCTAATTCCTGAAAAGGAATTTGACTTTTGGGTCAAAGTAACTGGGTTTTAACAGCAAGAATTGAATAAAATCATATTGATTTTGAAAAATAAAAACTTTATTAATTATTTATAACAGATTTTTCAAATAAAAATACTTTGAAATGTGTTTTGAATCTTTCTGCAAGTCAATTATCACTCACTCAGTCCCCTAGTATTGGAATGTGTTTTTGACTTTTGAGGTCTCAAATTTTCCCTAATTCAAATTAAGTTAAAAAGCTTAAATATGCTAAAGAAAAACGCCATCTTTTTTAGCTTAATTTTTTTATAATTAACCAATATAATCTTTTGATCTTTATATAATTTCCCAATGTAGGACTTGATCCTACACACCAGCCAAGATCTCTTGAAATTCTGCAAATAAATCAGCATCTAGGAAAAGTCATGGCTGTTGAAGATTCAAGTCAAACTTCTGTCAGACTCGAGGTATCTCATTTCAATCAACTATCACCAAAGATCCATAAAAATTTGACCCAAAAGTCAAAAGTCAACATCTTGCATTTTAAAAGTCAACAACTGAAAGAAGTATATATGCAGGGAAAGTGTAGCGCGGTCATAATATGTTGGATTCTTGGACTCGGATCCCTCGTCTGTTGGAATAGTCTCGCGTCTATAGAAGATTATTACTATGATGTATTCCCAGTGAGTTTTCAACACCATGAAAGTCAAAAGTCAACATCTTGTATTTTGACTTTTTTGGGTCAATATGCTTTACTTGACAAGGTTGATTTGTTTTCTTAAATTTTCTAAGGATTACCATCCTTCTAGGGTGCTTACCCTTGTCTATCAACTTTTTGCCCTTGGAACAATGGCATTTCTTACATATAATGAATCAAAGATCAATACTAGGAAACGTAACATCCTCGGATATGCCATGTTTTTCGTCGGGACTCTAGCCCTCCTCTCGGTATGTAGTATAAATATCGCAAAGTGATCTATACATTTTTGGCACGCTTATAACTAAGGGTGTTAAACAAATCGTGTTCGTGAGTTCACAGGTGTTAAACGCGGCACAAACCCAAAAATCATCTCAGACACATGAACCCACGCATGACACGAATATTCACAGGTTGACACAACCACGACCAGTTTAACTCGAAAATATTAATATTTTTTTACATATTACAAAACTTACAACAAAAAATACAAAATGTATCTAAAACCATTATATTTAAATTAAAAAATATTATATCAATTTCTCTTTAGCCTTTTAGATTTTTGGCAAAAAATACTCCACCAATTTAACTATGGCAAAAAACATTCTAAAAAATTAGAAAATAAACGGGTCAATCCGTGAACCGTCGGGTTGACCTGAACAAACCCATTTAGCTGAATGTGTTTGTATGTTCGAATCAAAATTGACCAAACCCGTTTATATCAAACCCAAACCCAAACCCATAAATTTCATGTTAGGTTCTTGCATGGTTATACAAAAAGTCACACGTTTCCATGTCGGTTGAAGAAAAACTAGTAATAGATTTTATTTATATAACACTTACAGTTGGATTTAGCTACATCTGCGACGAGTGGCATTGGATCTTATCTTGGCATATGTCTTCTGGTTGCTAGTTTTGGGGCAGCAGATGCCCTAGTTCAAGGCGGAATGCTTGGCGATTTGGCTCTCATGTGCCCAGAATTTATCCAAGCTTGCTTTCAAGTGTCAACTTACAATCTAGCTTGTATGTTTTCTTGTTTTCTTAAAGTCCTCAAAAACAACATCAAACACATATACAACTTCTTGATTTAGTCCTTCCTAGCTGGCTTGGCTGCATCAGGAGCTTTAACTTCTGCTTTGAGACTTCTTACTGAAGCTGTTTTTAACAGCATTGATGACGGTCTTCGCAAAGGAGCATGTAAACTTCCTTGTGACATGAATCTATCTTTTTTTCTAACTAAAATGAATTTCTAGTTCTTGAGGTTTTTTGCAGTGTTATTCCTCTCAATCTCCACACTCTTTGTGCTTTTATGCATCTTTCTCTATGCATGCGTGTTCACTAAGTTACCAATCGTGAAGCACTATCATAGGAAAGCGGCCCTTGAAGGTTCAGAAACCGTTTCATCAGATCTTTCTGCTGCAGGAATAGTTCAATCAGACCTTACAGAAAAACTAGTGTGTAATGTTACTAGAACTTCATTAGTTTGTAGTTTTTGATGAAGAAATTGTTAACATTTCGATATTTTCAGGTTGATGGTGATCATAGTGATCTAGACAGGCTGAGCAACAAAGAACTCTTGTTTCAGAACTTTGATTACGCGTTAGATGTGTTCTTGATATTTGCTGTGAGTATGTCGATTTTCCCGGGTTTCTTATATGAAAATACTGGAACACACCAGTTGGGTTCATGGTAAAATCCCTCATTTTACAATCTAACATTGTTTTATAATATCTGAATAGTTATGTATCTATGTATAATATATAGAGCCCCAATTATCCCTAGTAGCATATATAATCAATATACAACCCGCTTCATGGGTTATGATATGGTATCAAAGTCAAAGTCAAGTTGTTCCTAAACCCTAGTAGAAACAACATGCTCTCCTAAACCCTAGTCAAGTATAACCGGTGCAGGAAACCCTAGCTGTCACCACATGCCGCATCGCACCAGATATACTTGATGCCTCCCCCTTCTCAAGGATTGAATCAATAAACACAAATACAAGATTTGGTAAATAACTCTTACATGTTTATTACCTAGAAAATATCTCTCAAAAAACTGAATACATTACCAAATACAATAAAACTCTAATTGCAACCCCTTAAACTCATTAACACACTTAATGAATTCATGGTCCATCGGGTCGGGCCTTCCACCTACTAGTGTTGGGCCTAATAACCGGAAATTACCAACAATCACCCTCTAATTTTCAACTCGAAACTAAGTGGTCTTTCACTTCAAGCAACTCGCCCTAAGTTCAGACTTGAAACTAGTCTTCTTGAACTTGATCTTCGGAAGTGCCACATCATTGATCTCAACCGACTTGTTAACGACCCATTGCACCCGCCACTGACTTGTGGCTTGTGATCGGGATTCACATACCCTTGCTTGTTGAATGTGTCCTTGATCCAGTTCTTTAATCACAAATCTTGTACTCGAGTAAAAGTTTCTTGGCTTTGTCTTCTTCCCATAGTCGCTTCGATGTTGAGGATTATTGATCGGGTCCTTCGGATTGCTGATTAGAGTTGATTTCCTACTCGAAATCAAAACCGGAAAATGACGTCGACATAGATTTGACAGCAAGATTCTGTTCTTGATCGGAGTTTTAAAATCCTTGTGATCTCTAACTTGAGGTCGCTTTTAGTATTCTGCAAAAGACGTCCCCTTATCACGACCTTCATATCTCGGGTTTCTTGACTGCAGATTCCTGAATCTTCAATAACCGCTTTGTGATTGTCTCCGGGTCTGTTGTTGCCAATTAGAAAAACTCACACACTTTTATCACAGCTCTTTACCGCCTCCTGCAACGACAGGTTGCTCTCTCTCTTTCGAAGGTGGACCCTCAAAATTGATTCCTTGGATCTGATGTCAATTCAAGGATTGAATCGATAAACACAAACACAAGATTTGGTGAATAACTCTCACACGTTTATTAGCAGAAAATATCTCTAAAAAAACTGAATACACAATGCCTAACCATAACAAGGTTTATATAAACTAACTCTAACTTGTTATCCAAGACATTACCAAATACAATAAAACCCTACTTATAACCTCTTAAACCCATCAACACACTTAATTATTTCCATGGGTCCATCTAGTAGGGCCCTCCACCTACTCATGTTGGGCCTAATAACCGGAAATTACCAACACCTGCATGGTTTATCTCAGTATCCGAGCAAAGCCAAGTTGTTACATACTCGGATTAACTAATGGTTACCTTACTGTATGCGTCCTCATGGTTGCACCCAAGGGTTATAAGTTGTTCCTAAACCCCTAGCAGAAACAACCTGTTATTCTAAACCCTAGTCGCTTTAAAACAATCGCAGGAAACCTAGCGCCACCACATGTCGCTTCGCACCAAATCTGAATCAATCAATATGCAACCCTCTACATGGTCTAGTTTATAACAAGAGCAGCTAGTGAGATTATTCGACAGGATGATTCATTCTGACTTCAAACCCTAGATAATTTATGCATATTATTATATTATATCTTTTTGAACATATTGTTTTGTAGGTATCCACTTGTCCTAGTAACTACATTTAACCTTGGGGACTTGATATCTCGATATATTCCTCTAATACAATGTCTCAAAATGGAATCACGAAACAGGCTTCTGATCTTAGTCGTGTCCCGTTTTTTGCTTGTCCCGACATTTTATTTCACTGCAAAATATAGCGATCAGGGATGGATGATTATACTTGTATCCATACTCGGATTAACTAACGGTTACCTTACGGTATGCGTCCTCATGGCTGCACCTAAGGGTTATAAGGTAAATTTACATTGCATTTGTTTTACAAGAAAACATGTCACATTGGAATATTTACCAACTTTTTTGGGTTGATCAGGGTTCGGAGCAAAACGCGTTGGGAAATTTGCTTGTGCTTTTCTTAACAGGCGGCATATTTTTGGGTGCGGCTTTGGACTGTTTATGGCTTATTGTAACGGAACCTTTTTAGGCAGAAGCATGACAAAGTTTATTGACATTACTGCTCTTTAAATCAACTTAATCCATCATAAGCGCGTATACACATGCATAAATGTGTATGTATCCCTAGATGTATGCTTGTGTATTGTGTACATATATGTTCTCAACTCAAAGTTTGAAATGAATGAAGCTAGTTACTTATTACCCTTTTTTTCTTTAAGGTCTATCATTTGTTGACCTTGAAGATCTAAACTTGTACTAGAAATATGTTTATAAATCTTTATTAAAATTTTAATTCTCCAAAATATCTACAGTTTCTTTCGGTTTAAGACAAAAGTCAAAATCCTTGAGCCTAATTTTATGGTCATCATCTAAGTAGAAGACTTAGGTCTGTTTGGCAAGTACTAAACAATTAAGTGTTGAATCATTAAGAGGTCTGAATGGTTCAGTATTGTTTTTCAGCTGAACCATTAGGAGGTAAATGAACCATTAAGAGGTGAGCTTTTAGCAAAACAATCATCCTTACCTCTGAACGATTCAGATGTAGCCTATTAATGAAATCATTAATCAAACAGTAAATGAACAGTTATTATGTTTTTTATATTAAATAAAACAGTAATTATATCTTTTTGGGAGAACCATAAGATCTGCTAAGTTTGTCAGAATACTCTAAACATTGAAACATCTTCTCTAGGGAAAATATCCCACAGTTATTAACTACTTGAGAAAAATCTTCATCCTCTGATTCTTACTCATCATATACTCAGGGGCGAAGGTATGAAGGGGCAAGGGGTGGCCCCGACCCCTGCCATTTTTTCGTTAATAGTGTAAATTTTTTCGTTTTTATCCGAATTTTTTTTACGTATAGAGCCGGCCCCCGCTCATTTTTTTCTCTAAAGAATTCTTGGCTCTTTTTTATTTTTTATCCTTGAAAATTTCAGTTCAATGCTCTGTTCAGATTGATTCGATAAGTTATATGTACGAAATTAAAAAAGAACAAAAATTAAAAAAGAAAAAAAAGATTGTTCATTTAAAAAATAAAAGTATAAGTTTAGGGGGGAAATGAAAATTTCAAAATTAATTTACCCTAACTTAATTTTCCCTAAAACAATCGATCCATCCATCCAGACCTGAGACCTTGAAACTTAACCAGACCCCCAAATCAATCGTTGCTGAAACGATGAGTTCCTAATCGCCGCCGGTCGCCGCCTGTGACATTCCGGAATTTTATTCACGCATTTGTAATATATATCATGTAATCATTTTCAACTGAATGAAATGCAAGTGTTTTTATTTAATTTTGTACAAAATATATATTTATTTTTATTTATTTTGTGGATTTAAAATAATTAAAATTTTATACGTTTTAAACTTATATAAAATTTTATATAAAAATCTAAATTAAAAAAGGCTTATATATAAAATAAGATAACCTATTTAAATAAAATAATTAACTTTTATAAAAATATTTATAATAATAATAATAATATAAGTTTATAAAATAAAATTTAAAATTAAAAAGAAATTTAATTAGTTTATTTTTAAAGAGTTGAGGGGACTGTTTCGAAATTTTTCAAACTAAAAGGTTTTAAACCAAAAACCGGTTAAGGGACTAAACATGGCCAAATCAAACCACAAGGACCCATCCGTAATTATCTAAGGGACTTTATTTAAACAGAATCAAACTTCAGGGACCAATTCTGCCATTTCCCAATTCGCAATTCCGGCCGTCTTCCCCATTGACCGGCGGTCCGAGCTATTTTCCGGCGAACCCCCGACACGTCTGTTCCCTGCACCTCGACAACAGATTTTGGTCTCCCTGACCTCGTCGTCCCCACGCGAACGAAAGCCCTCGACCAATTTGTCTCCCCGACATACAGAAAGTCTGATCGTGTTTGTGGCCGAAAGTCCATGCCACGAATTCAGCCCCGACAGTCAACCTCCACGCCTGCAAGATGGCTCGACGGTTTCGTCTCGTCCAGATGAGTGTCGGGACATGCTCAATTGCTTGTCTCATTATCAGGATCGAGCTCGGTTATAAAAAGCCATTACCGAACCTGCACGAGCTCGACATCCCCTCTCCACCCACTCTCACTCAAAATTGAAACTACCATTGTGTTCGTCGTCTCTGAGAGAAGCTGGGACCAGAATATCAGAGTCTAATTCCATCCCGAAGTTTGATTCCCATTCTTGACATTCTCGGATTTAGGACCCTGCCGACCAGACCCTTCGCGACCAGGTTCGAGCCTCAAATTGGTTCTGTTACCTTCTATTATCAACAAGCAATCTATCCCAATCGAAATCTCGGCCTCAGACCATCGATCACCGGGCAAACCAATATCCTCGGACACTGGTTTGCCGGTTGCCGAGAACCAGTGACCAATTCGCATATGTGTTATGTATTAAACATCACAAACATAACCAGCGATGGGCGATAGCCCGGCTGGTTATGCGCGTGTGTGTTTGTGTTGTAGGTCACGGGTTCGATTCTTGTGGCCTCCGGCCCAACCCAAATTTTTTCTGTTTTTATTTTATTTATTTATTTTATCATATTTTAATATTTTCCCTATACAATGAAAACTATTACGAGTTGGTTGACTCGTTCGTTTATCTTGGAAACAATTAAACCATTTTTTTTTCGTCACGCATATTTAACCCGTCAAAGTTCTAAAATAATAAATAACAAACCCTATATTTTATAAACTTGTTTAAATAAGTTTTAATTCATAAAAGAAAGTATATATATATAATAATGATAAAATAAATAAACAAAATAGAAATTTTTTTATAAAAATAATATCTACTTGTTTAAAAATATAAATATTTAACAAGATTAAATATATATTTTTAGATGTTAAATTTTACTAAAAATCATTATTATTTTACTACAATATTTTATACAAATAATTTTAAGAAATGTTATTATAAACCTATACACATTTAAATACGAATACACATATACAAACATACAATAATACATATTTATCTACAAAGGATTTCATCGTGCTTAGTTTTCAACATCCTTATCACCCGCACTCATGGATTAAAACATCCGCTAGCCAGGTGAGTTACATAGCTCTTGTTTTACCTTTTTACATACTTTGGGGTGAAACATTATACATGCTACTCATCAAACTGTTTATACGTGTTATACATATGGATTATATGCTTAAATTATCTTGGGTGTACATTCATTTACTTTAAACACAAGAAAACCAATAGTAATATAAATAGATCTATTGTGTCTGACCAGCCCACCCGGTTAGGGTGTTTATTACTGCATACTCGGATATAGCCGCGTGTTATATTCAAACATATCGGATATAGTGGGTAACTATATTCAAACATACCGGACCTAGCTGTTGTGTTATGTTCAAGCGCGTCAATCAAGGTTTGAATTGTGCTTAGATAAATGATACAACCATATATGCTATGTTTAACAAGATAAACAATGAGTTGCAAAACGCTTTATCTACTATTTATCGGTTCCACTAAACCTATGTACTCACCAACTTTATAGTTGACACTTGATTTTAAATAATGTTTTAGGTTTGGATATGTGATTGCTTGTTGAAGATTCCTCCACTTAAGAACTTATGGACCTAGTTAATTAAATCAATGTTTTGAAGTAGACTAGGTTATTTGAATTGTATTGTACTTGAATATTTGTTGTTTTTAATTAGATTAATGAATTGTGAAATATTTTATCTATCATGTGCTTTTGAACAATCATTCCATTGTCCGCCTCGATGATTCCGCCATCGGTTGAGGTGTGACAGATTGGTATCAGAGCCATGGTTATAGGGAATTAGGTTATTAGACACAATGACCTAGATTATAACCCTAGGACTCCCTCATATGTGTTACGTGCTAAATGATTATTTGCTATGTGAATTATTTGTAATTAGGTATTATTTGAATTTTCCCAAGTTTGGTACATGAGACTTATACACATACATACAAGACTTTAACCACATAATACATACTTTACATACACATTTGACAAACAAACATATGCAAACAAATACACTACACCTCCTTATCCATACTCTTTCCTCATCCATACTATTTGCAACATTTCTACACATTTTATACTCATAGACTCTCAAGTCTATTAAAATCTTGAAAATCTCGTCAACGACTTAATTTCTTAAAACCAGTAAAGGACATGTGCAATCTGGAAGGGTGACACCTGTACATTGGGTTTTCTGTCTAGGAAAGCATTTCGTATAAATCCAAATAAACGGACCCGTATGCTTTCCTGGGAATTCCTGAAGTAAGTGTTTACCTATAGGCTAAAGCATGTCTCCTTGAAAGTTTTGAGGAATTACTTAACGTTGATAAGTCATTGTATTCGCAAGAATACGATCCGAACTTAAACTCAAAAATTTTGGGGACATTATAGTAAGATAGGAAGAACTAAATGAACATGCAAAACAAATCATTGTTACGGGTGCACACGTAATAACGATTTGTAGTGCATGCGAATCCCGGCAATTCCTATTACGCGAATAATGATCTATGACATCATCTCCTACCCGGAATAGATGGCTTATTTTCCCCCATCAACCTTGAATAAATACACATACATTGGCACGCGACATGATGAATTCCGCATTTCTGCTTACATTATTTCCCACTATAACTCATATATATCCCTTTTATCTAAAGTATCATTGTCTTTTCTTATGGTGTTAGAATGCCTCCTTGACGTGCAAACTCTAGCACTTCCAACCAGGATCTTGCTACTCTTCTTGCCCAACTGGTAGGACAAATGACCCAAGCCAATAACAACAGTGATGGGTCTCACAACATCCATGCACGTTTAAGCACTTTAACTCGTGCAACCCTACAAAATTTTACGGGACTGAAGGTGCTACCGGCCTACTACAATGGTTTGAAAGTATGGAAAGCACGTTCTTAAACAGTGACTGTCCCGATAATCTTCGGGTTCGCTATGCCACAAGTGTACTTCAAAAGAGAGCCCTCACCTGGTGGAACGGTGAGAAACGCACTCGTGGTGTTGAGGTTGTTACATCCTTATCATGGGATGATCTGAAGAAAGCCATGACTGATGAATTCTATCCTCAAAATGAAATGAGGAAGCTCGAGACTGAGTTTTGGGATCTTGCCCAAGACAGCGGGGATAATCTGGCTTACACCACCCGATTTCTAGAGCTGAGCCTATTAGTACATCATATGATCACTTCCCTTGCTCGGGAAATTGAAAAATACATAGGCGGGCTGCCTATGCAAATTCAGGATGCTGTGTTAGGAAGCAATCCTCCCACACTTGAAGCTGCTATCCGTCTATCCGCTACGCTGTCCGACAACCACGTCAAAGCCGGAACCTTAACAAGAAAGGGTTCCAAGAAGGTTGTTTCTACTCTTGCGGCCGTCAAGGATGTAAAGCCCGAGTCTTCTAACCGCAACAAGAAACGAAAGGGTCGAAACTTCGCAGCCGTAGCTCCCACCGTACCTGCTATTCAAGTGGCCCCTTTGAGTCAAAACCCGAAACCTTATTTGGGTCCAAATCCCCAATGTCAGACCTGCAAGTACCACCATCCTGCCAACTTACCATGCCGATTGTGTTAAAGCTGTGGACGATATGGACACGTGGTCACTACTTGCCGTACCCGTCCTCCCGTCCATCAAGCTGCTCCAGCCAACCGTCCAAACTATCCGGCACCTCTTAATGGTCGGGCATGTTACGAATGTGGAGACCCAAACCATTTCCGTGACCGATGCCAAAACTTCATCATCAAGGTGGTCCCCGAGGACGAGCGTTTAATATAAACGCTAATGAGGCACAAGCAAACAACGACGTGATAAACGGTACGTTTCTCGTAAACAATCATTATGCATCCATTTTATTTGATACCGGTGCCGATAGGAGTTTTGTGTCTCTTACCTTTGAATCTCGACTTGCTAAAAAAAGAACGAAACTTGACAATTCTTATTCCGTGGAGATAGCAAACGGAAAATCTATTACTATAAATTCTGTCATCCGCGACTGCAATCTCGAGCTTAATAATCATGAATTCTCTGTTGATCTCCTTCCAATACAATTATGAAGCTTTGATATTATAATTGGCATGGACTAGTTACCCAAGCACCATGCCTAGGTTATTTGCTACGAAAAGTGCATTCGTATACCTCTCCCTTCGGGCGACACGTTAGTTATTTTCGGTGAAAAACCGTGTCGTGGTCTTCAACTCATGTCTTGCACATTGGCACAAAAGTACTTGCGGAAAAAGTACGTTGCCTTCTACACGAAAGATAAAGGTAAGAAACTGCAAGATATTCCGATCATTCGAGACTTTCCCGAGGTATTCCCCGAGGATTTACCCGGTCTTCCTCCCCCAAGACAAGTAGAGTTTCGTATTGACCTTGTGCCCGGAGCAACTCCCGTGGCAAAAGCTCCCTATCGTCTTGCACCTTCCGAGATGCAAGAACTCGTAAGTCAATTACAAGAACTCTCATCCAAAGGATTCATCCGACCAAGCCATTCACCTTGGGGTGCTCCCGTGCTGTTCGTAAAGAAAAAGGATAGATCGTTTCGAATGTGCATCGATTATCGTGAACTCAACAAGCTTACAATCAAGAACCGTTATCCTTTACCCCGTATCGACGATCTTTTCGATCAACTTCAAGGTTCAACATGTTTCTCCAAGATTGACCTTCGTTCCGGATACCATCAACTTCGTGTCCTCGATGAAGACATTCCAAAGACTGCCTTTCGGACTAGATATAGTCACTACGAGTTCATGGTTATGCCTTTTGGCTTGACTAATGCACCTGCGGTTTTCATGGATCTCATGAACCGTGTATGCAAACCTTATTTGGACAAGTTCGTGATCTTTTTCATTGACGACATTCTCATCTATTCTAAATCAAAAGCAGAGCATGAACAACACCTTCGTTTGATTTTGGAGCTCTTGAAGAAAGAGCAACTATACGCCAAATTCTTCAAGTGTGAATTCTGGCTAAAGGAGGTTCAATTTTTGGGACACATAGTCAACGATAAAGGGATTCATGTGGACCCGGCAAAAATCAAAGCGGTAAAGAATTGGAGTACTCCTAAGACTCCTACCGAGATTCGTTCCTTCCTTGGACTAGCGGGTTACTATCGTCGCTTCATCTCAAATTTCTCCAAGATTGCGGTTCCGCTCACTGCCTTGACTCACAAAGGTAAACCTTACGAGTGGGGACCCAAACAAGAAGAAGCTTTTCAAACTCTCAAGCTCAAGCTCTGCAATGCTCCTGTTCTAACTCTTCCTAGTGGTAATGACGACTTTGTCGTTTATTGCGATGCATCCAACCAAGGTCTTGGTTGTGTTCTTATGCAGCATGGTCAAGTAATTGCATACGCATCACGTCAACTCAAAATCCATGAGAAGAACTATACGACCCATGATCTCGAGCTTGGTGCTGTCGTTTTCGCCTTGAAAATTTGGAGACACTATCTTTATGGCACCAAATGCGTGGTTTTCACCGACCACAAAATCCTCCAACATATTTTCAATCAAAAGGAGTTGAATATGAGGCAACGACGATGGGTCGAACTTCTTAACGACTACGATTGCGAGATTCGCTACCACCCCGGCAAAGCAAATGTTGTAGCCGACGCCTTAAGTCGTAAAGAACGTATCATGCTTCATAGTGTTCATATTCATAACGATATCCAAGCCCGCATTCTCCAAGCACAACACACCTCGGTTACCGAGGGAAACATGTACCAAGAAATGGCATGTGGTGTAGAACTCTTGCTAGAAACCAAAGCCAACGGCCTATTGTATTACTTGTATCGTATCTGGGTTCCCTATCGCGACGAACTTCGTATATTTTTTATGAACGAGTCCCACAAAACTCGATATTCGGTACATCCCGGAGCTGATAAGATGTACATGGGTCTTCGTCAACAATACTGGTGGCCCGGCATGAAAAAGGATATTGCCCTCTTTGTGGCAAAATGCTTAACTTGTTCTAAAGTAAAGGCCGAACACCAGAAGCCTTCCGTGCTCCTCGAACAACCTGAAATTCCCATGTGGAAGTGGGAGAACCTTGCCATGGACTTTATCACCAAACTCCCACGCACTTCTAGTGGGCACGATAGTATCTGGGTTATTATCAATCGACTCACAAAGTCTGCTCATTTCTTGCCTATTCGTGAGGACTATCGAGTCAAGAAATTGGCTCGGATCTACATTGATGAGATCGTAAGTCGTCACGGAATCCCTTTGAACATTATCTCTGATCGTGATTCGCGTTTTACTTCCTGATTTTGGCAATCATTACAATCTGCGCTTGGTACTCGTTTGGATTTAAGCACGGCTTACCATCCCCAGACCGATGGACAAACCGAGCGAACAATCCAAACTCTCGAGGATATGCTTAGAGCTTGTGTCATTGACTTTGGCGGCAATTGGAATTCTCACCTGCCACTGATCGAATTTTCCTACAATAACAGCTACCACACAAGTATTAACATGGCACCGTTTGAAGCTCTTTATGGACGAAAATGTTGTTCACTGATTTGTTGGAACGAAATTGGTGAAGCACAAATCACCGGCCCCGAGCTTATCCAAGAGACCACCGATAAAATCTCTCTTATTCGTGACAACATTCGAGTAGCAAGGAGTCGGCAAAAGAGCTATGCCGATAAACGACGAAAACCCTTGGAATTTCAAGTTAGGGATATGGTTCTTCTAAAGGTATCACCTTGGAAAGGCGTAGTCCGATTTGGAAAGAAAGGAAAACTTGCACCTCGATATGTGGGCCCATTCAAGGTACTCGGAAGGGTAGGAAAAGTGGCCTACAAACTCGATCTTCCTTCAGAGCTCAGCAACGTTCATCCAACTTTTCACATATCTAATTTGAAAAAGTGCCTAGCTGAAGAAAATCTCCACATCCCTCTTGATGAAGTGCGCATTGACGAAAAAATGCACTTTGTTGAGAAACCCGTGGAAATCATGGGCCGTGAAGTCAAGAAACTCAAACGTAGTCGCATCCCCATTGTCAAAATCCGTTGGGAGTCTAAACGTAGACCCGAGTTCACTTGGGAACGTGAAGACCAAATGAAGACCAAATATCCGCATCTCTTTTCATAGCCTCCATTAGTTGAATTTCGGGGCGAAATTCCTTTAACATGGGGAGACTGTGACATTCCACATTTTTATTCACGCATTTGTAATATATATCATGTAATCATTTTCAACTGAATGAAATGCAAGTGTTTTTATTTAATTTTGTACAAAATATATATTTATTTTTATTTATTTTGTGGATTTAAAATAATTAAAATTTTATACGTTTTAAACTTATATAAAATTTTATATAAAAATCTAAATTAAAAAAGGCTTATATATAAAATAAAATAACCTATTTAAATAAAATAATTAACTTTTATAAAAATATTTATAATAATAATAATAATATAAATTTATAAAATAA
Source organism: Smallanthus sonchifolius (assembly GCA_023525975.1). Lineage (NCBI taxonomy): Eukaryota > Viridiplantae > Streptophyta > Magnoliopsida > Asterales > Asteraceae > Smallanthus > Smallanthus sonchifolius. Next base: position 73,121,579 of record CM042029.1, read on the forward strand.
AATTTAAAATTAAAAAGAAATTTAATTAGTTTATTTTTAAAGAGTTGAGGGGACTATTTCGAAATTTTTCAAACTAAAAGGTTTTAAACCAAAAACCGGTTAAGGGACTAAACATGGCCAAATCAAACCACAAGGACCCATCCGTAATTATCTCAGGGACTTTATTTAAACAGAATCAAACTTCAGGGACCAATTCTGTCATTTCCCAATTCGCAATTCCGGCCGTCTTCCCCATTGACCGGCAGTCCGAGCTATTTTCTGGCGAACCCCCGACACGTCTGTTCCCTGCACCTCGACAACAGATTTTGGTCTCCCTGACCTCGTCGTCCCCACACGAATGAAAGCCCTCGACCAATTTGTCTCCCCGACATACAGAAAGCCTGATCGTGTTTGTGGCCGAAAGTCCACGCCACGAATTCGGCCCCGACAGTCAACCTCCACGCCTGCAAGATGGCTCGACGGTTTCGTCTCGTCCAGATGAGTGTCGGGACATGCTCAATTGCTTGTCTCATTATCAGGATCGAGCTCGGCTATAAAAAGCCATTACCGAACCTGCACGAGCTCGCCATCCCCTCTCCACCCACTCTCACTCAAAATTGAAACTACCATTGTGTTCGACGTCTCTGAGAGAAGCTGGGACCAGAATATCAGAGTCTAATTCCATCCCGAAGTTTGATTCCCATTCTTGACATTCTCGGATTTAGGACCCTGCCGACCAGACCCTTCGCGACCAGGTTCGAGCCTCAAATTGGTTCTGTTACCTTCTATTATCAACAAGCAATCTATCCCAATCGAAATCTCGGCCTCAGACCATCGATCACCGGGCAAACCAATATCCTCGGACACTGGTTTGCCGGTTGCCGAGAACCAGCGACCAATTCGCATATGTGTTATGTATTAAACATCACACACATAACCAGCGATGGGCGATAGCCCGACTGGTTATGCGCGTGTGTGTTTGTGTTGTAGGTCGCGGGTTCGATTCTTGTGGCCTCCGGCCCAACCCAAATTTTTTCTGTTTTTATTTTATTTATTTATTTTATCATATTTTAATATTTTCCCTATACAATGAAAACTATTACGAGTTGGTTGACTCGTTCGTTTATCTTGGAAACAATTAAACCATTTTTTTTCGTCACGCATATTTAACCCGTCAAAGTTTTAAAATAATAAATAACAAACCCTATATTTTATAAACTTGTTTAAATAAGTTTTAATTCATAAAAGAAAGTATATATATATAATAATGATAAAATAAATAAACAAATTAGAAATTTTTTTATAAAATTAATATCTACTTGTTTAAAAATATAAATATTTAACAAGATTAAATATATATTTTTAGATGTTAAATTTTACTAAAAATCATTATTATTTTACTACAATATTTTATACAAATAATTTTAAGGAATGTTATTATAAACCTATACACATTTAAATACGAATACGCATATACAAACATACAATAATACATATTTATCTACATAGGATTTCATGGTGCTTAGTTTTCAACATCCTTATCACCCGCACTCGTGGATTAAAACATCCGCTAGCCAGGTGAGTTACATAACCCCTGTTTTACCTTTTTACATACTTTGGGGTGAAACATTATACATGCTACTCATCAAACTGTTTATACGTGTTATACATATGGATTATATGCTTAAATTATCTTCGGTGTACATTCATTTATTTTAAACACAAGAAAACCAATAGTAATATAAATAGATCTATTGTGCCTGACCAGCCCACCCGGTTAGGGTGTTTATTACTGCATACTCGGATATAGCCGCGTGTTATATTCAAACATATCGGATATAGTGGGTAACTATATTCAAACATACCGGACCTAGCTGTTGTACTATGTTCAAGCGCGTCAATCAAGGTTTGAATTGTGCTTAGATAAATGATACAACCATATATGCTATGTTTAACAAGATAAACAATGAGTTGCAAAACGCTTTATCTACTATTTATCGGTTCCACTAAACCTATGTACTCACCAACTTTATAGTTGACACTTGATTTTAAATAATGTTTCAGGTTTGGATATGTGATTACTTGTTGAAGATTCATCCACTTAAGAACCTATGGACCTAATTAATTAAATCAATGTTTTGAAGTAGACTAGGTTATTTGAATTGTATTGTACTTGAATATTTGTTGTTTTTAATTAGATTAATGAATTATGAAATATTTTAGCTATCATGTGCTTTTGAACAATCATTCCATTGTCCGCCTCGATGATTCCGCCATCGGTTGGGGTGTGCCCCCGACGCTGCTCCGCTGCTTGCCAGTCACTGCTCCTCCGCCTGCTCGCCAGTCGCTGCTCCTCCGCCTGCTCGCCACCAGTTGCTGTTAATACTAGCCCTAATTTCTTGATTTCTTGCATTCTTAATATCCACTCAATTCTTGTAAGTTGTATTATTGTTAAATATTAGGGTAAAAAACTTAATGGATTATGATTAGGAAGAATTATTGTTTAATGATGATGAGCAACAGATTGATGATGAATTGATGATGATTATTGTTAATACAATCCTGTTGGTTTTTTTTTTGTTAGATATATTATGGGAAAGTTGAAAACTTTAATTATTAATTCTTTTTTTAAAAGAATTAATGATAAACAAGAGAAAAGAAATGATGATAAACAAGTAAGCAAACGTTACAAAGCTTCAACAAGAAATTGCATAATAAGTTTGATTCGAAATCCATAATCGATGAATTCAAAAATATTAAAGGTCGTCGGGCTGAGTTGTAATTTTCTTACATGTACTTACCATTTTTCTCTCGCGTTATAATAAATAATTTTATATTTAAAGTTATTTATTATTGATTTGTTTGGTCCGACCCGAACATATAACCCGAAACATAGCGATAGGAAAAAAAATTTAGTCTCATGACTTTCGGCCCCCGCTACTTGGTTTTTCAACCTCCGCCACTGCATATACTAAAACGACTTCAACCAACCTTGTTGAGCTAACAAACAACCCCTCGAGATTATTTCATTTTGCAATCATCCTTGAAAACTTGAGATGGCCTTGTAATTGTATTTATTCATCAACATCTTCACCTCATTAAGCATTCTCTCAAGAATAGGATGACATGCAGCATGTACAAGAACATTTATAACGTAAATTCAACAAACGAAATATCAACAGGTGATTTAAGATATGATAATTTCTATAAAATTATATTAGAAAGAAGGAATAAGAAAGTTACCACGTCGTATGCATGGAAATGTAAATTCGATAAAAGATCTATATCCATTATGTTATCAAATCCACCATTAGATATGCTAACATAAGAACCCAAGTTAGGGATTTTAGTTTTATGCTCCAAGATTCATAAAACCCGTGAACGAATTCATGTAATCTTGAACGAGCAATGACTTTGGGAAGTGATCTTGAAGAAAACTCAAAGAAACCGAAGTTTGAACCAAACAAATATATAAACGAACGTGATGAATACATTACAGCTTCACTCGTGAAAAGAAGTCTGACCTTGACAAAGGTCAACTTCACATGATCCGTAAGCTTATTCCATTGATGATAAGACGAATCAATAAAAGATCATCGAGTTAGATATTGAAGCATAGTCTTGTGAATTGTAAAGTAAGAACCTCACCTCGAGTTAATTACGTTTTGCGATCTTCTTTGAAGACTTGAGATGGTCTTATAAATTGTATTTGTTCATCTACATATTCACTTAGTTTAGACTTCTCTCACGAATAGGATGATTGGTAGCATTTACAAGAACATTAACCTAAATTCAAATAATAAGAAATACAACAAGTAATTTAAGATATGACACTTTCCATAAAATTCTATGATAAATAGAATAAATAAGCAATTAGAAAGTTACCACTTCATAAACATGGAAATGTAAATTCGATAAAAGATTTGTATCCATTAGGTTATCTAATCCACCATAAAATATACTACCATAATAACCCAAGTTACGGTTTTTAGTTTGATATGGTGCATATGCTCCAAGATTCATAAAACATGTGAACGAATTCATGTATTCTTGAATGGGCAATGATTATATGACATCATTGTAATGAATTTGGGAAGTGGTCTTGAAGAAAAACTAAAAGAAAACTTAAGTTTGAACCAATAATAGGTGAATATATTAGTTAAACTGGTTATGTATTAAGTGTGTTTGGTAATCTATTAGTTCGGTTCAAACTTCGGTATTCTTTGAGTTTTCTTAAAGATCACTTCCCCTGTCATTATGATGCTATCATCCAATCTTTACCTCTTCAATTACGTGAATCCATTCACGAGTTTTCTAAATCTTGGAGCCTATTCACCATATCAAACTAAAAACCCTAACTTGGGTTCTTATGTTAGCATCTAGTATGGTGGATTGGATAACCAGATGGATGCAGATCTTCTAACGAAATTATGTTTGCATTCATATCACATGGTAACATTCTAATTTCTTAATTACTTTATTTATCATAGATTTTTATGGAAATTATCATATCTTAAAGCACCTGTTGATATTTCTTTTTTTGAATTCAGGTTAATGTTATTGTATATGCTGCTGCGCATCCTATTTCTGAGAGAAGTCTAAACGAAGTGAAGATGTTGATGAACAATTACAATTCACATGACCATCTAAAGACTTCAAAGAAGATCGCAAAACGTAATAAGCTCGAAGAGATGTTCTTACTTTACGATTCACAAGGTCCATCATATACTTTTGTTTTTAGCTTCAATATCTAACTCATGATATTTTCTTGATTCATATTTGTCATCACCTGAAGAAGCTTCTCGATCATGTTAAATTGTTGACTTTTGTTAAAGTCAGACTCTTTTCACGATTGAAAACAGTCATCTCCTTTACAGGATTACACCTAATCACATCCTCTTCAATATCATCAATAACCTGCTCCTAAATCATGAAAATAGACAGATTGTTAGAAAATATTAATACTAAAAGTGACCTAAATAATAACCCGCAGATGATTGTTTTCTTACAGTGAAACCAAAACTTATTTAAATAACAAACAGTTGAATTTCTATCATCAAACGAAACTTAAAATGGTAAATTCAACTACAATTATGACAATGATCCTAATTAGTAATCAAACCAAGTGTTCAATGGATTAAGAAGGTAATGCATAAATCTTTAAGTCAATAATCAACATATGCTTTTTGAGAAAATTTATAAATACATAAGCACTATTGGCATCTTATAATGTTATAAGAGTAAAGGCCTTTTTTTATACAATCTTGAAAAAATTGCTTTTTGCAAGTTTAACACTTGACAAGAACACAAAAACTTGAGTATAGGCAATCTCAACCCATTTATGTTGATTAATTCGATAACCGTTTATTCTAAAGACATTTCGGGTTTGCAAAAGAAAAAATGTTGACGGGGACCCGTTCAACCAACCTAAAACTCTACCCAAATTGACATGATATAGAACCCAACCAACATGTTAGATTCATCCTAAACTTACACCCGGGTTGACCCATCTGATCTATCAAGCAAGAACATAACAATTTGATTGCATATATAACAAATTTAGTCAATAAGAAACAACCTTCATTTCTTTGCAAGCTTTGTGAAGAAATCAAAGGTGATATTGTGCTAGAAGAGACTGAAAGATGGGCTTTTAAGAAAGGGAGATGACAAGTATGAATATAAATACTTTGAATTTTAAATATATGTTTCTTCATGGAATTTATGATATGTAATAAATGATATTAATAAACGTATATTCTCCATTTATTTTAGCCATCTTTTTTCTTAAATGTGTATTAGTTGGTTTCTAAAAATTTATATCGGAATCTGATTGAATTTATATTAAACTCAAGCCTTGTATATATTTTTTTGTATATAAGTCTTAAATAATAAATTAACAACGACATCAGATTATGTAGTCACATATTCAAACTATCAAGAAAAATCAAGAATAAAAATCAACGACTCATAAATGTGAATATAATCTTGACATAAAAGTGAATGTAATATTGATTACAAAAAAAAATATTGATTACAAATCGTTTGAATTTTAAATATACTTGTTCGTGGAATTTATTATATGACTAGGTTAAAATCTCGTGTATTACACGGGTTAAATAAATAAAATGTTATATTTAGTAATAAAAAATTTATATTTTTAAAAACTCGTGTAATACACGGGTTGAATAAACCAGTATATTACATCGGTTGAATAAAATATAATGTAATTTGTTAATAAACACATTTGTCAAAATATGTTTTTAAAAAATGTAATTTATCGTGACAGTTATAAGGTCTGTTAAGTTAGTTTTTAAAATATTTTTTTTTCAACTGGGTATTAATTTTTTAATTTAATTGATAAATGTTAGTTCATATTAAGCTCATTTGATTGATGATATGATAACTATTTATAATTAAATAATAAGTATTCGTAATTAGATTTATAAATATAAAGATTATTATTTAATATGAGAGAGAAATAGAAAATCTAATATTTAATAGGAGAAAGAGGCGAAAAATAAAGATGAGGAGTAATCAAAGAGTGACATGTGTCCTAAAGAGATTTTCATTTATTAGAGCAGTAAGATTGATGATATATAATTAATGATAATAAATAACGTATATTCCACACTTATTTTATTTCTCTTTTTTGAGTTTTTTTTCTCAAAAAAGTGTTTATAAAAAACTTATTTACCCAATGTTTTTAGAACCGGACCGGACAACGAACCGGACGTTTTAAAGGTTCACTGGTCGGACTGGTTCAACTGGTCGGACCAGATTTCAAACCGGGTAATAATATAAATAAGTTCTAAGAAAGATAAACCAAAATATATATAAAATTTAAAACTAAATACACTTGAAATTGAAAAAATATATATATTATATAGTTTTCTTATTAAGTGTGATATATTTATTCAAAATACTCAAGATACCTACTTACCTACATATACACTCCTTCATACCTACTAATTACACGGATGGTCCTGTGGTTTGGCTAAATTACGGTTTTCGTCCCTATGATTGAAAAATTACGATTTGGTCCCCACTGTTTGCCAACTTGTTGCACTCATGGTCCCTGAAATGGATGGGGGTTAAATATTTCTGTTAAGTGGGTGTGAAATGACTCTTTTACCCCTTAATAGAAAAACAAAATATAAAATGAAAAACTAAATATTCAAGGGCCCACTTAAATAATTTAAAAAATATATTAAAGTAGTTATGGGACTCTTCCCCCTCACTTGCCGGTCAAACCCTCCCCTTTGTTTTTCCGGCCATCTTCTCCGGCGACCTGCAATTTCACTGAGTACGTAAAAGGCCCAGGACACGAGCAAGTAAACTGTGTCGTAAACGGGTATATCATTGTAATCTCCAGGAAATTTTCCGCTTTTATTTTAACTTTTCAGGCAATGTAAGTTCATTATTTTGGTGAATCGCATTTATGAAGAACCTTAATTACCTACTTCAAATTCATAAGTAAAAAATATTTATATTATATGCTTTGTAAATAATTGTCACCATCCTATTCCATAAAAATATAGGTACATACTAAGTCATTTCTAAAACTATATATATATATACACATGATATAAACAATTTATTATGAAAATATAACATTGCTAGTATTTTTAAATTACTAAAGATAAATAAAACAAATAAATATATAATTATATCTATAAACATATTAAATATGAATTATGATGAAATGAAGTCATGAACATAAAATTTATGAGCACTTAAGTTGAAATATGTTATGAAATTAAAAACTATTTTTCATATTTTGCAATCTTAATCCCTATAACAAATTAAATTTTGTAAATAAGCCCATGATACTACCCTATAATTAGACCCTCATTCTTCCCTCATTCTCACACCATATCAAGTTATAATCCCTCTCTCAAGATTCAAAGTCGTTTCCATATTCATAAGTAAGTTCTTCTTATATTCTTGCTTGTTCATACTTTTTCTTTAAAAATCTCTCATAACTAGCTAGATCTATGATCCCTAACATGTTTATGTTATAATCATAGACATATCTAAGATCAAAAGCCCTATTTTAATTAAAATTATGTCAAACTTTTATTTAATAGCTTGGTTGATCATTCTTACTCCTTTCAATTTCAAAAATTATGTTTTTACTAAAAATCCTTATTTTCAAGTTAAATTATTTAATATTCAATTTCTATCTTTACATAAACTTATATTTTCATTTTAGCCCAAATACTTTCCAAACACAAACTAAACTTGGTTAAGTATGCAAATAGAGTAAATTTCAAACCAGTATGTAGTTATCTGGCAAACATTAAAGTTCTGGCTAGGAAAAGACGGGGTTCTGATTAAAGTTTGTAAATTTCAAACATTAAATTTCAAACATTAAATTTCAAACCAGTATGTAGTAAATTTTGAAGTCCCATTAAAGTTTTGAGTTCTGAAAATTAGTAGAGAACATGTGCAATCTGGAAGGGTGAATGCCTGTACTTTGGGTCTTCTGTTTAGGAAAGCATTTCATATAAATCCAAATCAACCGAAGGATCCGTATGCTTTCCTAGGAATTCCCGAAGTGAGTGTTCACCTATAGGCTAAAGCATGTCTTCTTGAAAGTATAAGGACTTGAATCACTTTGATTTATCGTAACATCCATTCGGCTATACACCAGATGAATGTAATCTAAACATCATCCGCTTAATTATTATAATTTGGTACACAAGTCTAAACCCTCTATTTTATCCTTACACTTAATCATATTTAAGTCAACTATACCTCTTCATCCTTATGCCTTGGAAATTTTATCACCCTTATTATCATTTACAAAGGATTTAAACTCTTAGCCCTTACCATCTGAGGAAAAGAAGCTGCTTCAATAGGTGAAGCACACCCTTGAGCCACAAGACACAATCCCTAACGATTCTCACCATAACCATGAGTTCAAATAATAATGTCACTTTTACATGATGGCTGGAAGAGTGGGTGTAATTCCATGAAAGATTCTGACTAAGGAAACACTGAGTACTTCAGTGTGTCCTTTGTGACCCACCTCTCTTTCCTTAGAATCCTTCTCATGGGTACACTACTTATAGGTCAAGTGTTACTCCTAATATATTATTATAAGAGCTCGATGTTATGATTAGTCAAAATTTTAAACTCATGAATACCTTTGTACTTAACAACTTACCATTACACTTACGACCTTTTCGCGCTAGACATGGTCTCTTACCCTCTTCATTCCCCTAAGAATCACCCCAAATCAGAGTCAACACAAGAGGAATACTTTGGGTCCCCATCACCAGACAACCAGTCACCAGAATGACTAGTTGCTAGATCCATGTTTGACTGCATAGCAGGTTGGCTTAGGAGCAGACTTGAGACTCCGAGAAGCTGAATCACCTCCGAGAAACCTTATTTAACACCTAACCTATACCATCCAGATCCAGGAGCAGGACAAGACAAGGAACCTACCAATGCGTTAGGAGTTCCACCTGATGCCGCTCACCTATGAGGACCACAGAGTTTCTAAGGCAAGGAGTGGAGACCAGGGAATACTTGATGCACATACGAAAATAACTAGGGCTGACGCCCGGTTTGCAATACGAATAACTACAACGATGTTCGTCTTGGTACTCGTCTGCTTCCTGGTGGAAAACTACCTGAGATGTTAGCCGGATACCCTATTTCGCGTCTTCTTAAAAACTTAAATTGAAACCCATATTCTGTACCTAAATATAAATGTTAATTTTTTTTTTAACTTTCCTTAATGATTGATATCTAAACCTTCTTTGTAAACTAGTTATCTTGTTATTTACCCGATTTAACTAATATAGTTATTTTGTTCAAACAAAACATTTATCAAACTCTTGGTTTATAGATTTTATCTAGAGTATAAACTATTTACAAACCCCCTTTACCTCGCAAAGAAGCTTAATACCTGTCTTGTACAAATGATTTTATAAAAGTAATAACAAGTATTTCATCCTTTTTATGATGACTTGATTAACTATTTTATTAGGACTTGTTATTTCGTTAAACTAATTATTATTTAAATTTTGGCTTATTTATTAAATAATAAGGCCATTATTATCTTTTAAAACATTTGCTTTATGATAATCAAATTAAAAGGTTTTTATTTATCCAATTATCCATCCGCCCAAATTATTATTCCATTTATTAATTTGCAAACAAGAGTACAAATTTCAAATTACAAGTTTATTTATAAACAAAAAGCATAAATTAGATATTCATGTACACATTATGCTGAATACCAGCAAAACCTTCCCATCACCTTGCACCTTCCGGAATGTATGAGCTTACTAGTCATTTCAAGGTGATGAATCATTTCACGTAGGCGTTAACCACCCATATAAACCTCAACGAAAATGGAAAACTTAAAACCCAAATACCTACATGATAGATGAATGTCAAGCAACATGCTTGGCTGCAAAACTCAATCACCTATGAAATTTGATAGCTTACGTTACTCATGAGAGTTGACTACTTACATATGAACGTTCACATTATACGTGAAAACCAATTTGTTTACTTCATAGACAAAACTTAATTAGTCACATTATACACAAAACTTGGTTGTTTGCAATATGCATGATACTAGATTGATCACATCACACTTGAAACTTACTCGTTTGCAATATACATGATACTAGCTTGTTCACATGATACAGATACTTGGTTGTTTACAATATATATGATACTAGATTGATCACATTATAGACGAAACTTGATTACTTGCAACATGCACGACACTAGATTGTTCACACGATACGTGATACTTGGTTAATTACAATATGCATAGTTGTAAGACCCCAAACCCGGGAGGCCTCACTTGTTGGATTTACTCATTCACAAACAGTTCTTAAACATGAATATCAAATAACGCAGCGGAAAATTTCATTTAAACATAACTTAATCGTTGTTCATACATGCGGAAGCGTAAACATTAATTAAAACATATTTACATCATAACTAAACATAACGGGATGCCAGTCTTCAAAGCAGTCGGGTAACTCTTCATCCCTAGCCAAGCATCACCGTCCATCCTCATAACTTGCCTTAACCTGAATGTGTACACTTAAAAACGTCAGCTACGCTGGTGAGTTCTAGTTTTCGTTCGATTTAAGAATTGGTTCATCATTCAAACATTCATTAGGGTTTAACATTCGTATAAGAAAACGGGGCCTTTCATTCGTAAACCTTCGCACATTTAAACACATTGAACGGATCATTTGTTTAAAACATTAACATTCATTTAAGTCATACATTACTATCTAAAATCTGTATCGTTACGCGTCTCTATGTCCCCGTAGGAACCTTTAATGTTGTGGGCAACCGCTACGTATCGCCGTCATTGCCACAACCATTCATTACGTGGGGTCAACCGTTACGTATCGCCGTCATTGCCCAACACGCATCTTTCCTTTGGGAATCAACCGTTACGTATCGCCGTCATTGATTTCCCATTACCCTTTCCCTTAGGATGATCGTCATCACCCGAGTAACCGTCGTTACTCCCTTAACAGTTGTACAACATCAAAACCATTGGCAGGCCACTAAGACACTACCCCTGTTGTTCTTATGGCAACTATGGCTCGCTGTCCATAATCTACCACAAGGCTGGGAATCTCGTTCCCAGACTTCATTCATCAATTCCATTCATTCGACAGATTAGATTTGTAATGACTTCTTTAAAACCTTTGCCCCTTTTTGTTTTCTTTTCATAAAACCTTTCCTTCACTTTCAAAACCCTTTACCTTTTCATTAAACCATTTCTTTATAACATTCGTTCGTAAACATTCCGTTCATAAACTTTCTTTCCATAAACCCTTCGTTCCAAATCATTTCCTTTCGTAAACGTAGTTTCATAAACATCATTTTATAAAACAACATTTCATACGTGTACACACCAGCCCGAAAACATTATATAAAAACATTTAAAAGAGGGCTTCTAGAACTCACCTTATAAGCTAGTCTCGGTTGTCCTAAACAAAGGTACAACAACTTCACTTCCGATCTGAATTGATTAGTTAAATACACATCAGACCAATCCCGACTCTAACGGTTTAACCATTCTAACATACTGACTTCACTTAATCAGTTCTGATGTCTGCGCACTTAGCAAGTGCGCAGACTCTGCTTCCTGCGCACTTAGCAAGTGCGCAGACCATGCTTCCTGCGCACTTAGCAAGTGCGCAGGTCCTTCCTCCTGTTCACTTAGCAAGTGCGCAGGTTCCTCTTCCTGCGCAGTTAGCAAGTGCGCAGATTCCTCTTCCTGCGCACTTAGCAAGTGCGCAGGACCTGCTCCGTGCGCACTTAGCAAGTGCGCACGATCTGTTCTTCGCGAAAACCCTAACTTTCGCATTCGGGTCTGATCATGTCAAGATCCCGAACCTGTTGCATTCAAAACGTTCGTTTTCCATTAAGGAACTCAAATCCGTGATTATCTTTCAGTTCCATCCGTAAAAACGTTGCCTTTTCACCCAAAACCCGAAAAACCCAAAAACGAACAAAAACTCAGATTTAGGTCGGATCGTTACCTGAATCGAGCTTCTGATCCGGAGGTTCTTCTCACGAGTTATGGAGCAACACACTTCTCAAATCTTGGGTCGATCCGACAACTTTCTCTCTACGGTTTCTCTCTCTAGAAGTTGCAAATGAGAGAAATGGGTTGTGACCTTGGCTATTTATAGGGGAGGCTCCCCTTCTAGCCCATCCGACCCGACCCGACCCGACATGCCTCGTTCGTTTATTCCGTTATTATATCTGTCGTTTTATTTTTGGGATGTTACAAGTCTACCCCCCTTACAATAGTTTCGTCCCCGAAACCTATCATAAGTCAAATAGATAGGGGTACGACTCTCTCATTTCCTTCTCCGTTTCCCAAGTGGCTTCCGATCCCTTTCGATGTTTCCATTGGACTTTAACCAACTGGATAACCTTATTACGCAAACGTTTCTCCTTCCGATCAAGGATGGCCACGGGTTCTTCGATGTAATTAAGGCTGTTGTCGACCTCGATGTCAGTAAGTGGTACGTGAGCCGGTTCATCCGCCAAACACTTTCGCAAGTGTGATACATGGAAAGTAGGATGAATCCCACTTAACTCATCGGGCAACTCCAACCGATAAGCGACTTCACCAACCCGTGCCATTATCCTGAATGGTCCGACAAACCTCGGGCTTAACTTTCCTCTCTTCCTGAATCGTATGATTCCCTTCCAGGGCGACACTTTCAACATTACTCTGTCCCCAACATCAAACTCGATAGGCCTTCGTCGTCTATCCGCATAGGACTTCTGACGATCTTGTGCGGCCTTCATTCGCGCTTTGATCTGATCAAACCTTTCCGACGTCTCTCTTACGACTTCGAGACTTCCTAATTCTTTCTGTCCAATCTCACCCCAACAAACCGGGGTCCTACATCTTCTCCCATACAACATTTCGTAAGGCGGCATGCCTATCGTCAAAGGCATCCCATGCCGTGCTACTACTTCGTTGATAAACACTTCAGCTAACCTTTCCGACGAGAACGTCTCGCGAATAGGTAGGAAATGAGCATTCTTCCTAGTCGTAAGAGAGACGTCGGAAAGGTTTGATGCCCTAGTTTTGGGGCAGCAGATGTCTTCTGGTTGATAGTTTTGGGGCAGCAGATGCCCTAGTTCAAGGCGGAATGCTTGGCGATTTGGCTCTCATGTGCCCAGAATTTATCCAAGCTTGCTTTCAAGTGTCAACTTACAATCTAGCTTGTATGTTTTCTTGTTTTCTTAAAGTCCTCAAAAACAACATCAAACACATATACAACTTCTTGATTTAGTCCTTCCTAGCTGGCTTGGCTGCATCAGGAGCTTTAACTTCTGCTTTGAGACTTCTTACTGAAGCTGTTTTTAACAGCATTGATGACGGTCTTCGCAAAGGAGCATGTAAACTTCCTTGTGACATGAATCTATCTTTTTTTCTAACTAAAATGAATTTCTAGTTCTTGAGGTTTTTTGCAGTGTTATTCCTCTCAATCTCCACACTCTTTGTGCTTTTATGCATCTTTCTCTATGCATGCGTGTTCACTAAGTTACCAATCGTGAAGCACTATCATAGGAAAGCGGCCCTTGAAGGTTCAGAAACCGTTTCATCAGATCTTTCTGCTGCAGGAATAGTTCAATCAGACCTTACAGAAAAACTAGTGTGTAATGTTACTAGAACTTCATTAGTTTGTAGTTTTTGATGAAGAAATTGTTAACATTTCGATATTTTCAGGTTGATGGTGATCATAGTGATCTAGACAGGCTGAGCAACAAAGAACTCTTGTTTCAGAACTTTGATTACGCGTTAGATGTGTTCTTGATATTTGCTGTGAGTATGTCGATTTTCCCGGGTTTCTTATATGAAAATACTGGAACACACCAGTTGGGTTCATGGTAAAATCCCTCATTTTACAATCTAACATTGTTTTATAATATCTGAATAGTTATGTATCTATGTATAATATATAGAGCCCCAATTATCCCTAGTAGCATATATAATCAATATACAACCCGCTTCATGGGTTATGATATGGTATCAAAGTCAAAGTCAAGTTGTTCCTAAACCCTAGTAGAAACAACATGCTCTCCTAAACCCTAGTCAAGTATAACCGGTGCAGGAAACCCTAGCTGTCACCACATGCCGCATCGCACCAGATATACTTGATGCCTCCCCCTTCTCAAGGATTGAATCAATAAACACAAATACAAGATTTGGTAAATAACTCTTACATGTTTATTACCTAGAAAATATCTCTCAAAAAACTGAATACATTACCAAATACAATAAAACTCTAATTGCAACCCCTTAAACTCATTAACACACTTAATGAATTCATGGTCCATCGGGTCGGGCCTTCCACCTACTAGTGTTGGGCCTAATAACCGGAAATTACCAACAATCACCCTCTAATTTTCAACTCGAAACTAAGTGGTCTTTCACTTCAAGCAACTCGCCCTAAGTTCAGACTTGAAACTAGTCTTCTTGAACTTGATCTTCGGAAGTGCCACATCATTGATCTCAACCGACTTGTTAACGACCCATTGCACCCGCCACTGACTTGTGGCTTGTGATCGGGATTCACATACCCTTGCTTGTTGAATGTGTCCTTGATCCAGTTCTTTGATCACAAATCTTGTACTCGAGTAAAAGTTTCTTGGCTTTGTCTTCTTCCCATAGTCGCTTCGATGTTGAGGATTATTGATCGGGTCCTTCGGATTGCTGATTAGAGTTGATTTCCTACTCGAAATCAAAACCGGAAAATGACGTCGACATAGATTTGACAGCAAGATTCTGTTCTTGATCGGAGTTTTAAAATCCTTGTGATCTCTAACTTGAGGTCGCTTTTAGTATTCTGCAAAAGACGTCCCCTTATCACGACCTTCATATCTCGGGTTTCTTGACTGCAGATTCCTGAATCTTCAATAACCGCTTTGTGATTGTCTCCGGGACTGTTGTTGCCAATTAGAAAAACTCACACACTTTTATCACAGCTCTTTACCGCCTCCTGCAACGACAGGTTGCTCTCTCTCTTTCGAAGGTGGACCCTCAAAATTGATTCCTTGGATCTGATGTCAATTCAAGGATTGAATCGATAAACACAAACACAAGATTTGGTGAATAACTCTCACACGTTTATTAGCAGAAAATATCTCTAAAAAAACTGAATACACAATGCCTAACCATAACAAGGTTTATATAAACTAACTCTAACTTGTTATCCAAGACATTACCAAATACAATAAAACCCTACTTATAACCTCTTAAACCCATCAACACACTTAATTATTTCCATGGGTCCATCTAGTAGGGCCCTCCACCTACTCATGTTGGGCCTAATAACCGGAAATTACCAACACCTGCATGGTTTATCTCAGTATCCGAGCAAAGCCAAGTTGTTACATACTCGGATTAACTAATGGTTACCTTACTGTATGCGTCCTCATGGTTGCACCCAAGGGTTATAAGTTGTTCCTAAACCCCTAGCAGAAACAACCTGTTATTCTAAACCCTAGTCGCTTTAAAACAATCGCAGGAAACCTAGCGCCACCACATGTCGCTTCGCACCAAATCTGAATCAATCAATATGCAACCCTCTACATGGTCTAGTTTATAACAAGAGCAGCTAGTGAGATTATTCGACAGGATGATTCATTCTGACTTCAAACCCTAGATAATTTATGCATATTATTATATTATATCTTTTTGAACATATTGTTTTGTAGGTATCCACTTGTCCTAGTAACTACATTTAACCTTGGGGACTTGATATCTCGATATATTCCTCTAATACAATGTCTCAAAATGGAATCACGAAACAGGCTTCTGATCTTAGTCGTGTCCCGTTTTTTGCTTGTCCCGACATTTTATTTCACTGCAAAATATAGCGATCAGGGATGGATGATTATACTTGTATCCATACTCGGATTAACTAACGGTTACCTTACGGTATGCGTCCTCATGGCTGCACCTAAGGGTTATAAGGTAAATTTACATTGCATTTGTTTTACAAGAAAACATGTCACATTGGAATATTTACCAACTTTTTTGGGTTGATCAGGGTTCGGAGCAAAACGCGTTGGGAAATTTGCTTGTGCTTTTCTTAACAGGCGGCATATTTTTGGGTGCGGCTTTGGACTGTTTATGGCTTATTGTAACGGAACCTTTTTAGGCAGAAGCATGACAAAGTTTATTGACATTACTGCTCTTTAAATCAACTTAATCCATCATAAGCGCGTATACACATGCATAAATGTGTATGTATCCCTAGATGTATGCTTGTGTATTGTGTACATATATGTTCTCAACTCAAAGTTTGAAATGAATGAAGCTAGTTACTTATTACCCTTTTTTTCTTTAAGGTCTATCATTTGTTGACCTTGAAGATCTAAACTTGTACTAGAAATATGTTTATAAATCTTTATTAAAATTTTAATTCTCCAAAATATCTACAGTTTCTTTCGGTTTAAGACAAAAGTCAAAATCCTTGAGCCTAATTTTATGGTCATCATCTAAGTAGAAGACTTAGGTCTGTTTGGCAAGTACTAAACAATTAAGTGTTGAATCATTAAGAGGTCTGAATGGTTCAGTATTGTTTTTCAGCTGAACCATTAGGAGGTAAATGAACCATTAAGAGGTGAGCTTTTAGCAAAACAATCATCCTTACCTCTGAACGATTCAGATGTAGCCTATTAATGAAATCATTAATCAAACAGTAAATGAACAGTTATTATGTTTTTTATATTAAATAAAACAGTAATTATATCTTTTTGGGAGAACCATAAGATCTGCTAAGTTTGTCAGAATACTCTAAACATTGAAACATCTTCTCTAGGGAAAATATCCCACAGTTATTAACTACTTGAGAAAAATCTTCATCCTCTGATTCTTACTCATCATATACTCAGGGGCGAAGGTATGAAGGGGCAAGGGGTGGCCCCGACCCCTGCCATTTTTTCGTTAATAGTGTAAATTTTTTCGTTTTTATCCGAATTTTTTTTACGTATAGAGCCGGCCCCCGCTCATTTTTTTCTCTAAAGAATTCTTGGCTCTTTTTTATTTTTTATCCTTGAAAATTTCAGTTCAATGCTCTGTTCAGATTGATTCGATAAGTTATATGTACGAAATTAAAAAAGAACAAAAATTAAAAAAGAAAAAAAAAGATTGTTCATTTAAAAAATAAAAGTGTAAGTTTAGGGGGGAAATGAAAATTTCAAAATTAATTTACCCTAACTTAATTTTCCCTAAAACAATCGATCCATCCATCCAGACCTGAGACCTTGAAACTTAACCAGACCCCCAAATCAATCGTTGCTGAAACGATGAGTTCCTAATCGCCGCCGGTCGCCGCCTGTGACATTCCGGAATTTTATTCACGCATTTGTAATATATATCATGTAATCATTTTCAACTGAATGAAATGCAAGTGTTTTTATTTAATTTTGTACAAAATATATATTTATTTTTATTTATTTTGTGGATTTAAAATAATTAAAATTTTATACGTTTTAAACTTATATAAAATTTTATATAAAAATCTAAATTAAAAAAGGCTTATATATAAAATAAGATAACCTATTTAAATAAAATAATTAACTTTTATAAAAATATTTATAATAATAATAATAATATAAGTTTATAAAATAAAATTTAAAATTAAAAAGAAATTTAATTAGTTTATTTTTAAAGAGTTGAGGGGACTGTTTCAAAATTTTTCAAACTAAAAGGTTTTAAACCAAAAACCGGTTAAGGGACTAAACATGGCCAAATCAAACCACAAGGACCCATCCGTAATTATCTAAGGGACTTTATTTAAACAGAATCAAACTTCAGGGACCAATTCTGCCATTTCCCAATTCGCAATTCCGGCCGTCTTCCCCATTGACCGGCGGTCCGAGCTATTTTCCGGCGAACCCCCGACACGTCTGTTCCCTGCACCTCGACAACAGATTTTGGTCTCCCTGACCTCGTCGTCCCCACGCGAACGAAAGCCCTCGACCAATTTGTCTCCCCGACATACAGAAAGTCTGATCGTGTTTGTGGCCGAAAGTCCATGCCACGAATTCAGCCCCGACAGTCAACCTCCACGCCTGCAAGATGGCTCGACGGTTTCGTCTCGTCCAGATGAGTGTCGGGACATGCTCAATTGCTTGTCTCATTATCAGGATCGAGCTCGGTTATAAAAAGCCATTACCGAACCTGCACGAGCTCGACATCCCCTCTCCACCCACTCTCACTCAAAATTGAAACTACCATTGTGTTCGTCGTCTCTGAGAGAAGCTGGGACCAGAATATCAGAGTCTAATTCCATCCCGAAGTTTGATTCCCATTCTTGACATTCTCGGATTTAGGACCCTGCCGACCAGACCCTTCGCGACCAGGTTCGAGCCTCAAATTGGTTCTGTTACCTTCTATTATCAACAAGCAATCTATCCCAATCGAAATCTCGGCCTCAGACCATCGATCACCGGGCAAACCAATATCCTCGGACACTGGTTTGCCGGTTGCCGAGAACCAGTGACCAATTCGCATATGTGTTATGTATTAAACATCACAAACATAACCAGCGATGGGCGATAGCCCGGCTGGTTATGCGCGTGTGTGTTTGTGTTGTAGGTCACGGGTTCGATTCTTGTGGCCTCCGGCCCAACCCAAATTTTTTCTGTTTTTATTTTATTTATTTATTTTATCATATTTTAATATTTTCCCTATACAATGAAAACTATTACGAGTTGGTTGACTCGTTCGTTTATCTTGGAAACAATTAAACCATTTTTTTTTCGTCACGCATATTTAACCCGTCAAAGTTTTAAAATAATAAATAACAAACCCTATATTTTATAAACTTGTTTAAATAAGTTTTAATTCATAAAAGAAAGTATATATATATAATAATGATAAAATAAATAAACAAAATAGAAATTTTTTTATAAAAATAATATCTACTTGTTTAAAAATATAAATATTTAACAAGATTAAATATATATTTTTAGATGTTAAATTTTACTAAAAATCATTATTATTTTACTACAATATTTTATACAAATAATTTTAAGAAATGTTATTATAAACCTATACACATTTAAATATGAATACACATATACAAACATACAATAATACATATTTTTCTACAAAGGATTTCATCGTGCTTAGTTTTCAACATCCTTATCACCCGCACTCGTGGATTAAAACATCCGCTAGCCAGGTGAGTTACATAGCTCTTGTTTTACCTTTTTACATACTTTGGGGTGAAACATTATACATGCTACTCATCAAACTGTTTATACGTGTTATACATATGGATTATATGCTTAAATTATCTTGGGTGTACATTCATTTACTTTAAACACAAGAAAACCAGTAGTAATATAAATAGATCTATTGTGTCTGACCAGCCCACCCGGTTAGGGTGTTTATTACTGCATACTCGGATATAGCCGCGTGTTATATTCAAACATATCGGATATAGTGGGTAACTATATTCAAACATACCGGACCTAGCTGTTGTGTTATGTTCAAGCGCGTCAATCAAGGTTTGAATTGTGCTTAGATAAATGATACAACCATATATGCTATGTTTAACAAGATAAACAATGAGTTGCAAAACGCTTTATCTACTATTTATCGGTTCCACTAAACCTATGTACTCACCAACTTTATAGTTGACACTTGATTTTAAATAATGTTTTAGGTTTGGATATGTGATTGCTTGTTGAAGATTCCTCCACTTAAGAACTTATGGACCTAGTTAATTAAATCAATGTTTTGAAGTAGACTAGGTTATTTGAATTGTATTGTACTTGAATATTTGTTGTTTTTAATTAGATTAATGAATTGTGAAATATTTTATCTATCATGTGCTTTTGAACAATCATTCCATTGTCCGCCTCGATGATTCCGCCATCGGTTGAGGTGTGACAGATTGGTATCAGAGCCATGGTTATAGGGAATTAGGTTATTAGACACAATGACCTAGATTATAACCCTAGGACTCCCTCATATGTGTTACGTGCTAAATGATTATTTGCTATGTGAATTATTTGTAATTAGGTATTATTTGAATTTTCCCAAGTTTGGTACATGAGACTTATACACATACATACAAGACTTTAACCACATAATACATACTTTACATACACATTTGACAAACAAACATATGCAAACAAATACACTACACCTCCTTATCCATACTCTTTCCTCATCCATACTATTTGCAACATTTCTACACATTTTATACTCATAGACTCTCAAGTCTATTAAAATCTTGAAAATCTCGTCAACGACTTAATTTCTTAAAACCAGTAAAGGACATGTGCAATCTGGAAGGGTGACACCTGTACATTGGGTTTTCTGTCTAGGAAAGCATTTCGTATAAATCCAAATAAACGGACCCGTATGCTTTCCTGGGAATTCCTGAAGTAAGTGTTTACCTATAGGCTAAAGCATGTCTCCTTGAAAGTTTTGAGGAATTACTTAACGTTGATAAGTCATTGTATTCGCAAGAATACGATCCGAACTTAAACTCAAAAATTTTGGGGACATTATAGTAAGATAGGAAGAACTAAATGAACATGCAAAACAAATCATTGTTACGGGTGCACACGTAATAACGATTTGTAGTGCATGCGAATCCCGGCAATTCCTATTACGCGAATAATGATCTATGACATCATCTCCTACCCGGAATAGATGGCTTATTTTCCCCCATCAACCTTGAATAAATACACATACATTGGCACGCGACATGATGAATTCCGCATTTCTGCTTACATTATTTCCCACTATAACTCATATATATCCCTTTTATCTAAAGTATCATTGTCTTTTCTTATGGTGTTAGAATGCCTCCTTGACGTGCAAACTCTAGCACTTCCAACCAGGATCTTGCTACTCTTCTTGCCCAACTGGTAGGACAAATGACCCAAGCCAATAACAACAGTGATGGGTCTCACAACATCCATGCACGTTTAAGCACTTTAACTCGTGCAACCCTACAAAATTTTACGGGACTGAAGGTGCTACCGGCCTACTACAATGGTTTGAAAGTATGGAAAGCACGTTCTTAAACAGTGACTGTCCCGATAATCTTCGGGTTCGCTATGCCACAAGTGTACTTCAAAAGAGAGCCCTCACCTGGTGGAACGGTGAGAAACGCACTCGTGGTGTTGAGGTTGTTACATCCTTATCATGGGATGATCTGAAGAAAGCCATGACTGATGAATTCTATCCTCAAAATGAAATGAGGAAGCTCGAGACTGAGTTTTGGGATCTTGCCCAAGACAGCGGGGATAATCTGGCTTACACCACCCGATTTCTAGAGCTGAGCCTATTAGTACATCATATGATCACTTCCCTTGCTCGGGAAATTGAAAAATACATAGGCGGGCTGCCTATGCAAATTCAGGATGCTGTGTTAGGAAGCAATCCTCCCACACTTGAAGCTGCTATCCGTCTATCCGCTACGCTGTCCGACAACCACGTCAAAGCCGGAACCTTAACAAGAAAGGGTTCCAAGAAGGTTGTTTCTACTCTTGCGGCCGTCAAGGATGTAAAGCCCGAGTCTTCTAACCGCAACAAGAAACGAAAGGGTCGAAACTTCGCAGCCGTAGCTCCCACCGTACCTGCTATTCAAGTGGCCCCTTTGAGTCAAAACCCGAAACCTTATTTGGGTCCAAATCCCCAATGTCAGACCTGCAAGTACCACCATCCTGCCAACTTACCATGCCGATTGTGTTAAAGCTGTGGACGATATGGACACGTGGTCACTACTTGCCGTACCCGTCCTCCCGTCCATCAAGCTGCTCCAGCCAACCGTCCAAACTATCCGGCACCTCTTAATGGTCGGGCATGTTACGAATGTGGAGACCCAAACCATTTCCGTGACCGATGCCAAAACTTCATCATCAAGGTGGTCCCCGAGGACGAGCGTTTAATATAAACGCTAATGAGGCACAAGCAAACAACGACGTGATAAACGGTACGTTTCTCGTAAACAATCATTATGCATCCATTTTATTTGATACCGGTGCCGATAGGAGTTTTGTGTCTCTTACCTTTGAATCTCGACTTGCTAAAAAAAGAACGAAACTTGACAATTCTTATTCCGTGGAGATAGCAAACGGAAAATCTATTACTATAAATTCTGTCATCCGCGACTGCAATCTCGAGCTTAATAATCATGAATTCTCTGTTGATCTCCTTCCAATGCAATTATGAAGCTTTGATATTATAATTGGCATGGACTAGTTACCCAAGCACCATGCCTAGGTTATTTGCTACGAAAAGTGCATTCGTATACCTCTCCCTTCGGGCGACACGTTAGTTATTTTCGGTGAAAAACCGTGTCGTGGTCTTCAACTCATGTCTTGCACATTGGCACAAAAGTACTTGCGGAAAAAGTACGTTGCCTTCTACACGAAAGATAAAGGTAAGAAACTGCAAGATATTCCGATCATTCGAGACTTTCCCGAGGTATTCCCCGAGGATTTACCCGGTCTTCCTCCCCCAAGACAAGTAGAGTTTCGTATTGACCTTGTGCCCGGAGCAACTCCCGTGGCAAAAGCTCCCTATCGTCTTGCACCTTCCGAGATGCAAGAACTCGTAAGTCA
Source organism: Smallanthus sonchifolius (assembly GCA_023525975.1). Taxonomy (NCBI): domain Eukaryota; kingdom Viridiplantae; phylum Streptophyta; class Magnoliopsida; order Asterales; family Asteraceae; genus Smallanthus; species Smallanthus sonchifolius. The sequence continues at coordinate 73,144,682 of CM042029.1, forward strand.
ATTACAAGAACTCTCATCCAAAGGATTCATCCGACCAAGCCATTCACCTTGGGGTGCTCCCGTGCTGTTCGTAAAGAAAAAGGATAGATCGTTTCGAATGTGCATCGATTATCGTGAACTCAACAAGCTTACAATCAAGAACCGTTATCCTTTACCCCGTATCGACGATCTTTTCGATCAACTTCAAGGTTCAACATGTTTCTCCAAGATTGACCTTCGTTCCGGATACCATCAACTTCGTGTCCTCGATGAAGACATTCCAAAGACTGCCTTTCGGACTAGATATAGTCACTACGAGTTCATGGTTATGCCTTTTGGCTTGACTAATGCACCTGCGGTTTTCATGGATCTCATGAACCGTGTATGCAAACCTTATTTGGACAAGTTCGTGATCTTTTTCATTGACGACATTCTCATCTATTCTAAATCAAAAGCAGAGCATGAACAACACCTTCGTTTGATTTTGGAGCTCTTGAAGAAAGAGCAACTATACGCCAAATTCTTCAAGTGTGAATTCTGGCTAAAGGAGGTTCAATTTTTGGGACACATAGTCAACGATAAAGGGATTCATGTGGACCCGGCAAAAATCAAAGCGGTAAAGAATTGGAGTACTCCTAAGACTCCTACCGAGATTCGTTCCTTCCTTGGACTAGCGGGTTACTATCGTCGCTTCATCTCAAATTTCTCCAAGATTGCGGTTCCGCTCACTGCCTTGACTCACAAAGGTAAACCTTACGAGTGGGGACCCAAACAAGAAGAAGCTTTTCAAACTCTCAAGCTCAAGCTCTGCAATGCTCCTGTTCTAACTCTTCCTAGTGGTAATGACGACTTTGTCGTTTATTGCGATGCATCCAACCAAGGTCTTGGTTGTGTTCTTATGCAGCATGGTCAAGTAATTGCATACGCATCACGTCAACTCAAAATCCATGAGAAGAACTATACGACCCATGATCTCGAGCTTGGTGCTGTCGTTTTCGCCTTGAAAATTTGGAGACACTATCTTTATGGCACCAAATGCGTGGTTTTCACCGACCACAAAATCCTCCAACATATTTTCAATCAAAAGGAGTTGAATATGAGGCAACGACGATGGGTCGAACTTCTTAACGACTACGATTGCGAGATTCGCTACCACCCCGGCAAAGCAAATGTTGTAGCCGACGCCTTAAGTCGTAAAGAACGTATCATGCTTCATAGTGTTCATATTCATAACGATATCCAAGCCCGCATTCTCCAAGCACAACACACCTCGGTTACCGAGGGAAACATGTACCAAGAAATGGCATGTGGTGTAGAACTCTTGCTAGAAACCAAAGCCAACGGCCTATTGTATTACTTGTATCGTATCTGGGTTCCCTATCGCGACGAACTTCGTATATTTTTTATGAACGAGTCCCACAAAACTCGATATTCGGTACATCCCGGAGCTGATAAGATGTACATGGGTCTTCGTCAACAATACTGGTGGCCCGGCATGAAAAAGGATATTGCCCTCTTTGTGGCAAAATGCTTAACTTGTTCTAAAGTAAAGGCCGAACACCAGAAGCCTTCCGTGCTCCTCGAACAACCTGAAATTCCCATGTGGAAGTGGGAGAACCTTGCCATGGACTTTATCACCAAACTCCCACGCACTTCTAGTGGGCACGATAGTATCTGGGTTATTATCAATCGACTCACAAAGTCTGCTCATTTCTTGCCTATTCGTGAGGACTATCGAGTCAAGAAATTGGCTCGGATCTACATTGATGAGATCGTAAGTCGTCACGGAATCCCTTTGAACATTATCTCTGATCGTGATTCGCGTTTTACTTCCTGATTTTGGCAATCATTACAATCTGCGCTTGGTACTCGTTTGGATTTAAGCACGGCTTACCATCCCCAGACCGATGGACAAACCGAGCGAACAATCCAAACTCTCGAGGATATGCTTAGAGCTTGTGTCATTGACTTTGGCGGCAATTGGAATTCTCACCTACCACTGATCGAATTTTCCTACAATAACAGCTACCACACAAGTATTAACATGGCACCGTTTGAAGCTCTTTATGGACGAAAATGTTGTTCACTGATTTGTTGGAACGAAATTGGTGAAGCACAAATCACCGGCCCCGAGCTTATCCAAGAGACCACCGATAAAATCTCTCTTATTCGTGACAACATTCGAGTAGCAAGGAGTCGGCAAAAGAGCTATGCCGATAAACGACGAAAACCCTTGGAATTTCAAGTTAGGGATATGGTTCTTCTAAAGGTATCACCTTGGAAAGGCGTAGTCCGATTTGGAAAGAAAGGAAAACTTGCACCTCGATATGTGGGCCCATTCAAGGTACTCGGAAGGGTAGGAAAAGTGGCCTACAAACTCGATCTTCCTTCAGAGCTCAGCAACGTTCATCCAACTTTTCACATATCTAATTTGAAAAAGTGCCTAGCTGAAGAAAATCTCCACATCCCTCTTGATGAAGTGCGCATTGACGAAAAAATGCACTTTGTTGAGAAACCCGTGGAAATCATGGGCCGTGAAGTCAAGAAACTCAAACGTAGTCGCATCCCCATTGTCAAAATCCGTTGGGAGTCTAAACGTAGACCCGAGTTCACTTGGGAACGTGAAGACCAAATGAAGACCAAATATCCGCATCTCTTTTCATAGCCTCCATTAGTTGAATTTCGGGGCGAAATTCCTTTAACATGGGGAGACTGTGACATTCCACATTTTTATTCACGCATTTGTAATATATATCATGTAATCATTTTCAACTGAATGAAATGCAAGTGTTTTTATTTAATTTTGTATAAAATATATATTTATTTTTATTTATTTTGTGGATTTAAAATAATTAAAATTTTATACGTTTTAAACTTATATAAAATTTTATATAAAAATCTAAATTAAAAAAGGCTTATATATAAAATAAAATAACCTATTTAAATAAAATAATTAACTTTTATAAAAATATTTATAATAATAATAATAATATAAATTTATAAAATAAAATTTAAAATTAAAAAGAAATTTAATTAGTTTATTTTTAAAGAGTTGAGGGGACTATTTCGAAATTTTTCAAACTAAAAGGTTTTAAACCAAAAACCGGTTAAGGGACTAAACATGGCCAAATCAAACCACAAGGACCCATCCGTAATTATCTCAGGGACTTTATTTAAACAGAATCAAACTTCAGGGACCAATTCTGTCATTTCCCAATTCGCAATTCCGGCCGTCTTCCCCATTGACCGGCAGTCCGAGCTATTTTCTGGCGAACCCCCGACACGTCTGTTCCCTGCACCTCGACAACAGATTTTGGTCTCCCTGACCTCGTCGTCCCCACACGAATGAAAGCCCTCGACCAATTTGTCTCCCCGACATACAGAAAGCCTGATCGTGTTTGTGGCCGAAAGTCCACGCCACGAATTCGGCCCCGACAGTCAACCTCCACGCCTGCAAGATGGCTCGACGGTTTCGTCTCGTCCAGATGAGTGTCGGGACATGCTCAATTGCTTGTCTCATTATCAGGATCGAGCTCGGCTATAAAAAGCCATTACCGAACCTGCACGAGCTCGCCATCCCCTCTCCACCCACTCTCACTCAAAATTGAAACTACCATTGTGTTCGACGTCTCTGAGAGAAGCTGGGACCAGAATATCAGAGTCTAATTCCATCCCGAAGTTTGATTCCCATTCTTGACATTCTCGGATTTAGGACCCTGCCGACCAGACCCTTCGCGACCAGGTTCGAGCCTCAAATTGGTTCTGTTACCTTCTATTATCAACAAGCAATCTATCCCAATCGAAATCTCGGCCTCAGACCATCGATCACCGGGCAAACCAATATCCTCGGACACTGGTTTGCCGGTTGCCGAGAACCAGCGACCAATTCGCATATGTGTTATGTATTAAACATCACACACATAACCAGCGATGGGCGATAGCCCGACTGGTTATGCGCGTGTGTGTTTGTGTTGTAGGTCGCGGGTTCGATTCTTGTGGCCTCCGGCCCAACCCAAATTTTTTCTGTTTTTATTTTATTTATTTATTTTATCATATTTTAATATTTTCCCTATACAATGAAAACTATTACGAGTTGGTTGACTCGTTCGTTTATCTTGGAAACAATTAAACCATTTTTTTTCGTCACGCATATTTAACCCGTCAAAGTTTTAAAATAATAAATAACAAACCCTATATTTTATAAACTTGTTTAAATAAGTTTTAATTCATAAAAGAAAGTATATATATATAATAATGATAAAATAAATAAACAAATTAGAAATTTTTTTATAAAATTAATATCTACTTGTTTAAAAATATAAATATTTAACAAGATTAAATATATATTTTTAGATGTTAAATTTTACTAAAAATCATTATTATTTTACTATAATATTTTATACAAATAATTTTAAGGAATGTTATTATAAACCTATACACATTTAAATACAAATACGCATATACAAACATACAATAATACATATTTATCTACATAGGATTTCATGGTGCTTAGTTTTCAACATCCTTATCACCCGCACTCGTGGATTAAAACATCCGCTAGCCAGGTGAGTTACATAACCCCTGTTTTACCTTTTTACATACTTTGGGGTGAAACATTATACATGCTACTCATCAAACTGTTTATACGTGTTATACATATGGATTATATGCTTAAATTATCTTCGGTGTACATTCATTTATTTTAAACACAAGAAAACCAATAGTAATATAAATAGATCTATTGTGCCTGACCAGCCCACCCGGTTAGGGTGTTTATTACTGCATACTCGGATATAGCCGCGTGTTATATTCAAACATATCGGATATAGTGGGTAACTATATTCAAACATACCGGACCTAGCTGTTGTGCTATGTTCAAGCGCGTCAATCAAGGTTTGAATTGTGCTTAGATAAATGATACAACCATATATGCTATGTTTAACAAGATAAACAATGAGTTGCAAAACGCTTTATCTACTATTTATCGGTTCCACTAAACCTATGTACTCACCAACTTTATAGTTGACACTTGATTTTAAATAATGTTTCAGGTTTGGATATGTGATTACTTGTTGAAGATTCATCCACTTAAGAACCTATGGACCTAATTAATTAAATCAATGTTTTGAAGTAGACTAGGTTATTTGAATTGTATTGTACTTGAATATTTGTTGTTTTTAATTAGATTAATGAATTATGAAATATTTTAGCTATCATGTGCTTTTGAACAATCATTCCATTGTCCGCCTCGATGATTCCGCCATCGGTTGGGGTGTGCCCCCGACGCTGCTCCGCTGCTTGCCAGTCACTGCTCCTCCGCCTGCTCGCCAGTCGCTGCTCCTCCGCCTGCTCGCCACCAGTTGCTGTTAATACTAGCCCTAATTTCTTGATTTCTTGCATTCTTAATATCCACTCAATTCTTGTAAGTTGTATTATTGTTAAATATTAGGGTAAAAAACTTAATGGATTATGATTAGGAAGAATTATTGTTTAATGATGATGAGCAACAGATTGATGATGAATTGATGATGATTATTGTTAATACAATCCTGTTGGTTTTTTTTTTGTTAGACATATTATGGGAAAGTTGAAAACTTTAATTATTAATTCTTTTTTTAAAAGAATTAATGATAAACAAGAGAAAAGAAATGATGATAAACAAGTAAGCAAACGTTACAAAGCTTCAACAAGAAATTGCATAATAAGTTTGATTCGAAATCCATAATCGATGAATTCAAAAATATTAAAGGTCGTCGGGCTGAGTTGTAATTTTCTTACATGTACTTACCATTTTTCTCTCGCGTTATAATAAATAATTTTATATTTAAAGTTATTTATTATTGATTTGTTTGGTCCGACCCGAACATATAACCCGAAACATAGCGATAGGAAAAAAAATTTAGTCTCATGACTTTCGGCCCCCGCTACTTGGTTTTTCAACCTCCGCCACTGCATATACTAAAACGACTTCAACCAACCTTGTTGAGCTAACAAACAACCCCTCGAGATTATTTCATTTTGCAATCATCCTTGAAAACTTGAGATGGCCTTGTAATTGTATTTATTCATCAACATCTTCACCTCATTAAGCATTCTCTCAAGAATAGGATGACATGCAGCATGTACAAGAACATTTATAACGTAAATTCAACAAACGAAATATCAACAGGTGATTTAAGATATGATAATTTCTATAAAATTATATTAGAAAGAAGGAATAAGAAAGTTACCACGTCGTATGCATGGAAATGTAAATTCGATAAAAGATCTATATCCATTATGTTATCAAATCCACCATTAGATATGCTAACATAAGAACCCAAGTTAGGGATTTTAGTTTTATGCTCCAAGATTCATAAAACCCGTGAACGAATTCATGTAATCTTGAACGAGCAATGACTTTGGGAAGTGATCTTGAAGAAAACTCAAAGAAACCGAAGTTTGAACCAAACAAATATATAAACGAACGTGATGAATACATTACAGCTTCACTCGTGAAAAGAAGTCTGACCTTGACAAAGGTCAACTTCACATGATCCGTAAGCTTATTCCATTGATGATAAGACGAATCAATAAAAGATCATCGAGTTAGATATTGAAGCATAGTCTTGTGAATTGTAAAGTAAGAACCTCACCTCGAGTTAATTACGTTTTGCGATCTTCTTTGAAGACTTGAGATGGTCTTATAAATTGTATTTGTTCATCTACATATTCACTTAGTTTAGACTTCTCTCACGAATAGGATGATTGGTAGCATTTACAAGAACATTAACCTAAATTCAAATAATAAGAAATACAACAAGTAATTTAAGATATGACACTTTCCATAAAATTCTATGATAAATAGAATAAATAAGCAATTAGAAAGTTACCACTTCATAAACATGGAAATGTAAATTCGATAAAAGATTTGTATCCATTAGGTTATCTAATCCACCATAAAATATACTACCATAATAACCCAAGTTACGGTTTTTAGTTTGATATGGTGCATATGCTCCAAGATTCATAAAACATGTGAACGAATTCATGTATTCTTGAATGGGCAATGATTATATGACATCATTGTAATGAATTTGGGAAGTGGTTTTGAAGAAAAACTAAAAGAAAACTTAAGTTTGAACCAATAATAGGTGAATATATTAGTTAAACTGGTTATGTATTAAGTGTGTTTGGTAATCTATTAGTTCGGTTCAAACTTCGGTATTCTTTGAGTTTTCTTAAAGATCACTTCCCCTGTCATTATGATGCTATCATCCAATCTTTACCTCTTCAATTACGTGAATCCATTCACGAGTTTTCTAAATCTTGGAGCCTATTCACCATATCAAACTAAAAACCCTAACTTGGGTTCTTATGTTAGCATCTAGTATGGTGGATTGGATAACCAGATGGATGCAGATCTTCTAACGAAATTATGTTTGCATTCATATCACATGGTAACATTCTAATTTCTTAATTACTTTATTTATCATAGATTTTTATGAAAATTATCATATCTTAAAGCACCTGTTGATATTTCTTTTTTTGAATTCAGGTTAATGTTATTGTATATGCTGCTGCGCATCCTATTTCTGAGAGAAGTCTAAACGAAGTGAAGATGTTGATGAACAATTACAATTCACATGACCATCTAAAGACTTCAAAGAAGATCGCAAAACGTAATAAGCTCGAAGAGATGTTCTTACTTTACGATTCACAAGGTCCATCATATACTTTTGTTTTTAGCTTCAATATCTAACTCATGATATTTTCTTGATTCATATTTGTCATCACCTGAAGAAGCTTCTCGATCATGTTAAATTGTTGACTTTTGTTAAAGTCAGACTCTTTTCACGATTGAAAACAGTCATCTCCTTTACAGGATTACACCTAATCACATCCTCTTCAATATCATCAATAACCTGCTCCTAAATCATGAAAATAGACAGATTGTTAGAAAATATTAATACTAAAAGTGACCTAAATAATAACCCGCAGATGATTGTTTTCTTACAGTGAAACCAAAACTTATTTAAATAACAAACAGTTGAATTTCTATCATCAAACGAAACTTAAAATGGTAAATTCAACTACAATTATGACAATGATCCTAATTAGTAATCAAACCAAGTGTTCAATGGATTAAGAAGGTAATGCATAAATCTTTAAGTCAATAATCAACATATGCTTTTTGAGAAAATTTATAAATACATAAGCACTATTGGCATCTTATAATGTTATAAGAGTAAAGGCCTTTTTTTATACAATCTTGAAAAAATTGCTTTTTGCAAGTTTAACACTTGACAAGAACACAAAAACTTGAGTATAGGCAATCTCAACCCATTTATGTTGATTAATTCGATAACCGTTTATTCTAAAGACATTTCGGGTTTGCAAAAGAAAAAATGTTGACGGGGACCCGTTCAACCAACCTAAAACTCTACCCAAATTGATATGATATAGAACCCAACCAACATGTTAGATTCATCCTAAACTTACACCCGGGTTGACCCATCTGATCTATCAAGCAAGAACATAACAATTTGATTGCATATATAACAAATTTAGTCAATAAGAAACAACCTTCATTTCTTTGCAAGCTTTGTGAAGAAATCAAAGGTGATATTGTGCTAGAAGAGACTGAAAGATGGGCTTTTAAGAAAGGGAGATGACAAGTATGAATATAAATACTTTGAATTTTAAATATATGTTTCTTCATGGAATTTATGATATGTAATAAATGATATTAATAAACGTATATTCTCCATTTATTTTAGCCATCTTTTTTCTTAAATGTGTATTAGTTGGTTTCTAAAAATTTATATCGGAATCTGATTGAATTTATATTAAACTCAAGCCTTGTATATATTTTTTTGTATATAAGTCTTAAATAATAAATTAACAACGACATCAGATTATGTAGTCACATATTCAAACTATCAAGAAAAATCAAGAATAAAAATCAACGACTCATAAATGTGAATATAATCTTGACATAAAAGTGAATGTAATATTGATTACAAAAAAAAATATTGATTACAAATCGTTTGAATTTTAAATATACTTGTTCGTGGAATTTATTATATGACTAGGTTAAAATCTCGTGTATTACACGGTTTAAATAAATAAAATGTTATATTTAGTAATAAAAAATTTATATTTTTAAAAACTCGTGTAATACACGGGTTGAATAAACCAGTATATTACATCGGTTGAATAAAATATAATGTAATTTGTTAATAAACACATTTGTCAAAATATGTTTTTAAAAAATGTAATTTATCGTGACAGTTATAAGGTCTGTTAAGTTAGTTTTTAAAATATTTTTTTTTCAACTGGGTATTAATTTTTTAATTTAATTGATAAATGTTAGTTCATATTAAGCTCATTTGATTGATGATATGATAACTATTTATAATTAAATAATAAGTATTCGTAATTAGATTTATAAATATAAAGATTATTATTTAATATGAGAGAGAAATAGAAAATCTAATATTTAATAGGAGAAAGAGGCGAAAAATAAAGATGAGGAGTAATCAAAGAGTGACATGTGTCCTAAAGAGATTTTCATTTATTAGAGCAGTAAGATTGATGATATATAATTAATGATAATAAATAACGTATATTCCACACTTATTTTATTTCTCTTTTTTGAGTTTTTTTTCTCAAAAAAGTGTTTATAAAAAACTTATTTACCCAATGTTTTTAGAACCGGACCGGACAACGAACCGGACGTTTTAAAGGTTCACTGGTCGGACTGGTTCAACTGGTCGGACCAGATTTCAAACCGGGTAATAATATAAATAAGTTCTAAGAAAGATAAACCAAAATATATATAAAATTTAAAACTAAATACACTTGAAATTGAAAAAATATATATATTATATAGTTTTCTTATTAAGTGTGATATATTTATTCAAAATACTCAAGATACCTACTTACCTACATATACACTCCTTCATACCTACTAATTACACGGATGGTCCTGTGGTTTGGCTAAATTACGGTTTTCGTCCCTATGATTGAAAAATTACGATTTGGTCCCCACTGTTTGCCAACTTGTTGCACTCATGGTCCCTGAAATGGATGGGGGTTAAATATTTCTGTTAAGTGGGTGTGAAATGACTCTTTTACCCCTTAATAGAAAAACAAAATATAAAATGAAAAACTAAATATTCAAGGGCCCACTTAAATAATTTAAAAAATATATTAAAGTAGTTATGGGACCCTTCCCCCTCACTTGCCGGTCAAACCCTCCCCTTTGTTTTTCCGGCCATCTTCTCCGGCGACCTGCAATTTCACTGAGTACGTAAAAGGCCCAGGACACGAGCAAGTAAACTGTGTCGTAAACGGGTATATCATTGTAATCTCCAGGAAATTTTCCGCTTTTATTTTAACTTTTCAGGCAATGTAAGTTCATTATTTTGGTGAATCGCATTTATGAAGAACCTTAATTACCTACTTCAAATTCATAAGTAAAAAATATTTATATTATATGCTTTGTAAATAATTGTCACCATCCTATTCCATAAAAATATAGGTACATACTAAGTCATTTCTAAAACTATATATATATATACACATGATATAAACAATTTATTATGAAAATATAACATTGCTAGTATTTTTAAATTACTAAAGATAAATAAAACAAATAAATATATAATTATATCTATAAACATATTAAATATGAATTATGATGAAATGAAGTCATGAACATAAAATTTATGAGCACTTAAGTTGAAATATGTTATGAAATTAAAAACTATTTTTCATATTTTGCAATCTTAATCCCTATAACAAATTAAATTTTGTAAATAAGCCCATGATACTACCCTATAATTAGACCCTCATTCTTCCCTCATTCTCACACCATATCAAGTTATAATCCCTCTCTCAAGATTCAAAGTCGTTTCCATATTCATAAGTAAGTTCTTCTTATATTCTTGCTTGTTCATACTTTTTCTTTAAAAATCTCTCATAACTAGCTAGATCTATGATCCCTAACATGTTTATGTTATAATCATAGACATATCTAAGATCAAAAGCCCTATTTTAATTAAAATTATGTCAAACTTTTATTTAATAGCTTGGTTGATCATTCTTACTCCTTTCAATTTCAAAAATTATGTTTTTACTAAAAATCCTTATTTTCAAGTTAAATTATTTAATATTCAATTTCTATCTTTACATAAACTTATATTTTCATTTTAGCCCAAATACTTTCCAAACACAAACTAAACTTGGTTAAGTATGCAAATAGAGTAAATTTCAAACCAGTATGTAGTTATCTGGCAAACATTAAAGTTCTGGCTAGGAAAAGACGGGGTTCTGATTAAAGTTTGTAAATTTCAAACATTAAATTTCAAACATTAAATTTCAAACCAGTATGTAGTAAATTTTGAAGTCCCATTAAAGTTTTGAGTTCTGAAAATTAGTAGAGAACATGTGCAATCTGGAAGGGTGAATGCCTGTACTTTGGGTCTTCTGTTTAGGAAAGCATTTCATATAAATCCAAATCAACCGAAGGATCCGTATGCTTTCCTAGGAATTCCCGAAGTGAGTGTTCACCTATAGGCTAAAGCATGTCTTCTTGAAAGTATAAGGACTTGAATCACTTTGATTTATCGTAACATCCATTCGGCTATACACCAGATGAATGTAATCTAAACATCATCCGCTTAATTATTATAATTTGGTACACAAGTCTAAACCCTCTATTTTATCCTTACACTTAATCATATTTAAGTCAACTATACCTCTTCATCCTTATGCCTTGGAAATTTTATCACCCTTATTATCATTTACAAAGGATTTAAACTCTTAGCCCTTACCATCTGAGGAAAAGAAGCTGCTTCAATAGGTGAAGCACACCCTTGAGCCACAAGACACAATCCCTAACGATTCTCACCATAACCATGAGTTCAAATAATAATGTCACTTTTACATGATGGCTGGAAGAGTGGGTGTAATTCCATGAAAGATTCTGACTAAGGAAACACTGAGTACTTCAGTGTGTCCTTTGTGACCCACCTCTCTTTCCTTAGAATCCTTCTCATGGGTACACTACTTATAGGTCAAGTGTTACTCCTAATATATTATTATAAGAGCTCGATGTTATGATTAGTCAAAATTTTAAACTCATGAATACCTTTGTACTTAACAACTTACCATTACACTTACGACCTTTTCGCGCTAGACATGGTCTCTTACCCTCTTCATTCCCCTAAGAATCACCCCAAATCAGAGTCAACACAAGAGGAATACTTTGGGTCCCCATCACCAGACAACCAGTCACCAGAATGACTAGTTGCTAGATCCATGTTTGACTGCATAGCAGGTTGGCTTAGGAGCAGACTTGAGACTCCGAGAAGCTGAATCACCTCCGAGAAACCTTATTTAACACCTAACCTATACCATCCAGATCCAGGAGCAGGACAAGACAAGGAACCTACCAATGCGTTAGGAGTTCCACCTGATGCCGCTCACCTATGAGGACCACAGAGTTTCTAAGGCAAGGAGTGGAGACCAGGGAATACTTGATGCACATACGAAAATAACTAGGGCTGACGCCCGGTTTGCAATACGAATAACTACAACGATGTTCGTCTTGGTACTCGTCTGCTTCCTGGTGGAAAACTACCTGAGATGTTAGCCGGATACCCTATTTCGCGTCTTCTTAAAAACTTAAATTGAAACCCATATTCTGTACCTAAATATAAATGTTAATTTTTTTTTTAACTTTCCTTAATGATTGATATCTAAACCTTCTTTGTAAACTAGTTATCTTGTTATTTACCCGATTTAACTAATATAGTTATTTTGTTCAAACAAAACATTTATCAAACTCTTGGTTTATAGATTTTATCTAGAGTATAAACTATTTACAAACCCCCTTTACCTCGCAAAGAAGCTTAATACCTGTCTTGTACAAATGATTTTATAAAAGTAATAACAAGTATTTCATCCTTTTTATGATGACTTGATTAACTATTTTATTAGGACTTGTTATTTCGTTAAACTAATTATTATTTAAATTTTGGCTTATTTATTAAATAATAAGGCCATTATTATCTTTTAAAACATTTGCTTTATGATAATCAAATTAAAAGGTTTTAATTTATCCAATTATCCATCCGCCCAAATTATTATTCCATTTATTAATTTACAAACAAGAGTACAAATTTCAAATTACAAGTTTATTTATAAACAAAAAGCATAAATTAGATATTCATGTACACATTATGCTGAATACCAGCAAAACCTTCCCATCACCTTGCACCTTCCGGAATGTATGAGCTTACTAGTCATTTCAAGGTGATGAATCATTTCACGTAGGCGTTAACCACCCATATAAACCTCAACGAAAATGGAAAACTTAAAACCCAAATACCTACATGATAGATGAATGTCAAGCAACATGCTTGGCTGCAAAACTCAATCACCTATGAAATTTGATAGCTTACGTTACTCATGAGAGTTGACTACTTACATATGAACGTTCACATTATACGTGAAAACCAATTTGTTTACTTCATAGACGAAACTTAATTAGTCACATTATACACAAAACTTGGTTGTTTGCAATATGCATGATACTAGATTGATCACATCACACTTGAAACTTACTCGTTTGCAATATACATGATACTAGCTTGTTCACATGATACAGATACTTGGTTGTTTACAATATATATGATACTAGATTGATCACATTATAGACGAAACTTGATTACTTGCAACATGCACGACACTAGATTGTTCACACGATACGTGATACTTGGTTAATTACAATATGCATAGTTGTAAGACCCCAAACCCGAGAGGCCTCACTTGTTGGATTTACTCATTCACAAACAGTTCTTAAACATGAATATCAAATAACGCAGCGGAAAATTTCATTTAAACATAACTTAATCGTTGTTCATACATGCGGAAGCGTAAACATTAATTAAAACATATTTACATCATAACTAAACATAACGGGATGCCAGTCTTCAAAGCAGTCGGGTAACTCTTCATCCCTAGCCAAGCATCACCGTCCATCCTCATAACTTGCCTTAACCTGAATGTGTACACTTAAAAACGTCAGCTACGCTGGTGAGTTCTAGTTTTCGTTCGATTTAAGAATTGGTTCATCATTCAAACATTCATTAGGGTTTAACATTCGTATAAGAAAACGGGGCCTTTCATTCGTAAACCTTCGCACATTTAAACACATTGAACGGATCATTTGTTTAAAACATTAACATTCATTTAAGTCATACATTACTATCTAAAATCTGTATCGTTACGCGTCTCTATGTCCCCGTAGGAACCTTTAATGTTGTGGGCAACCGCTACGTATCGCCGTCATTGCCACAACCATTCATTACGTGGGGTCAACCGTTACGTATCGCCGTCATTGCCCAACACGCATCTTTCCTTTGGGAATCAACCGTTACGTATCGCCGTCATTGATTTCCCATTACCCTTTCCCTTAGGATGATCGTCATCACCCGAGTAACCGTCGTTACTCCCTTAACAGTTGTACAACATCAAAACCATTGGCAGGCCACTAAGACACTACCCCTGTTGTTCTTATGGCAACTATGGCTCGCTGTCCATAATCTACCACAAGGCTGGGAATCTCGTTCCCAGACTTCATTCATCAATTCCATTCATTCGACAGATTAGATTTGTAATGACTTCTTTAAAACCTTTGCCCCTTTTTGTTTTCTTTTCATAAAACCTTTCCTTCACTTTCAAAACCCTTTACCTTTTCATTAAACCATTTCTTTATAACATTCGTTCGTAAACATTCCGTTCATAAACTTTCTTTCCATAAACCCTTCGTTCCAAATCATTTCCTTTCGTAAACGTAGTTTCATAAACATCATTTTATAAAACAACATTTCATACGTGTACACACCAGCCCGAAAACATTATATAAAAACATTTAAAAGAGGGCTTCTAGAACTCACCTTATAAGCTAGTCTCGGTTGTCCTAAACAAAGGTACAACAACTTCACTTCCGATCTGAATTGATTAGTTAAATACACATCAGACCAATCCCGACTCTAACGGTTTAACCATTCTAACATACTGACTTCACTTAATCAGTTCTGATGTCTGCGCACTTAGCAAGTGCGCAGACTCTGCTTCCTGCGCACTTAGCAAGTGCGCAGACCATGCTTCCTGCGCACTTAGCAAGTGCGCAGGTCCTTCCTCCTGTTCACTTAGCAAGTGCGCAGGTTCCTCTTCCTGCGCAGTTAGCAAGTGCGCAGATTCCTCTTCCTGCGCACTTAGCAAGTGCGCAGGACCTGCTCCGTGCGCACTTAGCAAGTGCGCACGACCTGTTCTTCGCGAAAACCCTAACTTTCGCATTCGGGTCTGATCATGTCAAGATCCCGAACCTGTTGCATTCAAAACGTTCGTTTTCCATTAAGGAACTCAAATCCGTGATTATCTTTCAGTTCCATCCGTAAAAACGTTGCCTTTTCACCCAAAACCCGAAAAACCCAAAAACGAACAAAAACTCAGATTTAGGTCGGATCGTTACCTGAATCGAGCTTCTGATCCGGAGGTTCTTCTCACGAGTTATGGAGCAACACACTTCTCAAATCTCGGGTCGATCCGACAACTTTCTCTCTACGGTTTCTCTCTCTAGAAGTTGCAAATGAGAGAAATGGGTTGTGACCTTGGCTATTTATAGGGGAGGCTCCCCTTCTAGCCCATCCGACCCGACCCGACATGCCTCGTTCGTTTATTCCGTTATTATATCTGTCGTTTTATTTTTGGGATGTTACAAGTCTACCCCCCTTACAATAGGTTTCGTCCCCAAAACCTATCATAAGTCAAATAGATAGGGGTACGACTCTCTCATTTCCTTCTCCGTTTCCCAAGTGGCTTCCGATCCCTTTCGATGTTTCCATTGGACTTTAACCAACTGGATAACCTTATTACGCAAACGTTTCTCCTTCCGATCAAGGATGGCCACGGGTTCTTCGATGTAATTAAGGCTGTTGTCGACCTCGATGTCAGTAAGTGGTACGTGAGCCGGTTCATCCGCCAAACACTTTCGCAAGTGTGATACATGGAAAGTAGGATGAATCCCACTTAACTCATCGGGCAACTCCAACCGATAAGCGACTTCACCAACCCGTGCCATTATCCTGAATGGTCCGACAAACCTCGGGCTTAACTTTCCTCTCTTCCTGAATCGTATGATTCCCTTCCAGGGCGACACTTTCAACATTACTCTGTCCCCAACATCAAACTCGATAGGCCTTCGTCGTCTATCCGCATAGGACTTCTGACGATCTTGTGCGGCCTTCATTCGCGCTTTGATCTGATCAAACCTTTCCGACGTCTCTCTTACGACTTCGAGACTTCCTAATTCTTTCTGTCCAATCTCACCCCAACAAACCGGGGTCCTACATCTTCTCCCATACAACATTTCGTAAGGCGGCATGCCTATCGTCAAAGGCATCCCATGCCGTGCTACTACTTCGTTGATAAACACTTCAGCTAACCTTTCCGACGAGAACGTCTCGCGAATAGGTAGGAAATGAGCATTCTTCGTTAATCGGTCCACAATTACCCAAATGGTGTCATGACCTTTAGCTGTGCGGGGTAGCTTGGTTATGAAGTCCATGGTAATGTGTTCCCATTTCCATTCTGGTATATCAAGTGGTTGAATCTTTCCATACGGTTTCTGGTGTTCAGCCTTTACTTGCGAGCAAGTCAAGCACTTGCTTACATACTTCGTCACATCACATTTCATTCCAGGACACCAGTAGTCTTTCTTCAGGTCTAGGTACATTTTGTTGGTACCAGGATGGATAGAGTAACGAGACTTATGAGCCTTATCCAAGATTTTGGTTCTAAGCTCGCCACCCATAGGTATCCATACCCGTCCATAACGTGTTCTAACACCAAGGGTGTTATATTCCAACTTGTCCTGTTGGCCCACCATCCTTTCTCCCTTTATATTTTCTTCCTTCAAAGCTTCATCTTGAGCTCTTTCGATTTCTCTCATCACATCCGATGTTACCACCAACTGGCAAGCTTTCACTCTAGTAGGAGTAGGCACATCCTTTCGGCTTAGAGCGTCAGCCACCACGTTTGCCTTTCCAGGGTGGTACATTATTTCACAGTCATAGTCCTTCAGAAGTTCCAACCATCTCCTCTGCCTCATATTAATCTCCTTTTGTTCGAAGAAGTACTTCTAACTTTTGTGGTCGGAGTAAATAGTAAACTTTACCCCGTACAGGTAGTGCCTCCAGATTTTCAATGCAAATACGACAGCAGCAAGTTCCAAATCGTGAGTCGGATAGTTGACTTCGTGAACTTTCAACTGCCGCGACGCATATGCAATCACTCTACCGCGTTGCATCAACACACACCCTAACCCCTGACTCGACGCGTCAGAGTATACCACCAGGTCTTCACTGCCCTCGGGAAGGGCCAAGACTGGAGCTTGTGTTAGCTTCTCTTTCAATTCCTTAAACGCCTCATCCTGGGTCGAACCCCATTCGTACTTTACTTCTTTCCGAGTCAACTTTGTCAATGGCGAAGCTATTTTCGAGAAATCCTCGATGAATCTCCGATAGTAGCCTGCCAATCCTAAGAAACTGCGGATTTCAGTTGGCGTCTTAGGAATGTCCCATTCACTTACCGTTACTATCTTTGCTGGGTCAACCATAATGCCGTCCGGGCCAATGACGTGACCTAGGAATTGGACTTCCCTAAGCCAGAACGCACATTTGGAGAACTTAGCATACAACTTCTCCTTGTTTAGAGCTTCCAACACTTCCTTCAAATGACACGCGTGATCACCCTCATTCTTGGAGTAGATAAGGATATCATCGATGAACACGATTACCGATCGATCCAGCATCGGTCGACACACCCTATTCATTAAATCCATGAACGCTGCGGGGGCGTTCGTCAATCCGAAAGACATTACGCGGAACTCGAAATGTCCATAACGCGTGCGAAATGCAGTTTTCGGTATGTCTTCTTCCCTCACCTTCAACTGATGGTACCCGGACCGAAGGTCGATTTTCGAGAACCAACTTGCGCCTTGCAACTGGTCGAACAGGTCATCGATCCTTGGTAAAGGGTACTTGTTCTTCACCGTTCGTTTATTCAACTCGCGATAATCGATACACATTCTCATCGAACCATCTTTCTTCTTTACAAACAACACCGGAGCACCCCACGGCGAGATGCTCGGTTGGATAAATCCTTTCTCAAGTAACTCGTCTAGTTGGACCATAAGTTCCTTCATTTCCACTGGTGCTAGTCGATATGGAGCCTTAGCCACGGGCTGGGCATCTGGTACTAAGTCAATTCGGAACTCAATTTCTCTATCGCGTGGTATCCCAGGCAAATCCTCTGGAAACACCTCCGGGTACTCGCGTACCACGGGTACATCGTCTAGTTCCTTCACATCCTTACACTTGTCAATTACATATACCAGATAAGCCTCGCATCCGCGCCTCAAGTAATTCGTTGCCTTAATCATTGAGATGACGTTTGGCATCGGGGCATCACGATCTCCAAAGACTTCGACTTTGCTACCATCCGTAGCCTTGAGTCGGATTATCTTTCGTTTACATATTATTTGCGCTTCATTGGCAGTTAGCCAATCCATACCCAACACCACATCGAACCCTCCCAAAACCATAACGAACAATCTGACTCTATGACCTTCTATCTTTATCGTGGATTTGTCAACTACATCGGTTACTCTTGCAGTTCTACCCTCAGCGGTTTCTACGCTAAAGGCCCTTTTTCTAGTTTACTAACAGTGTACTTCACTCGCTTACAAAAACTCGCAGATATAAAACTCTTACTGGCACCCGAATCAAATAACACAGAAACCAAAGTGTTGTTAAGGATGAATGTACCTGACGACACATCGGGATCCGCCCTGGCTTGTTCCTGCGTCAGTGCGTACGCACGAGTCTTTGCATGAGATCCCTCTACCTTCTTTTCTGGGCCTTTTCCCTTCCCGGTTTCCCCCATCCTGGGCTTCGGGCAGTCCCTACTCATATGACCATTTTCCCCACAATTGTAGCATTTGTAACCTTGCGGGCATTCTCGGGAGTAGTTCCCGGTCTTGCCACACTTAAAGCACAAGTTAGATCCCAGTCTGCATTCACCTACAAGCTCCCTTCCACACTTCTTACAAACAGTCGGCTCACCCACTCGAGCCCTCTTATCACGAGCCCCAAACATCTTTCCCCCAGTTCGCTTGTTTGAGAAGCTCGGTCTCTTCTGTTGCTCTTCAACGGCAACAACATTCAGTGCCAGATCGTCAAATACCACGCCGCTTAGCTCTACTGCCGAATCATAGGTAGTAGGGGCGTTTGCCTTAACATAGGTGCAGACCTGGTCCGGCAACCCTTGAACATAGCAGGCAATCTTTCTCTCTTCAGTAGTGACAAGGTGTGGCACCAGACGTGCCAGTTCATTAAATCGGGTTGTGTATTGCCGGTGCGTCATGTTCCCGGCCTTCAAACCCAGAAATTCCCTCTCTACCTTTTCAATCTCGTTCCTTGGGCAGAAGTTCTTGATCACCAAAGTTTTCAAGTCAGCCCACATCATCGAATCCACAATCTCGCTCCCTTTAGCCTGACGTACACCTTCCCACCAGTGGGATGCTTCATCCCTCAAGGAGTTAGCAGCAAACTTCACTACTTGATTAGCTCGACACTCGCTCAGACGGATGGCGGCTTCCATACGCATTACCCAATCAAAAGTAGTCACCGCGTCCTTCTTCCCAGTCAGGACCGGCGGGTCACATGCCTTAAAGGACTTATAATCACATCCGCGAGCAGGCGGTGCATTGTCGGTCTCATTGTTCTGAGCACCAACTGTCGCGCTAGACCCACCCACCGCATTGACCTGCTTCAATGCTTCTGCCAACAGACCTGGCAGGGAAGTCTTCATCAACTCTGTAAATTCTCGAGCTATGGCTGCCCTCACTTCTGGTTCAAAAGTGAAAGGTTGTTCTTCAACCTGTGTCTGCTCAGCTTCATGCACACTAACCGCCGGTTCAGTGTGAACACTTCCTTCTTCACTATACTCTTGGCGCGCAGGGATCCTGCCACGCCCACCATTTCGACCGCCGGTACGACCACCGGTACGGCCACCACGCCTTCCGTTTCCTCTCCTTGCCATTACGTTCTATAAGACAAGAAATCCAATGTCATCACGCTAGTTAACAAATAGAATTCGATAAGCACTGTAAGATGTTAATATACACTAGCCATCTGTAATTAACCATTACACTACCTTTCGATTTCTATTTGACCACCTTTGTGATTTCATCAGAACACAAGTCCTTACTTAACCCTTTCTAAGGCATACTATATACGTAAATACATATACTACCTTCATACCTGATGCTTTGGCTCGAGTTACCCGTACTGGCATCTGCTTTCGGTCCCATTCAAAGTTTAAGTTCAGACACTGGGAGTGTCCGAATCTCTCAAACTATTGCTATGATACCAACTTGTAAGGCCCCAAACCCGGGAGGCCTCACTTGTTGGATTTACTCATTCACAAACAGTTCTTAAACATGAATATCAAATAACGCAGCGGAAAATTTCATTTAAACATAACTTAATCGTTGTTCATACATGCGGAAGCGTAAACATTGATTAAAACATATTTACATCATAACTAAACATAACGGGATACCAGTCTTCAAAGCAGTCGGGTAACTCTTCATCCCTAGCCAAGCATCACCGTTCATCCTCATAACCTGCCTTAACCTGAATGTGTACACTTAAAAACGTCAGCTACGCTGGTGAGTTCTAGTTTTCGTTCGATTTAAGAATTGGTTCATCATTCAAACATTCATTAGGGTTTAACATTCGTATAAGAAAACAGGGCCTTTCATTCGTAAACCTTCACACATTTAAACACATTGAACGGATCATTTGTTTAAAACATTACATTCATTTAAGTCATACATTACTATCTAAAATCTGTATCGTTACGCGTCTCTATGTCCCCGTAGGAACCTTTAATGTTGTGGGCAACCGCTACGTATCGCCGTCATTGCCACAACCATTCATTACGTGGGGTCAACCGTTACGTATCGCCGTCATTGCCCAACACGCATCTTTCCTTTGGGAATCAACCGTTACGTATCGCCGTCATTGATTTCCCATTACCCTTTCCCTTAGGATGATCGTCATCACCCGAGTAACCGTCGTTACTCCCTTACCAGTTGTACAACATCAAAACCATTGGCAGGCCACTAAGACACTACCCCTGTTGTTCTTATGGCAACTATGGCTCGCTGTCCATAATCTACCACAAGGCTGGGAATCTCGTTCCCAGACTTCATTCGTCAATTCCATTCATTCGACAGATTAGATTTGTAATGACTTCTTTAAAACCTTTGCCCCTTTTTGTTTTCTTTTCATAAAACCTTTCCTTCACTTTCAAAACCCTTTACCTTTTCATTAAACCATTTCTTTATAACATTCGTTCGTAAACATTCCGTTCATAAACTTTCTTTCCATAAACCCTTCGTTCCAAATCATTTCCTTTCGTAAACTTAGTTTCATAAACATCATTTTATAAAACAACATTTCATACGTGTACACACCAGCCCGAAAACATTATATAAAAACATTTAAAAGAGGGCTTCTAGAACTCACCTTATAAGCTAGTCTCGGTTGTCCTAAACAAAGGTCCAACAACTTCACTTCCGATCTGAATTGATTAGTTAAATACACATCAGACCAATCCCGACTCTAACGGTTTAACCATTCTAACATACTGAATTCACTTAATCAGTTCTGATGTCTGCGCACTTAGCAAGTGCGCAGACTCTGCTTCCTGCGCACTTAGCAAGTGCGCAGACCATGCTTCCTGCGCACTTAGCAAGTGCGCAGGTCCTTCCTCCTGCGCACTTAGCAAGTGCGCAGGTTCCCCTTCCTGCGCAGTTAGCAAGTGCGCAGGTTCCTCTTCCTGCGCACTTAGCAAGTGCGCAGGACCTGCTCCGTGCGCACTTAACAAGTGCGCACGACCTGTTCTTCGCGAAAACCCTAACTTTCGCATTCGGGTCTGATCATGTCAAGATCCCGAACCTGTTGCATTCAAAACGTTCGTTTTCCATTAAGGAACTCAAATCCGTGATTATCTTTCAGTTCCATCCGTAAAAACGTTGCCTTTTCACCCAAAACCCGAAAAACCCAAAAACGAACAAAAACTCAGATTTAGGTCGGATCGTTACCTGAATCGAGCTTCTGATCCGGAGGTTCTTCTCACGAGTTATGGAGCAACACACTTCTCAAATCTCAGGTCGATCCGACAACTTTCTCTCTCTACGGTTTCTCTCTCTAGAAGTTGCAAATAAGAGAAATGGGTTGTGACCTTGGCTATTTATAGGGGAGGCTCCCCTTCTAGCCCATCCGACCCGACCCGACCCGACATGCCTCGTTCGTTTATTCCGTTATTATATCTGTCGTTTTATTTTTGGGATGTTACAATAGTACTATATTATTCACGCTATACATGAAACTTGAGTGCCTACATTACACACGAAACTAGACTGTTTACATTGTTTACATTAAATTGCCCACTATATACATGAAGCATGATCGTTCACTTTATCCATGAAATTTGATAGCTATAAACTTTAAGCTACTCGGGGTTTGACGTATTCTTGTTCAAACACGAGAAAGCTATAAACTTTAAGCTACTCGGGGTTTGACGTATTCTTATTCAAACACGAGAAAGCTATAAACTTTGAGTTACTCGAGGTTTAACGTATTCTTGTTCAAACACGAGAGAGCTATAAACTTTATGGATAACTTGGAGGGTGTGCCATCTACTTAGGGCACCCATGTATGGGGTTGTGCCAGTCTTTACTCCCTGATTGACTTTACCATCTAGACACACAATTACTCACTAGCAACTCATGTATGAAAACAATAATAAAGTAAATGTTTTTTATATTTCCCCCACCTCTGTACCCACACGTAATAGAACGATCTATACGGACCATACGGCGATTTGAGTAATTACGGGTGCACACGTAATTATAAAAATCAGCGCATGGAAAACATAGTAAATTCTGTCGTGTGCGATGACATAAAACCTATGGTGAAATAGACTAACGAAACTAACGGAATATGATAAGGGCATAGTAGATATACCGCTGGTACATCCTATATATATATATATATATATATATATATGTGTGTGTGTGTGTGTGTGTGTGTGTGCTCCTGTCATATTGTAAGAAGTAACGTTGTCCGTATTCATGTAGAGATTTCCTATTACTCTGACCTTGACTAGTAGTTTTGAAATCCTTATCCAGTGACATCACTCGAACATCTTAGACTATATCTTAAACAAGTTTAGATCTAAAAGTTTCCATCATCCTCTTTACAAGTGATGCATTCCATCATTTGAATCCAAAAAAAATCATTCTCGAGTAATCTTTTCCTTATTTCCACTCAAACAAAATCCACTACCACCATCCATACCTCACACGATGACCTGACCTAAAGCTTGTCATCAACTATACTCCTCAAACCGAAAAGCAAAGCTAGTTGAGAATCCAAACACATGTCTCTTCCTTAGACCCTTCTATTAAATAATTTCGGGACAAAATTTTCTAAAGTAGGGGAGACTGTAATCTCCAGGAAATTTCCCGCTTTTATTTTAACTTTTCAGGCAATGTAAGTTCATTATTTTGGTGAATCGCATTTATGAAGAACCTTAATTACCTACTTCAAATTCATAAGTAATAAATATTTATGTTATATGCTTTGTAAATAATTGTCACCATCCTATTCCATAAATATATAGGTACATACCAAGTCATTTCTAAAACTATATATATACACACATGATATAAACAATTTATTATGAAAATATAACATTGCTAGTATTTTTAAATTACTAAATGTAAATAAAACAAATAAATATATAATTATATCTATAAACATATTAAATATGAATTATGATGAAATGAAGTCATGAACATAAAATTTATGAGCACTTAAGTTGAAATATGTTATGAAATTAAAAACTATTTTTCATATTTTGCAATCTTAATCCATATAACAAATTAAATTTTGTAAATAAGCTCATGATACTACCCTATAAATAGACCTTCATTCTTCCCTCATTCTCACACCATATCAAGTTCTAATCCCTCTCTCAAGATTCAAAGTCGTTTCCATATTCATATGTAAGTTCTTATATTCTTGCTTATTCATACTTTTCCTTTAAAAATCTCTCATAACTAGCTAGATCTATGATCCCTAACATGTTTATGTTATAATCATAGACCTATCCAAGATCAAAAGCCCTATTTTAATTAAAATTGTGTCAAACTTTTATTTAAAAGCTTGGTTGATCATTCTTACTCCTTTCAATTTCAAAAATTATGTTTTTACTAAAAATCTTTATTTTCAAGTTAAATTATTTAATATTCAATTTCTATCTTTACATAAACTTATATTTTCACTTTAGCTCAAATACTTTTCAAACACAAACTAAACTTGGTTAAGTATGCAAATAGAGTAAATTTCAAACCAGTATGTAGTTATCTGGCAAACATTAAAGTTCTGGCTAGGAAAAGACGGGGTTCTGATCCGACCAACTCTTTCCTGGGAACTTTTCTGTTGGAGATACTACTCTGAAATGATAACCATTCTAGTGTACAACAACCACTTTCAACTAATTATGAATATGATTATAAACTCATTTCTTTATAAATATTTATACAAACTTTTATATAATTTATTTTTATTATATGAGAACATTTAAAACTCAATTCTATACTTTTAATTAATAATTAATTATGGTTTAATTATTAATTAACTAAAACATTATTATACTTTAAATTTTGGTTTAATTACCAACTAATTAAATCATTATTTTTAACACTTGTTTTTCATAAATCAAATGAAAGGTTTCATTCATTTATTTATGTAGTAAATTATTTAATTACTCAACTAATTATTACTCATTTATTTATTCATCTATCTATCTATTAATTTATGCAATTACAAATAAAAGAAAACTAGTCGTTTATTTATTTGTGTATATATTTACAAATAAAAGAAACCTAATTATTTATTCATACGTTTATATAATTATTACAAACAAACAACATCGTTATTACATCTTTCACTTATTACAATACAAATATTTATCAAAGATTTACATAAAATATTATTTGCAACTCAAATAATTATTTTATTATTAAAATGAGGACACTCACATCAATCTCCTCGCACAATAGGATTCTTTGTACAAATCATTGATATATATGTTCCATCAAACATAGGTTAACCTTGTGATTAGCTAGAACATTTGTGCAATATACTTGTGTGACATCCAAGCTACTAATTGCAAGGTGAGTTTACATAGCCCCTTTTTACTGTTTTTGCTTTTGGGGTGAAACATGTTATCAACTTTATCTATTTAAACAATTCAATATCTATGTTCTTGTGCTTGATCTTTATGCTTTATATTTGAACTACTTGGTGACCATTGCATGTGTTTCATGCCAGTACATTCATTAACTTGCAGCCCAAGCCTAAGGTAGTACCTAACATGATCATTTATATGGGAAACTGAAACTATAACTTACCACAAGACCTTGACGGGTTTTGTTGGGTATCAACTATAACTTGTCGTCGGGATAGGTCACCCTATACCGACGACATGTCGTCGGGATAGGCCAAACCCAAAATTTAATAGGGGAGACCCTATACCGACGACATGTCGTCGGCACAGGGTTGAGGCAGATGGAGGGAAAACATGGCGCCCAATGAAAAATTGGGGAAAACCTGTGCCGACGACATGTCGTCGGTATAGGTTAATTTCCATTTTCTTTTTGTTTTTCTTTTATTTGATAAATATTCGTCGGTCAAAATTTTTTTTTTTAAATTAAAAACAATTATGGGAAAACTCTATACCGACGACATATCGTCGGTATAGAGTTTTTAACTTTATTAACTGGTCAAACCTGTACCGACGACATGTCGTCGGGACAAAACCATATTGCGCCGACTTTCGAGCCTATACCGACGACATGTCGTCGGTATAGGTTAATTTCCATTTTCTTTTTGTTTTTCTTTTATTTGATGAATATTCGTCGGTCAAAATTTTTTTTTTTAAATTAAAAACAATTAAGGGAAAACTCTATACCGACGACATGTCGTCGGTATAGACTTTTTAACTTTATTAACTGGTCAAACCTGTACCGACGACATGTCGTCGGGACAAAACCATATTGCGCCGACTTTCGAGCCTATACCGACGACATGTCGTCGGTATAGGTCTCAGCGAGAATAAACCCAGAAACAGCTTCCTGCTTCCCATTTCCACGAAAAAAACCCCAAAACTCTCTCATCTTCTCTCTTTGGCGATTTCCCGTTTTTGGTGTGTTTTGTGGAGCAATCTTCACCAATCTCTCGGGTTTTGAGGTTAGTTAACATCTATGTTTCAATTTTGACCAAAAAATCAACATTTTTGGGTTTTTACTTAATTTCTTTGATTTTTGTTAGTGTTTGAAGCTTTGACCATTTTTTGAGGATTTCAAGCTATTCGAAGCTAATTTGCAAACTTGGTTAGTAATTTTTCTATAAATTAGGTTTAGATGTATGTTTGTATGTATATTGTTGTGTTTATTTGTATGTATGTATATATGGTTTAGATGAATGATTTTATAAATATTTATGAAATTTTATGATGAAATTAGGTTTAGATGTGAAATTAGGTTTAGATGAAATTTGGGAATTTGGGCATTTATATATGTATGTTTGTATATAATATGTATGTATATATGTGTATGTATGTTTGTATGTATGATTATGTAATTGTATGATTTGTATGTATATAATTGTTTATGTATTTATGTAATTGTGAATGTATGTATATATGTTTGTATATATATGTATGTTTGTATATAATATGTAGGTATATATTTGTGTATGTGTGTTTGTATGAATTTTGATTATGTTTATGTATGGAATTGTGTTTGTGTATGTAATTTGGGAATTTGGGCATTTATGTATGTTTGTATATAATATGTATGTATATATGTGTATGTGTGTTTGTATGTATTTTTATGTATGGAATTGTGATTATGTATGTAATTTGAGAATTTGGGCATTTATTTATGTATGTATATAATATGTATGTATATATGTGTATATGTGTTTGTATGTATTTTTATGTATGGAATTGTGTTTATGTATGTAATTTGAGAATTTGGGCATTTATTTATGTATGTATATAATATGTATGTATATATGTGTATGTGTGTTTGTATGTATTTTTATGTATGGAATTGTGTTTATGTATGTAATTTGAGAATTTGGGCATTTATTTATGTATGTTTGTATATAATATATATGTATATGTGTATGTATGTTTGTATGTATGTTTGTATGTATTTGTATGTATGTTTATGTAATTGTATGATTTGTGGATGTATGTATATATGTTTGTATGTATATGTAACTTTATTTAATTTTGTTGCAAGTTCGTGGGTCCTAATGCAACTGATTTTATACGTGCTATCTCTTTGGAGGTTGAGAAGGTTATCCCGCCATATTATCCTAACTGGGCCAAGGTTCCAAATGAGAAGAAACAGGCAGTATATCCCACTCTATTAGTAAGTATAGATGTTTTATAATTACTTACAATTTCATAACTATTAGATTTTTTCTAATTACTTTCCACTTGTAGGATTATTTTAATCTGGACGCCTGGAGAAACACTGAAAAGTGGCAAGGCGTTCAACTCGGAATCACCGCCGAGTGTCAAAGGGCCTATAAAGACCGCAAGGGAGAGATGAAAGTTCATTTCGACGAGAATGGGGGATACGATGATGTGGAGGCGGCGAGGAGTAATCCACCACAAGATGTTGATCAAGAAACTTGGGATATTTTGATTAATCAGCTGTTTTTAAGTGCGGGCTATAAAAACCGCTCGGAGAAGAACAAACAAAACCGAGCAAAACAACGCTACCCAAGTTTCCATGGCAGCAAATCATACGCCCAACGCCGACACATGGAGGTATGAAATACAGTTGTTATTATTATACAAACATGCTTATTAATTTTTAGTGATATTATTTTTGTTTTTCACAGGGGACCGGCCCTATTGACGTGTTCAGATCGACCCATTATAAAGAAGGGACGGGCTGGGCCAATGATTTTGCATCAACAGATTATGTAAGTGAAATTATTTTTTTGTTAAAACATCCAAGTTTGACTTTAACGGGTCAAAATGACCCAAACACAATTTAATAGACTTAAAACAAAATACTTTAACTTAAACGGGTCAAAATGACCCAAACACACTTTAATATACTTGGAACATCCAACTGTAACTTTAAACGGGTCAAAATGACACAAACACACTTTAATAGACTTAGTACATCCAACTCGAGGCCAATTGTTGAATATATGTTTGCTAGTATTATTAGTATTTGTTGTGAGGCCAATTGTTGAATATGTTTGCTAGTATTATTAGTATTTGTTGTTATTAGTGTTGGTTGATTGGAATTTGTGAATTTGGGTCGTCTATTACTTATAGTTTAAAAGGTTGGTTATCCATTTTACAGCAGTTATGCTGTCGAATTTTAGTAAAATAGTCAACTGATTGTTTATTACATTGTTTAATGCAGGACCGAATACAAGAGGAGTATACAATATCATCTGCTGAGTCTGGTGGTGACACATCCACTATTGATGAGTTTGCATGCATGGAGCGTGCCTTAGGTCATCGGCGTGGCCATATCCGGGGTGTTGGTCGTGTGGTGAGTAATCCCACACCGGATGTGTTCGGTACTCCCCCTCCACAACCACATTGGCAAGACGTTGATCAACGTGTGGCTAGTCTTCAACAACAATTCCAAGAACAACAACAACGCGAAGCCCAACGAGAGGAAGAACAACGATTGCAAAATCAACAACTAGAGGAAGAACGTCGTGTGCATAATCAACAAATGCTTGAAATGCAACGACAAATGGATCAAATGCGTCAAATGTGGGAGCGCCGAACTAGTAGCGATGATAACTAGCTTGGAGTTGTTGAGCCTTTGTAGTTGGTGTGGTGTTGTCTTGAACAATTTACATATTTTTGTGTTTTGAATGTTTGATTTGTCGGACAAGTTTGTGGGTCGAACAATTTGTATGCTTGTTTTACGTTTCGGATATTAGTTTTTATTGGATTTGAATGTTTGAATGGTTTATATATAATTATTTGCAGGTTTTTGTTTTAAGAAATTTAATATTTCTGGAAAAATATTAAAAATTAAAAAATTAAAAAAAAAACAGAAAGACCTATACCGACGACATGTCGTCGGGATAGGACTTTTTTAAAAAATATTAAAAAAAATGAAAAAAACCTATACCGACGACATGTCGTCGGGATAGGTCTTTTTAAAAATTATTTAAAAAAATGAAAAAAACCCTATACCGACGACATGTCGTCGGTATAGAATTTCTTTTTGAATTATTTAATTAGAACCTATACCGACGACATGTCGTCGGTATAGAATTTCTTTTTGAATTATTTAATTAGACCATATACCGACGACATGTCGTCGGTATAGGCTGACCTATACCGACGACAGCTATACCGACGACAATCTTGGGCTATTGGGACGAAGCAATCCCGACGACACCTATCCCGACGATATGTCGTCGGCATAAGCTATCCCGACGACAAGTCGTCGCTATAGGGTCAAAAAAAGTCGTCGGTATAGGGTGATATTGTTGTAGTGGGATGCGTTTAATTTTGATGAATAAATATTGTCACATTTAATAGATGATCGTGTGCTTATGAACAACCGCGTTAGCCACGGCGTATAATCCGCCGCCGGCCGGGTGTTACAATCATCCAACACGTTCTTTTACACTAAAAATCTACGTTTTATCAAGAAAGTCAACCACAGTTCGTCGATCAAATGGTCAACACCCACTTCACACTCCACCACACCACAATATAACTCCCTTCATTAATCAACAATTTCAAACAAAAATTAATATCCAACTCAAACAAATTCAATGGGAAATTTCACTTCTTGTTTCGGTTCGAACCTTCAATTCGCAAGGCTGATCGACGTTCACGGGAATCGACGACAAGTTAAGGTTCCGGTTACGGCCGCCTAGATCATGCTTCTTGAACAACCGGGACATCTCGTCTCTCCGTTGGCCGATGATCTCCGGTCGGGTTTTAGGTTATCGGCATTGCGAGCAGATGAAGCATTGACTCATGGAAAGTTATACTTTTTGATTCCCGTGGGTAGGTTAAACTCATTCGTCACCGAATCAGAATTGGAGATGTTACAATCAGATTGTGGAGATGTTACAATCAGATTGTGGAAATGTAAAGCAAGTGAATCGACGTTGATCCAAGGTTTTGCCGGAGGACAACAGCGTCGGTAGTGCGGATCAACGGCGACTCGTCTCCACCACCATTGTCATTAAGCCCCTGCATAAATCCTAGAAGGGTGCTGAGACTTAAATTTTTCTTGTTGGTCGCTCGATTTCCCGATCTCTGTTCAGGTGAAGAGGTCGCCGGAGATGGACGGCGAGTTTGGGGAAAGATGAGTCATCGGAGGTGGGTCTTCGCCAGAGAGAGAGAGAGATGGATCGGAGGTGGGTGGGTTGGGGGGTGGGGGAAGGGATTTTAGGGTTAACAAAAAGGGAGAGTGGGTCTCACAACTTTTTGTCTATTTATTTTTTATTTTTGAAGATAAGGGTATTTTAGTCATTTCACACCCACTTAACAGAAATATTTAACTCCATCCACTCCATTGGTAAACAGTGGGGACCAAATCGTAATTTTTTAATACTAGGGATACCAAGGGACCATCCATGGAATTAGTTCATGTACTTATCTTTTCAAGATTATGAGTAGTCTACTTTGCTACCCTTCTATTTTCAAGATACTATACTTCAAATTTAGGAGAGACACGATCCTCCATTTTCATTTCAATCACTTTCACTTTTTTTTTCTGTCCCTTTCACCCTCACTCTAACCCTTCAATGGATGAATTTCTTTGACAGTGAAACATGGTTTAAGAGAAGGCTTCGACCGTTGATAACGAAGGATATTATTTCCATTCAAGCAAGTTCAAAACTTTACATTTGATGAAGGAGCTACCCTTTAAGGGTGTGCATGGGTCGGTTTGGGGGTAAACCAAAAACCGAAAGTTCGGTTTTGGGTTTTTTAAAACCGTTCGGTTTCGGTTTTTTGGTTTTTGGTTTTGGTTTTTTCGGTTCGGTTTCAGTTTCAGTTTTGTCGGTTTTAAAACCAATTGAGTCTAAATTTTTTGGGGGTAAAAGAAAAATAGCTCAAAATAATAAACTTGGGTTTAAAATTTTAGTCCTAATTTTTTTTATTAACTAATAATTATCACACATTTTTGTCTAAATATTTTGATTTACAAAAATTATTAGTCTTCTTAAAAAGTACCCAACATAAAAAATAAACATTATAATCTATGAATTCAATAAATATAAATAATAGCATATTATTAATTCAAATACGTGTAACACAAATATATATACACTTTTAACATACAAACAAACAACATAATATATTATATATTATGAAACGTGAATGCAAACAATATATAATTCAAGCATATGTATGTGTTCGGTTCGGTTCGGTTTTCAAAAGATACAAAACCAAAACCAAACCGTAATTTTTGGTTTTCAAAAAATACAATACCAAAACCGTCGGTTTTAGTTTGGGTCGGTTTTTCGGTTATTTCGGTTTTTTGCTCACCCCTACTACCCTCTAACCAGATTCGAACCAGAAAGCAAAAAGTCAAGCATCTCCGGTCCGGCCGCGGTCAACGGTCCAGCGGTTCAACCAAAAACCGCTCAAACCGTGCAGTTATTTTTAAAACGGATCAAAAGTATAGAACCGGACCGCCGGTGTACACGGTTCCCGGTTGGACCGGTCCGGTCTGGTCTGATTTTAATAACATTGTATTTACCAAAAGAGTGTTGTTTTAAAAATATTTAAAAAAAAGTGTTTGAAAACTTATAGTTTCTCTCTCCTAATCTCATTGGATAACTCTATATCATTAAATAATTATTTGTCTTAATCTTTTTTTTAATTATGGCATTGGCTATCTAATCTAACTTATTTTTTTATGAATCTTAAAATAAACATATATTTTTAATAAATCCTATTTTAAAGAAAAAAACTATTTTAAAAATACATATTTAACCTGTAAGAAAACATTTATGAAACACGTAAAAATATTTTAAGTTTAAACTTTCTATTACCATTTCACAGTTAACTAATTGGGTTAGGTTATAGTAAAAAGGGGTTCTAAAAATAAGAAGACTAGGAATGATTATAGGCTTGACATGTGTCCTTTTATTGTTTTTAAAAGGAGGGCATAATGGTCATTGTGTAATATAAGGTCTTATATTACACAATAACCAGACCTGATATTATACAATGACCAGACCTTACATTATACAATGACCTGACATATTTGAGCGAATTACACAATAATGAGCAAATTACACAATGACCAGACCTGACATTATAAAATAACAAGACCTGATATTACACAATATACTGATATTACACAATGACATGATATTACACAATGACCATACATGATATTACATAATGACCAGATCTGATATTACACAATGAGCAAATTACACATTGAGCAAATAACATAATGATCAGACCTTACATTACACAATGACCTGACATATTTGAGTGAACTACACAATAATGAGTAAATTACACAATGACCAGACCTGATATTACACAATGACCAGACCTGATATTACACAATGACCAGTCCTAACATTACACAATGACCAGACCTATTACACAATGACCTGACGTATTACACAATAAGCAAATTACACAATGACATGATATTACACAATGACCTGATATTAAACAATGAGCTGATATTACACAATAACCAGACCTTACATTACACAATGACCTGACATATTAAACAATGACTAGACCTGATATTACACAATGAACTAATATTACACAATGACATGATATTACACAATGAACTGATATGACACAATGAGCAAATTATAAATGACCTGACATATTACACAATGCCTGACGTATTACACAATGACCTGACATATTACACAATGCCTGACGTATTACACAATGACCTGACATATTACACACGATTTATAAAAAATAGTGAAAATGATTGGAAACTTATATTTTTTATTTTATCTTGAAATTTATCGATGAATAAGTTCTGACTTTATATAGGAAAGTACACATCATAATTATAACTAAATGAAAAATCATATTTCTACTAAAATAAAAATTAATATATTAAAGTAAATAAAAGTTTAATAGAAATATCGTATGGAGAAAAACAAATCAAAATAAAAAAGTTACGAGGATTAAAAATATATTTAGCTAACATAATTATTTTTTATCAATATTAATATTGTATTATTTATATAAAAAACATAAATTAAAAGAAACTATAAAAATATCCGTTTATAAATTAGAGTGGTTTTAATTATAATTTTTAACAAATACATTAACAGGTATAATTGAAATTATTAGATTAACACGTTAAATAGTGATTTTTAAATTGTTTTTTCCTCAAAATAGGTTTTATTAAAATTATAAGTTTATTTCAAGATTCGTAAAAAGGTTACGGTGGAGGGAGTGGTACCTATTAAACCCATGGAATCCTCTTATTTTACTCAATTAAGTTTTGTCATTTCATTTTTACCCTTTTAAACTCTTTCCAACGCTTAGGGGAGAGTGTGGAACTATTGAGCCCTTAAATTTTTTTTTCTTGTTGTTTATTGGACAAATAGGATAGCCCACACATGCATTCAACCTTTTACCACACATGCATCCAACGGGTTGGAATAAGTATTACTACCCGTGTGAAAAAGCCCTTGCCATACCCTCACCACTTGTGGCGGTGTAGCCCGTGAAACCCTTGAGGAACCAGTCCAACGACTCCCTCCACCCTTAGTAGAGACCTGATTCCATAATTAAAACAAGATTAAGACAAATATTTATTTAATAAATTCATTTTCATGAGAAAACTCATTAATAAAATAGATAGTTATTAATTATGGTTTGACTTCATGAAAAAACTTATTTTCATTATAAAACAAAAAAACTCTCCCTCAATTTTTAAACAGTAATAATTTTTTCATACGTTATTATTTAAAAAAAAATTACACCAATAAATTAAACATTTTTTATCTTTAATTTGAGTATAAAAAATCAACGTGTCAGACTTTTTCGATACTACATGTATGTAGTTGATGATACTTTTAATTAACATATTTTTTAATTACATATATAAAATTATAAAAGTATCCTCATGTGCCTTACACATTGGTCAACTGAAAATTTTAATTGGTTTAGTACCAAATGACATAACGTGCAAGATTTGTAAACATAAAGGACGATCTCTGACAATTTTTTGGCTAAAGGACAATATCTGAAAAAAGGTATAAACATAAAGGACAATTTCTATAATTTACTCCACACCAGAATTGAGAGTGATTTTAAAACACAGCAAACAAAGTTTTTCTAGCAAACATTCTTCTTCTCTTTGTTATCTTCAAGGTATTCTTTCATGTGATACGTCATCTCCGGTAGTACATACTGTTTTGGTTGTTGTACCCTAGGAAACAAAGAGTTCTCTTGGGAGACTCGAAATTTGTTTTAAGGAACTCGTATTAAATACGAATCCTCATTTCTCTTTCATCTTCAATTTGTCATTTCTAATTTTTTTTCAGCTGTAACAGTACCTGTAAATAACTATTTTATTGTCCTTTTGTATTGTAATTGGACTTATAAAAGTGTGTTTACTATTCTTATACGAACAGTTCCTACATAGTTAACTTGTGGTATGCATCCTCGTGGCTGCACCCAAGGGTTATAAGGTAAATTAACATTCCATTTTAATGGATGCATACATTTGGGAATAAAGAATCAATTAAGGATTTAATGGTTTATGCAAATGTGAGACAGGTAAAGCAAGCATAGGAGTTGTAACATATCACACCACCTAAAAAGTAAGCATAAGAGATCACAACACCCAATTTTTGTTATTGTACCATAGTTGAGGAATTGTTTAGCTACACATGTTTACTGATAAACTTGCGCAAATCGGACATCAGTACCCCCGAGTTTGGTTGTTCCTCCTAGTGAAGTCGCGAAGGTTATGAATAGTAAGGGGGGGGGGTGAGGACCTCTATTGCAAAAATTAAATAAATTCTATATCCTAATTTCAAGGCAATCATCATGAACTTAGGCTGGATATTTGGTTACTTTTGATCATATGCTAAAATCTTTTTCCAGGTTCAAGTGACCAAACCAAAATCAAGAAAACTGCTTCATTAATCAAGTGAAACAAGTTGAAGTCCAAACAAGTTATAACCACATTTACATTAAACAATTCAAGTTGGCTCGAATTTGGAACTGGATTCGCTTCAAAACCATCTGGAAACCTGCAAAAGTGGGGGATTACATACAAAAATGTGTGTTTCGGGTATGGAATTCTCGGGGCAGCCTCTATGGAAGGTGACTTCAGAATTTAAGAACCTGCCTTAACCAGATCCAGAGCAAGAGATAAATCAATGTTGATTATTAGGTGATTAAAAACTAAGATTTAGAACAAGAGATAAATCAATGTTGATTATTAGGTGACTAAAAACTAAGATTTCACTATCCGCTATAGAAACATATATGCAATTTTAACTATATCAAGAGAGTAAAGTCAAATGTTAAGTTCTAACCATATCTTAAATTCTGTTCAAAGTCAAACCAACACCTGAAAAGGTACCCGCCTAGCGCAAGCTGCGTTTTAATACTAGTATATATGTAATTCTAACAGTATCTTAAACTCTGTTTGAAGTCAAACCAACGCCTGAAAGGACTCCATGCAAAGTCAAACAGAGCATGAGGGTAAGTGAAGTGAACAATGTTAATCAAATCATATCTTAAACTTCACTTGATTCAATATACAAGGAAAGAAGAGTAAATGGTCACTTCTAATTCAACTTAATGTAATTTTGACTCCACTGTAACCTCACACAAAGTCAAAGTCAAACACCACATCAAGTGAATTCAACCTATATGTATTGTACTTTTAACTATGTTTTACTTGTACTCAAGGGGACAACCTGGTGGTTAACTGGTGAGCCCCACAACCAAAAGGTTGAGGGTTCAAATCAAATCCTACAAGGTGTAGGTATGGTGTATTTATCCTAGAAAATCAAGGTGTTGCTGTTAAAAAAAACTATGTTTTACCTCGATGGTTGTGACAAATGTTAGTTTTACCTCTTATGGCTGGCTCATTGCAGACATTTTACATCAAAATACTTGACCTGAAACAGGAAATACGCGAAAGGCCAAATAACTGCATCTGTAAAAGCCTTTTTCTTCAAGAGGTTCACGGCGTATCTCACGGTCTAAGGATGTGTATCGACTTCCGACTGTTAATAATGCGTTTGTTTTCGAGTATCAAATCATAAAAAAGGAATTTTCTGTTCTACTTTGTTCGACAATAGAAGTCCTAAAAAATATTAAAACAGCAACTAAGTAATCACTGATACGCCATTCCAAAAAAAAGTAATCACTAATATGACACATGTGCACTTTGACCATAGGTCAAATGGGAATTCCTAAAGAGGAAAGTTGGAAGTAAGTGGTCAAACATATATGTAATTTAACAATATCAATAGAGTAAAGTCAAATTTAAGTGAGGAGGAAGTCAGCAATTTTAATTAACTTATATCAATGGTTCTGACCAATGTTAATTCAATATATGTATTGTACTTCAACTTTGTTTTACCTCAATAGTTGTGACCAATGTTAGTTTTACCTCTTTGTAGCTGGCTCATTGCAGACTTTTTAGAAAAAACCCTGTAGGAGAAAAGAATCAAAGGTAAGTAAGTAAATAATGGTAATTCAACAAGGCCTTTGATCATATATTGACCTTAAGGAAAATTTAGGATTGCTTCAAGTTATACTTTACTATTTGTAAACAAAAATAACGTTACAACGCGTGCCTGCAGCTTTTATAATCCAAGAGAGTTTAAAATGGAATTTGACTTGAATACCCTTTTTATAGAATATTGCGGAGGAGGCTTTGCCGAATGAGAAATAACAAAGGGCCAAGACCACCTGCAACATGAAATTTATGCACATTAGATTAGTAAGAAATATATATAAATACAGTAACTACCAATACCATAAATCGAGAAAATAGCATACGTATTACAATAATAGTCATTGTTGAATGCTGACATCATTATTACTATCCAACTTCTTTCCACTTGTAAGGGCATGGGGTATACCCCATGTAAAAATAGAGTGCACGCCACGTAGGCGCCACCTCACCACATGGAGTTTTCACATCACTTTCACATGGTAAGGGGTACACCCGTGTGAAAGTGAATGGTGTGAAAATTAATTCTTATTTATAAAATTTAATTGAGTGATGTGAGTGGTGTGTAAGAGAAAGAGACACCAACGCCCGTGAAAATTTTCACGCCTTGGACTCTCACGCCCCTCATGGATTCCACGCCCCATACCGGATGACCTAAGGCATATTTTAATGTGAATACTAACAAGTGAAACGAATTATGGAGTCTATACATTTAAGATAAATAGTACAATAATACATCTTTGGTA
This sequence comes from Smallanthus sonchifolius, assembly GCA_023525975.1. Taxonomy (NCBI): domain Eukaryota; kingdom Viridiplantae; phylum Streptophyta; class Magnoliopsida; order Asterales; family Asteraceae; genus Smallanthus; species Smallanthus sonchifolius. Next base: position 73,182,332 of record CM042029.1, read on the forward strand.
TTTTTATAACAAGTGTTGACTCAATTTTTACCCGACTTGGCCCGTTAGAATCAGAATCCACCAAGACAAGTTTGATCACCTTCCATGTAAAACTTTATGTTCAAAAACACTTATGGAAGTATACCTTATCTTTTGAAACCAAGTTTAGTCAATTTGGCTAACCAATTCACCAAATTGTCATTTTGGGTTAAATTCAACCAAAATCACCATATTTGCCAAAAACAATAGTTTTGCAATTAAACCTAGGATTATCATCCAAATCATATGTAACGGTGATAGTGGTTATAATCTTTATCCGACATCTCCAAGAACTCCTATCCCCAATAATGTCCTTAGAGTGGAGCAAGTCTAGCAAATCCTGCTTAATCCGCTCATCCCAAGTCAGTTTGGGTCTACCTCTGCTCCTCCTTCCCTCCACTGTGATGGGTTCCACGGTTCTTACTAACACAGTCATCACACTCCTCTTCACATGCCCAAACCATCCCAGTCTCTAGTCCCTTATCTTATTCGAGATACAAGTCACCCCCATTTTCCTAGAAAAACTTCATTTCTTATCCGCTCGAACATCGTGCTCCCACACATCCACCTCAACATCCACATTTTGCTACCTCCAGCTTTGGCGCTTGTGTCTTCTTGATGACCCAACAATCGGTTCCGTATAGCATAGCCGGTCGAACCATAGCCCCATAAAGTTTTCCCTCATTTCAATATGACCCATAAATAGAATACGTTAAGCTCAAAAAAATAGAACTAAGCAAGATTCATTTCTTATATGTTCATTTGAATTAATCAATAACAAGAATTCGTGATGCTTGAACAAAAATTAAAAATTCCTTCTATATATGGTGTAATTTCATACATAATTAAATTTCTTCAGCGAATGTTACAAGAATCTCCAAGTTGCTATATCAAGATGTAAGTTGTTCCACCACAATGTAGTTTAAATATGTACAATAAGAACGAAATACTACTAAAAGTTAAAATCAGTATAATCATCTGGTGAAGATCTAAACATATTTAGTGAGAAGGAATCAGTAAGGGATTAAATATTTTAAGTAATTTAATTAAATTTGTACTTCAACTAATGCACGTGTGTGATATTCTCTATGTTTCTCTTAATTAAATAATATAACAACACTCCCCAAATCCAACCTCTACTATTTTTTTGGCTCACGAGGTCTAAGCCCATAACCACACACACTTGAACCATGCAACGCTCTCCGTAAGCGAAGATTCGTGTGTGCCACTAAAGGAGTAAACTAGAGGGATTAAATTTGAGTTGTACCTTTACATATTGTTGAATAATTTGGTTATGTGTATAAACTTGCATTACCATCAAGACTTACAAATGGTGACAAACATTAATCAAACTATTTTATATTGTATAAATACAACACAACCAACTTGCTATTAAGCATTGTGTCTCACGAGTGTTGGAGAGACAACCCTGCATACAATCTGCAACCACAACACCCTAGCCTCTCACAACAGCCGTCTAAAACCCTAGCAACCACCACCAGAGTCCGCTCTCGCTAAACCTTAGCGGAAACAACCTGCTCTGCTAAACCTTAGCCACCACAACAGGCCCTCTCACTAACCCTGTCACGCTAACCCTAGCAGAAACAACATTCTCTACTAAACTAAAGTCGTTGAGTACAAACGCCTATCTCAAACCCTAGCGTGTGCCCTTTCTTGCATCATAGCACCACCATCAGATTCTTCCTTAACAAGCGGCATCCCGAACCTCCCACGCGTCGTCGCGTAGACGGAAGCACTTGCATGAAAATTGCTTTATAACCAATTTTCTTTTTTGGCTTGCTCGTCTACTCTCAGCACCTACTTCATGCTGACCTAGATCCATCGTGTGTCACGTTCAACCATGGTTTGCTGTCGGAAGCTTTTAAAACCATAAATAATCGTTACGTTCCAAGTTGCATGTTGTTCCCGTCCTTAGCTTATGGAGGATATTAGACTAGTTATGTAATTATCATAGTCTATAAGGTATCCATGTGTAATATTATATTATATATAGAACCCCTATGTAACCCTAGTTATAAGATTACCTTTCCAAGACCTACAAGTAAACCCTCAAATGCTAGATCTTTTACCATAATTTTGATTCACATCAACAATCATGTCAATGATTAAATGAATTCTTACAATCTCTCTTTTTCTTCAACATCTTATATATACAGACACACTATTGAATTCTGAACTTGTGTTGAAAGATGTGATTCATCATATGATTTAAAAGAAGAATGATGCAAATATCATAAGCATGGCCCCCAAAACAAGCCATAAACAACCATAAAAAGTTTACACCTTTAATTATTAAGTCACTAGCTATGGCTAAGCCTACCAATTTCCACAAGCTAAAGCAACAACTTACTATGTTTGTGAGACAAACACCGATGCAGTTTAGTTGTTGCCAGCATTCAACTAATCACCATTTTCTTCACCTGAAAATACAACTTCTGAAATTAGATAAAAAAAACATGTATCAATTATTAAAGAATAATAATGTGTCATAATAATATTAACCTGCACCATATTCCCTTTGGCTTTGTGATTTACGAGAAGCAGACATACTTTATCACTCACTTTGATGCCCTCTAATGCACTTTCCGGTGACATGAATTCATAAACCACATTAACACATGACTGCGCAACATTAAACATCTTAGAATTTTAAACACATGGCTTAAGTATAGAGATTTGAATATTTGAATTTCTAGTACTAAATATCATACAACTAGTTACCTTAGTTTTTTTCATTTGGTAAGGACAAGGTGTTCAATCGAATCGAATCGGTTTATTCGAATCGAATTATGCAAATTTTGAATTTTGAAATCTGGATTAGAACTCGATTCGAATTGTAAAAATAATCTTATTCGAATCCATTCGAATAAACCGAATTAGAAAAATAAAAACAAAAAACTACAAATATTCAGATTTTTAACCACATTTCTAAAAATTTAACAATCTATTTCATACATAAATGCAAAAAAATGAGCATAAAGAGTGTAACAACTAACAAGATAACTAAAAACTAAAGTCGGGTATGGTACCATACTACCATAGTAGTCAAGAGGTTAGAATAAAAGTGAAAAGTCGATGTCGTTTTGAAGTTTGAACTGATGAATTGACTTAATACGCATAAAAACCAAAGAGTCCAATACTTGAAAGGCTTGAAGGTTGAAGGCTTGAAGCTCATATGATTAAAAAATCTATGTATATAGTTAATTCGAATTCAAGATATTAAATTCGAAATTGATTCGAATTCGAAATCCTATTCGGATTTGAATTTTTTATTCGAATTCGGTTAGAATCATTCGAGTCCGATTCAAATAATGAACACCGGATTTATATAATAAATAAAATACATACATGCATGCATACATACATATTCAAAAATTGTAGTCCCAATGCAAGTACATTTTCAAATAATCCAATACATTTTGTTTTATACTTTCAAATAATCCCTCCAGAGACCCTATCGATAGCTTTGTTATTGGTGTATTTTTACTGGGTATGGTTGTTGTATATATTAAATAAGATATATACATGCATACATACATACATACATACATATACACACACATGTAGATATGGAGGGACGTTTAATACAGAACCAATTTTAAGGAGAGAACTGCGAGAACGTATTGCTTTAAATGTGATACATGTAACTGTCATACTTTCTCTCTCCACTAGGGATGAGATCGGTATCGAAAATACCGATACCGAATTTCAGGAAAAGTGGGTACTGAATACCGTACCGAAACTGTGCGTACTGAATCTATCGGTACGCTACCAGTACTCGTTACAAAATGCTCATCTCTAGATGATATCGGTACCGTACCGGCACTCGGTAGCAAATGCTCATCCCTATTCTCCACAATATCTTATCAGCAAAGCAATACGTATAAGTGCTTATTGCGGTTCTTGCGGTGCTCTTGGTTAAAATTGGTTTTGAGTAAACACACCCCGATATGGTGTATATACACTGATCAATTCTGAAATTGTGTTGTAAGATGTAATTCATGATAACATTTTAAGAAAAACCACAATGCAGATATCATAGGAATGCGTCCCACAACAGGACAAAAAAACTACAAAAAACACCTTTAGTTGTTAAGTCACAAGCTAGGCTAAGGTTACCAATTTTCACAAGTCAATCTTCAAGCCAAAGCAACAACTTACTCTGGTTATGACACCTCACGCATTTCTTCAATTGCTGCCTGCATTCGATCAATCGCCATTTTCTTCACCTGAAAAATACATGTTTCTTAGACTAAACCATAAAAACATACTTAAATTATTAGAGTATGATAATATGTGTCATGATAATATTTACCTGCACCATATTCCCTTTGGCTTTGTGATTTACAGGAAGTAATCGAACTTCATCACTCACTTTAATGCCATCCGATGCACTTTCAGGTGACAAGAATTCATAAACCACATTAACACATGACTGCACAACATTAAACATCTTAGAATTTAACATGGCTTAAAAACTGAATTTGAATTTCTAGTAGTAAACAGCATATGTATCATTACCTTAATTTTCTTCATCTGGTAAGGACAGCCAGCAGGAATGATAACAGCTTCACCAATATTTTGCTTAAAACTCAATGCATCCACATCTAGTTATGGTGATAAAAAAATACAAAACAAAAATACAAATTAATTGACAGAAAAGGAATTAGAACTTAAAACTAACTTGTTGAAAGATTGAAGGAGACTAACTGAATTCTTCCTTTAATCTCATTTTGTGGAAGTCATTTAAGTAGAAGACTTCATCAAACAGTGGATGAACAACCTGTAGCCCAATGCAAATAAGTATGTATCCGGTAATCCAATAGTTATGTTTTATATATTTAATAACATATAAAAGATAATTCTACCTTTTTGGGAGAACCATGAGATCTGCTAAGCTTATCAGAGTACTTTCTAAGATACTTTAAAAGCATTGGAACATCTTCTCTACGGAAAATATCCCAGTGGGCCCCACAAATATTAACAGCTTCAGAAAAATCTTCATCATCTGATTCTGACTCATCAGATACTAAAACCACTTCATGGTTATTTGTATCAGCCAACCTTGTTGAGCTAGCAAACATCCCCTCGAGTTTATTTCGTTTTGCAATCTTCCTTGAAGACATCAGATGGTCTTGTGAGTTGTATTTGTTCATCAACAATTTCACCTCATTTAGACTTCTCTCAGAGATAGGATGACCGGTAGCATGTACAAGAATATTAACCTTAATTCAAAAAAAGAAATATCAATGGGTGTTTTAGAATACATTAAATTCCATAAAATTCTATGATAAATAAAGTAAATAAGAAACTAGAAAGTTACCACATCATATGCATGCAAACGTAAATTCATTAAAAGGTCAGCATCCATCGGGTTATCCAATCCACCAAAAGAGATGCTAACATAAGAACCCAAGTTAGGGTTTTTAGTTTGATGTGGAAAATACGCTCCAAGATTCAGAAAACCCGTGAACGGATTCATGTATTCTTGAATAGGTAATGATTGGATGATAGCATCGTAATGATCCGGGAAGTGATCTTGAAGAAAATCAGAAGAAAACCAAAGTTTGAATTTTAGAAACTCATTCCACACATTTTCATGTGTTATACCCCTTGAAAATTTCTGTTTTCTTTTAAATTCAATCTCACACCAGTCACGGGTGCTTTTTGAAGATCCGGTTTCGGTGTTGTTTCGGGATTCAGCACTCTTTTCGAGGTACTGGCATAACATGTTACCAAAATCCCAATTCAAATCTGGTTGACTTTGAAACACGTCCCGGATAACAACCGGTTGGCCTTTTCCCCAATGCTTCACAAAATGTTCAAGATTATTATTCTTGAATTCCGGTTTGGTGGAATCAGATGACCCGTCCAGTTTCTTGAACTGAAAATTAGAAAGTATTTGCTTTGCACTTTCTTCAAGATCTTTAATAAGAGAGAACGGATAGAAAGATGTTAATTGTAAAAATCCACTCTCACAGCCACCTAAATTCTTAGGCGGACAACTTATTCGTCCATCCAAAAAGAACCTCCAAGATGTGCTTTTAAAACTTTTTCTTCTAATCATTTTTGTTTCTTTTAAACTTTCAAGACTAGAAAGCAAGTATCCATCACGAAGATCGTGACAACAAGCTAAGCACATGATAAAACAACAAAAATCACAGCTTCTATGAACATCTGGAATGCAAGCCTTGCAAAAACTGTGGCAAAATATAGATAAATAAACAATTAAAATGTAAGCCACAAGAATAACTAAAAGTGTATGATTAGATGAAAAATATTTCATAAATGACATTCGAAATTCACCTGCATTCCTTCTTCTGTGTATATCCTGCAATCTGAACCTGTAGCCCATCATGAGATATCCCTGTAATCATATATACACATTAACTATTTATAAAGTTACAAAAAAAAAACAGCAAAAAAGTGTTTGCAGATAACCCAACCCTGCTTGTTATGAGTTATGACCCGTACTAAAAGTTACCAATTTGGCTATCATATACCTATGTTTTTAGCTTGGGTGTCTAATTCACCAATCATTTCTTCATTTAACTTTTTTATAACTGGAAGAAGCTCCCGGATCATGTGAAGTTTTTGACTTTTGTCGAAGTCGGACATCTTTTCACTACTAGAAACAGCCGTCTCCTTTTCAGTATTACAGATAATAATGACATTCTCTTCAAGATTATGAATAACCAGCTCCTGAATCATAAAAATAGACAGATTATTAGAATACAACAGTACTAAAAGTGTTTCAATGGATTAAGAACGTAATGCATAAATCTTAAATTCCATAATCAACATATGCTTTTTTGAGAAATATATGAAAATATAAGACTAAAGGTATCTTATCACTATAAGGGTAAAACAGACCATTTTGTATACAATCTTGACATAAAAAACTGCTTTTAGCAACTTGAACCCTTGACAAGAACACAAAAACTACCCAATTTACACCAATTGCAATTCCTGGTTTTCATTACAGATACTTTTACTTTTGCTTCTATAGCTGGTAAATATAGATACATAAACAAAAAGCGGTAAATACACTGAAACAACGTCCCATGCTGAAGCAAACTTTGACAATATGGGTAACAGGATATAGCACCCATTGTAGTGATATATATAATTTAAAATACAAAGACACCACATAAATAATGATAACATGAAAAGTTCAAGACTTGGTTATTAGGAATATAAAAAAGAATTATAATGAATGGAGAACAACATTTTGGTTACAATAAACAATATTCAACAATTTGGGTTGAGGGCACAATTTCAACCCATTTATATGAAAATCATTTTTTTAGCAAAGACATTTTATTTTTAAGCAGGTGAAATGGGTTATGACTCGCCCATAATCAAGTTTTTTTTCCTTTGAAAATATTTCATATTTTCAAAGGAAAAACTGTTGGTGGGTCAACCCAACCCGTTCAAACCATCCTAAAACTCTACCCAAATTGACATGTAATAGAACCCAACAACACACATGACCCGTCTGGTCTGGCCTGCCCTAACAAGTTACCCCTTTTGCCACTTTTGAGACTTTGACCCATTAAACACACCAGATCAAAATCAAAGAGAGCAAAACTGAAAGATTTACATAAATCAAATCTGTAATGCAAGTAAAACCCCCAAATTGAAAAATCAAGAAATTAGGTTAAAACCAAGCAATCAAGCAATAACATAACAATTTGAATGCATATATAACAAATTTAGTCAATAAGAAACAACCTTCACTGTTCTAAAAATTTACCCCTTTTGACCCATTAAACCCCGTGATAAAAATCAATTACAATCTGCAATGCAGACAACAGTATTCATACAAAACAAATAAAACCCCCAAATTGAAAAATCAAAAAATTAGGTGAAACCAAACAAGCAAGCAAGAACACAACAACTTAAATGCATGCATATATAACAAAATTGGTCAACAAGAAACAACCTTCAATGCTGAAGGAGCACCAATTTTAACCGCCGGAGGAGAAATTGGATCCTCTTGTTTGATTCTTTTTGGGGGCAAATCGGAATCTGGTTCCAATTTTTGGGTGCGTCTGGCTCTTTCGAGTTTTAAGTGGTCCGGCACAGGCTGCCTTCTCTGGCGGCGAATACCCTGCTGATAATGCAGTTGGCAGTATAGCTTTCCCTCCATCGCCGGCAGCCGGCATCGCCATCTTTTACCGTCGGAACGTTTGCACCTCTCTTCCTTTGGAATTTCCGCCATTTCTTTGTGAATTGTAGAATTGTAGAAAGAGAGTGAAAGATGATGAAAGTGAGGATGTTTGTTTTGTGTGCTATAAAGATTAGATGTGTATGAGTTGGATATATCAGATTGTGAAATAAGATTACAAAATCTTTCGGTAACTATTTATTAATTTTTAAATTTTTATTACTATTTAATATTTTATTTATAATTTATAAATCTTCGTTAGTTACTGTTTAATATTTTTTTTTATTTAATTTATGTAAAAAGTAACTTTCTAACCTAATAATAAGAATAATAAACAAATCTTAATTTTATGTCCACCATAAGACTTGAACACGCAACTATTTGAAGATGGACGCATTTCCAACACATGGTATGTATAGACCACAGGCTCTTTGGTAACCAAAGTTATGAGCTGTTTGACAAATGCTGAACCATTAAGTGTTAAATGGTTCAACTAAACATGGTTTTTCAGCTGAACCATTAAGAGGTGGGATGTCAGCGAAACAAACATCTCTTACCTCTGAACGATTCAAATGTAGGCTCTTAATGAAATCATTAAGAGTCTACCAAACAGCCCCTTAGTTGTTGTGTTTGTCAAAGTGTGAATACAATCTTGATTATAAACTAGTTAATTTACGACACCATTAAATTTAATAAAAAGATAAAATGTGACAAAGCTAAAAATATTAGAGTATTGGATTTAATAAAATGTAACTTAGCTAAAAGTATTAGGAAAAAAAAGTTATTTAACGAAAAGATAAAAACGTGACCTAGAAAATAATATGACCAAAAAAACACATAAGAGCCCTGAATCGTGAAAATGATTGTTAATGAAAAATAATTAAATCTAAATATAAAAAAGTAAAAGTATATTATAGTCGACCATATTTATAAATAAAAGAAAGTAAAAAAATATCCGGGCTTTGTATTGAACAAAATTTATGTTCAAACATAGATAAAAAAAATGCACGTCACGATGGTATATTTCTAATTTAAGAAAAATGACCGTCTAAAAGTTATAAGAGAAAAAAAAAATTACTAAAACTAATTATAAACACTAAATAAAAATGGTGACACGTGGCATGCTCATATTCATTAGGTTATTATCCATTACCCTATCTCTTTTATAATAAAAGACTAAATGTTTTTTACAAGTGTAATCACCACAATCAACCTTACAAATACCCCCCCTCCAAAATCACATTTACATACATTATTCAATATTTCTATATCTAGCTCAATTTTTTTTGAAAAATTACATAAATAAACATTTAACCAAATTAATTCACCATTATTACCATTAACTCAAATTGTTTTTTTTAATTATCATCAAAAGTGAATATTTTAAAAATCAAGATTTAAAAATAGAACATTTTAAAAAAACAAGTTTTAAAGTTTTATTGTTAAAAAATAAATTTTTAACATTTTATTATTAAAAAACAAAATTTATTTAATTTTACATATAAAATTTAAAAATACTACTTTCGTATTTTAAATAAATATGTGTTACAATAAAGTTTACTAATATTTAATTAGTAGTTTTTTAGTTAAGTTAGATATTTATAAATAAATTTTTTATTTTGATTTTGAAAATTTAATAGTTAGTTTTCAATTAAAATTAAGAAATTTATAAACATTTATTTTTAGAAGTGTATTATATTGTAAACTTTATTTTAATTTTAAAATGACGAGTTTTTTTTTTCAAAAAAAATATGTTTGGTTTCGGTTATAATTTATTAGATTTAATTTTTTTCACATTTAGTTTTGAAATTTTAAATTGAATATTGATACGTAAATTTAACTACAACTTACATATTTGTAAATATGTTACGATATCAAGATTAAAGTTTTACAAAAAGGCTGATAGAGTTTCAAGAAGCTAATAAAATGGGAAAACAACGTATGTAAGGAAATCGTTGACCAATTTGATTATCTTCAATTTCTTTGACTCCCTATAGACTTCAATCAGTTTGCACCGTTTGTGACCTTTTTTCAAACAGTTTTGGCTATTTTGTGTTTTCAGTTATTGAGGAAAGAAACTCTATTATTTGTTGCATTTAGTGGGTGTTAAACATGAAAAAGTTACCAATACCACGTTAAATATTGTATACAATGAAGTTTTTTTAAATTGTACATCATTATTGTAAAGTTTCATTTGACATATAATTTAATGTATTCCAAAAAGTATACCATTTATCAGTGTTGTAAAAATCGGGCCTAGGCGGCCATTTAACTTGTAATTTTGAGCTAGGCGGACCATTAATCGGAATCGGGCCTAGGCGGTCCTAGGCGGCCAAATTTCGGTGAAAATTCCGGCAAAAACCTGAAATTTTCGGCCAAATTCCGGTGAAAGCCTTGGATTTTCCGGCCAACCCCTTCAAATTCCAGCCAAATATGTGTATAAATATTTAAAAATGAACATTTTTATAAAAATTACTTACAAAAATGTGTGTGTATATAAAAAACTAAAAATTACATATAAAAATTCCAATCCGATTAATCCCACCTAGGCCTCACCCCACCGCCCGACTAGCGCCTAGCGATTTTTCCAACCATGCCACTTATTAAATGTATTTTCATGTATTTTTTTAATATTTTGATTACTCTAATCCATATAATCTTAACATTTAATAAAATGAAAAGGTTAATAATACAATTTTAACGTTTCACCCCATGTTACACATGAGATTAAAGCTAGCGATTCTAATTAAAAAGTAAAAGTATATTACAGTCACCCGATTCAAGAGTAAGTAAAAAATATTATATTTAACCAGGCTCGATTTTGGACAAAAATTATATTTAAACGTAGATAAAAATACGCACGTTGCGACGGTATATTTAGAATTTAAAAAAACATTATCGTTTAAAGTGGTGACACATGACGAACTTCCATCCCTGACATTATTCATTACCCTATAATTTTATTAAAAAAGTTAAAGTATATTATATTCGCAGACTCATAAGTAAGAGAAAGTAAAAAGAATATTATATTTAAATCGGGCTTGCTTTTGAACAAATTTATATTGAAAGGTAAAATTTAAGAAAATATTATCGTTTAAAAGTCATAAGAGAAAAACAATTATAAATATTAAATAAAAATAAAAAAACGGTGACACATGGTACGGGTGAAGGGGGCACAACCCTCACCTAAAAAGTACCCTAATAAAACTAACCAATGAGGTTGTGTCACCTCACTTTTACCATTTTCCAAGTGAAGCGGGCACAACCCTAATACCCTCATTTTTTTATTTTTTTCTTTTTTTTAAATAAAACTAATAAATAAAACACATTTTATTTATTCAATAAAATAAAAATAACAAGAAATACAAAATATTACATAGAATAAAAATAAAATAACATAAAGTCAATTTAATCTTCATCATCCAAATGAATCGTGCTATCAACATGTTCCACAAGATCAAATCGTAGCCTAAAATGTGTACTCACATCGTGCAACTCTGGAAGGACATTATCGTCTACAACTGTATTGATCGGAGGATCCCTAATGTAGACCGGTGATATTGCATTTCCGTCATCTTTTATGATCATATTGTGGAGTAACATGCACGCATAAACCACATTCAAAAATTGGAGACTAGACCCGCTATCGTGAGGAAATAGCAACTCGTAGTCACCGGATTATTAATGAGGAATCAACAATTCGTGATCCATTATAGTGTATATTGAGTAGAAAAAGAGATGAAAAAAAAAATTTGATATGAAAAATATTGTTTAATTGTATGGTATTTATAATCGTAAGATATTTCACTTAAATGTGAATACAATCTTGATTATAAATATTTTGAATTTTAAATACATTTTTTATGGAATTTATGAGATGGTTTGGTTGTATGTAATTAATTACAATAATAATTAATGTATATTTCCCCTTTTTTATTTTTCCTTTTCTTTTTTCCAGATGTGTATGGGATATTGATTGAAATTAGATTATTACTAGTGGGTTATCACCCGTGTTTCGCGACAGGTTCAAAATGTATATAAAAATAATTAAATCATGACTGTATATTCTACGCGACGTTAAAAAAATTCACGTCGCAACGGTATATTCGATAATCACGAAAAAGTTACATTGTTGTATATGAAAGTGAAGTTATTCGAACAAAATTTACACTGAAACGTAGATAAAAATAAGCACGCCGGCAACGTATTACGGCGGGTTGGTTTAAATGTAGATAAAAAAACAGCACAACGTACATTTTGAGATGAGCGTCAGTCGGTTTAAAAAACGTTTAAAACAACCGGTTGGTTAAAAAATAATGTTACGAAAATTCACGTTGAAACGTAAATAAAAATAGGCACATCAGAATGTCAAATTCGAAAATTTATAGAACATCATACTTAAAAGTTGTAAGAGTAAATAATTTCCTTTATTTATTAAAATGACGCATTCCACAACGAGTTCGAAATGTAGATACGGATGAGGTTGTAGTACATGTACGTATGTGAATCACTGGGCATGGACGCTATTTATTTATTTTTAAGAAAGAAGTTGTATTTAACTAAAAATAAAAAGTATAATAAAAAAATCAAGTTACTGTTCATACGGATCACGTTGCGGCAGGTAACGTAGATAAAATAAAAAAGAGGAACCCCGCAATGGTATATTTAGAGATAAGCATTGAATGGTATAAAAAACAAAACGTTTTAAAACAACTGATCGGTTTAAAAACGACGTAACGAAAATAACTTTATAATTAATTATACTAATAAAATAATTAATCATAAAAAAGGGTGATTCTAACCGGACACGAAATATTGCTAATTGGACACGCCGTCGCCCTATACGCCCTCGTATAGGCCCTATACGCCCTCGTATAGGCCAATACGAGGCGTATAGGGTTCAGTCTCTGACAACAGAATGTCACGTGTCATTATCTGTCTGACGGCTGGGTCCAATACGTGGCATATTGAGCTATACACAACGTATGGGTCTCGGGTTGTATTTTTGCTTCAAAAAGTTGGAAGATTTGAAAATTTAGGGAATCCTATACGTGACGTATTTCCCTATACGCCACATATAGGTTTTTTAATTTAATTATCTTTTCTAATTTAATTCATATAGTTTTGTTAATATAAGTTTGTTATCTATTTTTGAATTTTATATATTTTTTATTTTTTTTAATATTTATTATACTTTTACATTTATAATTAAACATTACAACAAAATACAACCAAACAAATAAACAAAACATTATATACATTACATTAAAAAATTAAATATATACATCAAAATGTTTTACATACGTAACAACGAAACAAACTAAATACAAATAAAACAACTAAACCTGATCGGCTCCGCTGTCACCCTAACCCGCTCCGCTGTCATCCTGACCCACCCTCATCCTGAACGAGGTCGTCCGAATAATGACGTGGCGGTGGTAGTGGTGGTGGCTCGATGCCGGCGACTCGTGACAGATCCACGAGGCGGCCAATCGCCCACATCATCAGGTCCTCCATGCAATCGACTTGACGACCCTGTCGTCGTGAGTCGGCAACAAGTCCATCAAGCAATGCTTGGGTAGCCTTTTCCAACCTAACAGGCCGACGTACGTGTCGGCGATGTTGTGGCAGACGGTCTTGGATGTGCTCAACGTGCGGTGGCCCGTCCCCCATCGCCACACCCTGTAGCGGATCAGGAATAGGGGGTCCCCCTGTCCTGGCATCTTCGGCAACGACAACGGGACCCAAAACTGGTCTTGGACGGCCCCAACAAACCGAAGGTCGATCCCCGAGAATCGGTGCGTGATGCGCATGCCGCTCGCCATGCGGCGGTCTAATCTGACAAGGGGAATGGCTGGCAACATCCCATGATCATGCGCATGCCATGGTGTAAGTGCACGCAATATCTGAGTGATAAAAGCGCCGCCATACAAAAGCCCGCGATTCTGCCGCATATAGGCAGATGCAAAATAAAGCGACAGGCATGTGGATAGGGCGCACCACCTGCCAGTAAGCAGTCAATAGAGAAAGAAGGGGTCTCTATCAATGCACCACTCACGCCTTTTCAGACGCGATGCGATCGACGTCGAAATAAGCCGGTGCAGATATCTATACAGAGGGTCTCTAATCCCCAAGACCCTCCCCTTGGTACCAAACCAATGACTATCGGAAATCAAACCCCAAAATACAAGGAGATCCTCCTTGTCCACCTCTGTCACTGCCTCGGTGTAAATTGGCATGACCGTCTCGGGCTCGTTGTACAAGCCCGTCGTGACAGCCCACTGACGGAGGGTATGACGGTAAACTGTACCAAAAATACATAATGTAACCTGATCCGGCTCAATATATCTGGCGCGTGCCCGGGAAGTGACTCCAGCCCGGCCTCTGAGTAGATGAACGTTGAAAGAAACTCGACAACCACCTCTCGGTAGGTCTCCGTGAAAGAAAGATAAAAAAATACGAGCCCATGGTGTGTCCTCGCTGATGATGGCCTTGGCCCTCTCCGCCTCCTAGACTTCCTCCATAAGCCCCAGTCGACTGCCGTCCCTGGCCCAAACCGCACCTCCCGGAGCTTCTGGCACAGGCCATACGACTCCGAATCGGCCGGAAAATCCAGAAAAGGGTAGTGCGTAAAATCATCTAGCTGTTCCATATCAATATCATCCTTATAATCCGCCAAATTTGAAAATAATAAAAAATAATAAATTTTTTAATAAATAATAATAATAAATTGTTTTATAAATAATAATAATAAAATGTTTAATAAATAATAATAATATAAATTAATAATAAATTGTTTTATAAATAATAATAAATAATATAAATTAATATTAAATTGTTTTTTTTAAATACCTATACGCCACGTATAGCCTTATACGTGGCGTATAGGTAGTTACCGGGTAACTAAGCCATACGCGGCCATTGTTACCGGGTAAACCAAACCATACGCAGGCCATGGGGACCATACACGGCCATTGTTATCGAGAACACAAGCCATACGCAACGTATAGCTCTATACTTGGCGTATGGCTTCATCGTCTTCCTCAAATGAATTATACGTCACGTATGGCGCTATACGTGGCGTATAGCTCGTAAGTTTTAGTGTTTTAATCCTCTAATCTACCCAGTTTTACTCGCTAATAATCGATATAAACCTAATATTATTGATCGGGAGTCTGAGATACGTACCTTTACGAAGTTTTTTTGAGACGACAATCGCAATCAACGAGCTTTTTGGTCGGGTTGCGTATGTGTTTGTGTGTGTGAGTTTGGGTTCATTTAGGATTGTACGAGGCATCATCCGGGTTTATCCGAAGGCTATACGCCACGTATAGGGCAATACGTGGCGTATAGCCTCCAACCTTTGGTATTCTATACGCCACGTATTGCCCTATACGTGGCGTATAGCTTTTAAATATCTAAAATTTCAAAAATTAAGAATTCCCTCCATTTAAAGTCTATACGCCACGTATAGACATGGCGTATAGAATAATTAATTAAAATTAGTTATAATTAATTAAAAAATTTATTAAAATTAGTTATAGTTAATTATAATTAGTTATAATTAATTAAAATTTAATTAAAGTTAATTTAAAATTAATTAAAAATAATTATAACTAATAAAAAATTATTAAATTAAAATTAATAAAAAACTAATTAAAATGACCATAAAATTAATTAAAATACAATTTTAAACAAACATCATCTGTGAGTCGTGACGTATTGTGGAAATCTAGGTCTACCGGTAGCCATTATTTTCTTAAATCATTCAATACGATCACTATATATTTTCACATTCTGCTGCATTATCAGTTCGGTGCAAATTACAAAGTGCGTTCGGCGTGGGAATCGAAAAATCTCTGTCTAATTTGACGTGGATGAAATGAGCATTGTTGACATGAATTAACGATACGATTTGATGTTGAGCGTGAACGTTATGACCAAACCACAATTGAAAAAATGTTTGATTACCAGCAATGCTTAAAAGATGAACAATCACCCCAACTATTTGAGCAATCAGGAGTCCTGTGTATGGCATCCACATCCAACGACTAACTGATGTGGCTTTCACATCCTACCAATCTATCGTGTGACGTAGCCTATCATATTCTTGAAAGACGACTCTGTCAAAAACAGTTCTCCACCATTCTTCTTTATTGTCCATCTCTTGTAGAAGTTGTTGTCAAATAAAAAGCCACCAGTTTTGATTTAACCCTAAGCCCAAAGCTACCGATCGAAAACCATAGTTACCGTCAGGATTTACATCATGTATATGTGAAATGTACGAATAAAATAAAGATGGAATCGAATCCTTAAAACAATTTATATTGGTGACCGCAACTTTTCCCATAATCAATGGAAACCCAAGATGGGCGTTATCATCTTGTGGTTGCTTTCCTTTACCCTTCGTTGAACGACGAAGTTGAATGACTGAACTCGATTGTCGAGAGTCTTGTGACGCAATGTACGAGCTGTGTCTTGCAGGGTCATATTTGCTTTGTTGGGATCATGTGAACGAGCTGTTTCTCGCGACATCATGTTTCCTTTGTTGTTACTTTTTCAAAGTTGGACGACCGCGAGTATCTTCTTGTACCACATGCGCTTTCTTGTTACTTTTTCTCGGAAAGACCACCCCTGCGATTGTCGACAGTAGACTTTTTTGACCTGATTGGGTTGTGACATAATTTTGTTTCTCACTTGACCAGGTACTTTATCCACGTCTACATTTTGTAAGGCCCCAAGCCCGGGAGGCCCCACTTGTTGGATTTACTCATTCACAAACAGTTCTTAAACATGAATATCAAATAACGCAGCGGAAAAACTTCATTCATTCATCATAATTAAAACTTGTTCATACATGCGGAAGCGTAAACATAGTTTAAAACATATTTACATCATAACTAAACATAACGGGATGCCAGTCTTCATGATCAGCCGGGTAACTCTTTTCGCTTGCCAAGCATCGCCGTCCATCCTCATAACCTGTCTTAACCTGAATGTGCACACTAAAAACGTCAGCTACGCTGGTGAGTTCTAGTTTTAACATAAAACCTTAACTTCAAATAAATTGCCAAAAACATCACTTCATACTTCATTTAATAAAAAGCGTACGTAAATAATGCAATAACAAACATAACACTTCATAAGTCAACGAACATATAGAATCTGCGCCTTCTCGTAACCGTCAAATCCAAACGTTACATACTGGTTGAATAACTTAAGGATCACCACCACTAGGCCCATCATCACCGTACTGTCCTTCGGGTGAGGAACTCCTAGGGCCCGATACTTAGGTCATTCAACCCTTCAAGCACGGCGTCCCAAAGGATAGCGCGTACCAAACTTCAAGCACTGCGCCCCGTCGGGCGCAAGTACCAAACTTCAAGCACGACTACCCCGTAAGGTAAATCGTACCAAACTTCAAGGATCACGATAATCCCCTTGGCGACCGTCATCGCCCCAGTTGTACAACAGTTGGCCAGCCACAGAGGCCCCTAAAAGGTAAAGGCCCATAACATCCTTCCCATCCCTTAACCTTCATTCCCTAAGGAATATTGGCAGATTCGTTCGTTTGTGACTTTCGTAAACCTTCGCTTCTTTTACTTCAAAAACTTCAGTTAAAGCATTCGTACGTTTTATTAAAAACATTCTCTTCGTTAAAACACTTCGTAAACTTCTTTTGGCAAAATATTTCATAAACACTTCCTTCATAAACATCATTTTATAAAACGTTACATACTTCCTTCATAAACATCATTTTATAAAACGTTACATACAACCTTCGTAAACATCATTTTATAAAACGTTACATACAACCTTCGTAAATATCGTTTCATAAACATCGTTTCATAAACATCGTTTTATAAAATCATCACGTGTGCACACCAGCCCAAAAACATTATTAAAACATTTAAAAGAGGGCTTCTAGAACTTACCTTATAAGCTAGTCTCGGTTGTCCTAACAAAGGTCCAACAACTTCACTTCCGATCTGAATTGATTAGTTAAATGCACATCAGACCAATACCGACTCTAACGGTTTAACCATTCTAACATACTAACTTTACTTAATCAGTTCTGATGTCTGCGCACTTAGCAAGTGCGCAGACCCTGCTGCCTCCTGCGCACTTAGCAAGTGCGCAGGTCCTTCCTCCTGCGCACTTAGCAAGTGCGCAGGTTCCTCTTCCTGCGCACTTAGCAAGTGCGCAGGTCCCTCCTCCTGCGCACTTAGCAAGTGCGCAGGACCTGCTCCGTGCGCACTTAGCAAGTGCGCACGACCTGTTCTTCGCGAAAACCCTAACTTTCGCATTCGGGTCTGATCATGTGAAGATCCCGAACCTGTTGCATTCAAAACGTTCGTTTTCCATTAAGGAACTTAAATCTATACTCATCTTCCAGTTTCATCCGTTCAAACATAACATTTTTACCCAAAACCCGAAAAACCCAAAAACGAACAAAAACTCAGATTTAGGTCGGATCGTTACCTGAATCGAGCTTCTGATCCGGAGGTTCTTCTCACGAGTTATGGAGCAACACACTTCTCAAATCTCGGGTCGATCCGACAACTTTCTCTCTCTACGGTTTCTCTCTCTAGAAGTTGCAAATGAGAGAAATGGGTTGTGACCTTGGCTATTTATAGGGGAGGCTCCCCTTCTAGCCCATCTGACCCGACCCGACATGCCTCGTTCGTTTATTTCGTCATTTTAACCGTCGTTTTATTTTTGGGATGTTACACATTTTCATCATCGATAAACGATGGTTTTAAATCAAGTTTCCTCCCGAAGACGTCCACCGCATCTCGCAGGACTCTGCCACCTATATTAAAACGAAATAGTCAGAATAGTTTACCTGTAGTTTCGATATATGCCAGACGACAAGCAAACGACAACCCACAACTACTGAAAAGTTGGCAACCACACGTTGCATTTTGTTTCTGTATATGTGATAACTTGTACCACTCGTTTTCTAACAAATTTAGAGCTTTATGTGAAGCTTACTTCCTCGTTTGACTGCATACAGTCGTTCGTAAAGCCGATTGAATTTGTACTGGTATATATCTGGCGTGGGAGACTCACACAATACCGATCGTGAATACTTGAAATTTGCCCAGTCTTCGTTTGTAAACGATGTCGTGCAATGTTTAGAGATATTCACGTGTATATGCCACCGACATAGGTTCTTGGAACTGTCCAGAAATATTTTATCACACGCGTTCATAAGAGCTTTGTCCCTGTTTGGTACTACCACACGTGGCTCCATACACTTTAGCAACATTCCTTTGATTTGCAGTAGCACCCAGACGAAGTTTTCTCCCGTTATTTAGATATAAATGCATGAGCGACGCAAAACGACTGGTGTGTAGAGGTCACACCGACCACTTGGACCAATGGAAGTCTATACATGTTTGTTTTGTACGTCGCGTCGATCATCAACACGTGCGGGAACGCACGGCACATCTCGTACGATTTCGGATGAACAAAGAATACCTCCTCCACAACATTTGTGATGGGATCCTCCAGTGTAAAATAGACATATTTTTTAGAAGAAAGCAGGTGCGCCAGAACCTACATTGGAGTTTCACCGACTCTCGTTTCGTTTTTTATCTTTTGTATCACATTATAAATGTCATTTTTAATGCAACTACTTTCTGGGTTTTGTTCCCTTATAGTTGTCAGAATGTTTCGTGGCAACATGTTTTGCGAATACAACTTTGCCACAAAAAGTTGTTTCGACTAAGACAGTCTCCTGGCAAACGAGTGCGCCTCAAGATGTTGACTAGGATCGTGGTTATGACTGTCATCCTTCACCGTTAATTTCCAATCACCAGTATTTTCTTGGTACTCTCCTTCCAATTTAAAAGGACAACCTATTTTCTTGTTACCGACACGTCTAACCGTGGCAGTAGACGCACGTTTGCCGTGACGGTCACACACTAGCCACACCTTGATAAACGGTTCGACGGGTCGTCTCCTTTTCTCCTCGATCGTCGGGTGACAATGACGTACCCATTCTCACGTCCTCTCTAGAGAGCCCAATCCACCAACTGTTCACGAGACTGAAAATTCTGGTCAGTTTTATACGACATGTTTTGTTCCTCGTCTTCGGACTCGTTTCCCGCGTATACGAATTAGTTGGTTTGTTGTGTCGGGTAAAAGACTTCACCGTACATGAAGTCGTCGGTTTGTTATGTCGGGTAAGAGACTTCACCGTACACGAAGTCGTTCGTGGGTTGTGTAAGGTAAGACGGTTCACCGTATACGAAATCTGGATTGCTCAGTGGCTCGTTCAAATCTAGAAGCCTTACCCGTTGATTAGAATAAACGTCGGACGAGACTTCCTCCCGGTTCACATCTTGAATGCTAGAACTTTGCGGGTTGTTTCTAGCGACTCGTTAGAATATACCTGAAACCGTAGTTACCATCCCAACACCAAGACATGGTTATAATTTTTTGAAGAAATGTTTGAAAAGTTTTTGAACGTTACGTTCGAATGAAAATTCTGCATGGCTAAATACACAAAATTTGGCTCTATACGCATCGTATAGCCCTATACGATGTGTATAGATTCTGGTCAAACCTCGTATACGCATCGTATAGGGCTATACGATGCAGTTTATGGTACGAGCTACCTTCTGCAACTAGTCATCCATCACATCGCCATACGCCCCGCATAGGTCTATACGCGGCAGAAGGTACCCCGATGACTAGTTGTAGAAGGTACATTGTACCCTAAACTGCATCGTATTGACCTATACGATGGGTATTGGGCTGGAATGTGTTATGTGCCTCTATAGTACCATGATCTCCATGCAACCCACAACACCATTAATTAGCATGCAATTTCCTTTATTTCAAATTAATTGTTTCCTTTAATTATGTTTAGTAATATTAGGTTAGTGAGGTAGTGGTAAGTTAATTCTTGTTAGCCTATATAAAGTGCCTCATGTTTTATGAATTAGGATTATGAATGAAATGTTAAGAATCTAAATTCTCCCTAAAATTCTTCTTGGTTTCTTTCTTTTTGCTTTGGCCAACGATTAATCCGTTGGAACCACATCAGAATGACAAGGTTGTACGAGGCTGTCGGACATCGAAAATTGTGAAGGATTATACGCATCGTATTGGTTTATACGATACGTATAGAGCCCGGTCCAAATAGCAATTCTTGTGTCTTCTAAGTAGTCCCCTAAAAAAAATAACACATGTCGCATGCATTAGGAATTGTAAGTTATGTATATAGGGACAAATTATAAGTGTGTATTAGAAACTTGTATTTAAAACATTATTGGTTAGTGATTTGAAAATCGTAAGTAATTAAATTAAATTAAATGTCTTATAGTAAGTGTTATTTGACCATTTTTTCACTTTTATTAAAAAATAATTTTATAGCTTTATGTTTTGATTTGTTCACATATAAACACCTTTGACCATAGCTTTCTTTTTCTTTCGAATTAAACTCATAAGTATGTTTATGTGTGCGAGAGAATTTAATACATATATAACTTTTTTATAAATACTGAGACAAAATCCAGACTATTAATTTTATTAGGTATTAAATAAATATCAAATTAAAAATATTATAAATGTGAAGATTTTATTTCTCTATTAATCTTTAAGATGATATTTATTGTTTAATCTTTTTTTTACATTGTAAATTTGTAAAAATCAAATATTTAAATAATAATAAAAATAACAATATAACATGTGCCAATGAGGTGGTGCTGAAGTGGTAAGGGAGAGACTTGCGATTTTTGGACAATCCTTGCGATTTTTGGACGAAGTATGAAATCATAACATGATGTTAAAATATGAAATTATATAATGAATTGCCAGATCTAATGATATCATAAAAATAATCCTTTAAAACTAAATGCATCATTATACAAAGATTGAAATATAAAAGAAATTACATTTAAGTTGTCATTTAAAATCTAAAAAGAAGTTAAAGAAATTAATTGAATAATTTATTTTAAAAAATAATGCAGTCATTAAATTCATGTTTTATTGAAGTTATATTATTATTAATTTTTTAACAACAATATAATGTACTCATACCATATTCTATACCATTGAGACAAAAGTTCTTTGGTTATTAAAAGTATATAAATAACCACCAGATGTAATAAATAAAGGTTTTTCATGTCACATGTCATCTCTAAATTTATTCTCATCAATTTTTTTTTCTGCATCTCTCTCTTATTAAATACAACTTTATCTTTTAACAATAAAATATATTTAAAGAAAATACTAATATACATCTATATCTATACATACTAATAAATAAAGGTTTTGAGGTGCTATATGTCATTTTCATGTTCATTCTTAATATTTTTTCCCGCCTCTCTCTCCTATTTAATGATACAAATTCTATAAAAAATATAATTTTTGTTTCCCGCATCTCTCTTCTATTAAATAGTAATGATTTTTATAACTATTTTTATAAAACATTTTTTTATTAAAAAAAATAGCTTTGTTCATAAAACATTTTTATAGTATGAACTTTTCTTTCATTCTTTTTATAAAGTATTTTTAAAAAATAACTATATAACGTTTCTAAAATTTGCGTTAAAAAATTATGTAATATGTCAAAAATATGTAATATTAGATCTTTATTACTAAGTATATATAACACTGCATTTATTCACCCTGTATAATATACAGGGTTCTAACCTATATTATAATAAATGAATAACTATATTTGTTACGTGTCGACTTCTGATTAAATCTAGATTTTTGTTTTTCACTTTTGTCTCCAATTAAATAATGATGATGTTAAATAATTAAATATTTAACATATATTCTAATATTTTATTAAAAATTACTAAATCATAAGAAAATTTCAATTATTTCTTATTTCACAGATGACTAATAGCAACAAACATACAAATATTCATAGAAACTACTGTTTTATAAAAGTTATATTTATTTAACTCATGTAACACATGGGATTTAACCTAGTTATACTAATAAAATACATTTATTTTGAATTATCTCTTATTATAAAAAATTTTAAAAATCTAATTACATAACTTTTATATTAAATCAAATAGTAAATAAAAATTAAATTACATTAAATAGTAATTAACGTATTTTCGAAACTAAATTATATATTAATTTTACATATTTTAAATTTTTTTATCCTTGGTATATGTAATACATTTTTATATCCATAAATAATATACATAAAAATTTAACAATTTTAGTATTATATTTTTCATCACGTGTGTAGTACACGGGGTTCTAAGATAGTATTAAATAAACAAGATATTCATCATTTAAAATTAAATTACTCATTATGTAATATAAAAAATTTAATTAAGGTTGCCTTTTAAAATATAAAAGAAAACTAAAAAGGTAATATCATAACATAATAACTTATTTGAAAAATATTAAGTTAATTAAGTCAATCATTAAGTTCGTGTATTGAAAAATTTAAGGGGAGAAAAATAAATATTAGTAAACTACTGATATATATATATACACAACTAGGTTGGTACCCGTCTACTATACGGTTGAGAAAAAGAAACATACATCATTCATAATTGTCTAAAACAATTTGATAAATAAAATAAGAGTTTAATTTACATATGAGAAAAAAATGAAATTACAATTACATTCACAAAATTTAAATTTTTTATAATTTTCTAAATATTTCCTTATATAAAACATTTGTTGTTTGATCAGTAATTTTACCATCTCTATCCAATATTAGTAATTTTACTCTGTCTCTATTTTTTACTCTTCATAGCGCCACATAGAACTACATGATATGAAATGTAATGTTTTTAGTTAGAAATTAATATAAGAACACAAAACACAAGCAGCATTGTTGGATTAAAAAGTTAATTTTCTTTCTCAAACCTCAGAGACAAAATGGTCAACTATGTGAATTATCGAGCCGCCATCATCAAAGGGTCATATGAGGAATCACTTGGCAAAATTTTAGCTATCACAAAATGAGGCACTGGTAGCATAATAGGGTCATTTTGAGTGTTGTTCAGTGATCTTTCACAAACCTTTAAATTAACAAAGTTAAACTCATGACACTTCCTTTGAAACTAATAAATTTAAATACAAATTAAAAAAAACAGTTTTTACACATACCAGGGTTCGTCCTCCAAAGCAGATGTAACACACTAACCAAATATCACATGTTGGGTGCTAAAGTAGTTGATGCATAAAGCTATAAAACACATAGACATACAAAAGAGTCAAACAGTATTAACATCAACTCCTAATATCTTTGCAAAGCAATGTCAAGTATATCAGGCACGGTCATTATTTCGTGCATCAGATCTAAGTAAAAAAAATATAAGGTTATACAATATTAAAGATGCAATCGTGTGACATTTCAAAATCTGCACCAGTTAATTGCTTCACTATAATACTACACAATCACAAATAAACAAACAGAACACCGCAACATTCACAAAACTTTACAAATAAAAAACAAAACACTGAAACATTTAGAAAATTTACGCTACCAAACAGCTTCTACGCAGAAGTTGATATAAAAAAAAAGTACCTGGCAATGAGGATCTCCCGGTCGCTCTAGGTAACCTCCCACTCCTGCAGTTCAAACTAAAAACGGTTACTCTTCTTCGACGTCAATAATATATATAATTGACCCGTTAGTCCGTTACTCTTTTTTGGCGTCAATTATGGAGGGAAGAGGTAGTATAATCTGGACAAAATTGGTTTTGTAACCGCCCAAAATAGTAAGACCACTGAGTTAACATGGCCAAGATTTCACCATCTTTTGATCCGACGGTCATATTCAAACTAAAAATGATTACTTTTCTTCGGTTTCAATAATATATATAACAATTGACCCGTTACTGTACAACACTGGCCTAGCTATCTTGCCACATCTAACTCACAGTGACAATAAAAGTTGTGCAGAAAAATAGATATGATGATGAGCCAATATCATAAAATTTATAAAGAACACCAGATCAGAAAGATCAAAGAGTAAAAGTAACAACATATCAGGAAGATCATATCAGAAATAAATAAATAAATAATGTAGTGTAAACAAAATTCATTAAAACCATATTTCTATACGGACCTCTATTAGATTAAATAATCAATCTAAGCATACACAAACAGTAGCAATTGCGGACATCAAAATAGTCAAAAAGTGTTTTGGATTCAATAAAATCGTTATGCAAATTGAAAGTGGGGGTAACGAATTACATACCCTTTTTATAGAGTGCAAGTAGATAGTGTATGATATGGTATACGAAGATTTTGAATGAACCCTAACTGCTGAGATAATAAACACGACGACATTAAAATCATCAAATAGTCGTCTGGATTCAATAAAATAGTGATGCAAATTGAAAGAGAGGCAACGAATTATGATATGTGCACGTGAGCTGGTCAATAGTGCATGAGGGTGCATGTGAAGAGTTGTTCCTTATTTTACTTTATTGCATGTTTACTTTTGCTAGTGGTGAGAAAATAAAGAGCTGGGAGAAATGGGATGCCATTACTACTCATGTTTAGGTAGTAAATTAGTGGACTGTTATGTCCTCTCGTATTTCCTTCTTTGTAAGTTTAAAAAGGAATGTTCTCCTTTAGTTAAGATTATGCAGAAGAATTAATTCCCAATTTCCTCTCTACATTCTCTCTAGCCTTCCCCCTAACTTTCTTGGCCATCGAGTCTGATCAATCCACATTAGTGGTATCAGAGCGGTGTTGATCCGATGGAAACCCGAAACAAAACCAACGCTGAATTTCAGCAGGCAACTCAAGACGCCCTCGCACGACATGATAACCAATTTCAACAACTAATGGCGGAGATCCAAAAGTTGCAAACCGTCCTCCAAAAATCACGGACCGACGGTTCGTCTAGTTCCGGATCGGGAGAGACTCCTGCTAAACCTTATCTAAAGCTTCAATTTCCCAGGTTTAGTGGGGATGATCCCATCAGATGGCTCTACCAAGCAGAACAATATTTTGATTTTCAAAGAGTCGAAGATGATGATCGGGTGCAGTTGGCTTCCTTTCACATGGAAGGAATTGCCTTACAGTGGCATAGGTGGATCACAAATATCAAAGGTCCAATGACTTGGGTAGAGTTTTCGCAAGCAGTTCGTGCTCGTTTCGGTCCAACGGAGTATGAAGATCCTTCCGAAGCCCTCACCCGATTGAAACAAACCACGATCGTGGCTGCGTACCAAGAGCAGTTCGAAAAGTTGTTGCATCAGGTGGATGGCCTACCTGAACCCTTCCTTATGGGATGTTTTGTCAGTGGATTGAAGGAAGACATTCGTCTGGAAGTTAAGTTACAAAAGACTAGGTCACTGGCGGAAGCAATTGGCATGGCACGTCTTGTGGAGGAAAAACTGAATCTGTCAAAACGGGTTTGGTCATCTAACTGTGCTACAGGCTTCAGGAATCCAGGGAAGGCCCCATCAAATTCGACTGTCAGCTTGCTAGGCCCAGGACCGACTACACGCCTGGCCTTACTCGCTCCTAACCCTATCAGACGCATTTCGAACCAGGAGGCAAGAGAAAGAAGGGAAAAGGGGTTATGTTACTATTGCGATGATAAATACATGCCGGGGAATAAGTGCAGTAGACCTTAACTCCTCATGATTAGCGATGCCACCAAACCAGAAGAGGAGGAACCCAAGGATGAATCAGTGGATCAAGAGTTATCGGACTCTCAGGGGGAGATATCTTTCCACGCCATTACCGGCACGGTACATCCTAAGACGTTACGACTTCCGGGGAAAATAAAAAAACCAAGAGGTGGTAGTGTTGGTTGATGGGGGTAGTACCCATAATTTCATCGACCAAACCCTGGTTACTCGAATGGGACTTCCGGTGGATCATGATGTATCATTCGGTGTGGTAGTTGCAAATCGAGAATGACTTACATGTGCGGGACGAGTTCGGCAACTGGCCATCTTGATTCAGGGATATACGATCACTACCGATTTCTTTGTACTACCAGTGGCAGCCTGTCCGATAGTATTGGGGGTGTAATGGCTTAAGACACTTGGTCCTATAGAGATCGACTACCGGGAACTTACACTACGATTTTCATTGGCAGGGTCATCTCATAGGCTACAAGGATTGAAAACTATCGAGCTAGCCGCAATGAGTGATTCCGAGTTAATGGGTTTAAAGGGAATGGTCTTCTTACTCCAGATGGTGTCTAGCGATGCCAACCCAGAACCGAAACCGCCTCCGTGTCGATCTATTGTCCAGCTTTTGGACGAATATTCCCAGGTATTTAAAGAACCTTCCGGGTTACCTCCCACTCGGTTTCAAGACCATCAAATTCCCCTATTACCAGGTGCAAAGTCGGTTAGCACCCGACCCTACCGGTACTCTTTTTATCAGAAGAACGAAATAGAGAAGAAGGTACGTGAGTTATTGCAACAAGGACTTATTAGGCCCAACCATAGTCCTTTTTCCTCTCCAGTGTTGCTTGTGAAGAAAACCGATGGTACTTGGAGGTTTTGTGTCGATTATCGGGCCTTGAATGTGATTACGGTCAAGGACAAATACCTGATTCCAATGATCGATGAGTTGTTAGACGAGCTCTACGGTTTTTACATTTATTCCAAGCTAGATCTACGCTCCGAATACCATCAGATCCCGGTGCATGAGAAGGATATCCATAAGACGGCTTTTCGAACCCACGAAGGTCATTACGAGTTCGTGGTTATGCCGTTTGGGCTTACAAATGCACCGACTACCTTCCAAGGTCTCATGAACGAAGTCTTCTGACCTTATCTTCGTAAGTTTGTCCTTGTTTTCTTTGATGACATTTTAGTTTATTCTAAGTCTCTTAACGATCACCTGCAACACCTAAAAGTTGTTTTGGGCGTTTTGAACGTTAACAACTTGTTTGCAAAGGCTTCCAAGTGTTGTTTTGGGGTTCTACAGGTGCAATATCTTGGGCATATCATTTCTTCTAGCGGAGTTGCGGTCTATAATTCGAAGGTACAAGCGATGCTCGATTGCCCAACACCGGTTAATGCAAACGGGGTACGGGGATTCTTGGGGTTGGCCGGTTATTACCGGAAGTTTATCTGAGGATTTGGGTCCATCGCTGCACCGCTGCATAAACTCTTGGGGAAGACTAAGTTCTGTTGGAATAAAGAGGCTGAATTGGCCTTCAAAAAATTAAAGGTTGCATTGACAACTGCTCCTACATTGGGGTTACCCGATTGGTCACAAACTTTCACCTTAGAGTGTGATGCGATTGGAGTTGGGTAGGGGCGGTTTTGACTCAAAAGGGTCGACCTTTGGCTTATTACAGTTCCCCTCTTAAAGGTACTATGCTTGCTTGGTCTACATATGAGAAGGAGATGTTGGCGGTGGTTAAGGCTGTTCGTAAGTGGAGGCACTACCTGTTGGGTCGTTCTTTCGTGGTGAAAACCGATCATATGAGCCTTAAATACCTCCTGGAACAAAGGATTTCCACACCGACACAAACTAGATGGCTTCCAAAATTGATGGGATATGATTACCGCATCGAATACAAGAAGGGTACTACTAATCGGGGGGCCGATGCATTATCAAGGCAGGCGGAATTCACGTATCTAGTGATTTCTCATCCTCGAGCCGACCGGTGGAACGATCTACAGCAGGAGGTTTATAACGACCCGTATTACCAAAAGGTACCCACTACATTGACCGCTAGAATTAATGAGCCAATTGTACAGCGGGATGGGGTTTGGTTCAAAGGTCCGATGGTTATTCTAAACCCGAGTTCTCCTATGATTAGTAAAGTTGTGGAATTTTGTCACTCTTCACCTGAAGGGGGTCATTTTGGATTCCACAAAACCTTGGCTCGAGTTAGAGACAGTTTCTGGTGGGAAGGAATGAGAAATGGGGTTAAGAAGTTCATAAGGGAGTGTTCAGTTTGTCAACGTTTCAAGGTAGATAGCATGAAACCCGCCGGGTTGTTACAACCCTTGCCGATTCCCGAAAGAATTTCGGAAGACAATAACATGGATTTCGTGGAAGGTTTGCCGAACTCGGGGGGTATACGGTTATTATGGTGGTCGTGGATAGGCTTTCAAAGTATGCACACTTTATCCCTCTCAAACATCCTTTTACGGCGGCCATTGTAGCTAAAGAGTTTGTCTCGAATATTGTTCGACTACATGGGTTTCCCTCGACGGTGGTGAGTGATCGTGATAAATTATTCCTCAGCTCTTTTTGGCAGTTTTTGTTTAAACTTCAAGGGTCCAAACTTTGTATGAGCTCTAGCTACCACCCTCAATCCGATGGGCAAACCGATGTGTTTAATCGCACTCTTGAGCAGTACCTTAGATGTTATGCAGGTGATACACCAAAGAAGTGGGTTGAATGGTTACCATGGGTAGAACTGAGTTATAATACTTTGGTTCATTCGACGACTAAGTTGTCACCTTTTGAAGTGGTTTATGGCAGGGCACCGCCACGTATCTTATCGTATGTTCCGGGAACTTCCAAGGTGCATGCAGTGGATGACTATCTTAAGGATCGTGATCAGGTCTTGAAGGAATTACGGGTTACTCTATCAACAGCCCAAAACAGAATGAAGGTCAAGGCTGATTTACATCGTCGTGAGGTGACGTTTGAGGTTGGGGATATGGTCTATGTTAAACTACAACCTTACCGACAAATCAGTGTGGAGAAGCGGCTCTCGGCAAAGATTAGCCCACGATATTATGGTCCTTTCAAGGTGCTTGCCCGGGTTGGCGAGGTTGCCTATAAATTAGAATTACCTTCAGAAGCTCTTATTCACAATGTGTTTCATGTCAGTTTATTGAGGAAATGTGTGGGTCAACCTATGGAACCAACCAACAGTAAGGAGGTACTACCAGATCCTACTACTCTTCTTCCTCAGCCTGAGTGTATCCTAGACGAGAGAGTCGTTCAAAAAGGAAAGTATCGGCCGAAAACGGAGCTCTTAGTAAAATGGGTTGGACAACCGAGGGAAGATGCGACGTGGGAAACAAAATGGAGGTTTGAACGGGCTTACCCTCAGTTTCACCTCGAGGACAAGTCCAATTTTGACGGGAAGGATTGATATGTGCACGTGAGCTGGTCAATAGTGCATGAGGGTGCATGTGAAGAGTTGTTCCTTATTTTACTTTATTGCATGTTTACTTTTGCTAGTGGTGAGAAAATAAAGAGCTGGGAGAAATGGGATGCCATTACTACTCATGTTTAGGTAGTAAATTAGTGGACTGTTATGTCCTCTCGTATTTCCTTCTTTGTAAGTTTAAAAAAGGATGTTCTCCTTTAGTTAAGATTATGCAGAAGAATTAATTCCCAATTTCCTCTCTACATTCTCTCTAGCCTTCCCCCTAACTTTCTTGGCCATCGAGTCCGATCAATCCACATCAAATTACATACCTTAGTGGTGTTAGAATGCAAGCAGATGGTGTCGGATATGGTATACGAAGATTTTGATGGAACCCTAACTACTGAGATAATAAACACTATTGCAAAAATATGGGGAGGAGAAGCGATGAAGCCCTGCGGCGAAACAAATCGTGGATGAGAGGAGCTGAAACCAAGCAGAGAAGCAGATCATTGAGGAGAGGATGACGAAACAGATGGTGAGAAGAGGAGGTGAAACCCTAAACTTGAGAAAAGAGCTAAGTTCCGGAAACGGGTTAAGACATATGGACCAATTTGGGTTTAATGACCCGCGTGCAAAAATTTCTGGATTCTTGATTTAGGCGGGAAAATGTGTCCCGGAAACCTTTATTTATTAGTATGTAAAGATATAGATAAGATTAAAGGTAAGATAAGCAAGCTACCACTCGAACTCGTCTCAAATGTTTAAAATGGTAAAATGTAAATACAAAATCTTGACTACAATGATCTGAATTTTAAATTTATTTCGTGTTCTCATCATGTAACACATTAAAGTAAGCAGTGTGTGTAATGATGGTATTGCTAATGAGATGTGAAAGAATCTGCCACTTATTTGTTTCGGGCACTAGTCTAGTGATACTTAGCAACGGTCTTCCTCACTGGTGGCTGGTCTCCCATCTTAGCTTTAATTCTCTTTCTCTGGTGAAGTACTCTCTCATGCACATACTCACGCGGTACCGTAGACGGGTGTGGCGCACACACTATAAGAAGCAAAAAAATAAAAAAGGACTCACTATACTAAAAAGACAAACCTAGTCTAAAGTGACAAATAGCAAATAAGGCATCTAAATTAAGGCAACACAGAAAAAAAGAAAAGAATGAGATCAAATCAAAGTGGCAAGATCCCTGACTTGGGTCGGTCTCAAAGTCGTCAATGTGGTGTCCCCTATAACGGCGCCAAAAACTTGATGTATAAGATATATATATATATATACACACACACACATACAAATTGATAGAACTCACATAATAGTTTTAAAAGGGAATTACCCAAAACGTAACCATACACACACGGCAAGTGTACCGGTAATTATGAAACAAATATAGGCAAAATCGGATATCAATCCGTAGAGACCTATGATAACCCTCGATAGTAAACCCATGTCGGGTCCAAGCCTAATAATATAACCAGAGATGGATTTTAACTAAAACCTAAAAACATGAATTAATGCTAAAGACTCAAAAGACTCAAAACACTAGTAATGCAACAAGAAAGCAGGCTGAAATGACTGAAAACTCGGGTATGAAATCATCGAACTAAAACAATCAACTAGGCAGGAATCCTATTAACATGCACCGACTAAGTGTAAATAAGCGTATAAGGTTAACCAAGTATGTTAATACTAGCTGAGAAAACCAAAAGACTTGTGTAAAAGTCAGGATAGATTGTGCTAAAATGTCAAAAGATTGTGCTAGAATATTATATAAGTTTATATGTATACGTTCGGTTCGGTTGGGTTTTTTGGTTTTCAAAAAATACAAATACAAAACCAAAACCGAACCGTAATTTTTGGATTTCACGAAATACAAAACCAAATTGTCGGTATTTAATTTGAGTCAACTTTTTTGGTCTGGTTTTTTTAGTTAATTTGGTTCGGTATATTTGGTTTTTTGCTCACCCATAGTCGGGTCATTGATATTTTTTTGCCGGATTGAGTCGGGTCATCGAACTTTTTTCATTTAGTTGAGTTCGGTCATCAAACTTTATTCAACGTATTAAGTTAGGTCACCAAAATATTTTGAATTGAAATTTTTTCGCCGGATTGAAATCCATTCATTTAAGTGTTCGCATTTGTTCACTTGTTCAGTTAAAGTTAAATGAACGAACACGAATAAGCCTCGTTTCATTTGGTTTGTTTATAAGCCTATGGGAAGGCTTGACAAGGCCGGTTAATTGTTTGAGAAAATAGATGGGCTTAGGGTAAGAGGTTGGTGAGTAAATGATTAGCGGTCTAGGGAACTTAATTGTTTGTAAGGATTAATGGGTAGATTCAAATAACTAATTAATTTATAGTAAACCAGCCATAGATTAGATCTAATAAACACACCTTACGTGTTGACAACTAACCAGTTGGAACACCTCGATCTCAACAATCTGGTGCAAGATCCGTAACACGAAAATCATGAACAACTTGAAAGGGGTGATGGCAGTGGCGATGGTGGTCGGTGCTTGCGACGACGATGGTGGTTGTCGGCAACCGTTAATCGACGACGGTGAGAGTAGCCGGGGCCGGTTGGTGATACAAGGGAAAGAGAGATGTGAGATTTGGGTTTTCTAATTGTGTGTTTATTTTCTAAGGTCCATTACTATTTATAGATATCTTAAAGCCTTAGAGAACAAGTTGAGGTTTGAATTTCAAATTTTAATATTTAAATCTAATATTTAATTATTAATCATTTACTAACTGAATAATTTAATTAATTAATAACCCTTTTATTAATTTGTTCTAAATAAATTAGTTACTTACCTATAGATTATTTCATAAATAATTTATTCCCGTCATCATTTTTTCGTGTCTAAATGTTTTCACAAAATATTTTATGATTGTAGTTCGATGTACAACTCTTTATATCGTACCTTAATAGTAGTATAATCATGTGTCGTATTTGGGCATACTAGTCCAACAAAAAACATGTTAAAAAAAATACCTCCCGTTGGTAAATTTACCGGTAATTATATAAAATTATAAACGCTAAAGCTTGCCAATGTGATGTCCCCGACAACGACGCAAAAAACTTGATGTGTATGATATATATATATATATATATATATATATAATTTATAGAACTCACACAATAGTTTTAAACATAATTACCCAAAACTCAATCACACACACCGGTAAATGTACCGGTCGGTATGTAGGCAAAACCGAATATTAATCCGTGAAGACCTATGACAGCCCTTGATAGTAAACCTCTGTCGGGTCCAAGCCTAATAATATAACGAGAGATGGATTTTAACTAAAACCTAAAAACATGAATTAATGCTAAAGACTCAAAAGACTCAAAACACTGGTAATGCAACAAGAAGGCATGCTGACAAAGACCGGAAACTTGGGTATGAAATCACATAACTAAAACAACCACCTAAGCAGGAATCCTATTAACATGCACTGACTAAGGTTAGAACCGTATGACTATCTCTAAGGATGCAAGTCTAATGTTAACCACGTATGTTACTACTCCATGAGAAAACCAAAAGACTCGTGTAAACGTCAGGATAGATTGTGCTAATATGGCAAAAAATTGTGCTAGAATATTATATAAGTTTAGATGTATAGGTTCGGTTCGGTTGGGTTTTTTTGGTTTTCAAAAAATACGAATACAAAACCAAAACCGAACCGTAATTTTCAGTTTCCAAAAATTACAACTAAACCGTCGGTTTTTAATTTGGGTCAACTTTTCCGGTGCGGTTATTTTGGTTAATTTAGATTTTTCTCACCCATAGTCGGGTTATTGATATTTTTTTTCCAAAAAGAGTTAGATCATCAAACTTTTTTCATCAAATTGAGTTGGGTTATCGAACTTTTTTCAACGGATTAAGTTAGGTCACCAAAATATTTTGAATTAAAACTTTTTTGCTGGATTGAAATCCATTTATTTAAGTGTTCGCGTTTGTTTATTTTTCTGTTAAAGTTAAATGAACGAACACGAATAAGCCCCGTTAGTGTTCGTTCGGCTCGTTTATAGGCCTAGGGGAAGGCTTAACAACGCCGGTTAAATTTTTATAAAAAATATATGGGTTTAGGGTAAGAGGTTGGTGAGTAAATGATTAGCGGCCTAGTGAGTTTAATTGTTTGCAATGATTAATAGGTAAATCCAAATAACTAATTAATTTATAGTAAATCAGCTATAGATTAGATCTGCTAAGCGCACCTTACATGTTGACAACTAACCAGTTGGAACACCTCGATCTCAACATGAAAATCATGAACAATCTGAAAGGGGTGATGGCGTTGGCGATGGTCGACGACGGCCGTTGGGTGAGAGTAGCGGGAGCCGATTGGTGATGCAAGGGAGAAATTTGGGTTTTCTAATTGTATGTTTATTCTCCCAATCCATCTACTATTTATATCTCTCAAAGGCTTAGAGAACAAGTTAGGGTTTGAATTCAAAATTTAATATTCAAATCTAATATTTAAATATTAATATTTACTAACTGAATAATTTAATTAATTAATAATCATTTTATTAATTTATTCTAAATAATTAAATTACTTATGTGTAAATTATTTTATAAATAATGTATTCTCGTCACCATTTTTTCGTGTCTAAATATTTTCACAAAACATTTTATGATTGTTGTTCGAGGTGCAACTCTTTATATCGTACCTTAATAATAGGATCATCATATGTCGTACTTGGGCATACTAGTCCAACAAAAATATGTTAAAAAAACAAAACACCACCGTTGGTAAATTTACCGGTAACTATATAAAATTATAAATGCTAAATCTTGTCGTGTTGTTTGTCAGACAGAGTATTACCCACATATTCTCGTCGGTAATGACTGATTTTCGTCAATGATTCTTAGTAGTTTAGATTAGCAGTGTCCATATGATATTTGTTAACAATTTCTTTTGAAAGCAAAACTCTCAACAAAGTGTTTCCTAGATGTGCTCAATAATTCAGGACATGTATATTCAACATTTCGTTTCCTAGATGTGCTCTAAGAGCATTCACATCAGTTTCTGTATATTTATGTGAGTGTGTTTTACATATTTTAGGGAGTGATTTAAAATGGTTGTGAGTGGAGGAGAGAGAAAATGCATAAATTTTTTGTATATTTGAGGAAAAACACTTTTCACCCGCATAATTTTTTTAATAATTTTTAAAGTGGTTGTGAGTGGATAAGAGAGAAAATGTAATAATAAAAGTATAAAAAAATATTATTTAATTAAAAATGAGAGAGAAAATGTATTAATTTTTAGTGTAATTATACAGATAGGGATAAGGAAACTAATGGGAATAGTAATTAGCTATACACACCCCATTTTGACGGTGTTTCTAGTTCATCAATATGCTCATTTCCACCATACATGTAATAATCAAATTTAATTGCAAGCTCAAAAAATGAAACATAAGATCATGCTTTTCGACAAAGAGTTGGGGTGCCTAAATCCTACTCTAAAACGAGTAGGTTGAATGGTGGTACATGCAATAGTGGCAACAGAAAACGTGATTCAACTGTTGCCTCCTTTTACCGTTGAACTCGAGCCTCGTTTTTTCTCTTTCAAGGTGATCGAAGAACATCGTCGCCCATGATATTGCATCAACACCTGTCGTCATCGAAATGGCCTATGGCTCTTCAAACGGTCGGGACTCGAACAATGAGTATATTAGTTGTGCCATGGAATGAGGAGATCGAGAGAACCGAGTGTCTTGGAGAAATAAAGAAAGAAAGAAAGAGGGAAAATTGGGTGAAATTGATGGTGGTGGTCACTTCTATATGTGGAGAGGATCGGGGAGATTGTTAATTTAAAAAAAAAATAGTAGACGAAAATCTATACCTGATAAATAACTAACTGGTTGTGTCACGTGTCATAATTATTAATTAGTAACTATTTAAAGTGGGAGGTCATGAGTTCGGGTCTCGTTTCAGACAAAATGTTCGAGGTTGAGCCAAAGGGTTTTCGCAGTTGTGGGTTTCCTCCTAGGTGGTGTGGGGCCGGGTCATCACACTTATGTTCTTCGGACAGAAGAGTGATCTCTGGTGCCCATGCCTTTGTTCTTCAAAAAAAATTTAAGTAATTTTAATCATATTTTATCCAAAATATCATTTTATAATTCTTAAATATTTATTAATAATTATTTAATCTCTTTTATTTAACCTACGTATACACGGGTTTCTAACCTAGTATTAATAAAAAAATAGTTACATAGATTAATCGTATATTTTGATTATAAAAACATCAAATATGTAAAGAAATTATAAATTAAATAAAGAACTAAAAAGCTTAATTTGTTGTATAACAACAGCCTAATAGTAATATGTAATATTTATATGACAATTGAGAGAGTAGAGAGAAATGAGAATAATAAGAGAATTCTATTCATGTACAATATCAATAAACAACTAGACCACATATATAGTCTTTAGTAACTAATACAATGAATACATATTTATGGAGAAAATAATAACCACTAAGAGTATTAATCCATATTTAATTATATTGATAACCACAGTAAATTATATTTATAACACTCCCACTTGGTTATCATATATCATACTTAATACGCTCGGAGATGTTGCCTCGTTAAAAATCTTGCTATGGAAAACTCAGTGGGACAAAACCATAGCTAAGGGAAAAAGAGTGCAGCGTGTATTACTCCCCCTGAATTTTATAACCTTCAATTGAATGATTTCGATCTTCTGTGTGAGTTGCAAAAAAAATGTTGTTGTAAATGACTATATATATCGAGCAATGATTTATTTTCTTCATATAATACTCCTAGTGTCTCCTCCCATAAACAAATACCACAAGATCAATGATCGTGTTATGTTTACATTCCCTGCATGTACAAAACTAACCAAACTTGTTTTGATGGTTTAGTAAAATATATACAATACCTTTTGTACCTTAATGGTTATTTGTTTTACCCATTCCAATGTCTCATTGTCGGACATGAGCTAGAACGAAACAAAATGTAAACTTATCATTATACAAATGTTCGACATGCCGACCAAGACATAAATTGTAATACCATCTTTCATTTCAGTTTCGTTCTTGAACTAACCGAACCTTTTTCAATCTCTCGAGAAGATACAATTATATCATCAACATATACTATAATACTTGTAAACCTCATGTTGTTCTTTTAATAAAAACACATTGACCAATTATATCATATGTTTCTCTCTTTTTGAGATAATCACTGAGTCGACTATACCATTCGACATGACTATTTTAGTCCATATAACTTCATATGATATATTTCTTGAGGTTTTGATATCAATAATTATTTATGTTGATACACTTATCAAGTGCGTTGACACATAAACTTCATCATTTATCACATGAATTTCTATATCATATACAAAGAAATTGTTTCATTTCCAAAATCTTTAGTGTATCATTTCATAGTATCGTACTCAAAATTACATCATTAAGATGTTTCAAATATTCTTTTTTTAAGCACTCAATTGCTTTAGAAAACTCATGTGGAGTTTCAACTATTCATTTCATGAGTGTATACAACAAACATAACGTTGTTTCATCCGACTATATATACAATAATCATAATGTTCTCGAGAACTTAGTTTACATGATTTTTGCAATTTAAATCCTTCATGGATTTCATGTAAATTTCATTATCACGTGAAATATATATTTTGGATATCATAATATCCATTAGACGCATGTCAACTCTCTCTTATATTACCATACTAATAAGATATTGAAAAGACGTTCGCATCCACCACTAGAGAATATATTTCTTCATAATCAATTCTAGGTCTTTACGAAAATATGTGCCATCAGTTTTGTCATATATCGTTTAATTTCATTTTTACATCATAGTTACGCATAAAAGACCCATTTTAACATATTTTACAACTTCAATTGAATGAACTACTAGTCCATGAGATAATTTAATTCTGTCACATTTGCGTTCGTCGTTACATTTTGGCCAATAATTTATATATTTTTTTTCATAGGCAGATATTATTTCTTGATCCTCATCATTTTAAGCGCTAAATTTATATACAAAAATATCATCGACGTCAATTTTGTTTCGATTCCGTATATTTGTAGACATGATATAATTTAACGAGATCTCTTTATTTTCAGGTACATGAGTTTCTTCTAGAACCATCATGTATAATGTCTCTTTAATGGACCCTTTTACTTGTACCTCGACTTGACCATATTCATTATAACTTGCTTCATTTTTCGAGGAATTTATTTTAACCGAATGGTCTATCACGTTTCAAACGTGACTTAGACTTACTACCAACA
Organism: Smallanthus sonchifolius; assembly: GCA_023525975.1. Lineage (NCBI taxonomy): Eukaryota > Viridiplantae > Streptophyta > Magnoliopsida > Asterales > Asteraceae > Smallanthus > Smallanthus sonchifolius. The sequence goes on from CM042029.1 coordinate 73,220,894, forward strand.
TGTAATCGTCCTTTTAGGACATTAATCTTAATTGGAGCACCAGCAGTTGGTATATGTGACTTAGTCACTCTTTTAAGGCCAGTGAATGTGTCTGGTAATTTATTTGCTAATCTTATGAATTATCTTTTGAACTTCTGGTTTATACTTAGTTTGAGGATCAAAATAATATAGAGATAATTCATTCCAAATTTCACTTTCTAACTGCTTTTAATCTCCTCTTCATGTTGGGAGTGTTGATTCCATAAATCAAGCCATAATGTTAATGGCTCTAATAATTTATTATAGATAGTTATTCATTTCCAACATGTATTCACAACCTCCTTTGAGGCCCCATCTTTATGTATTGTGGTGGAGCATTTACAACACATATAGCATAACAAAAAAAAACTTAAATGTGAAATACTTGGTTCCTGACCTAAAACCAATTGTAATTGGGAGAAAATACAATAACTTGTAGGCTTGATGTGAATTATCATTGTAACGTGTACATAACATGGTCCCAAACAAATAAGAATGAATTGTTGCTCTCATAATTATTGGACATATGTATGAATATATGATATTTATCACTTATTCCAACAATTCTTAGTAACTTGGGATTAATATCATTGTTGTTACCAACATAAATATGCTATTCTGGAACAATGCGCTTGCTATCTTATAAGCCACATATCACGCATACTTCAAGTTGCGAATTTGATAACCATATAGACGATGCATCGATTTAAAACACTAAATGGTATACTCGTATATCATTTCCAGAATATATAGGGATTCACACCATACTTTAGTTGGTAAATAACTAACTTTCATTGAGAGCAACATCACATTTATAATTTATCTCTTTAAAGAATCCTCGATTCTTGAATACTTTTCACATCATTATTAACTCGGGATGGTCTAACCGGTCATGCCAATAAAATAATCATGATCCATATACTTCTTATTTATACCCGTGCTTGTTTAATACACGAATGAATATATGAGAGAATAGTGTATTATTATTTCAAACACTTTTTCACATTTTTTTCACATATAATCACTCCCTTAGTGTGCCACTTCTTTTGGCCGATTTCATTATTAACATGGTTGATCTCATTATTAGCATGATCACCATTACCATTTCCTTAATTACGTATATGATCATGACATTGACAATGATCATTATGTAATCACATTCACTTCATGGAATAGATTAGAACCACACAACTTTGAAAAGTGGTTTTCTAACCTTGAAATAATATTGCAACTTTAGGAGCATATACGAGGATTGATAAATGGAAAAAAAATTATTTAACCTTTGCTCATAAATAATATTTTCATCACATAATATCAATATAAATTAATGTGATTGTGTTATGCTCATTATCTTTCTAAAATCTTACAACCTTTTATAGATTTGTAATGAGCTTTAGGGAGTATGACACTTCGAGTGTCATGCCTTTACCTTAAAATTTCCACATACATATACATGCCTGTGTACATGTATGTATTTGCCTTTATTTTCATGCCTGTGTTTAGTCCAAACGTAACTTGTGCAAGGAATCATTATCTTTTAGTGTAGGGTTGTACTGACCATCCATATGATTTCTTTCATGTGATTTCCAGTACAACTATGATGTCAGCGCATACAGGTTTAGGGTGTTGGGGGCGTCTAACCCGAAGGGTATCGAGTAGGTGAGAGTGGACCGGATAGGGGGGTACACCGCCCCCAATGAATCGAGTTGGGCCGGGTAACTTGGCCGAGTAGAGTCGAACGAGTATATTTACTCGGTTTGGTGGAGGCGACCGTTGGTGGGGGTGGGGGGTGGGTTGGGTGATTAAAAAAAAACTAATTTTTTATCTATATATATATATCTCACTCTCCTCTTTAAACAAATCACTCTACTCTCCAATTTTTTTAACAAAATGTCTTCATCCGATTCTAGCATTCTTGGTTTGCCTTCGGGATTATCTGATTCTAGTGTTTTTGATGATTTTCTTTCCGACATTTCCGAATCAAGTGGCATTGAGTTTTTGTCCAAAGTTGCGGCTAGTGAGCTTGAGGATACGACAAAATCAAAGGAAAAATGTGTAAATCGTGATCGTGAAGTTGCTAACACAATTCTGTTGAAGGATTACTTCGTCGAACAATTATATAAATATTTTGTAGCCTATAGAAGACACATATCAAAGTTAAAACATGTGATTACCAAAGTTATAACATATAACATACAATCATATAAACAAGTCATTCATTATTATAACGTCCTTAATAAAATTACAAAATCATTAGAAATCATTTTCTATATTTAAACTATTTTAATGACATTAATATTCATCATCAAAATATATAATACATGTCATATATGAAATATATATTGATAATGCAAAGACATATCATTTTTCTTCAAATTTCATATGCGCCACATGGTTCTACCATGAGGTAGCCATGATTTCATAATATTCAATTGTGTACCTTTTACCTATTTTTCTTAGGGTGAATCATGAGTCTCATATGATTATTAACAAAAAAAAAAGATATAAATAACCCCACAATAAATTATGGCCCTTAACTTCATATTGACAATTTCAAATCATAAAATCACAAATGAACTTAATTATAATAAAGTAAATGCGGTCATTACAAGCCATTAAAATATCATGAATGAGGTTTAAAAACTCATTATTATTTTTATGTTACAATTGTTTTTATATAATATCTAATCAAACAAAAGTAACATTATAATTTCTTCAATTAGATATTGACAAATCAAGTTATAATATTTCATATATTTAATAATTGAAGCAACATCGTAACAATATCACGAGATATTATGTAATAAATATTATAACAAGTATGATGTAAATAATCTTAATACCTGTCTTTCAATGATGTCATAAAATAATGTATGAATAATTACTTCAATGCTAGAAATCAATTTAAATAAATATTAATAATACATGTCCAATACATGTGACTATTATTTTAAAACTAATTACTTAAATAATATATTAATTATCGTATTTGAAACCGTCATGCATTATGTAGTATTGAATTACTATAAATATGAAACATCAAAGTTATTATGTAGATGTTAATAAAATGTTATTAAATAACTAATAAAGTGATATTAGTGGTTATGAATAAGAAAGATGAAACCTTTTTCATAATAATGACCATAAATTTAGTAAGACATACTTCATAAGATCTTATAATATAATCATTTTTTTTATTAATACTAAAATTACTCATGTAAAATCTAAGATTGATAATTTATTATAAGGTTTCCAAATAAATGCACACATGTCTATGGAGAGAGAGGCATAATCATATAATTATAATATTCAATATACAAGCTTTAAATTCAACTACGAATCCTATAACATGTTATTTATTTCTTTTTAAATCGTTTTTAATATTAATATTAAGCTTAAGAAAAACCAAAGATAATTGGATTCCAAGATAAAGTTGATATAATCATAAAAATCAAAGTGATTAGTCATACATATATATATATATATATATATATATATATATATATATATATTCTTTACGGTTAAAATTTTTAAAATAAACATGTACGCATAATTGATATGTTATATATGTAGTTATGATCATGTAAGCATTATAAATTAAAATAAACTTACATGTAGGATGATTTGATTGAACACACTTTGATGAAGCGATTGCGACATCAAATCCAAGAATCTTGATCATTACGCCTTCATAGGAATGAACCGTCAAAAGCTTCGTGCCGATAACGTGTTGTATAACAACATCCTAATAGCAATATGTAATATGTAATATTTATACGACAATAGAGAGTAGAGAAAAATGAGAAGAATAAGAGAATTATATTCATGTATAATATCAATAAACAACTAGACCACATATATAGTCTTTAGTAACTAATACAATGAATACATATTTATGGAGAAAATAATAACCACTAAGAGTATTAATCCATATTTAATTATATTGATAACCACAAATATATATATATATAAACTAAATTTAATATGTAAAAAAAGTTGATATAAATAAATATATGAACATTGATTGGTCAACAACGACCCTTGTTGGTCAACATTGACACTAATTGCTCAATACTGACCCTAGTTGGTCACCGTTTATCTTAACTGAAATTCATTGACTAATATTGACCCTAATTGATCATACATGTCTTAATCGACCTTATTGTGTCTTAATAGTCATAATAACTCTTAATACTCCATGATGGATTTTATTATGTCATATTAGGTCTTAAAAGAGTTAGATCGAGTTTGTAGTGGGCCATACTGAGTGTATTGAGAGTCATCATAGATTTTAATGGAGCATGATGATCCATAATATGTCATATTAGGTCTTAAGTGAACCATAATGGCTCATATATGTCTTAGTAAGGTGTATCAGATCTTAAGAGTCATCATAGCCCTCAATGAACTAACATTCACCCTCACTAACCACCCATTATTAATATTAACCCTCTTTTACCAACGTTGACCTGATTGACCAACATCGACCCTCATTGACTCCCGTTGACCATCATTGATTAATATTGACCATAGTTGACCAACATTGACCCTCATTGCTCTTATTGACTAATACCGACTACAGTCGACCCTAACTGACCAATATTAACCTCATTGGGCAATATTGACTATCTTTAACCAATATTGACCTAATTGACTACAATTGACGCTAATTGACCAACATTGACCCATGAAACCTAATAGACCAATATTAACCATAATTGATCCGAAATAACCATTATTGAACCTATTTTAAATGGTTTGATGGACAACTACGAACTAAATAATATGTTTTTTTGGTTACTGCAATGTGAATAAAAACAATATACATCGTGACTCATCACATCTTTAACTGATTAGCTCAACCTAGTGTGAGTTAGTGAGACTTAGTGACGGTCACCAAGACTTTACTCGTCACTGAAATTATTGAATATGTATAGTATTAATTTCATATAATTATTTGTGTCTAAAATTTGTAAAAACACGCTATTTGACTAAATTTTCCAATGAAGAGATGAGAAGTCGATAATTAATACGTGTAATATATGAGTTCGCTTAGATATGATACTCTCTCAAATAAATATGTATATAGGGTAATATTGTTATTTTTAACTATATCTCTAATAAGAATCAAAGTGTTGAATAGGTGTGTTGATCTGAAATATTAAAATATGCTAATCTGATAATAAATATGTGTATGTATTTAAGTAATAAAATGATTAATGCTTAAATACGATACTCTCTCAAATAAATATGCATATATGTTCGTCAATAGTTCAATATTACGGTTAACTCAATCTCTAATAAATACAGGGGTGTTGAATTCGGGTGTTAATCCAAAAGAATGAAAGATAAATCTGCATATATGTTTGCTAATATATTGGTTAACTAGATCCCTAATAAGCATTGAATAGTTGAATAGGTGTGTTACCAAAGATTTACTAAAATGATGATAAATATGTGTATATATATGAGGATTAAAAAGATTTATGCTTAAATATGTTTCTCTAAAAAAATGCATATATTTTGTCAATACTATTGTCACACCCGTAACACAGGACAATTATCTAACTAGAGTAGTACCTCCAACATATATGTTCCCAGGTAAGAGCGACGGGTCTAGGAGAGATTTATACACCGCTCTTTCCTAGACAGAACATTCCGTTTGTCAGATAACTACATACTAGTCAGAAGGTTCCCTTCTAGTTACTGTGATGTTGATATAAAAAACACACAGCGGAAGACTAAATTATAACTTCTATTAATATCAAAATATTGTTTACAACATGATTAATAAAAGTTACATCACTTGTCCCTAACAAGGAACATATCATTCGGGACTTATAGTTCCTGGCATGCCCATCATCTGGATCGTTCATCAGTCATTCTAGTCCTGGAATGCCCTGCCTAATGGCTACCTATGATGCGGTCAAAAACATTTGATAAAACATGGGTCAGCATAAAGCTGGTGAATTCATAAACTAAAATAGTTTATTAAAATGACCCGCTGAAGTATCTTGAACACATCCATGGGGTTCCACCCCCAAATTCATAGATAACTATGAACAATCATCAGTATATATATAACCAAAGACCGTTCCATGGGTCCTGTCCAACATGTCGTTCCACGGGCAAGTGAAATATAATAAGCGCTTAGAATATGTTATATATACACAATCAGTACAATCGTTTCAAGATACTCAAAATGTTTTATAAATCAATCATGCCGGACAAGGTCATGCGTCACAGTTTAAGAACTCACCTCGACAGTATTTTGGCTTAATAATTAGTAATGTGGTAAACACCTCGGATAATCATAATATTACTTGATTTATACAAATCTAGCTTAATGATATATAACAAAAGCTTAATGGGAGTTCGAAACCTTACCTCAGTACTATCTATGGTAATTTGAAGCCGAATGGTCAGAAACCGAACTCTCGTACACGAACCGGGGTTTGGGATTTTAGAGAATCACAGTGTGTGCATGTTTGTTATGGTGTAGGGAGTATGTGAGAATGGTCAAGATCGACCATCAATTTATAGGGAAACATTTGCACCCGTAGCGGACCGCTACGCTAGGTGGTAGCGGTCCGCCACCCCTTGTGGCGGTGTAATTGGTTTGTGTTACATGTAGCGGACTGTTACGGTCTGGCTTAGCGGTCCGCCACCCCTTCCACGCGTCAGATTTCCATCGGTGAGTCATAGGGACATGTGTCATCTCCCGGGGTATTCCTTAGTCCACACGCAGCGGACCGCTAAGGCCTTGTGTAGCGGTCCGCTACCCCTTTGATTTTCAGAATTTTCATTTTAAGTCCCTGGACTTTATTTATTTATATATAACTACCCTTCAACTATGAGATTTGGCAAGTTTAGTCCCTTATTTCTTTGGAAATTTTTGGGGTGTTACAACTATAGTTAACTAGATCTCTAATAAGTATTGAAAGACTCAATAGGTGCGCTAAGTTAATCCGAAACTTTGAAGATATGCTAATTCGATAATAAATCGATGTGTATGTATTTGAGTAAGAATGTTATGAACTGGACCCGAGCCCGCCCAACCCAATTAAAGCAACCCAACCAATTGAAAGGAATGAGGGAGCGTCACAGGATATAACAAAGTGGAGGAGAGCAAATATGGCAATGAATATGAAGTATGTGCGCATGATCTTCTTCTCCCATCCCGTAATCTGTAATCTCTGACCTTTTCATCCTCTTCCCTTATTGTTTATGATTGCTTCAGTTGTAATCCTTCCACTATATCACTAGAATCAAGTTGATGATTTATGAATTCGATCATAGTTGGTTGTGTTAAGGTCAAATCACTTCATTGGTGCTTTCATTGATCAGTTGGCAACGAGTGCCGACCCTTTGGATGCAGAATCCAAGTTGATACAGGGCCCTTACAACCAACTCAGTTGCAATGTTCATGCTCTCACCAAATCTATGGACAAACAAAAGGCTATGCTCGAAGAAATCCTTAATCAACTCAAGTTGCGAGAGAAGGGTGGTCGCTCTCAATTGACAGACAGATCAAGAGTTTTAGAGTGTCATATGTCTAATTGTGTCTCTTTTCCGATTCTCTGGTTGTAATCCCGATCTATGGTTCGCTAACGCAACAAGGTATTTTAGCTTACAGTCGATCTCCGATATACTTAATGCTTTAATACGATACTCTCTCAAGTAAATATGCATATATGTTTGTCAATATTATGGCTAACTCGATCTCTAATAAGCATTTAAGTCCTGAATAAGTGTGTTGATATGAAACACTTTATAATTCGACAATAAATATATGTACATATTTGAGTTGTTAAAAGAGTTTTTATTAAATACAATACTCTCAAATAAATATGTATGTATATGTGTGTCAAAATTAGGGTGAACTCGTCTCTAATAAGCATCGAAGTGCCGATGGTGTGTTGATCCGAAATAATGAAGATATGCTACTTTGATAACAAACATATGTACGATTTTTGTTTCGAGTTCGAACAAAAACTTATAGATTAAATTTCGATGTTTATTATTGACATTTTTTATTCCATCATATCACACCAGAAGGGAAAACAACCCACATATTCACAACCATAACAAACATTCGAACTAACACTAGTTCGAACAAAACTAACTTTACCATCTGAATGAACGCTATCTTAACAAATTAATAAGACTATAGTATCTTCACAAACTAATCCTATATATAGTTCTTATTTATCATATGTTGATCTCAATTAGTTACCATAGTTCTTATTTAACATATGTTTCCATCGTGACAATGTTATTCAATTTGTAAATTGGAAATCAGAATTAATATTCATGTGTTTTGATTTGTTCGCTTCTAAACACGATACACCATTCAAATGGTTATTAGATTTATTGTTATGGTTCTCATCTCAACCTAACTCATAAGTAAAAATGTGTGTGAGAGAGAGTGTGTTTATTATAGAAACCACAACTTTCTACGAGAACTAATGTGAACAATTCTTTTTATTCAATCTTAAAACTAACGATTGAATCAAAAGGATGTAAAGATCTTTATATGTTTCTCCTAATCTTTTACGCAATATTTTGGGGTCGAACCCTTTTTCTGAATGACATGCATAGTTATTTTCCCTAAAAAACACACGTTTTTAGTATGTGTATGTAAAGTCATTTTCTGGTGTAAAATAAATCGTAAACAAGTAAACTATTCAAAATAAAGATATGGACATGGCGGAAATATGCATATTGAAACATACTAATATACAAAGTTAACCTACTGGAAAAAAAGAAGCACTAGAAAAAAAATGAAGAAACATGAGAATTGTCGCTACCGTTCGTCGCTCAGCCACTCGTTAGACATTAGGTTACTTCAACAACTTCCCTTAGTTAGGTTACAGTGAGATATTAGGATTAGGGTTATATTTGGTCAGATAAGGAAAGAAAAAAGAAGAAGGGTCAATTGTGGTTTGGTTACCAAAAAAAAAAAGAATATTAGGTTAAGTTTTATAGAATGTCAGAAAAATGGGTTGACACATGAAGCACAATCCCAACCTAAAACAAACTAAGTAGTAGAATCAAAACCAACATGAAAATAAACAAGACGACGACAAATTGATATGAAACTACTATAATTGTATAGACATGACCCAATTTAGGTGTTCGCGTCATTATGACGAGATAATGAATGAATACTAGTTTTAATTTTAATATAAGGGAATGTTCATCTTCTAATTTACAAAGTGTAAGAGTCCATAACACATATAATCACTATAAGGAAATTACCTTGTGCCGACGTCGTCTATACCGACGACACTTGTCTTCGGCATAGGTCACCCTATACCGACGACATGTCGTCGGTATAGGTCAAAACAAAAATTTTGAATGTGACACCCTATAGCGACGACATGTCGTCGCTATAGGGTTGAGGCAGATTGTAGGGAAAACTGGCGCCCAATGAATTTTTGGGGAAAACCTATAGTGACGACATATTGTCGCTATAGGTTATTTTTTATTTTCTTTTTGTTTTTTTTATTTAATAAATTTTCGTCGGTCAAATTTTTTTTTTAAATTAAAAAAATTCTGGAAAACCCTATGGCGACATTTCGTCGGGATAGGGTTTTTACCTTTATTGACTGGTCAATATCCTACGAACCCAATACCGACGACATGTCGTCGGCATAGGCTACATGTGCCGACGACATGTGGGCCTATGCCGACGACATGTCGTCGCCATAGGGTGCAGCGCGAACAAATAGGGAAAACAAACGGCAGACCTTCATTTCTACCCAAAATCCTCCAAAACTCCCACAAATTGTTCTCTCCGGCGATTTCACGGTTTTTGGGAGCAAATTTCACAAAAACTCTCGGGATTTAAGGTGAGGTAACACCCTGGTTTCATATTTTAGCTACTTTTTCAAGATTTTAAAGTTTTATTTGTTTATTTTGGTTAGGTTTTGAAGAAATTTCACAATTTTTTGGATTTCTAGCTTTGTGAAGGTAAATACTCGTTTGATTACTAATTTGTGATGAAATTTGATTTAGATATAAGATTTTTATGATTTTGTATGTATGTGTTATGTATGTGTATGTATGTATGTTTGTATGTATGAGTATGTATATTTGTATGTATGATGGAATTATTAAATTATGATTAGTTTAGGTCATTTGGTTTAGATGTGTGATTATTTTATATAATTTAGTTTATGTACATTAGTGTTTGTATGTATGTGTATGTATGTGTGTAATTTGTGTTTATGATGATTAGTTTAAATGTTTAGTTTGTATGTATGTGTATGTCTGTGTGTAATTTGTGTTTATGATGATTAGTTTGGATGATTAGTTTGTATGTATGTGTGTAATTTGTGTTTATGATGATTAGTTAATATGAATGTATATATGTGTATGTATGTTTGTATGTATATGTTTGTAATTATGTAATTGGACATTTATTTATGTATGTATGTTTGTATGTATATGTTTGTAATTATGTAATTGGGCTTTTATTTATGTATGTATGTAATTGTGATGTGTAGGTATATAAGAGGGTATTTATTGGGAGCAACTTTCACAAAAACTCTCAGGATTTAAGGTGAGGTAACATCCGAGTTTCATATTTTAGCTACTTTTTCAAGATTTTGAAGTTTTGTTTGTTTAGGTTTTAAAGAAATTTTACCATTTTTTGGATTTATAGCTTTGTGAAGGTAAATAATCATTTTGATTACTAATTTGTGATGAAATTTGGTTTAGATCTAAGATTTTTATGATTTTGTATGTATGTGTTGTGACAATCCGAACTTTTCAGGTTAATTCCGTTAACCAAATCCAGTTAAAGTTAACCTATTTAACTTATCTTAAACCCTAGGGACGTTTTCTGCCTATATTCTAAACTTAAACTTCAGGGACTAGTTGTGTAATATTCTTAAACCACTCTGTTGACTTTTCAAAGTCAAAGTTGTTTCCCTGTTGACTTTTAATAGTCAAACTAACAAGTTCTTAACCCAGTTCATCCAATCCAAACCTTGAGGACTATTTCTGTTTTTATCTAAACTTAGAACCACAAGGATCAATTCTGTAAATAGTCTAATCTCGATTTGGTTGACTTCCAAAAGTCAAACAGTGAGCATTTGACCCAAATTCGAATCCTTTAATCGCGAATTCGTGCGACATTGTAACTGATTTGCACACTAAAGCATTAATCGATCGTTATTACAGTTTTAAAAAACCATTAATGGCTGAATTAAACCAAATTATGGATAATTAAATCGTAACCGTCGACCGACAACGAGTATCCATCAAATTCAGGCTATTCGATCAAAATTCTTTCAACCAGACACCCTGCACACTTCAAACGATCCTCATTAGAGTTTCTACACACGTCTATTCGATTGGATTTGCACCAGAAGCCACCGGAGAGCAAGCAAGTCACAGTCGGCACCTGTTTTACTCGTGTGCCACCAATTCGATACTAATTCTGGTAAATTCTTACATCTATAGCTTTGTTTTTACATCTAGACTGAAAGCCCTTTGATAATTCGAGCATTTAACATCGAACCCTTTGATAATTCGAGCATTTAACATCGAATTAAACCCGATCCAGAATCTAGGGTTCGTTCTAAGAGTGATTTGGGGCTTTTGATTTTAAACTTGATAATAATTCAATTAATTCATACCATCAGTTTCGTAAGACTCCCTATAATGAAAACCCTATGCCAATTCAGACTTACATCATCGATTTTATCATACGCAGATTCTAGGGTTCATACGGAATACGATTTACTCGAACCCTACCCTAGACTCAATCTAAATCAAATTAAACTTCATGGTCAGATTCGCCATCACCTACTCGTTGAAAGCCCTATGAATCCAACTAACTCTATTATCATAATTAACCGATTTGATTTCATGTTCTAAAACTAGGGTTTCGGCATTTCAAATTGGAATTAAACGATCTTACACTTAATTACTTTGCAATTAAACCACACCCTAGATTCGTATGATATCGATTAACAAGAGCCCTATACTTTGGTGATCAATTGTGGCCGGAATCGGCAGATTTGAGGGGGACTTTGGTTCGGATCGCGTAAGGGGGGAGAACTCAGTGGGAGTGAGTGTTAAAACCAAACGAATCCGGTTGTGTTTGCGATTCCCTAGCGGGCTGGAGTGGTTGTGTCTGTGTGCTGTGGTGGGAGAGGCTCGGGTTCGAGTCTCTCCACCCTCTTTTTATTTTTGAACAGTTTTTAAACAAATATTTCAATATAAAACTTAACCCTATAATATTATAATCTTATATTAATGTGTTCTAGCCTCGTGAAACACCCGTAGGCTCGGGTTAGATTTTATAACCCATTTTTAGTATAAATTCTCACTTTTAAAATAATATATTTATATTATTTTCAACCCATGACTCGTATATATTTATATATTATTTCGCCTCGTTTATAAGTCTGGCATAAAATTTCAAACTAATTAATAATATAATCATATTTATATTAATTACTCACGTTTATATCCTCGAATAAAAATAATATATTTATTATTTTTGCCACTTAAGCAATTTTCGTATATTTTTACGAATTCAAAAATAATATAATAAACTATATTATTTTCTTAGGCCATTGTTAAATGTTACAAACGTACGAATTTATTTATTAATTAATATTATTCGTTATTAACGTTCGACACGTAACCCATTGATCTTAATTATTATATTAAGAAATCTATTTTCCTGTAGACACGTTCGTTTACCCGTTAATCCTTAGAATGTTTTGAGACGTTCTAATCTTCCGTGTCGTCGTCACAAATCCCATATGTCCCTAACTTATGTGTTTATAATTCTAGGGCATACGTAAGCCGTACAGGCTAACACTTGAGGTCCAATATATCATACTTGTGTGATACTACCTACTACGCAACGCATGTGAGTTTTCACGGCCCCTTTTTACTGTTTTAACTTGGGGGAGAAAACATGATTAAACGATTTTGAGATTTTGTAATTCGTATGATATCGATGTTAAAGCTAAGCGTAACACGCTATCACAGAAAGTCCTCATCTTTTATCGGACCATTAATATGGATCTTAGCGAGGTAATATTTAGTACTACTACTGGGTTTGACAAATCCCACCCGCGTTAGTCGCGCTAACTCGATTTGAGATCGAACGGGTGAAATGTTAGCCTACTCACACCGCTAGTGTTGATAGACCTGGCAGGAGGCAAATAAACAAACAGTCAGCTTCTGTTGCGAGCGCTTGAGTTAAACATGAACATAGGTTAGCTACCTATAGATACATATTGAATGATCATAAATCTGGTAAACGCTTATTTATATATTGAAACCTGTGAACTCACCAACCTCGTGTTGACATAATTTCTTACATGTTTTCTCAGGTCGCTAAGATAAGGCACAGGTGCACATTAGGGCATGCATGGGATTCATCTATTTTGATAGTTGTTTATTTATGTTTGTTTGAATTATTTTGTATTGTACTTAGCTTGATTAGACGTTTGGACTTTTGGACTTTTGGTTTGGGCGCGTGTGTTTTGCGCATTTTCTTTTCTTTACGTTTCCGCATTGAAACTATGATTGATATGATATTTTCATTTGAGTCCCATGTAGAGTCGTTCAAAGTAACTAATGTCTGAGATCCTGGTTCGTCACTTCCCAAACGGTAAAACTCCGTTAGTTGAAAGTTGGGGGTGTGACAGATTGGTATCAGAGACATTGGTTATAGAGAACTAGGATTGCATACTAGACTATAGCCTCACACATTAGTTACATGTCATTTGGATGTTTGGCACTTATATATATATATTGCTACAGGAACATGTCGTCAACTCCACCTCCATCACCTAAGGCACCAGGACATAAGGCACCTATCCTATCATCCCCGGAGCCCAAAAGGCGCCGGACTAGTTCCAGTGACTATTCAGTTGACCAGGGGAAACGAGCATCGCACAAGCAATGAATCCTGCTCGTAATTAGAACACATACCCGCAAATGATCCAAAGATGGATCGAAATTGGAAATGTCCCATCACCCTACTTTGGTTCTGCTTCCTCATCATCTATCTTACCTAGCTTGTCATGCACTATGGAACAAGCTTTTGCAGCCTTTGTATTTTACATGTCTAGGGAGTTGAGTATTGTGAAAGATGCTACTGATGAGATACCTGACATTCTGAAGAGAGAGTCTCAAGTAGAGGAGAATAAGGTAGGGATAGAGCTTTTGACTGCTGAACTAGCAGTAACGGATCAGGTCCATAACGTCTTGGTGGATCGGGTGACACATTTGGAGACGAGGGTGGACACCTCGGATTAGGATGTAGAAGGGATTCTGGAGAGAGTGGCTAATCTGGAAGGCCAGCTGCAAGTAGCAAATCATGCTGCCGATGGACTTCAAGAAAAAGTGACTCACTTGGAAGCCCAACTGCAAGCAGCCCTATTTCCTGAGGAAATTCCACTTTCGGACGGCGAGGAGGAACCTTTCGAGGAGGAGCCTTTCGAGGAGGAACCTTTCGAGGATGAGCCCCTAGAGGAGGAGTCACCCGAGGAGGAACCGGTGGAGATCGATGATGCTCAATCATACGTTTCTTCCAATGATGAGGATGTTTGATGATCTTCCTATTCTATTTTCCCTTTTCATGCATGTTTTGCTTATGTTATTTCTCTTTTCAAACCTAGATGGGTAAGGTTGTTCTCATTCAATAAAAGCATGAGAAGTTTAATGTTTGAGTTATTTATTTTGTAGCCTTACAATTTATTTAATTTTCAAAATATTAGATGTTGTATTTCTTTACTCGTACATATTCTCATTGGTTTGTATTTGTGAATGTGAAGAATCATGTCAGGAAGAGGACGTGGAGGTCATGCCGGTGGCCGAGGTACCATCAACATGACGGCAACGGAGCTAGCGGCACTAATAAACGATAGTGTGGCGGAGGCTCTAGCAGCACAGAATGTTGCAGGTAAATGCTTTAGCTATTGACTAATGGTGTCAATTCATCTTCTAAAACACCTTCCTAAACTCTATAATCCCAATCCTATTTTGTTTCTAACTCCAGGCCCACAGAATCAGCAACCAGTCTACACTTTCAAGGCATTCATGGATTGTAAGCCCCACACCTTTAGTGGAGCTGAAGGAGCTGTCGGACTACTTCGTTGGTTCGAGAAAGTAGAATCAGTGATTGCCATGTGCAACTGCCCAGTGGCTAATCAGGTCAAGTTCGTCGCTGGAACTTTGGAGGCCCAGCTCTCACGTAGTGGAACGCCCAGGTCCAGATGTTGGGTCTGGCCATGGCAAATGGACTCCTATGGGAGGAGTTTAAATCAATGATGAAGGAGGAGTACTGTCCTCATGATGAAATTCAGAAGTTAGAGGGAGAATTCTGGAACCTAAAGATGGAGGGTTCTGAAATTGAACTTTACACTACGCGTTTACATGAGCTTGCTACTATGTGCCCGCATATGGTGACCCCTGATTACAAGATAATTGAAGTATATATTGGAGGCCTAGTGCCTCAGATACAAAGTATGGTGACTTCATCCAACCCTACTACTATCCAGCAAACTATCCGACTTGCCCATAAGTTAACCGAAGGGGTTCGGTCTCTAAATCCACCGACAATCACAAGCGCAGGTTTGATCACCACTCCAACACTCACTCCAATTCCAAAGGACCCCAATTCAACCAACCCCAGCTTAATCAACCGCAGCAGCAGCAACATCGTAAGTTTGAGCCTGCTAAGAACTTCAACTAGTCGACCTCTTCAGGTCAAAATCAGAGTGGTTATGCGGGAAAATATCCTAAGTGTAACAAGTGCAACTTCCATCACTTCGGGTTCTGTAACCGTTGTCAGTGGTGTGGCAAAATAGGTCATGCTGCCAAAGATTGTAGGGGTGA
The DNA here is from genome assembly GCA_023525975.1 of Smallanthus sonchifolius. Classification (NCBI taxonomy): domain Eukaryota; kingdom Viridiplantae; phylum Streptophyta; class Magnoliopsida; order Asterales; family Asteraceae; genus Smallanthus; species Smallanthus sonchifolius. The sequence goes on from CM042029.1 coordinate 73,236,788, forward strand.
GTTGCAAGCCAAACAACCTTTTCAACAGCCTGGATCTACAAGGGGTTGTTTCGAGTGTGGGAAGGAGGGGCATATTCGGAAGAATTGTCCTCAATTGAAGAAAGGGGGTAATGGAAACCACAACTCTAACCAGAATAACAACAATGGTGGCAACAACGGCAATGGTGGAGGAAATGGTGCGAAGGGACGAGCCTTCGTGCTAGGATATGGAGAAGCTCGTTATAATCATAATGTGGTCACCGGTAAGTTTCTCTTAAATAATTACTTTGCTTCTGTCCTTTTTGACACTGGTGCTGATAGGAGTTTTATATCTAAGAAACTTAGTGATATGATAAAAGGAACTCCAACTCTGTTAGAAGCTAAGTAATGATAGAGATAGCTGATGGCCAAATAATTGAAGCAACTCACATTCTTAAGGGATGTAAGCTTGAGCTAGCTAGACATATACTTGATATCGACCTTATGCCGGTCACACTTGGTAGTTTTGATGTAATTGTCGACATGGATTGGTTATCTAAAAACCAAGTTGAAATTATCTGTCATGAGAAAATTGTTCGTATTCCTCTCCCGAGTGGAGAAACCCTTTCCGTTCAGGGCGAAAAGGTTGGTGCAGTCATGGGCATCATATCCTTTATGAAAGCACAGAAATGCCTTCGAAAAGGGCATACTGCTATTTTGGCTCTCGTTGCTGACCAGTCCTCAGAAGAGAAGAAGATCGATGAAATTCCTGTCGTTCGTGATTTTCTGGAAGTATTTCCCGAAGTTGCCTGGTCTGCCACCACACCGTCAAGTCTCAGTTACAAGAATAATTGGATAGAGGTTTCATCCGACCTAGCTCATCACCATGGGGAGCTCCAGTCCCGTTTGTCAAGAAAAAGGACGGAACTTTTCGTATGTGTATCGAATATCGTGAGCTAAATAAAGTCACAATCAAGAATCGTTATCCTTTGCCTCACATAGATGATCTCTTTGATCAACTCCAAGGATCCAGTTTCTATTCCAAGATAGATCTTAGTTCCGGCTACCATCAATTGAGAGTCTGAGATGAAGATATCTCTAAGACTGCTTTCAGAACAAGGTACGGCCACTATGAATTTATGGTCATGCTTTTCGGATTAACCAACGCACCTGCGGTATTCATGGACCTCATGAACCGTGTGTGTAAGCCATATCTTGATCAATTTGTCATTGTTTTCATCGACGACATTCTCATTTATTCCAAGAACAAGGAAGAACATGAGGAACATCTACGTTTAATCCTGGAATTACTTAAAAGGGAACACTTGTATGCTAAGTTTTCCAAGTGTGAATTTTGGATCCGGGAAGTTCAATTCTTAGGACATGTGGTTAACGAGAAAGGAATACATGTCGACCCATCAAAGATAGAAGCCATCAAGAAGTGGGCAGCACCGACGACTCCAACTGAGGTGCGATAATTTCTGGGATTGGCTGGGTATTACCGTCGATTCATCGAGGGATTTTCAAAAATTGCACAACCTCTCACTGCCTTAACTCAAAAGGGTAAAGCCTATAACTAGGGTGATAACCAGGAGTCAGCATTTCAACTCCTTAAGCAGAAACTTTGCAGTGCACCTATTCTAGCTCTTTCGGAGGGAACGGACGATTTTGTGGTGTATTGTGACGCGTCTATTCAGGGTCTAGGTTGTGTGTTAATGCAACGAGAAAAGGTGATCGCATACGCTTCACGTCAACTAAAGATTCACGAGAAAAACTACACCACTCATGATCTAGAGTTGGGAGCCGTAGTTTTCGCACTTAAGATATGGAGACATTACTTGTACGGTACCAAGTGCACTATCTACACCGATCACAAGGGTCTTCAGCACATCTTCGAGCAGAAAGAGTTGAACATGCGACAACGTCGTTGGGTCGAGCTCTTAAATGATTATGACTGTGCGATCCGGTACCACCCGGGTAAAGCTAACGTTGTAGCTGATGCCCTAAGTCGAAAGGAAACGAAACCCAAACAAGTTCGAGCATTACAGCTTACTTTTCACCCAGGATTACCTGACAAAATCCGTAGTGCTCAACTCGAAGCCCTAAAAGAGGAAAACCTACCACTGGAAGGTACACGCGGTATGGAAGCACAACTCGAGGTCAAATCTGACGGTATTCGCTACTTCCCCGAGCGAATATGGGTTCCAGTGTTCGGAAGCTTAAGGGAACTAGTCATGGATGAGGCTCATAAATCTCGTTACTCTATACATCTAGGTTCCGACAAGATGTACCATGACCTAAAGGTGCTATATTGGTGGCCGAAGATGAAGGCCGATATAGCCACCTATGTGAGCAAGTGCCTGACTTGCGCGAAGGTCAAAGTTGAATATCAAGAGCCTTCCGGTCTTCTCCAACAACCAGAAATTCTCATGTGGAAATGGGAACAAATCTCCATGGACTTTATCACAAAATTGCCACGAACCCCTACCGGATGTGATACCATTTGGGTAATTGTTGATCGTTTAACAAAGTCCGCTCACTTCTTAGCAATCAAGGAAACTGACAAAATGGATAAGCTTACTCGTACTTACTTGAAAGAAGTAGTCTCTCGGCACGGGGTGCCAATCTCTCTCATTTCGGATCGTGATGCACGATTCACCTCTCGTTTCTGGCAGTCGTTACATAAAGCTTTAGGCACGCGTCTAGATATGAGCACAACATACCACCCTTAAACTGATGGCCAGACAGAACGTACTATTCAAACTCTGGAGGACATGCTACGAGCTTGTGTGATTGATTTCGGTAACACTTGGGAGTCTCACCTACCATTGGTGGAATTCTCCTACAACAACAGTTATTACACTAGCATCAAGGCAGCTCCATTTGAAGTACTTTATGGACGGAAATGCCGTTCTCCTATTTGTTGGGCCGAGGTTGGGGATAGTCAACTTACAGGTCCTGAACTCGAACTTGAAACTTCTGAGAAAATCGTTCAAATTAGAAATCGTATGACAGCAGCTCGTGATCGTCAAAAGAGCTATGCCGATAAGTGTCGTAAACCGTTAGAATTTCAAGTAGGGGATATGGTCTTGTTAAAAGTTTCACCTTGGAAGGGTGTCATTCGTTTTGGGAAACGAGGCAAACTGAATCCTCGTTATGTTGGACCATTCAAAATAATGAAGAGAATCGGACCAGTAGCGTATCAACTGGACTTACCTGAAGGACTTAGTGGTGTACACGATGTCTTTCATGTCTCGAACTTGAAAAAATGCCTGGCAAACGAGACACTCACGGTTCCTCTTGAGGAGCTGCATATTGATGAACAACTACGGTTCGTCGAAGAACCGGTAGAAGTCATGGATAGGGAAATCAAAACGTTGAAACGTAGTAAAATCCCTATTGTCAGAGTTCGTTGGAACTCGAAACATGGACCAGAATTCACTTGGGAGCGCGAGGACCAGATGATGCGCAAGTATCCTCATTTGTTCAAGCACTCCGCGTCAAATTCTTAAGGTACTACTTAATTTTCGGGACGAAAATTCTTTCAACTATGGGATGATGTGATATCCCGGAAATTTTTTTTATTATTATTTAATTTTCGGGACGAAAATTCTTTCAACTAGGGGATGATGTGACAATCCGAACTTTTCAGATTAACTCCGTTAACCAAATCCAGTTAAAGTTAACCTATTTAACTTATCTTAAACCCTACGGACGTTTTCTGCCTATATTCTAAACTTAAACTTCAGGGACTAGTTGTGTAATATTCTTAAACCACTCTGTTGACTTTTCAAAGTCAAAGTTGTTTCCCTGTTGACTTTTAATAGTCAAACTAACAGGTTCTTAACCCAGTTCATCCAATCCAAACCTTGAGGACTATTTATGTTTTTATCTAAACTTAGAACCACAAGGATCAATTCTGTAAATAGTCTAATCTCGATTTGGTTGACTTCCAAAAGTCAAACGGTGAGCATTTGACCCAAATTCGAATCCTTTAATCACGAATTCGTGCGACATTGTAACTGATTTGCACATTAAAGCATTAATCGATCGTTATTACAGTTTTAAAACACCATTATTGGCCGAATTAAACCCAATTATGGGTAATTAAATCGTAACCGTCGACCGACAATGAGTATCTATCAAATTCAGGCTATTCGATCAAAATTCTCTCAACCAAACACTCTGCACACTTCAAACGATCCTTATTAGAGTTTCTGCACACGTCTATTCGATTGGATTTGCACCAGAAGCCACCGGAGAGCAAGCAAGTCACAGTCGGCACCTGTTTTACTCGTGTGCCACCAATTCGATACTAATTCTGGTAAATTCTTACATCTATAGCTTTGTTTTTACATCTAGACTGAAAGCCCTTTGATAATTCGAGCATTTAACATCGAATTAAACCCGATCCAAAATCTAGGGTTCGTTCTAAGAGTGATTTGGGGCTTTTGATTTTAAACTTGATAATAATTCAATTAATTCATACCATCAGTTTCGTAAGACTCCCTATAATGAACACCCTATGCCAATTCAGACTTACATCATCGATTTTATCATACACAGATTCTAGGGTTCATACGGAATACGATTTACTCGAACCCTACCCTAGACTCAATCTAAATCAAATTAAACTTCATGGTCAGATTCGCCATCACCTACTCGTTGAAAGCCCTATGAATACAACTAACTCTATTATCATAATTAACCGATTTGATTTCATGTTCTAAAACTAGGGTTTCGGCATTTCAAATTGGAATTAAACGATCTTACACTTAATTACTTTGCAATTAAACCACACCCTAGATTCGTATGATATCGATTAACAAGAGCCCTATACTTTGGTGATCAATTGTGGCCGGAATCGACAGATTTGAGGGGGACTTTGGTTCAGATCGCGTAAGGGGGGAGAACTCAGTGGGAGTGAGTGTTAAAACCAATCCATAGTATAACCTTACTAGCTATAGGGCCTTTTATGTAATTAACTCATTTTATTATCACTAATATTTATTTTATCTTACTTATTATTAATCTATATACATAATATATTTTGCTTACATAATTTATTAATTAACTTTCAATATATATATTTTTGATCATCAAAGTATTAGTTTAAAAAAAGTCCTTATATATTTGTAAAACTATATATTTACATTGTATTATTCACATCTAAAATCTGAAGATTTTATTTCATGTTTATAAATTTGTTTTTTCTTTCTATTGAATTCATATTTCTCGTTGCTTTGATAAAACTTTTAAACATCAAAACTTCTAAATACTATATCGTATATCTGTAACGTCTAATAATAACTTTTTATCTTATAAAATTTTCGGATATTACATGACGGATACTACAACCAACAAATGTTTTGACTATGAGCCATGAAATTTGGATACACTTAAGAAAATCTACCGGTTATAAAATGTTACACCTAGAAAGTCATGTAAGCATTAAGCTATAAACTTCGACATTGCAAGTTGAAGGTAAAGCAATATCATAACGATATAAAAAACCAACATCCATATATGATAGAAACGTCCAAACAACATTGATAAAAATGCAAATGTTCATTTCATAAAGAGATCTAAGCATCCAAGCGAACTACACATATCAAAACTAAAACCAAAAAAGAAAGAAACATCGAAGTTAAGAAGGTGGCGTGTTGGCGTAAAACGAAGAACCTTCTCCATAAGTTTGACATCAATACCCACCGAGTCACGTAATTGTTAGGTTAGTTGCGAATGACATCAATGTGCTGACATGGTGGAAAACTTGATTATATATGGGAACTTTATATCACCCAATTGGTCACGAGTCAAATCAAACAACCTAGCCTCAATAGCTGCATTAACAAACTACTATACTTTAGCGAAAATTTCTAAAAGTAGTCAAATATACATATTTGTATCCAATAAACATATGTTTCTACATTTTGGATCCACAACTAGATAATTATTAAAACGTAAACAAATTGGAACCATACATAATATGAATGTTTTCTCTTCATAGTTAACATACACTACAACAGTATAACACTATAGCGACGATTTTTTTTTACCCTATAGCGGCGACTTGTCGTCGGCATAACTTATCTAGAAAATATAGTTAATATACATTGATTTATCCTAACCAAGGTTTTCGTATCTAGAAATCAAATAATATTAAAACTTTCTTATAAATCTATCAGTTTTCGTAATTGTTAGTTGTATTTCGACCCCTAAGACCCAAACCTTTGTTTTTAGATGATCGGTTTTGCTATTTAAAATGAGGTTGCGGCACAACTTGTTGCCCGTTTACCTGTCACTTTATTGTAATAGTCCTTTTCATATATATAAAAAAAAGTTGTATTAGTCATCTCAATATTCTATATTCAAATTTATAATACGCGACAATATATTTCTTTTATTATCATGCAACATAAATTGGAAATTGGAACCAAATACGAGTCGGGTGAGAGCTTGTGCTCTTATTAGCACTTGTGGTGCTCTTTTATTTTATTTAATCCGGTTTATTTTTACTTTATTCTCTAAATCAAACCCATATAGTAAGAACATTTACTTGCATATTTTGAAAATTCTAATTTATAAAAACACAAAAACACTTGTAACATTTTCTTAAGAGTGATTAAAAGAACCAAAACTTCAATTTTATATTTTTTTTCTTTTGAGATAAGACTTAAATACTTTGAATAAAATTTAGTTATCAAACATTAATTACATAAAAAGTCTTAAATTTATAATACTGTAAAAAGGATTGCTTTCACATGTTTTCCATTTCCATTGACACAAAATATGATATATGATATATAATACTAGAATACAACACATGTAATATGATATAGTCCTAGCTTCTTAAGCTTCACCCTTCAATCTCAAACCTACACAATTCATCAACAAAAGTTTTGATTTCTTGATGCATCTATCTTTTCATAAAGCTTTGAAATTTCATACCCTAATGGCGGAAAGATGTAAGCGATCGGACGGCAAAGGATGGCTGTGTTGTCGGCCGGTGGCTGAAGGGAAAGGCTACTGTGAAACCCACATCAAGCAAGCCCAACTTCGCCAGAAACAGCAACTTGCGCCGGACCACCTAAAGCTCAAGAGAGCTAGACGGGCACTAGTCGTCCCAAAATCGAAGCAAGAGTCTGATGACGGAGTTACCGACGTAGCCGTACGTCGGAGTAAGATAAAGGCGAAGGAAGAGTCGGAGTGTGTTTCCGATGTGCCTCGAAAAAGGGTTAGAAAAATAAAGAAAGGGGATTCAAGTGAAGGAAGATCCATTGTTATGAAATTGAAGCATGGGAGAATGGAGATTGATCCAAGGACTTCTTCATCGTCGTTACAACATAAAGCAGGTTCTCTGGAGGTTAAAATTGGGGCTCCGATTACGGGTTTCAGAAGGCCGATCCGGTCGAAAAACAGTGATCCTGTTCCGACTGTGGTAGAGAAGGTTGTTTTTCTAACCTAATTTTGTTATTTATTACGGGTGGAATAAATGATATATTAAATAGTTAGCAATGAAGATTTATGAATTATAAAGGAAATATTGAATATTAATAAATATTAAGGAATTAGTAAAGGAAATATTTAAATATTTAGCAAGGAAATATTAAATAATTAGTAATGAAGAAAAAATAATCGGGAAAAAAATCTCAGGCTCATAGAGTGACATGTGACGCAACAAGTTACTTATTTATTAGGTATAGATTTCTTGATGCTTTAATTTTGTTTTTTGTAGAGAAAAATTACAACATTCTTTGTAAATTGTTTTAGTTTTTGCCCTATTTTCAATTGATATGTTTTTGCTTGTTTAATAGATCAACTCCTAAAATTTTATTTGGTGGGTCAAAAGTGATAAAAAATTTAGGGAAGGTCAAAAAGGTCAAGTGACACCGGGTGTTTAGTCAAAGTTGATAAATTTTTGGGGCGGATCAAACACGTCAAGTGGTTTGTATAATAGGTCAAACCTTGTAGGTTTTAGGCCATGACAGGCTGGCAAATGGGTCAAAGTGATCTTTAGAGTAGCTCAAATGATTGGCGGTTGGATAACATGTCAATACAGGTGAAGTTTTAGGATAGGTCGAACATGTTATTATAATTCATGTGTTATATTATTTTGTATTAGTTCTTATTTTAGTGTATTTACTATTTTTCATTTATGAATGTAGCATTTACCAAATATAAGGGGAAACATAAAAGCAGCTGAAAATAAAATGATCACTGGTACGGGTTTCAGAAGGCCGATTCGGTCCAAAAACTGTGAACCTATTCCGATTGCGATAAAGAAGGTTTTTTTTTTCTAACCTAAATTTGTTATTTATGCATTTAAAATTAAATTGATGTGTTTTTGTTTGTATATAAATTAATTTGTTATTATGCTCTTTTTTTGTTGATGCTTTAATTTTGTTTATTTAGAGAAAAAATATAACTTTCATGGTAAATTGTTTTAGGTTTTATCCTATTTTATTGCTAATATTTGAAGGTGACAAAATGGTTAGGTTGGATGGGTCAAATCCTTCAAATTTTTTAGGTGGGTCAAAAGGGGTAAAATTTTAGATTGCCTAGTCAAAGCTGATAAATTTTTTGGATGGATCAAGCACGTTGAGTAGTTTGGATAACGGTTAAACCTCGTAGGCCATGACAGGCTGGCTAACATGCTAAAGTGATCTTTAGAGTAGGTTAAATGGTCGGGTGATTGTGTAACGTGTCAATGTGAATAAAGTTTTAGGATAACGGGTTATAGTAATTATTGTGTTATATTGTTTTTTATTCATGTTTTGATTAACCAAGTCTCGAACTTTCCATGTTAAGTGTTTAATAAGTGCTTCCTTTCAACACAATATGATGTATTTTTCGTGTATATTCGTTGTTTATTTGGTGTCATTTTGTTTCTTATTTTGTATATCGCTATGATGCATGTCATTCTCCATCATATATTTTTTATTAGCTCTTATTATAGTGTATTTACTGTTTTTCATTTATAAATGTAGCATTTGCCAAATATAAGTGATATAAGTGAAAATATAAAAGCAGCTGAAAAGAAGAAGATCACGAGTACAGGTTTCAGAAGGCCGATCTGATCCAAAAATTGTTAACCTGTTTCGATTGTGGTAAAGAAGGTTGTTTTTCTAACCTAAATTTGTTATTTACACACTTAAATTTCAAATTGATGTATTTTTGGTTGTTTAAGCTTGTTGTTCTACCCTAAATTTGTTATTTTAAATTTTAAATGAGTTTTAGATGGTGGAGATGATGTTGTTTAAGCTTGTTGTTCTTACCTTGTGTTGTGACAACCTTCAAGAACCCATAATGCTACTGTGTTTGGTCTGAAAAGCTCAAGAACAAGGGATAATTTGGAGAGGTGAGAGTGTTTACATGTGTGTGGAGTGTGAGTGTGAATGTGAATTTGTGTGTTTGCTTGTGTGTTCTCAGCCGGATCAAAGAAAGAGAGAGGTAAGGGAATGAAATGATGAATTATGTGTAGGTTTAGCTTCTCAAAGCTCGTGGCATTTCTCAAGATCAAGTGTCATGTTAGATGACTAATGGATTTTTATAAAACTTAGTTAGGTTTTCAAATAAACTGAGTTAGTTTTATAAAATAAATGAATTGATTGGTCTTGATTTATATAAAACCTGATTTGTATTTGGTGTGAATAAACCAAATTGTTTAAATAGGTACATTTTTATAAAGTTTACATTATTAGGATACAAGACTATATAAATTAATTATTGTTACATGTTTTTATAAATTAATGTCTTTGAATAATGTTTTCATGTGAATCCATGTCTAGTAAATGGTTTATCTCTTGACATTTTTGTTACCATGAGTGGTATCATGAAAGCCCTAACTTACATATTTGTAACATGTATATATATGTCTAAAAAATAATAGTATTCCTAAGGTTCAAATAACCTAGTATACATGTATGATTCTAATCATGTCACATAATGTATTGTCACATAGTTGATCACAATATAATGTTTAGGATATATTGACCTTGATTTTTCAAAGACGTCAGAGTTTAAATGAGAACAAAAGGTTAAAATAATAAATTATGTGTGAATTCACATGTCTTTTGAATTGTTCACTTCTCAACACCGTATACCATTTCAAATGGTTCATAAATTTATTATTTTGGTTCTCGTCTCAGCCAAACTAATATATAAATATGTGTGAGAGAGAGATTTTATTACGGTAACCACAACTTTTATGAAAACGATGAGAATTAATGTGAACTATCTATTTTATTCAATCTTAAAACTAACAACTGAATTAAAAAGATGTAAAGATTTTTTGTATGTTTCTCCTAATCTGTTACGTAACATTTTACACTTTAAACCCTTTTTTAGTGACATGCATATATGTATGTAAACTTGTTTCCCCTCCAAAATACACCTTTTCAATATGTGCATGTGTCATTTTCTAGTGTAAGATAAATTGTAAACAAGTAAATTATATAAAATAAAGATACGGACACTACGAATATATATACACACACATACTAATATATAGAAAGTTAACCATTTTGGAAAAGAAGCAAAAGAAAAAAAATGAAGAAACGGAAGAACTATCGTTACCGTTTGTCACTTAACCACTCTTATACATTAGATTACTTCAACTACTTCCCATTGTTAAGGTTACGATGAGATATAAGGATTAAGGTTATGGTTTTTCGGATAAGAAAAGGAAAACATGATAGTGGTTTGGTTACCAAAAAAGAATGAATAGTATGTTAAGTCTTGTGGAATGTGTTTTGATTTGCTTACTTCTAAACCGGTATAGGTGTATACCATTCAAATGGTTCTTTAGCTTTATTATTTTGGTTCTCGTCTACATAAATATGTGTGAGATAGATAGTTTGTTATAGAGACCGCGACTTTCATGAAAACTACGACAATTAATGTCAATTGTTTTTATCCAACTTAAAATTAACGACTAAATTAATAAGATGTAAATATTTTTGTTTTACATAACAGTTTATGATCAAACCCTTTACTGAGTGACATCCATATGAAACACTTTTTCAATATGTGCGTGTGAAGTCATGTTCTAGTGTATGATAAATCGTAATAATTTTTTTCTAAAATGGTGTTGTTTGAGATTATTATTTCACAAGTGGTGTTATTATTATTTTTTTTTCACAAATGGTGTTTCCGAGTTTGCTAACCATGGATTGTTGATTTTTTGTGGGTATTCGTGGTTGGGAACCACGAATTGGTACACATAAAGAAAACAAAAGAACAATTCGTGGTTGGGATTATAGTTTTTAACCAATTCGTGGTTGGTAACAACCAATTCATGGTTGGTAAGTTAAAATGACATCAATTAATGGTTGGGAGGTGGGTTTTGAACCAATTCGTGGTTGGAAAGTGGGGTTTTACATCAATTCGTGGTTGGGAGGTGGGGTTTGAACCAATTCGTGGTTGGGAAGTGAGGTTTTACATCAATTCGTGGTTGAGAAATGGAGTTTGAACCAATCTGTGGTTGGGAAATGGAGTTTGTACCAATTCGTGGTTCCCAACCACGAATACCTACCAATTCGTGGTTCCCAACCACGAATACCCACCATTTGTGAAATAAAAAAAAATAACACCACTTGTGAAATAATAATCTCAAACAACACCATTTCAGAAAAAAAATTCTAAATCGTAAACATGTGCATTTATATAAAATAAAGAACATATACATATATTGATACATACCAATATACAGAAAGTTAACGATTTGGGAAAAAAAGAAGAAAAAGAAGAAAAGTTAGGAAATAAGAATTGTCGCTACGGTTTGTCGCTCAACCATTCGTTAGACATTAGATTACTTCAACGACTTTCCTTAGTTAGGTTACGATGACATATAAGGGTTAGGATTATGGTTTCTCGGATAAGAAAAGAAGAAAAAAGGTGGGGCGATTGCGGTTTGGTTACCAAAAAAGAATGTATAGTAAGTTAAGTGTTGTATAATGTGATTTAATTTGTTCACTTATAAATACCGTATACTATTCAAATGGTTCTTAGATTTATTATTTTGGTTCTCGTCAACCAAACTTATATATAAATATGTGTGAGAGATATTTTATTATATGCATGTAAAATTATTTCCCCTCTAAAACACACTTTTTCAATATATTTATATGCATGTAAAATTATTTCCCCTCAAAAACACACTTTTTCAGTGTGTGCATGAGAAGTCATTTTCTAGTGTAAGATGAATCATAAACAAATAAGTTTATACAAAATTAAGATATGGACACTCAGTGGCGGAGCTTGAAAATCTAAGAAGCGGGGGCTGAAAAAAATAAGCAGGGGCCGGCTCTATACGTAAAAAAACTTTCGGACGAAAACGGAAAAATTAACACTACTAAAAAACGGCAGGGGCCGGGGCCCTCTCTGGCCCCTTCATAGCTTCACCCTTGTGGACACTGCAGAACTATATATCTCGATACATACTAATATACAGAAAGTTAACCACTGGGAAAAAAAGAAGCAAAAGAAAAAAACGAAGAAACATAAGAACTGTCGCTACCGTTTGTCGCTCAACCACTCCTTAGACATTAGACTACAAGAACAATTTCCCTTAGTTAGGTTACGATGAGATATAAGGATTAGGGTTATGGTTTGTTGGATAAGGAAAGAAAATAAGGTGGGAAGATTGTGGTTTTGTTACCAAAAAAGAATGAATAGTAGGTTAAGTCTTGTAGAATCTCAGAAAAATGGGTTGACACGAAACACACTTCCAACCTAAAACGAATTAAGTAGGAGAACTAAAACCAGCATGAAAATAAACTAGGTTAATGGGTTGACGAGAAATTGATACGAAACTTGTATAATTGTCTATACACGACCCAATTTCGGTGTTGGTGTCATTATAACGAGATAATGAATGAATACTAGTTTTAATTTTAATACAAGGGAACTTCTAATTTGTAAAGAGCAAGAGTTCATAACACATAGAATGCACGTTGTTAGTAAAGAACACACCGTTAATACTCCTTATAACTATGTAATGAATGAACATTCATTGGTCCTAACGATGTAAAGCAATCAAGATTCACCAATAAATATGCATAAGTTATGTATGTTATAAAAAAACTGCTCATAATGTTGTAATATGAGTTAAGAAACTATAGAATATATATTGTAAGACCATCCACATATCTTTGTTTTTGTTACCATCACATTCATAAAATCTACATGAGTTAAATTTGAGATCTAGCACTTGGTTACGTCCAACAAACATTCATCTATGAGCATCACACTTGTGTATGTCTCACAAACAAACAACCACGAGTCATGACACTTGGGTACATCCCACAAACATTCAACCATGAATCATAACACTTGGGCAATCCTACAAACCTTGGTCCACAAGCCATCACAACGAGGTACGTCCCACGAATGCCCGACCTTAACTGATACTATATCCGACGAGTGTTTTAATTATGCGCCATGATATTTGGATACACCTTAGAAAACCATCGGTTACAAAATATTACACCTAGAAAACCATGTAAGCGTTAAGCTATGAACTTCAACATCACAAGTCGAAGGTAAGAGAACATCATAACAATACTAAAACCAACATCCAAACAAGACTGATAAAAGTGTAAATTTCATTTGATAAAAAGAGTTAAGAATCCGAGCGAACTACACATATTAAAGCTAATACAAACAAAGAAAGAAACATTAAAGTTAAGGAGGAGTGTTGGCCTCAGTATGCTATCAACCCAACTCTTTCTCTATCTTCGTCATAAGACGGAGAACCTTCTCCATAGGTTTGGCATCAATACACACCGGGTCACGTTGATGAAGAAGAATTTTCTCTATCTTCGTCATAAGACGAAGAACATGGATGACACTAACATGCTGACATGGTGGAAATCTTGTTTATATATGGGAACTTTATATCACCCAATTGACCACGAGCCAAATCAAACCTAGCCTCAATAGCTACGGTAATTAAGAAACTAGCGTACTTTCACATAAATATCTTAAACTTGTCAAATATACGTGTTTGTATTCACTAAACATACGTTTCTGCTTTTGGATCCACAACTAGATAGTTCTTAAAACGTAAACCGTATATTGATCTCAGTTTGTTGAAACCAAACCATGTGCATTATGAACCTTTTATCTTCATAGTTAACATACATGACAAGAAGACAAGTTACTCATTTCCGTAACCTAAAAAATATGGTTAATATCCATTGATTTATCCTAACCAACGTTTTCGTATCTAGAAACAAATCATACCGAAAACTTTCTTACAAATTTATCGGTTAACTTTGCATTACCCATCTCAATATTCTATACTCAAACTGACGATTCATTTCTTTTACTATTACGCAACATAAATTTTGAACCAAAACCGATTTCAGCGGGTGACAGTTGACACATTTAAGATCCTAATTCAAATCTATTAAAACATTTACTTACAATCTTATCTTGTTTAAAAATTCAAACTTATAATAACAAAAAAAAACACTCCTAATATCTTCTTAGAAGTGGTTCAAAGAACCAAAATTTAAGCTTGATATTTTTCCCTTTTTAAGGTAAACTTTAATTTAATTACTAAACATTAATTATTCAAAATTCATAAATTTCAAAAATAACATTGTAAAAAAGATTGCTTTCACATCTTTTCCATTTCCATCTAACTCAACATATGATATATATCACATTACTAAAATACACATATGTAATCTGATACACTCTCCCCCCCCTTCTTAAACCCCCATCCTTCACTCTCAAACCTACACAATTCTATCACCAACGGTTCTAATTTCTTGTTCAATTTCCATCAACAAAAGCTTTGAAATTTCATCTCTAATGGCGGAAACATGCAAGCGATCGGACGGCAGAGGATGGCGGTGCGGCCGGCCGGCGGCGGCAGGGAAAAACTACTGTGAAACACACATCTTACAAGCCTCACTCCGGCAGAAACGGCAGCCGGTTCCGGACCATCTAAAGCTGGAGAGAGCTAAGCGGGCCTCAATTGTCCCGAAATCGGAGGAAAATTCCGACGATGGAGTTACCGAGGAGGCCGTACGCCGGAGTAAGAGAAAGGTGACGGAGGAATCGGAGGGTGTTTCCGATGAGCCCCGGAAAAGGGTTAGAAAGCTAAATTTGAAGCTTGGAAGAATGGAGATTGCTCCGGGGACTTCTTCATCGACGGCACAGCAGGAAACAGATTCTCCGGCGGTTAAAAGTGGGGCTTCTTCCACTAGTAGGTTCAAAAGGCTGTTCCGGTCGAAAAACAGTGAACCGATTCCGATTGTGGTACAGAAGGTTGTTTTTCTAACCTAATTTTGTTATTTATGCATTTTAATTTTAAATTGATGTGTTTTTGGTTGTTTACATAATTTGTTATCATGCTTTGTTTCTTGATGCTTTAGTTTTGTTTTTGTAGAGAAAAATTATAACTTTACTTGTAAATTGTTTTAGTTTTTGCCCTGTTTAAATTGAAATGTTATTGCTTGTTGAATGGGTTAAACCCTAAAATTTTGTTGGGTGGGTCAAAAGTGGTAAAATCTTGGGGCAGGTCAGATAGGTCAAGATCCAGTCAAATCAGGTAATTTTTTGGGCCGGGTGGTTTACATAACGGGTCAAACATGGTAGTTATTTAGGCTCCAACAGGCTCGCTAACGGGTCAAGACTATCTTTAAAGTAGGTCAAATGGTGGAGCGGTTTGGTAACATGTCAATGCGGGTAAAGTTTTAATAATTCTTGTGTTATATTGTTCTGTATTCATGGTTCATTAACCAAGTCTGGAACCTTCCATGTTAACTGTTTAATAATGATGTATTTTTCATGTATATTGATAGTTTGTTTGGTGTCTTTTGTATTTTATATTTTGTATATCGCTAAGATGCATGTTATTCTTTCTTACAAAAATTATTTGTATTAGTTCTTATTTTATTTTTTCATTTTTTCATTTATGGATGTAGCACTTACCCAATATAAGTGAAAATCTAAAAGCAACTGAAAAGATGAAGACCACCGGTACAAGTTTCAGAAGGCCGATCCGGTCCAAAAACACTGAACCTATTCCAATTGTGGTAAAGAAGGTTGTTTTTCTAACCTAAATTTGTTATTTATGCATTTAAATTTAAATTGATGTGTTTTTGGTTGTTTACAAATTAATTTGTTATCATGCTTTATTTCTTGATGATTTAATTTTGTTTTTGTAGTGAAAAATAATAGCTTTCTTTGTAAATTGTTTTAGTTTTTGCCCTATTTTATTATTCATATTTTAAGGTGGCAAAGTGGTCCTGTTAGATGGGTCAAACCCTAAAAAGCTGGTAATTTTTTGGGTATATAGTGAAAGCTGGTAAATTTTTTTGGGTATATAGTGGGTCAGATAGGCCAAGTGATATTGGGTATATAGTGAAAGCTGGTAAATTTTTGGGGCGGGTGAAACAAGACGGGTGGTTTGGATAACGGGTCAAAACCTGGTAGCTTTTTTAGGCCGCGACAGGCTGGCTAACGGAGTAACGGGTCAAGACTATCTTTAGAGTAGGTCAAATGGTTGTGTAATTGGGTTACGTGAACTGGTTATTGTAATTCTTGTGTTATATTGTTCTGTGTTCATGTTTTATTAACCAAGTCTGGAACTTTCCATGGTAACTGTTTAATAATTTCATCTTTTCAACACAATATGATGTATTTTTCACGCTTATTCATTATTTATTTGGTGTCTTTCTAATCATATTTTGTATATCGCTATGATGCATGTTGTTCTTCCTTTAAAAAATTGTTTATATTAGTTCTTATTTTAGTGTATATACTGTTTTCATTAATGGATGTAGCATTTACCAAGTATAAAAGAAAACGTAAAAGCTTCTGCAAAAAAGGAGATGAAGAAGATCATCAAGAAGTGCCATTGGTGTGGATTGCGTAGCTTTTGTGTTCTTGTCAAGTGTTCAACATGCAAAAAGAATTTTTTTTGTCAAGAATGCATCAACTTAAGGTCTGTTTTACGCGATCATTTGTGGCATTAATGTGTATACCTTCATATTCTTGTTCAATTAGATTATGTTGATTATATCATTGAAGACGTATGCATTATAAAACTTGCAGTAAATGAAGTTGAATTTACCTTTTTTGAGTTAAATTGATGATATAATTTAAGGTTTTGTTATTTGATTACATTTAGGTTTTATTGTGAGAAGACGGTCAGGAGGGAGTGTCCCGTGTGCCAAGGGGAGTGCCCCTGCCGAGCCTGCACAAGAGGGATACCTAAACAAGTTAAAACAAAGGTTTGACTCATAACCGTAAAAAATGACGTGTGTATTGTCACTTATACTACTATTATATTCTAATAATCTATCTTTTTTTATGATTCAGGAGCCGGTTATTCATGATCTTGAAGATCATGCGATTATTATCTGTGATACTGAGAAGGGGGCGGCTGAATCCAATCGTGAAAAGATGTCTGATTTTGACCAAAGTCAAAAACTTCACATGATCCGGGAGCTTCTTCCCGTGATGACAAAGTTGAATGAAGAAAAGATAATTGAGTTAGACACCGAAGCAAAAAACAAAGGTATGTGATGGCAAATTGGTAATTTTTAGTATGGGTCATAACTCAATAAAATTTGTTCTTTTTTTATAATTTTATAAATAGTTAATGTGTATATATGTGATTACAGGGCCATGTCATGGCGGGCTAGAGGTTCAAATTGCTGAATATACTCAGAAGAAGGAATGCAGGTGAATTTCAACATCATTTATATTCCATTTTACTTAATTTTGTGGCTTACATTTATTTATTTATATGGTGCCACAGTTTTTGCAAGGCTTGCATTCCAGATGTGCACAGAAGCTGTGATTTTTGTTCTTTTATATTGTGCTTAGTTTGTTGTCATGATCATCGTGACGGATACTTGCATTCAAGTTTGGAAAATGTAAAAGAAACAAGAATTATCAGAAGCAAAGATCCAAAAGGCACATCTTGGAGGCATCATTTGGATGGATGTATAAGTTGTCCACCTAAGAATTTAGGTGGTTGTGAGAGAGGTCTTTTACGGTTAACATCCTTCTACCCGTTTTCTCTCACCAAAGATCTTGAAGAAAGTGCAAAGAAACTACTTTGTAATTTTCCGCTCAATGGGTTATCTGATTCTTCATCATGCTTGTTATGTGATGAAAATGTTGAAGCGGGCTTGTATTTTTCAACCCAACCGGAGTTCAAGGATAACAATCTTGAACATTTTATGAAGCATTGGGGAAAAGGTCAACCGGTTATTATCCGGGACGTGATTCAAAATCAACCATATTTGAACTGGGGTTTTGGATTCATGCTATGCACGTATCTCGAAAAGAGTGCCGAATCCAGACACAACACGGGAACCAGATCAGCAAAAAGCACCCGTGACTGGTGTGACGTTGAATTCACAAGAAAGCAGAAGTTTTCAGGGGGCATTACACATGAAAATGTGTGGAGCGAGTTTCTGAAATACAAACTTTGGTTTTCTTCTGATTTTCTTCAAGATCACTTCCCGGATCATTACGATGCTATGATCCAATCTTTACCTCTTCAAGATTACATGAATCCGTTCACGGGTTTTCTAAATCTTGGAGCATATTCACCATATCAAACTAAAAACCCTAACTTGGGTTCTTATGTTTGCATCTCGTATGGAGGATTGGATAATCCGATGAATGCGGATCTTTTAACAAATTTACGTCTGCATGCATATGACATGGTAACTTTCTAATTTCTTATTACTCTATATATCATAGATTTTTTTATGGAAATTAATGTATTTTAAAACACCCATTGATATTTCTTCTTTTGAATTCAGGTTAATGTGCTTGTACATGCTGCCATGCATCCTATTTCCGAGAGAAGACTAAATGAAGTGAAGATGGTGATGAAAAAATACAATTCACATGACCATCTCAACTCTTCAAAGAAAATCGTGAAGCGGAATAAACTTGAGGAGATGTTTGCGAGCTCATCGAGGTTGGAGGACACACGAAACCATGAAGTGGTTTCAGTATCTGATGAGTCAGAATCAGAATCAGAATCAGACGACGAAGTTTCTTCTCAAGTTGCTAATGGGTGTGGGGCCCAATGGGATATTTTCCGTCGTGAAGATGTTCCAATGCTTTTGGAGTATCTTAAAAAGTATTCTGATAAGCTTAGCAGATCTCATGGTTCTTCTAGAAAGGTATAATTAATGTTTTATATCTTATTTAATATATAACATGATCTATTGGATTACTTGAATATGTACTTGCATTGGGACTACAGCTTGTTCATCCACTTTTTGATGAAGTCTTCTACTTAGATGATGATCATAAAGCGAGACTCAAGGAAGAATTCAGTAAGTCTCCTTCACTCTTTCAACAACTTAGTTTTAAATTCTAATTCCTCTTTTGGTTATTACTAATGTTATTTTTGTTTTGCATTTTTTATCACCATAACTAGACGTGGATGCATTGAGCTTTGAGCAAAAGATTGGTGAAGCTATCGTCATTCCTGCTGGTTGTTCTTACCAGATGAAGAAAATTAAGGCAACGTGTTATATAATGTTGTAGTACTAGAAATTTAAATTCAAAATTTTAAGCCATGTGATTAAAATTCTAAGATTTTTAATGTTGTGCAGTCGTGTGTTCATGTGGTTTATGAATTCATGTCACCGGAAAGTGCGTTGGAGTCGATCAAAGTGAGTGATGAAATTCGTTTACTTCCTGTAAATCACAAAGCCAAAGGGAATATGGTGCAGGTAAATATTGTTATTACACGCATTATTATTCTTTAATAATTCAAGTATGTTTTTATGGTCTAATTTAAGAAAGCTGTATTTTTCAGGTGAAGGAAATGGCGATCAATCGAATGCATGCAGCAATTGAAGAAATGCGTGAAGCGTACGTCTCACAACCAGAGTAAGTTGTTGCTTTGGCTCGAAGATTGGCTTGTGAAAATTGGTAGACTTAGCCATAACTTGTGACTTGATAATTGAAGGTGTAAACTTCTTGTGGTTTTTTTTGGCCTGTTTTAGGCCCATGCTTATGATATTTGCATTGTGGTTTTTTATAATCATATCATGAATTACATCTTACATCACAAACTCAGAATTGATTAGTATACATATATACACATAATATATAAGTATCTATATGTACATATATATGTGTGTGTGATATATGTGTGTATATATATATATATACACATAAAAAGATCGTATGCATTCATTTAATGATTGACATGATTGCGACAACCAGAAATCTAGCATTTAATGCTTTGTGTATAGGTCTTTGATCAACATTTGTCACCATTTCAAACTCAAATTGTTCCAACAATCTAATAAATATTGTCAAAATCTACCTTAATATTTAGAACTCTTATTTAACCCCTCTAGTTTACTTTATTTATGGGCCACACCAATCTCTTCTCAGGGAGAGCTTTACGATGTGAACAAAATAAAGTAGAACTTGTAGCTAGGGTATGTTGTTATGTTCCGTGCACATGTAAACTCTATTTTGGGGAACAACTTGCATCTTGATTTAGCAACTTGAAGATTCTTGTATGTTCTTTAGTGAAATGTGATTATGTATGAAATTGCATAGATATATTATATATAGATGAAATTTTTCGTTGTTAAAACTTCACGTATTCTCATTGTTAATGAATTCAAATGAACATGTTAGAAATGTATGTTGGTTATATTTCTAAGAGCTGTTTAATATTTCTATTTGTGGGTCGTATTTATATGAAGTGAGGAGAGTGAGCATGTGATTGTGGGTCCCATTTAGGAGTAATAACTGATGAAGATGGGTCCTACTAAAGAATTATAGACTAATTACATCTTAAATCATGGAATAGCGCACGATAAGTATTGGGCAAGAGAGCTTACTACAACAAACTTTGTTCATTGAGTAAATTTTGTAATAATAAATACTTTATTAATAATTCTTGCTGTTGTAAAATACCAAATAATTTTTATTGTATCGCTTATCTTGAATGTACAGACTTCGGAATTTGTTTCACTTTCTTGTTAGTACTAAAAATTGACTTACATAATGCTGCGTCCAACTCCGCACCCTTTAACATTCTTTTTAGTTATATCCCAATAATTAGAATTCTACTTTATTTTAGCCTCTGATGCTATGCTTACAGCCGTGTTGTGAAATTGATAAAATTAATGATGCTGATGTGGAAATTAGTTGTAACTCATGAATGTGAATTTGACCGAGTTTCGCTCTTGCTTTTTTGCATGACTACTCATATAAGTACAAAATTTGTTTGTTTCTTGGCATTAATATCATAGAAATGAATTTTATTGCCATGTGGAAAGAAATTTGATAGGAATAATGACATCAGCAATGCCAGTATTCTTGTATTTTGTATTGACATTTTCTTGATTATTTGGTGTTACTGTCATTATCTAGATTTCTTACTAATCTATACGCATAAATTTCTGATGTTGCAGGTGGTCTTGGCCCTTTGTTATTTCTCATCTGGTATAAAGGGTATTTTCGTCAAACTCCTTAAAATCTCCTGGATTATAAAAGCTGCAGGCAAGCGTTGTAATGTTAGTTTTGTTCACAAGTAGTAAGGTATAATTTGAAGCAATCCTAATTTTTCCTGATATATAGTGCATTAAATCTTTTCAAAAGGTCAAGATATGGTCAAAGGCATACATTTGTTAAATTAACATTAATTACTTACCTTTGACTCCTTTTTTCCTTTCAGGGTTGTGTCTGACTTTTCACAAAGTTTAAGGTTAAAAGTATATGTACAATGCGTTAATTCTAATTTATTCACATTCAAATTGCTTTGTTTGTAATACTCCCTCTAACTATATTCCCTTTTAGGTGTTCAATTGGCTTGACTGTTTTGCTGAAAGTCAAAGAGATGGTCAGCATTGTCCACATTCTATGTACAGTCCTTATATCCTGTAACTAAGATCCATTTTCCTTATTAGTCCATTTAAATTACATTTCTAATTTAAGAGTATGAAGCATAATTTTCATAAATTCTATATGATCACATGGCATAGCTTAGGGCTTTATATGGAAACATCAACCATTTTAGAAATGTATGAGTATTACTTATTTAGCTAAGGGTACATATGGAAACATTAAATTCATCGTCTTAGAACGTCTATGATGTGGGGAAAATATGGAAAATTGTGAATTGCACCCAAGTATGTATTCAGTTTCATTTATACCAACTTCGGGGGAAAAACATGTTGGATGATGAATAAGGGCACGCTCATTTCGGAACTAGTATTACGTTGAGAACTGCGAGAACCGCATAATGCACTTGTGATAGTGCATAGAAGATGATCAAATTAGTGGGAAACGTACAAGTGCATTATGCGGTTCTCGCAGTTCTCAACATATTCTTGGCTCTAAAGTGAACGCCTATAGCCTTAAAATGTTTGAAAAAACAACAAATATGCTTGATTACTTTTTTTATTTCGAAAAGTAAGAAGTTACCATATGGTCAAAAAGTTGAAAATTTTTCATCATTCAACATATTTTATGTTGGTATAAACGAAAGTGGATTTATACGTAATTTCATACTTATTTTGTAATTCTTTTGTAGGGGAATGATGACATCAGCCATGGTGATATGGTAGCCTGTGTAATTATCTAGATTCTTTATAAAGCATTTTTTCTTTGTTTTCAATTGCAGGGCACTTGTTTGGCCTTCTGAGCATTTAATGTTTTCAAGTCAGGTATTTAGTGTTAAATGTCTGCAATGAGCCGGCCGTTAAAAGGTAAAGCTAACAACGGTCAAACCAACGAGGTATGGTCAACAACCACCACCAAACCTAGTAAAATCCCACCAATTGGTAGGGTTTGGGAGGGTGGGATGTAGGCAAACCATACCTCTATCTCCGAGGATAGAAAGGTTGCTTCCAGGTAGACCCCAGCCAAACGAGGTATGGTCATATTTACATTAAATTGAATTTGAAGCAACCGTTTACCCTCAATCCCCCTTTCCTTTCCTCGTATATTGAGTTAAGTGAAGTTTACGATACGATTTGATTAATATTGTTCGCTTTTCTTTACCCCCAACGCCGTGTTTGACTTTGCATGGAGTCCTTTTCAGGTGTTGGTTTGACTTTGAACCGAGTTTTTAGAATACATATATGGTATACTAGTATTAATATCTTAACATTTGGCTTTGCTCTACTTATATAGTTAATTTTACATATATGTTTGACCAGGGATTTCGGTTTTACTTATGGTCAAAAGTGCGCATACGTCTTATTAGTGAACAATTAGTTGCCTGTTTTAAAATTTTAGTTAGGAACAAAGCAAGAACAGAAAACTCCTTTTTATGATTATATATTTTGAAAGAAATTCATTATAAACAGTCAAACACAAACCCTTTGATTGTGAGTCAAGCTGAGCTATGCCTTGGAACACATGAAGAAAAAAGCTTTTACAGGTGCGGTTTTATTTCATGTTTCCTTGATGCACATCTTCTGTTTCTTTAGTTGATGTGTAATCATAGTTTTTATTAACTTGATGCTCAACAATGATTTAACTCTTGATCTGGATCTAGTTATGGCAAATTCTTGAATTCTGAAGTCAAACATATCTGAAGTCAACCTCCATAGAGGCTGCCCGAAGCACAGTTTTGTATGGCAAGCCTCCATTTTTGTGCAAGAAGTTTCGGTTGTAGGTTTCAAGATGCAAAGCAAATGGGTCTTTTGCCCGAATCAAAGACCAAGTTTGAGCCAACTTGAATTGTTTAATGTGATGTGGTCAACTTGTTTGAACTTATTTCACTTGATTTATGAATCAATCTTCTTGATTTTGATTTGTTCACTTGAACCTGAAAAAGGATTTTAGCATATGATTGAATATGGTATTGCAAAACTGAAGTTTTGGTGTTTTCATGTTTCATGTAACAAGCCATGAAGTCGAAACATCCGGCCTGACAACCAATCAGACTGTCAAGCCAGATGTTTTGACTCGTTTCAGTTTTGGTTTCATGGCTTGTTACATGAAAACACAAACTTTAGTTTTGCAATACCATGTCTGATCATATGCTAAAATCTTTGTCGAGGTTCGTGTGACAAAAAAATATATATCAAGAAACCTGTTTCATTAATCTAAGTGAAACAATTTGAAGTTCAAATAAGTTAACCACATTACATTAAACAATTCAAGTTGGTTCAAACTTGGACTTCATTTCATGTCAAAAGGCCCGTTTGCTTTGCATCTTCAAACTTGCAATGAGAACTTTTTACACAAAAGTGAAGGATTAAAATTGGTTTTGAATTGAATGTGTCCCATATAAATGGATGGATCTTATATAATTTTATTTTATTTAATTGAATTTGGTTGCTTTCCATGATGAGGTATGGAGAAAGCTGAGATCAAATGGGGTGTCCAAGAGTTAAATGGGCTCAATTGAGCTGGTTGTAGTATTTTAATTATTTTGTTTACTTTAAAGCCCATGACTGTTTAAGTAATTGGGCTATTAATAAGTGAAGCCCATGACTTTGTTGGTAATAACTTGGGCTGTTAGTTGATGTAAGAATTATTTTTAATTAATTTATGTCTATTTGATGGTAATAATTCTTTATCATCGAATTATAACTTGTTGCAAGATGACCCTTTTAAGAGCTGTTATCAAAACTTATTAAAAAATTATTTTAAAAGTAATAATATGGTTTCATTAATTGTTTTATTTAACTTTTATTTATCACAGTTGAAGCAATATAGATGTTTACGTGATTACTACAGTTCTCTATTTATTGGTTTTGTATTTAGTTCTTGTACTTACAATTAGAGGTGTACAAATCGGTTTTTCTTAAGAACCGGTTCCGTCGGTTCCGGTTCTTTCCGGTTCCGGTTCTTACCGGTTCCAGTTCTTACCAGTTCCGGTTCTTTGTTGAAAAATAGGAACCTATGTATCGGTTCCGGTTTTTCAAGAACCGGTTCCGGTAATTCAAGGCGGGTATTTCAAGAACGTATTTTCGGGTATTCGAAAAACTTAGTTAAACATATAAATACTTTAATTAAACATATAAATAACTAACTTAAAAAGCCCAATAACATTAAAAATTTAAAATGTTACAAAATATATAAATGTTTAAAACATAAACTCATAAAACATAGATAAATTATATAAAAAAATAGATTGTGTGACCCGTTTGAGTCGTAAAACTTTTTTTTCACTTTTAGTTGTAACCAATTTAAGTTTTACCATTATTAAAAGTTTAAGCATATACGTGTCACGAATCTGAAAAAGTATAGATGGATTAGTGTCACAAGACACAAGGAGGTGCATAAATCGGGTATTCTCAAGAACCGGTTCCGTTTCTAACCGGTTCCGGTTCTTACCGGTTCCGGTTCTTGGTTGAAAAACCGGAACCTATGTACCCGGTTCTGGTTTTTCAAGAACTGGTTCGGTTCCGGAAGAACCGGTTCCGGTTCCTTGGGCGGTTCCGGTTCCGGTTTTTTTGTTCACCTCTACTTACAATTAATGCAGTTTTTTATGGGCGGTCTTTGTAGCAACTGGTAATATCGTTGTTTTGTAACCTAAGGTCATGGGTTCAAACATCATATTAGAGGTGCACAAAAATCCGGTTTGGGTTCTCAAACCGACCCGTATTGATTGCTAAACCGGTTTGAAACTGGTTCGAACCGCTGGTTTGTAAGCCTATAGTGGATTTGGCATAAATAAACATAATAAATTTTGTTCAATATTTACATACAAATGAATATAAATCTTTCTTTCAAAAAAGAAAAGAAAAATATTCGTCATGAAAGATCATCTCTTTGCAACAACACTTTTTGCAACGGGGTTCTTCACCACAAAACCTAATCTTTTACATCAACTACGTCCAACTAATTATCTCCTACGAAGAACAACCTTACCATTTGCATCTTCATTCATAAACCCCACAACTTCACTAGGAGGAACATGCCAAATTTTAGGCTGTTCTAACCGATGACCAATTTGCGCGAATTTATCAGCAACTCGATTACCTTGTCGGTAAACATGTGTCACTAAACAATTTCTAAACTCTGGAATCAGTAAATTAATACAACTAACATGTTTTTGCACTTCAACACATTTCACATCCTTTTTTAGTGCTATTATCTCAACCAAACTCATATAATCTCCTTCAACCCATATATCACTATTATTGTAACCATTTTCAAGAACCACCTCGAGACCGCGTTGAAGCGCGGCAAATTCAGCGACGACACTATTAGTTTCCCCGATGGATTCAGCGTACCCTAACAAAAACTCAGCGTTGTGATCGCGTATAACGCCTCCAATGCTCGCTTTACCCGTATTGCATTTGCATGATCCATCAAAGTTTAGCTTCTTCCATCCAACCTCGGGTTTTTTCCATGAAATCTTAATCGGTTCTTTACGATAGTTTCTGATGAGAACTCGGTTTAAGATGCGACTTCTATACATCGCGCTAAATATTTTCGACATAATGTGTTTTGAACATGTAGAATCATCAAAATGAGCAATTGGGGGGAGAATTTGAACCAAAAATGAATGAAAAATATTATCTTGAATTCTTGATTATGATCATAATGAATCTTTAGGGGACTTTGTGATGGGGTTTTGATTTTGAGAACTTGGTGGAGGATGGGACAAGAAAGGAAGATTCTGAATTAAATTAACAAGAAATAAGAAATGAAAAATAAAGTTGATGATTGTTGTTGTTTCAATGGAGTTTTGAGAAGATATTACGGAGGAAATATAGAGGAGAAGATTTACAATGAGGAATGAGGGGTCAACCTTCGTCAACAAATGGTGGCCTCGAAGTCATTAACCGTCAATTAACTGTTTTCATTCATTTTAAATTTTGAATTGAGAAAATATACGTTCACAACATATATGGACATACCTTGGTATATACATGTAGATGATCGTTTATTTCAGAACCAATAATGAGTTAAGAATTGTTAGAATCGTTTTAATCTTGTACCATCCCTATTATAATAAAAAAAACTAAAATTTGTGCCACTTGTCAACACCATATTCATCCTTACATTCATTTTTCCCCCAAAACCACATTTATATTCTCTATTCAATATTTTCTTATTTAGCTTATTTTTTAAAAAAGATTACATAAATAAACATTTTACCAAATCAATTTTATCATTATAACCATTAACTCACATTTTTTTTTAATTTATCATCAAAAGTGAATATCTAAAAAAAACAAGAATAAAAAAAATAGGATATTTAAAAAAAAGGAGTTTTTAAAGTTTATTACTAAAAGCGAGTTTTTAAAATTTTATTAATAAAAAACCAAAATTTAAATTTTACATATAAAATTTGACAATACTACTTTTGTATTTTAAATAAATATGTGTTACAATAAAGTTTGCTAATATTTTTTTAATTAAGTTTGATATCAAATTTGTATAAAAAAATATGTTAAAATATTTATCAATATAATCTTAACGTTTCACTCCGTGTGTTACACGGGGTTTAAAACTATTTAATATATAAATGATTGCATGATTGTAGATATTAATATTTTGAGATTTATTTTTAAAAAATATGGCATATGTACCTTTTTTTCTAAATACATATATGCACATATGCTATATATACATGTATAAGTGTATATTTTTATATTAAAAACTTTAGGATAAAGGAGATAAAATTAAAAAAAGAGGAGAGACAAATAAACATTGTTTTTTAATGTAATCTTTTCATTGAAGTGTTATGTACATGTGTTTATACGATTCTCGTGGCTGTTCACATAAAATTAATTATGAGATGAACTATGCATATGTCTGTGGATAAGGTTGATGTCGATCTATAGGTCATTAGTTGCATTGAATCATAACCAGTTTGCTCAGGACCTCCAAAATTTAAAAAGAAAAAAATCAGTGATAAACTTTGTAAAATGGTTTTTTTAATGCGATGTATATATTCCTTGTATATGTGCGGCCGTTATTGGTAATTTTAGTATCATTAGCTATTTTATTGTAATCGAATTTTAGAATGAAAACAAATGGATTTTAGAACAAGTTAAAAATTACAGATTTGAAGGTGCAGAGTACACACTTAACAGATTAGAGTCAAATTTTGGTAAGTCCACTTTAATTTAGAATTTAGATCACCTATTGATGCTAGAAAAAGCTTAGACATTCACTTAGGGTACAAATTCATGAACTACTTCCTTGATTGTATGAATTGGGTGGATCTTACAACTTGATGATCAAAAACCGAATTGCAACCACCACCATGCATGACCAACGATATAAGTGGGATGTGGTTTGGTCCAAATTAATTTATTCATTGTTTGACGTATAACTTAAAACTATCTATACTACATAATAAACAAGTAAATTATGGGACACAAGTCACTCTCTCATGCATTCTCACCATATTTTTTTCGTCTCTTTCTCCTATTTAATGATAATATTAAAACATTATATTTTTAAATATGTAATGTAAATCTAATTATGGATACTTATTATTTAATTTGATAGTTATTATTTCATTAACAAATTAATTTAATAATAATTAACATTTATCAGTTAAATAAAAAAAATTAATACCCAATTGAAAAAAAAGTTGTTTTAAAAATTAACCAAACAAAATTTATAATTGTCATGTCAAATTACATTTTTTAAAGGTATATTTTGACGAGTGTGTTTTAAAAAATTACATTATTTTTATTCAACTCATGTAATACACGGGTTTAATCAATCCCCGTAATACCCATTTTTTTAAAGACATATATATATACTTTTTATTCTAAGTATATAACATTATATTTATTTAACACGTGATACACGGGATTCTAACCTAGTGGTTAATAAAGAAGTAAAATTGAGATAATTAATAGAAAAGACAAAAATATTTAAAGAAATGGACTCAGGAAACAATTCTAGTTTAAACTAAATTATAATAAAAATTACATAAAAACATTAGCATTCAATACTTGTAATTCATAATTGAACATGTTTCTACAATAGCTTATTTCCCTATCCTCTTCAATGATGCTTTCATTAATGTAAGCCGAATTTGAATTTGAGTTGATGGGAGTTCGGCTTGACGAAGGTGTACATACGGTTGATGAAGGCAAGAAACTCGACATGAGATTGACATTGTTGCTAAAGTTTGATTGACGATCCATACGATGACAATTGTCTAAAAGGACAGACTTTTTTACTGATGTTTGACAAATATTAGGTCTCAAATGCAATATATTTTGGTCTACATTCTGATCCATGAGCTTGGAAGAAGTTTCACTAGAAAATGGAACACCACATGAAAGAGTACTCAATGGGGAGCAATTTGGTACTTCTTGAATTAGGGTTTGTTCTTGAACATGATGATTGTTTTCTTGAATTTTTAGGGTATTTTCAAGATAGCCGAATTCTACGTTTTGATTGCCTTGTGTTGCAAGTAACGCAACGGCTAACCTCAGCAGTTCAAGGTCTACCATGGGTTGGATCCCTGACAAGCTCAAAATGGATGAAAGATCAAGTGGAGGTTTATGAGTGACTGGATCAATTCCCATTTGAACAAGTCTTTTCCTAATATGCGTGTTCCAATAGTTTTTTATCTCATTATCTGTTCTTCCAGGCAAACGAGATGCAATTGTTGACCATCTATTCAATAATCAAACACCAATGATTAGACAACACATTTTCAAAAGCATCTAAGTTCTAAACTATGAAGTCTAGAAGGATATTAAAAAAACCATCAATTAGAAGGTTTAGAACTTTGACTTACTTGTTGCCCAAGATACCATGAAGTTGAATGATGGTTTCTTCCTCGTCAAAAGAGAACTGGCCTCTTTTAATATCAGGTCGAAGATAATTCGTCCATCGTAACCTACAACTCTTTCCACATCTTTGAAGACCTATACATAGTCAAATAATACCGAAAACGTATTAAAACGGGAAACCCTTTATAACGTTATGTATAAACACAATCACATTCTTGGGAAAACATATAAGAAGTTGTCTACAACGGAACAAAACTTCTTAGTCAGGATCACAAGGTTCTCTTCTCTAGCGATTACAATTAAGAGAATATTCACAAAGAAAAACGTAACTCCGACGAATAATTTTGGGTTTAGGATTTGGGGTTAGACTCTGGTTCTGACATGTATATATATACTTTATAAGTACGGGTAGTAGATGACACACTAATGAAGAAATGTACCTGCATTCTTGGGGAGAGTTCTCCACTTTCCATAACCATTTTTGTGAATGTAATCAATGAGCTTTTGATCTTCTTCTATAGTCCATGGACCTTTTCTTAAACCACCATCTTTTTCAGAGTTGGGTGTTCTTCCCATGGTGATGGTATTACACTACTACAAATTACAAAATTAGCGACTGTATTAGCGACTGAAATACTCCCAAAATTATATCAATCTAATCTATCTTGGAGGGAAATATGGTTGTTTGTGGAATGGAAGTTGTACACATAAATATGGATGAAGAAAAATAAAAGTCAATGGATTGGATGGATAGCCGACCATTTTGTTATCTTCATGGCTACGTGTCTCTTCATGGACAAATGACACACATAGACTCTTTTTATAAAGATTTTTAGTAACATATAATGCTAGATAATCTTTAACACATTTATTATGACTTATTATTTAGTTTTTTGCAACATTTTTTTTGATTTTAGCTATAGTTTTCTACATGTCAAAACCATAACTTTCTTATATTGTAAGAAAGAACCTCATTTAGTCTAACGTTGTAAACTTTCTTTAAAGATATAAACTCTTAGTTAATAAGATTTATTCTTCTTTACTCACGATTTCTTCATAATCAATATTAATATATTAAAAACTATAAAAATTATGTTACTTCTAACAACGGAAATTTCATTAACGACTAGCAGGTTATGCCAGCGCGTTGCGAAGTCTTGGTTTTGAATAAAATTGATATCGAAATGTAGGAAAAATAATAATGTCGCTACACTATATTCAGAATTTTATAAAGCATTATATACTCAAAGTTATAAAAAAACCACCTTTTGACCCCACTCGGTTTTGTATGAAATTTGTATCAAATAATAAATAAAATTGTGTAGAAGGTACTACAAACTTTTACTCTTTTAATGTGTTTATCGTCTGAATATAAAAAAAACGAAAAAACAACAACAATAGTAATAATAAAGTAAAAATATATATACATATAAGATAATAGTACTATTCATCACCTACACTATTAATAATTTTATTAATTAAATTCTACTAGCAAACAATAACAAAGACGAAAGAAACTTAAATGTAAAATAGATCAGGGGAAGAAAATTATCTGATACATAAAACAATTATGTAACGGACTATGTTTCTTTTTCCCACTACCTTTGATCATCTACTTCTTCTGAGCATCTTTTAGAGACTATTTAAAGTGTATTATGTGATTCTCGTAATTCTTAAATGTTGTTTTTTAAACGAACGTAACGTGTCCCTATATATGCGTGTATGTGTTTACGTACGTATACATGTATTGCTGTAAGTATACATTTATACATGTATTTGTAGTTTAATTACAAGGTTTTTGGGCATGTTCCATTTCTTAATGTTTGGTTTTCTAAGAGACACGAAGGGTCGCAGCCACAGAAATCGTTTTCCGGCGGGAGTGGGCGGTGGAGGTGGTCTAAAATGTCGTAGTATAATACATCATCCGCCGCCATAAAATAGCCACGTACCCATTTTAGTCAATTAATTATTAATTAAATTCACGGGTTTCTACAGTAAGTTATTTATTTATTTATTTCAAACATATCTAATTATTATACGTTTATCATATACACGTCATGAATAGCTCATTTTGTCAATCTGGCTTAAGATCACGGGGTCGTATATCTAATTGATGAGTTGATAGTTTTTGAGTTGACGGGTTAAATTATGAAACTCGAACACGACTTGTATAGTTTTTCATGTTGTGTTCGGTTCATATTTTAGGTTGGCATGTTTAATGTTCCTTTATGAATCTATACTCTATAATAAATAAATGTTTTGGTTAAATAAATTTTTTCGTCTCTCTCATATTAATTGCACAAATTTTTCTTAATTGTTTTTTAATAATTTTTTGTTTTTCGTCTCTCTTCTATTAAATAATAATGATTTTTATAATTATTTTATAAAATGTTTTTTATTTAAAAAAATATAGGTTTGTTTATAAAACATTTTTAGAAATTGAACATTTTTGCATTTTTTATAAAACATTTTTAAAAGATAACTATATGACGTTTCTAAAATTTGTATTAAAAAATATGTAATATGTCATAAATATGTAATATGTAAATATTTATTATTAAGTATATAAAATAGCATTTATTCATTGTATCTATTCAACCCGTGTAATACACGGGGTTTCTAACCTATTATGTAATAAATAAAGGTTTTTCGATCATGATGCGTGTCGCCTCCATATTTAATCTCCTCATTTCTTTTCTCACATCTCTCTTATTAAATACACCTCTATTTTTTAATAATAATATACTTAAAAAAATACTAATCTTTATATTAATAAATCTCCTGACATATTTTGACGAGTGTATGTGTTAACAGATTATATTGTATTACACGGGTTAATCCAACCCATGTAAAACACGAATTTAAAAAAAAATAATTTTTTTATTACTTGATATATAATATTATATTTATTGAACCCGTGTAATACACGAGATTTTAACCTAGTATGAGTCAGAGTAATATATAATGGCTTAGTAATGATTTAAATAACTAATTACTTTGGCTCAAATGAAGCTGGTTTGTAATTGGTGTTCTTTTAGTTGTGTTTGTTTCCTTATTTCTCGTACACAATTAACAAATTTGATTTTATGTATTTAACATGAGATTAGATGAAGCGAATGCAAATGATTGAGGAATAACTTAATGAGTAGTTAGAAGAAATGAATATAGGTTTTGGAACTGAAAAGGTGATAAACATTTCAAAAAGAAAATTAATTTCATTTTTGAAAAATAATATTTAGAGGGAAAAATTAAAAATCAATATATCAAACCTTAAATTTTAACACTTTTTATATAGTCTTCTCTAAAATCTAAGAGAGACATTTTAAGAAAAAAAAAATTAAACGGGTTAACACGTTAACTCATTTATTAAACATGTTTACATGTTAACCTATTTATTAAATAGGCCGTGTTTTGGTTAAGCCGTTTTATAAACAAGTCGTGTTCGGATTGACCTGTTTAATAAAATGAGTTATATTGTGTGTATATATATATATATATGTATGTATATATATATGTATATATATATATATAATGTATATCATGTTTTAGGTCATTTAAGAAATTGCCACATTTGATCCGTGTATCTAGATGTGCACATTTCGGGTATTATCAAGAACCGGTTCTGGTTCTGGTACCGGTTACGGGTATTCAAGGCGGGTATTTCAAGAATCTATTACAGGTATTCAAAAAACTTTGTTAAACATATAAATACATTAATTAAACATATAAATAACTAATTTAAAAAGTTCAATAACATTAAAACTTAAAATGTTACAAAATAGATAAATGTTTAAAACTTAAAGTCATAAAACATAGATAAATTATATAAAAAAACTAGATTGTTTTCAGAACCGGGTATGGTTTTAGGATTTAGGGTTAGAGGTGCACGTTTCGGGTATTCTCAAGAACCAGTTTCGGGTATGATCGGTTCCGGAAAACATGGTGTATTAGAAGGAACCAGTTCCGGATCCGGTTCTTGGATAAAAAACCGTAACCTAAGTACCCGGTTCCAAGTATTGAAAAGAGGGAGCAGTAGATCGTCGATGGAAAAGCCATGTCAGTAAACTTCTATTGGGGTTCCGGGTATTTTGTCGGGTTCGGTCCGGTTCCGGGTTTTTTCACCTCATATATCCAATATCAAACTACTTTGGGTAATATTTGAACTGTTATAAGATGAGCATGGCATGGACAAGTAGAGGTGTACAAATCGGTTTTTTAACCCAAACCGGTTCAATCCGAACCGAACCGGTTTGGTTAACGAAAAGTCAAATCGGTTTAGCCCTAAACCTGTTCGGGTCAAACCGGTTTCGGAGGTGAAAAATGTCTAACTGGTCAAACCGGTTAGGGTTGGTTACAAACCGGTTTGCCGGTTTAAACCGGTTTTTATTAAAAAAAATTCAAATAAATTTTATATTTTTAATATAAAATCAAAAAAAATATGACAAATATAAAACATAAAGTTCGATGTTTATTTATATTTGAAAAGTTCGGAAATTAAAAAACATGACAAGATAAAATTATAAAATTCTAAAACATTACAAATGACAATATATATTTTTATTTTTTGGAATATTGATTGATTATTCTTGTGCGTTGTCTTCGGAACTGGGGCTTCGTAGCCTTGCATCTTCGGCTAGTTCTTCATCGGTGACTGGTTCGGATATTCCAAGATCAACCTCGTTGTTGTGTATGATTTCTTCGGTTTGAATTTCGTCTTCGAGAGAAGTTTGGTCTTGTATCCTATCCATCGCATCCAAATGGTCCTTCAAGCAAATGCACATTTCCATCGCTAGAGGGGTGAGTCTAGTCCTTCGTATCGATAAGACTCTGCCACTAAAAGAAAACGCAGATTCCAAAGCTACCGTGGAAGCTTGGACGGTTAGTACATCACGGGCCATGGCGGAAAGAATCGGAAACGAAGCTTCATTTTTTTTTCCACCAAGCCAAAATATCAAACTCCTCAAAAACAGTAGGAGGCATAAACGCTAAAAAGTTTGTGCCAATATACCTTCCGAGTTCGCTACTCGGTGTGGTACCTCGAGCCCGTTTATTAAATTCATTTAACATTTCGTTATATAAATTCAAATTAACATCTCTCGAGCTACCACTTGATGATGTACCCATTGTATCATCTGGAGTCGGAGTTGTACCATATTTATGTAAATAAACATCAAATAAATCTTGTAAACATTTGTTAAATATGTTTTTGTGACTTGTGCAAAATGGATGTCTTCACTATCCAAATTCAAAGCGTAAGTAATTCTATCAATCAAAGTTTCAACCCCGTAAACATTTATGGTAGGGTTTAACGCGGCGGCACAAGTTATAACGGGAGGCATTTCTTTAAAATATTTCACTAATTTTTCTTTCATCGGTTCTATCATTTTTATAAAAAGAGGGCTTTTATTTTCAAGTTCATACAATTTGTTAGCCATTAAATATATTTGTTTTAGAGTTAATGGACTTGTGAGATAATAAACACTGAATAAAAAAGTGGTGGCGGTTTTGAAAACTTCAAGCAATTCGGTTACGTCTTTTAAAATGTCCCAACTCGTAGAAGGAAACTTTAGAATTTTACGACGAGGTTTTGAGGCAAGCATTTCATGAAATATTTCTAAAGTTTCTCTTTGTCGTAAAGCGCTATAAAACATAGTATAAGTCGAGTTCCATCTTGTCTCGACGTCCCAATTCGGACCCAAGCAAAGATTATTCGTTTCACGACAAAATCTAATATAATCATGCTATCTTTTTTTGTTACTGAAAATATCTTTAAACATTAGTCGAAAAGTATATGTTAAGTTTGAAACCTCTTCAATTGCAAGCCCGGCTTGCACCGCCAAGTTAATGATGTGTGCGACACATCGACTATGGAAAAAAACGCCGTTGCAAACCGGTTTATATTTAATTTTTAGTTTTTGAACCACATTTGTATTATTAGATGCATTGTCAAAAGACATTGAAAAAAGTTTATTTTGTAATTTAAATTCGGTTATAACACCATCTAATATATAAAATAAATTTTCGCCAGTGTGTGGATATTCAAACAAGTCAAACGTGATTGTACGTTTAATCATTTGCCACGTTTTAGGATCAACCCAATGCGCGGTAACGCAAAGGTACGAATCTGGTATGTCATGTGGAGCCGACCAAACATCGGTGGTTAAGTTTACACCGGTTTCCAAATTTTTAAAACCCAAAATTAATTCTTTTTTTTTTTTGCTTTTTTCCACATTTTTATACAATCTCGTCTAAGGGTTGTACGACTTACTTGATGATAACGTGGTTGGAGTGTCTCTTGAATCATCCTTGTCAAGCGCGGATTGTCAAAGTGGTTGAACGACAATCCTTCTTGAATCACTAACCTCGCCATTCGATCTCGAACAATATTTGGATCAAAGTTCCAAATTCCTCCTTCGCTTGTCATCGAGGCTTGACCTTCACTTGGAATTCCCTTCAAGGACGGGCAATATTTTTCCATATGCGTTTTCAAACTAGTGTTTGAATCTTTCCCCAAAAAAGCACCACACATCTTGCACCGAGCACGTTCCTTCCCGTTTGACAACAAACATAGATCGTAATTGCACCAAATTGCCGGATTTCTCGTTGTTGCTTGAATTTCCACAACGGTAACTTCGTTTGAGGAACCACCAACACCAAAACTTGCCATGCTTTTTTTTTAGAGTTTAGAGAGCGTTTTTGAGCGTTTAAAGAGAGGTTTTAGAGATTAGAGAGTGTAGAAAGAGGTGTGATTAAACCTAAACACCCCCACCTATTTATAGTGAATTATAGGTGAAAAAAGGCAAAAAAAAAAGGTCAAATTCGACCTTAACGGCAAGATTTTTCAGCCGGTTTTTCGCACCGGTTCACACAAACCGGTCCCCAACCCGATCACCTCCAGAATGCTTCAAACCGGCGGTTTTAGCCTAACCCGAACCGGTTTGCTCCAAACCGGTTTATCCCAAACCGGTTTGCCTGTTTGGACCGGGTAAAAAAACCGGTTTTTTTGAATTTGCAGTTTTGTGAGAAAGAGTTATATATAACAAATAATGAAGATTTAAGAATTATAAAACCATCTTTTAATATAAGATATAATCGAAATTTTCTTATGATTTAGTAAGTTTTAATAAAATACTAGAATAAAATTTAGATATTTAATTAATAAAAATCATTATCATTTACTATGAGAAAGAGTTATTTAATATGACAAATAGGCGGAAAACAAATATATATATTTCTCGACATGTGATAATCAAAATTACTTTACACCTTTAACTAGTATGACAGTTACTTTGACTCAACTTAATGTGTAGGTTACTAAAGTAGCATATATATAAAGGCGTATTTGTCATGTGTTAAAAAACTTTGATATATTTATAATAAACTCTCATTTGAGTTTCATCTAAATGTTTACTAAAACGTATCTAGTGTATTTTTTTTGTTTCTATACTGCTTCAAGTACCACCACATATCAAAGAACTTTCACTTATGTGCATATCCATCGGTAATCCCTATGAGAAGGTGGAGGCGGTCAGTAATGATCCACGAGGAAATTAGGCATGGGTAAAGAATGACATCACTAACAGATAGCCAACATAAGTTTTATCGACGGATCACCAAAGGATATTACCGTCAAACCACCCTAGTATTATCACCGACGAATGTTTTATCAATAGATAAGCGATAATCTACCATCAATAGATCGCCAACAATTTTGTTCACCTGTGATTGCTAGTTTTTATAACATTAAATAGAAAATGTTGTTGATACTTATAAAATGAAATAACATGTAATAATAAAATCATTATAATAAAAAATATGTAATAATATATAAAAATATTTTCATACTATAAGAAACTATCTAGCTAAGTAGAGACGAGAGAGTCCTCGGGTGGTGGCACTCCTAACACATGTTAGCGTATAAACTAATAAACTACTAATTCAGTTAATCTTCAGTTCGATTTCGTTCAACATCTAGCCTCAGTGAAACATTTCTTCGAAATGCTTGCTGAACTCCAGTTGTGCCCTGCATTGCTGCCTTATGTGGTAGGGTATTCACGATTTAATTTAAAACCGTAAAACTGCCCAAACTAGTCATCGGTTTGGTTTCACGGTTGTTTTTTTTCTTAGATTTTCAAGTCGATCGGTTTCAAAAGTTTCAAACCATAGTGAACGGTTTGGTTTACGGTCTACACCGAAAACCAGCCGTATAAAGCAAACCGGACCATTGTATAAAATATATTTCAATTCCTTTTAGATATGTTTAAATTTAACCCCTTAAATTTAAAACTTTTAAAATCCCGCTTCACTTTTCAAGTTTTCACTTCCGTTAACCTAATTCTTTCAAACTAGCATCGAACTCATCTCCAATCGACCATCGATCGAATTGATTTCATCCATCTCCAATCGACTCCAAGTTACCATTCAACTTCCATTTTCTGTTAAATAGTGTTTTTGTTTGTTATCTTTCTCCTACAACCCTCACACTTTCAAAACCCTAACTGCAGATGGCTGAAATTTGGAGAAAATTTGATGTCGAGAAGCTCATCTCATACAGCGACGATCTGGTCCAGTTTTTGAAAAACGAAAAAGACATCAATTACCTGAAGCATTGCGTTGAACACTCCGACGGACTCCGATCCCGTTGCCGTTCTGATCATGCTGGAGTTCAGAATTCTCTTGAAGGTAACTAGTTTCATCATCAGTTTTAAATTGTGGACTGTTGGAAACAGTTAATTCATTAGTCAATTGATGCGACAGGTTATTATAAGAAGATAGACATGTGCAAGCAAAAAACAGAAGTTGCAAATGCTGAAGTGGCTTCAGATCCAGAGATTCAGAAAGAATTGGATGAGGAGATTCAGAGAGAGGCAATGCTACGAGAGGACCTTAGATAAGTGTTTACTTAACACGGAGTTGTTTTACACGAGTTGAATAAATGAAATATTAAATGATTAGTAACGAAGATTTAGGAATTATAAACTAAATATTATATAGTAACCGTTGGCCATTTGGTGCAATGACAGACCCAAGACTTCCTATAGTGGAGGTCTTGGGTTCGAATCCTGGCCACATCAAAAAAGGGGGTTTGTGTCCAACTTAGGGGTTTACCTAGTTGGGGGTTACTCCTAGGGTGGGCTGCCCTGGATGTTCTAGGTGTTGCCCTGGAGAAATCCAATTATCCTAGAATATCTAGGTGGTGTCGTTCAAAAAAAATATATTAACTAAGATTTGCTAGTTTCATCCAAAAAGTTATTTTTTCTATAGTGTTCCTTGTGGTTTACAAAACTTGCTATTTCATTCAACTAGTTAACTCCATTCATATATATATAAAAAGAAATATATTGATGGAGTTAAGTGATTGGACACAATTACCCCTCATTTAACGTTAAAATATGGATGGAGTTAAGTGATTGGATGAAAATGACAACTTTTGTAATCCACAATGATACACAGAAGAAAATTAAACTTTTTGGATGAAACTGGCAAAAATGTCTAAACCACAGGGACGAAAATGAAAGTTTACTGTAAAGGAAATATTAAATAGTTAGTAAAGAAATATTAAATAGTTAGTAACGAAGAAAAAGTAAAGGGGAAAATTTTTTCTGGGCTCACAGAATTGTTACTTATTTATTAGGTATAGATGTTTTTAATTACTGATTATTTGTCAATATCATATACACAGCCATT
The DNA here is from genome assembly GCA_023525975.1 of Smallanthus sonchifolius. Classification (NCBI taxonomy): domain Eukaryota; kingdom Viridiplantae; phylum Streptophyta; class Magnoliopsida; order Asterales; family Asteraceae; genus Smallanthus; species Smallanthus sonchifolius. The sequence goes on from CM042029.1 coordinate 73,276,129, forward strand.
ACCAGTCAAATTAAAGGCCTTGAAGAGCAAACAAGTTTTATTGAAGAGAGAAGGCAATTTCTGAAGAAACTCCAACAAGATGAAATGAAGACACTGTAAGTCCATACTCAAACTTGAATGTCAACACTTTTTTTCATCATTTTATTGTGATTTAAAGAATGCTAATGTTAAGAAACCATTTATGTAAGAAATAAATATGAAATAATGTATGTTGAATAATACCAACATTTTCAATTGTTTTATATATTAACTAACAGAAGCCAGTTAGGCAGTTGCTCAAAGCAAGTCTGGTTTGAGCGGTTCATGCCTTAAAGAGGAGTGAGATGAAATATAACTCTAAGATGATGTTTATTTTGTCTTTAAAGTTCCTTGTTTTGTTTCAACTAAGGTGTCATAACATGCATAGTTAAATGATCTACCATTTATCACTGCAATCTGATTTTGGAGAGTTGTTGGGTATTTCCTATTTAATTACCTCTTTCTGTTCATAATATACCAATAGTGCTTGCATATACTTTGGTCCTAGTCATACTCATTCCTGATATATTTGCCTAAGCCTGGCAAAATGGGCGGGTTGGGTCAGGCTAGGTAACGGATCATAATGAGTTTGGTTAAAAGGGCTGATATAAAAACATGACACGGGTTTGGGTTAAAACGGGCTGATTTAGAAAAGTATCAATTTGATTCAAAGTCAAGTCAAAACTGGCCTTGTAAAACAGCAAATAAAACAAAATACAAATTACAGTTCAATTTTCAAGAAATTTGATGTGAATTTCCAATGTTTCATTGTTATCTTGTTAGGCATATTATTGAGTATTGCATGTATTTTGTAATGGAGAGGTATGATTTATGTATTTTTTCTTTTTCACAGGATGGAACTCTCAATGTATGCATCTGTAACAAGCATCATCCCTGACTTAAATGAGCAGTCCAAGATATCTGGGCGTACGTGCTTACTCACTTTGCTTTGTCATTTTATTCAATACGTATGTTGTATGTTGTTTAGTTTCACAGTGTGAAACTTTACAGTACTAACATATTTTTCTGGTCCAACTGGACTTTTTTTGAGTTGGGGGTCTCCCTGGAAGCAACCTTTCTATCCTTAGGGATAGAGGTATGGTTTGCTTACATCCCATACTCCTCAGACCCTATCAATAACCTTGCTATTGGCGGGATTGTACTAGGTTCGGTTGTTGTTGTCTTTGTCATTTTACAACTACTTGAGATTTTAAACTTGTTTAATTTCACCACCCATCACAGGTATTGTTGATAAAGAGAAGAGGGTAGTTGAAAATTTTGAGTTCAAATCCCAGGAGATGAGTGATTCTGATACTTGCAATGCAATCTGGAAGATGATAAATCACTGTTAGAAGCCTTTCTATCCTATTGTATGATTTCTATGACTGTTACTTTGATTTGATTATTGTTAATGGATGCTCTAACTGGTCTTAGAATATTAACATGAACATGTTGAGACCAGATAAAAATGAGCTAAATGATTTTTAACAAAATATTTCTTTCACATACATTTTTAAACGCTCTCTAAATGATTAAACATTTTTCATATTTGAAGTTAAAATCATATAATATAAAGAGAAGAAGTGTTGAGAGAGCCAAACTATACCATTTATTTTAAATACCTATATGTATTAGGCTATCAAGTGCGCCCCTAGGGCGTCACGTCACTGCCACTTTAACGACACATAATTATCCACTCCCATCACACCACTATTAGGCGCCCAACCGTGAACCACGATAGCCGGCGAGTATATTTGTAGAGAAGATTGATGGTTTCTATTAATATTAGGGAAAAGTTTTAAAAGTCATCTTTACTTTCTTTCAAGAGAATATCAATAATCTTATCAAAATTAAGGATAAACTTATACGGTGTTATCTCTACCTTTTATATACAAAATAGTTAAAGACAACTATTGTTATAGATCAAAAAGTGGTGGATATAAGATTGATTAATTTCAACCTTAATCTGTGAAGCTTAATCGATGAGTCTTTTAACTTTTAAGCTACTCATTATCTTCTATAACCTACAAGTATTTAAGTCTAATATTTTGTTAAAATATAGTTTTATAAAAGATGGTGAACAAGTAAAATTAAATACTTTTGAGCATTCTCAACACACTCTCCATACACATCCTCATCCTCACCGCTCCATCTCATCCCTATATCCTATCCTATCCTTGTATTTTTAAGGAATACTAAATTTAATCCTTATATTTAAGGATTCACTATCTATCATCCTAACACTTTTAGTTTAAATATCTAATTTCTTATTTTATTTATAAAACAACATAACTTATGTTTCTAACTTTTTTTTAACTATTTATTATATTTTTTTTAGAAAATTACAGCTGTTAATTTAAAATTTAAATGTTTTGATGCTTAATTTTTATTTAAAATCTTCAAAAGTTTATGAACATTACGATATTTAGATTTATTACATTTATAAACTTAATTCTTAGATTTTTTTTTTTTGTAAATCGAACTGTAATATAGAGAGATAGGGATGGAAAATTTGACTTTGAAGGTCTTTTATAAAGTTAGAAATACATTTAAGAAATAATTATATTTATTTAGTTAAATTATAAAGGTAAAAGATATAGAATCCGATGCTCATCCATCCAAAATATGACAAATGAATTAATTAATTTGTTTCATATGTATTTACTTTTATAATTTTTTCGGTCTTGTTTGATTGAGTAACCCTTCAAATCATATTTGAAAATGAAACTCGTACAAAAGTCAACGAAGTTCAGGGTTTGACGTATTCAAATCCATACGTAGTCGTTTCAACAGTGGAAACAAACACACGACACGTGGGACCATCATTATGAATAATCTATACTAATAATATCCAGCAACTATAAAGCTACTTTATGCTCTAATATTCACTTTACACCCCTCAACTATTTACGGTAAGCAAATTTATCCATTACGTTTTTTTAACTCAAATACGTTTTTTAACTCAAAATTATGCCACACTACCATAAATTCCAGCTATATCCACCACTTCTAATGTGTTGGGGTAGAATCTCAAGAACTCGTAAATACTTAAAAAATCATCAGAACTTTAGTTAAAAGAATCAAAATAATTGTTTTTACTACCTTTATTATTAATAAAGGTAGTAATCGTTGTGCACTACTGATTACTACCTTTATTATTAAAATACAATTAATTCTTCTCTCATCTTTAAATTATTCTTACAAAATTTGAACACACGTGTAAATACTAAAAACTTACATATGTGTAAATGATAAATTTACACATTTGTATATTTTTTAATACACGAATACATGTAAATTTACATATATAAATTTATTTTTATGTTGTATTCTAATAATAAATATAGCAAAAACAAAAAAAATGATTTTTGATTGGTTTTGTCGTAAATTCTTGCAAATTTTCGTAACATTTAGAAGTTCTCATATGATTCGTCCTATATATATAATTTATATATATAGTCAACGAAGAGATATCTGGTTAAACCTCTTCGCTATTAAGGAAAAAAAGGACGCACGTGTGTGTAGGAGTCGAGTCAAATAAGAAGTAACTTTTGTGTGAGAAGTGTGCGAAGTAATTCTATACTTTTGATCAAGACAAATTAATGGTTAAAATAAGGCGGATGACAATTTTGTAATTAAATGGGCGTACCAGGACAAAAAGAAAAAGTCTCCATCATTTGACTTTTTATCTAGTTCTATCATTTGTATTAAACCCACATAATTTTTATATATTTTATTATTTAAAAGAAAAACTATACCATAAATCAAAAATTTTATTCTCTTTCACTTGAGTATAACATTGTTAGGGGGGACAGAGTGGAGGCACGGGTTGGGTATGGGTTCCACGGGTTGGACAGGTAACACCGCCGCAACCAATGCGGGCTTCGCACCGGCTTGTAAGCACGGGTATAATAACCCGTTGATAATGTAGCGTTTGTGGGGTGGAAAAAAAATTAATTTTTCACCTATAAATATACATTTTACACAAATATTTTTTTACACTTTCTTTCAATCCCATTCATATTCTAAAAAAATGGATTCATACTCCTCCAAAAAATATCGTCCTAAAGTGCGTGCCTCTTGATATGCCATCATTTATACATGTTTTACATGCACAATTATCCCTATAAATAGCACAAATTATAGACAATATGATAAGATATGATACTTAATCCACTTATTTGTGTTACAACAGGATAATTAAGCCTCGCATATAAAAACATGAAGAAAACACCAAAAAACAAGGCAAAATTAGCATTCGAAAGCCAATTGAACGAAACCGGATACACGAAGTCAATCAAGAAGTCAAAAAGTCAACAGGGACCAAAATATGGCAATGCACGGCCGTGCATTGGGATGCACGGTCATGCAAACCTAACTTGGGTCCATGTACATTCCTGCTCTGCCATATTTCCTCACGTGAAATAGATGTGTGCTTTGCATGACCGTGCATCCCAATGCACGGCCGTGCATTACCAAATTCTGAGTCTATAAATAGTAAGCTCATTCTAGTGTTTTAGGTGTCCAAGATCAAGAGTAGGGAAGGCCTTAGTGCTCTGCTAAGAGCCGAAACTCTCTCGATTTTGGTCCATTTAGCTTTTTCTTTTTCTTTTCTTTTCTAAGTCTTGTAATATGAACTTATTCTTCTCATTCGAGTGAAACAAGAGGCAACCTATACCCACTCTCCCTTGGTGTTGGAATACTTCCACACATTATCTAAGGGTTAGTGGGGTCACTTGTATGGTCATTCATGGCTAGTCCTCTTGTGTTGCTCGAATTGGTTGAACTTTAATTAATTAATGAAGTATTTTTAGTAAGTTATGTTTTCTTTCCCATGAAGTATTTTGAAAGGGTTAGTACTAGTAACTATGACCAACCTTACTTTAAATACAACATTAATTAACAATGGATAACAACCAGAGTAACACCTTAAACATAATAATAGTTCTAATTACATTTCTTAACTTTTTATTTTTCTTTTTAAACAAAACCCATTTTCCAACTTATTATTCTAGTCAGACAATAGCGAGGGTTGAGTACGGGATCCGTGTCCATGGTTCGATACTTGGTTCTTACATAAATTATATTACGCTGCGATAGATACATTTGTCTATTGTGTGTGTTTTAAGTTAAAGTAGTTATCATTTTATAAATTTAAAACCTGATCTTGTGAAATCATCTTAAAAATATATTTATTTATATTGAAACAAACACATCACCTCTCAACCGCAAAACCCTCGTTCAAGTCAACAGCAACGACCTCGTTCAAGTCAACCTCGGGCATCTCATCCGCAACCGCAATACCAAAACCAACCGTTTCAATACCAAAACCTGACGATATCCCTGAACCTTTTCTTTCGACCGTACTCCAACATAAACGAGAAATTGCGGCAAAATACAATTGGCCGTGTAATTTTTAGGTTATTTTAGTTTTTTTTTTATTTTTGATGTTTCACGTTTTTTTCTTTTTATTGTTTTTAAATTTTAGGTTTTTAATATGTATCATTTTTATTTTTATTTAATGAAATGTGGTTTTTTTATGTTTTTAATGAAATAATAAGAAAAATCCAAGGGCTTATTGGTTCTACACCCTCCTCTTAGGGTTGAAATGACATGACACATTTTAATTAGATAAAATAAAAGGGTTCTAATGGTTTTTTGTTTACACTCCCTTCACCCTTATATAATTTTTTCTGAAAGACAATTACTTTAAAAGTTTGTTATAGTGTGAACTAGGTTAGATTTTCGTGTATTACACGAGTTGAATAAATGTAATGCTATATACTAAGTGATGAAAATTTATGTCTTTAAAAACCTATGTATTACACCAGTTGAATAAACCCGTGTATTACACATATAATATAAATTGTTAACACATACGCGCTTCAAAATATGTCTTTAAAAATCTATTTTGACGTAACAGTTATAAATTTTGTTAAGTTAATTTTTAAAATATTTTTTTCTAGTCGGGGATTATTTTTTTTATAAAATTGATAAATGTTTTTTCATATTAAATTCATTTAGTTAATGTATAATAATTATTATCCATAATCAAATATTTAGTATCCATAATTAGATTAATATTTAATAGGAGAGAGGCGGGAAAAATATGATAAAAATAAATATGGAGACGGAAAACCTTTATTTATTATATAGTATAGATAGTTATATATAACTGTGTTGCATTATTGTTTTAAACTCTAGCCATATGTTTGTTTAAGTTATACAAGAAACATATTAACTTTATTTCTCACCTTTTTGTCTTAAACTTGAAATTTAGTTAATTATTAGAGCATTCCCATCAATTTTCTGTAATTACACTAAAAATTACTACTTTTTCTATCTTCTTTTCAATTAAATAATACTTTTTATATACATTTATCATTACATTTTCTTTCTCCTCTACTCACAACACTTTCAAAAAATATTAAAAAATTTATACAGATGAACAGTTTTTTCTTCAAATATACAAAAAAAATTATATATTTTCTCTCCTCTCTACTTTAAACCACTTCTTAAAATATAGAAAACCCTACTCATAAATATATTAAGAACCTGTTGTTAATGCACTTAATTCAAAGTTTGACTTATTCCAACACTTTAGTCAATAATGACATAAATATATTACCACAATTTCAATAAAATATCAAACACTTTCATTTTATAAATTTAATAATAACATTTTTGAATATTTTAATACAATAAAAAAGTAAAATATGCTACAAACTTTTTCATCAATTGTAGAGATTTCAAAATTCAAAAAACAAACCTAAGGTGTCCAATTTAACAAGCAAATCAACGTAGAGGGGTGCAAAAGGAAACATTTTATGAGAGAGCTTTTATTTACAAAACTGAAAACACGCTTCTGTTTTATCTGATTGACCGGAGATGGCCATCGTTGACGATAGACATTCGTCGGACGGCGGTAGCGGTGGCAGCAGCAAAGTTTGGGGATTATTTAAGCTACCGTTTCGGAGCACGAATAGCAGTACACCGCATACAACTTCCTCGTCTTCGTATCAAATTGAAGGATACAACGCTCATAACACCACCACGAACACCAATAACCATAGCTCCAGCTCCGTCTCATCCGTGGCTAGATCTCTGCTTCCAACACGACGTCGTCTCCGACTTGATCCGCGGGATAAGCTCTACTTCCCCTGTAAGAACACTCACGTTTACTACTGCTCCTTTTGCTCCGATAACTACTCATATTTTAGTGTATTAGTTGTTCTACATCTGTCCTCGGTTTATTTGTGTTTAACTCGATGAGATCTACTTGAATTTGTTAATTGATTTGAAATTTTCTGTTGTGACTTGAAAATAGCTAAATCTAGCCACATTACCTCTTGAATTTTATGATTGTTGAGAGTACTCGTAGCTAGTTTGATGATACTGATTTGTTTCTTCCTGTAGTGCCTATCGATTCTATCAGCAAGAGGTAGATTTGTTTGCCTAATTCTGATTGATGTAACTAGGTTAGGAATCCTGCTTTTGATAGATTTACTATACTTTAGATGTGAAGTTTTTTAAACAAAAGAAGTTATTGATGAAGCAAATGCTAGATTAGCAGATTAGTTGAAATTAGATGACATCATTAGCATGTGTGATTGTTAGGAGTACTCATCATAGCTAATTCGATGATGCTGATTTGTTTCTTCCTGTAGCGACTATCAGTTCGATCGGCAACAGGTAGATTTGTTTGCCTAATTCTGATTGATGTAACTAGGTTATGATTCCTGCTTTTAATGGATTTGCAGTACTTGTATTGTGAAGGCTTTCAAACAGAAGAAATTATTAATGAGGCACATGTTAGACTTAGATTAGCAGATTAGTTGAAGTTGGATGAGATCATTAGCCATTGTGTTAATTAGTAGTCGTGGATGAGCATGTAAGAAACAATAAAAATGAAGATCAAATGTACATCTGCCCCAAGTTCATTAGTCTTTCTTTGGACACAGGTTTAGGCTGATGTGTTAGGTGGTGAATATTTGGGCAAGGTTCATGGTTATAACAATGTGGTCTTTTACCATGTTTAGTAAGAGGAAAATTCAAACTCAGCCAAGCATCAAATAGAACCAATATGGACTACGACCTATAGGTTTTAGTTATAGTCTAGGAAATTCAAGAAATTGTGACTATTATTGAAAGAAAAATACAGTAAACTTTAGAATCAAAATCAACACAAAGAAAAATGGAAAGATGAAGTGTGCTGACAAATAAGACAACAAAGAGGTACAATAATTCATATGAAGAAGATACATACAGAATGGAACCAGGGACAATTTTCCTTAAAAATAAAAACTTTAAAGTTAAACCTTCCTTGACATGAAATTTGCCCAACTTTTCCTTCACTGGGAATCTTTCCGGTTAAATACCAATTTGCCTCTATTGTAGTGATTACAACATATTTGTGGTTTTGACTTTGGTCAATAAGATTGAGTTTAATTTGAAAACAAAGAGTTAGTTTAACATACATTTGTTTTATATTGTAATGAATCATGATAGAATGTTATTTTTTGTTCTTTATTAGCAGCTTGGTTTTAAAAAGCGCGAGGCGCTTAGATCATGACAGTTTTTGCATATGCTAGGCGTTCGGCATTAGAAAAATACTAATAAATTAATTATATATGACAGTTTTTAAATTGTTAATACTTAAGCATAAAAACATACTTATACCAAACTTAAACATATTTAAAACATCTTGGGTACCATACTTTGTAGCCGGGTTAGATGATACGGATGTAGAAGAGGGGTTGCTTGAACCTGAAGCCATTCTGATTTCTAGAACAGAACAACCGAAAACAGAAAACAGAATTGGGAAGTAGTTAGCAACTGAAAACAGAATACACAATTGAAAAAGTTTCTGAAAACAGCAATTGCAGAAAACATAAATCAATATACCAGTGAACAGATGCTTACACTAATCCAGAAAACAATGCTAATGCAAAAAACAGGTCAAAAGGCTAAGGAATAAAGGAAAAATGAAGAACTGAAGTACTGAACACTGACGGTTAACAGGAAACTTCTAATTAAAGATCAATTACCAACCCAACGATCAAAAAATATGAAATTGAAAGATAATACTAGTTATAAATTGATATATGATTTTTCTGCAACAGTAACCTTTTTTTTGCAACGGTAATATTTGAAAATTCCTACCATTGGCAAGAATTGCCCCCTCCAACACTTCATGCTTCAGGCTCTGAAGCGCTGCTCAGGGTTGCTTCATGGGAGTGCTCCGCCTCACCACTGCCAAATCTCTGGGACAAGAAATTTACAAGTACATGATTAAGACCAATTGGGCCCCAACCCTAATCTGTGCAGGAAGACCCTTACCGGATGGCTCGTCTAAGCCTCCATACACAACACGATGCGTGATGCACCGTGCACGATGCACGCACATCACGTATGCGATGCGTTCTTATTAAAAGAATACTAAAAATCAATTATACATGACAGTTTTTATATGGTTAATACTTAAACATTAAAACATTATGCGAGGGACCCCATTATGCGCGCATCCCCGCATCAAGCACGCATCATGGAATCGCAATGCATCAAGCGTGGCGATGCGTTCTCTTCAGGGCATCAAGCGCATTATGCACACATTTTAAAACCAAGGGTCCTACGAGCGTCGTCCTGTCAGGCTATCATGGGCTCATCAGGTGAGTGGTCCCAATTCCCGACCAGTGAGGTACCAGGAAATGCAAGCACTTCTGGCATACGCCTTTCCTTAATCGTTGAGGCACTCCCAAAACGGGGAAACCATACGTTTAAGCACGCTTCCATGTAGATCCAATCTTTTAAACATTTGGCACGTCACATAGTGCTCCTTTAAACTGACTTTATCCATTTTTTTTTCGCTTTTGGCTCACACGCTATTAGTTTGGTGCTTTTGTACCTTTTAAGTAAACTATGGTATGACTTGAAAATATATATATTTTTTTTCTTTATCTATTTGGTTAGTAAATATATGCTCTATTTTTATCTTTTAACTTTCTAGATGAACCTGGTAAGCAAGTTCAAAGTGCTATTAAGATCAAAAACACCAGCAAGTCTCATGTAGCTTTCAAGGTATGATCATAAACTTATTAAAGCTTGCTAATAGTTTGAATATTCTTGTATTTAGTTGTACAGGTCTAATGTCCAGGTTTTACTTTGTAAACTAATTCCTTTTTGAAACTTAAACCCGGCTTTAGCATTAATGCCTCCATTTTTTTTTGAAAGGCTAACTTCATATTAATGCCTCCATTTAATAAATATTTTTTTTTGTTTTGCTAAAGTTTCAAACAACCGCGCCAAAAAGCTGCTTCATGCGTCCTCCTGGTGCTATTCTTTCTCCTGGCGAGACTATTATTGCAACCGGTAATAACATTTGTTTACATGTTTTTTAAAGGTTATAAATATCAAACATTCTAACAAGAAGGTTTGTTTTGTTTGGCAGATATAGTACGATTCAGTGAATTTAATTTATATGTGTGTGTATATATGTTAAATTTAGCCTCTTTCTATGATTATTTCTTATGGAGTTTCATCTTTCGTTTTGATAGTTTTTAAGTTCGTGGAGCCTCCAGAGAACAATGAAAGATCAATGGATCTAAAGAGAAAGGTGAAATTCAAGATCATGAGCTTGAAAGTCAAAGGGATGATGGATTATGTACCTGAGCTAGTGAGTTATAAAACCTCCTTCAATAATTTTGTCTTTCTGAAATAATTATTAATTTACAAACATTTAATAATATTATTTTATTATATTTTAATGTTTTCTCATGCTGTTTTCTATTGAATATTTCATGTGGACTTAGTTTGATGAGCAGAAAGATCAAGTGGCAGTGGAACAGATATTGCAAGTCGTTTTTCTAGACGTGGAGCATCCTAGTCCCGTAAGTTAATTTTTTATGCATTGTTTTATATTAATACAAGTCATTTATAGTTACTGAAATTGAAAAAAATAATATTGAAGGCTCTGGAAAAACTGAAGCTACGGTTAGCCGAGGCAGAGGCTGCTCTTGAATCCCGCAAAAAACCTCCAGAGGAAATTGGGACCAAAATTGTTGGTGAAGGCCTTGTTATAGATGAATGGGTGAGATCTCATTATTTTGAGTTCTATAACTATAATATTCAGATTTTGATATGAATTTCTAAATAAAAACAATAAAATCGCATATGGGCTGGTGGGTTTTCAAGTTGGACTGATGAACCGAACATGACCCATATGTTTATTTGTCAAAAACATCAAAGCCTTAACCCAGACACACTTAAAAGCGTGTAACCCTAAAACGGCTATGTAACCCATTGATCTAAACGAGTCAAACGGTTGTAAATGGGTTGTAATCAAGTTGTAAATGGGTTAACGGGTCATTAGTGGGTTAAATAAGGGTTGTAAACGGGTTGGCAGATTGAATTTATATTTTATTTTTAATTTTGCATTCTAGTTTTAAATGGGTTGACCGGTCAACATGTTTACATAACCGGGTTAAAGGGTTGTAGATGGCTTGCTAATGTTCCCTTTGCAATTTTGTGCTTCTTGTAGAAAGAAAGAAGAGAGAGATACCTGGCCCGACAACAAGTTGAAGGTGTAGACTCCGTTTAATAACAAAAGAAGGTTGGTCGTTTCTTAACTGTACAACCAATCTTTTTAAATTCGTTTGTATCATTTCATGTCTAAGTGAATTAATTGGTGAACAAAATGGTTGGCACACGACAAATTGTGAAAACATGTTTACAATGTAAAAAGCATTTGTGAGTTGAGTCAATTCGAGTTATGTTTTAAGTTAAGAAACATGTCAAATAGGCTGAATGGGTCGAACACTTTCAAACTATACTTCTTAATGCAATAAACATTGTAAATTACTCGATAAATTAGAGTATTTCTGAAATAAAATTTTATAATCATAACTTGGACGAAAAAATGCTTCAAGTCAGCCCATGCCCAACCTGTGTTGGCTTGTACCAGAAATCAGTGGTTTTCACGGTTCGGTTTTGACAAAAATTCAGGAAACAACAAACCAAACCAGTTGGGTTGGGTGTATTGGCCGGACCGTCTCAGTTTTGCGGTTTGAACTTAACTCTTTACATATTTTTCCTCAAAATTCGTTAGTTTATGTTAAAAGTTTTAAAAAATTAAGATTATTCTTGAATATAATTCCAAAAAAATAAAATAAAAAAAGGGTAAATGGCCAGTTCTGTTTATAGAGCCGGTTTCAAGTTCCAAACTGTCATCTTAACTGTTAAACTGTCATCTTAACTGTTAAACTGTCAAAACCGAACCATGAACGTAACTGTATAATTCTCAAACCGGCCAACTTGGTTTGCTTTGGGCAGTTTGGTCGGTTTTAATGGTTTACGGACACCCTGAACAAAAATCACGTATTTTGATTGATGAATCGGTTGTTCTAAGGAATAACCAATGAGTACAACTTGTAAATATGAAATTACAACATAAACCAGAGCTGATGGGAGTTTATCTAGCTCATTATTGATTCAGATACTTGTTGACTACGTGTTACAAAACACTTGTTTTCCGGGCAATCAATTGGTCACAGTTCCGTCGACACAAACCCATTGACCCACGAAGATCGAAACACAGTTGATGTTAGGGTTAATTGCCAAAAACGACTCCAAACCCAACTTAAATGACTTGCTGATGGTGGTGCAGTCGTCTCCCGCTATAGCACCAATAACTTGGTTACATGTAACAACCGAATCTGGCTTCTGGAAACCTGTTTATAAAAAATGTTTAGAGACTTGTGTGTAAACCAGGGGTGTTCGTTATTTCTGTTTGAAACTGAAAACCTAGTCGAACCGAAACTGAAAACCTAGTCGAACCGAAACTGATTAAAACCGACTGAATTACAAGTTTGGTGTTTTGTTAATTCTAATTTGGTTTTTGGTTCGCTTTTAACTTCCTGAATTCGGTTCGGTTCGTTTTTCTTTTTTGACCAAATAAACAAAAAACCGAACCGATGAATATCGCTAGTGAAAACTGAACTATAAAAGGCTTTAAACTAAGGGTTTTTAGGATCCAATTTTGATGAGATTTCTAGCCAAACCGGTAACTACAATTTCAGAAAATGACAAAGCAAACAAGGTGGGTTGGCTGGGTCCACCAAACTGACCAAAAACAGTTAGTTTTGACGGTTTGGACCTTTCTGTTTTTCTCTCTTTTCAGAATCATTATTTGCATGGTTCATGAATTAACATATATAGAACACGAAACTAAAAATATACAAGAGAAGTTAACTCAGCAGGTTCCGAGACAACATAAACTGTCAACCAACCATTAAATCTTGTTTTTCAAAACTGAGGGTCAAACAGTATAACTGTCAATCTACTTTGATTTTTGTTAGATTGGTTTCAACGGTTTATCAACACCCATACATAAACACCTAAAATTTAACGACTTACCAATCATGGTCGATCGACTTTCTGCCAATACAACAAGCACTAGGTAAAGTGAAAGTATCGCGGCCATTTTCACAAACATGGAAGCCATGGTTCTAGGTTGTGGTTTCTTCTTTGGCACAAAGATGATAGCTTACTTGTGACACATGATCAGAGTTGTATTTATAGTGTAAGATTTTAAGATGAAACAAATAAATGTTTCGATAGCTTTAAGAAATCAAAAGGCAACCATCATATTGTAATATGAGAAGATGCAGACGGCCATTGCCGTAATTAGCCTTGTTATATGGGATTCTTGCCACCACAATCGGCAGATTTATTTGAAAAAAGGTCTATTTAAGTTTGTTTGATCTTTCGACTCACATAGTCTAATATAGCCAAGAGTCAGAGTGACACATAGTTATACTTATATGAGTTAATTGTACAGATAGTCTACGAGGTTACGTGCCGGTGATTTTAGTGTCATCTAGCTATGTTATGTAACTGGATTTACTTAATGAGTAAATGAGAAATCATATTGAAACATCAAAAAGTTGGTAAGTGTGAAGTACACACTTGTTTGATAATCTTATGATTTCTGGTGCTAAAGATACCTAGTTGTAGAGGTGCACAAATCGGTTTTCTCAAGAATCGGTTCCGGTTTTTACCGGTTTCGGTACTTACCAGTTTCGGTTCCAGGTCCGGTTCTTTGTTAAAAACAGGAACCTATGTACCCGGTTCTGGTTTTTCACGAACCGGTTCCGGTCCTTACCGGTTCCGGTTATTACCGGTTCCAGTAATTCAAGACGGGTATTTCAAGAATGTATTCCCGGGTATTCGAAAAACTTAGTTAAACATATAAATACATTAATTAAACATATAAATAACTAACTTAAAAAGCCTAATAATATTAAAAACTGAAAATATTACAAAATAGATAAATGTTTAAAACATAAACTCATAAAACATAGATAAATTATATAAAAAAACTAGATTGTCTGACTCGTTTGACTCATAAAACAATTTTTTCACTTTTAGTTTTAACCAATATAAGTTTTACCATTATTAAAATTTTAATCATATACGCGTCACGAATCTGCAAAACATAGGTGGACTAGTGTCACAAGACACAAGGGTAGAGGTGCACAAATTGGGTATTCTCAAGAACCGGTTCCGGTTTCAGGTCCGGTTCTTGGTTGAAAAACCGGAACCTATGTACCCGGTTCCGGTTTTTCAAGAATCGGTTTGGTTCCACAAGAACCGGTTTTCGGGAAGAACCGGTTCCGGTTTTTTTGTTCACCTCTACTTAGTTGTATCAAGGGGCGAAACCCACTTAACAATGGGGTTCGAGGCAGCGCCCCTGGTTAGCAGGGTCCTAGGGGTGGAAGTTGCCCCTGGCTGGCTTGAAATTTTTTGTTTTTACATGATTTCTTATGCATTGAAAAATTGATTTGGAAATAAAAAACTGCTAAATTTAGTCATTCGGACTAATTTTTGCACCCGGAGTAAATTTGCTCATCTTGGGTAAATGTATTCATCCGGATTAGATTTGGCCATGTTGACCAAATTGGTCATCTAGACCAAATTAAAACACCAGTTAATTTCCATATGATTGACGGTGTAATGGTTATCAAGCCAACAATCATGACGACTCATTGAATAGATTCACTCCTATATCTATGAGTTTTGGCCACTTTCATAAATATACAAAATTTTAACAGTTTTTCCCATTTTTATTCTTGTAATATTTGATTCTTGTGATCGAGTATTCATGTATACTCAAAATAATTCAATCCGAAAGTAAACTCTCATGTTATCAGAGAATCCCGGTCATCATAAATACACGAATCACCCATGTTTCTTAGATTAAGTAGTTTTCATTTTATAAAAAGTTTGAGTTCTAATACAAGCTTTTGTTAAATGATCTGTTAAATTTGTAAAAAAATTATTATTTTACCTTCATTATTAAAAAAACAGAAACTTCAATGAAGGTTGGTGTTAAAATGGGAACTTTTTTTTAGAAAGCAGACAACAGAATCCTATTAGGAGATAGATGTTATTTAAATCGGGCCCAATTACCACACTAATCTGGATTGAACCCCTAACCCAGGAGGAAACCCACAACTGGGAAACTCTCTGACTCAACCCAAATAATTGCTCAAGGTGAGACTTAAACCCAAGACCTCCACTATGGGAAGTCTTGGGGTCTACTATTACACCAAATGACCAACGGTAATCAGGACTTCTAATAAAATAAAAATCACATAACTCAGACATACAATTTTTTAAACTTAAATCACAAACGTATAAATTAGACCAAAAGACAAGAAATATTACTGTTGGCCATTTGGTGCAATGGTAACCCCAAGACACGTTTTCACTACATACAGGAGTGTGTGGAACGAAACGAGATAGTGGTGGAGCACGTAAGTGGCAAGGAACAACATGCCGACATTCTTACTAATGCACTTGCGAGAATTTAGTTTGGTGAAATGCGAAGGAAGCTTGGTGTTGAAGATCTCCTAGTTTCGAGTCAGAAATTAGGGGGTGATTGTTGGTAATATGGCTCTAAGGCCCATCATGAAGAGGTGAAGGAGAGTCAACCCGTAAAGACCCGCAAAATTTATTAAATGTAGTTAATATGCTTAAGGGGGGGGTGTATTAGGGTTTTAATTGTTTTCTTGTTGACCAAGTTTGAGTTACCTTATAAATACATAACCATGATTATGGTTTATATATGAGAGATTATTGTATCTAAGTTTTGAGAATTTTCTTCGATACAATAATACGAGATTTCATTTAAAATTGTGTACGTGTTTGTGTTTTGTTTATGACTTCTATTCTTGATGTAGCTAACAATTTTCATCGACATTTACACAATTTTTGTAGCTGAATTGATGGATGATTAACAAGACTTTTGTCCAAGTTAATCAAAATCTTAATTAATATGTTTAGTTTCTTTTATTTAAAAGTAAAAAACAAATACAAACAAAAGAATGTCCGGCTGTAAATTCTCAGATTACAATGTGAAATTGGCTTGTATATGAAATGATATCAAAACTTCAATCCAAATCATTCCCTATAAATACCAACTACAAGTACTCATATAAGGTAACTCAGGATCATCACCTTTCTTCTCCAAGAAAAAGCAAGAAACTTGAGATCATGGCCATGAAAGCTTCCATGTTTGTGAAAATGGCCACCATACTTTCACTTTGCCTGATGCTCATTGTATTGGCAGAAAGCAGAACCACCCTAATCGGTAAGCTTACCGTTATTTTTTATTTTTTCTGCATTTTTAGCTGGGAAAATCTGGATTTTTCGGTTTTTAACCATTTTTTACTATTTTCGTTAGAAACGTGTCGGAAATTTACGACACATTTGAGACAAAACATTTTATTTAATTCCAGTGATTAAAAAAAATCTAGATTTTTAATTTTTTTTATTGTATGCGTCAAAAACTTCTGAGGCATTTGCGACAAAACTAATTATTGAATTTTCTGTATAATTAAATAAAAAATAAATATTAATTAAAGTAAAAATATAAAAATAAAATTCGTCGAAAATGTGTAAGATTTTCGACAAAACTTATCATTAAAAATATAATTATAATATATTAAAAAAATAAAGTTGGTCCTAATAATTATAATTAGCTAGGTGTGTAAGAAATGCGTAGGAAAGCCCGACCCAGTTTTCTTGTAGCAAAATGGTCGCAAATTGCGTTGGAGTTTTGTCGCAAATTATTTTCGACAAAAATATTTTGTACCAAATGCGTCAGAAAATCGTGTTTCTGATGAAAATGTGCGTAGCAAGTCAATTTTTTTTTTCTAGTAGTGAAGTCATTTAACAACAAAAACTTTTTCTTCTTGTTCTTACATTGACACTATACATCTTTGTTTATGATTGATTAATAAAATTGTGAACTTATAGATGGCTTCCAAAAGGCAAAACCAGTTGTTGTTTGTGACGAAGTTATTGGAGTGGAATCTGGCGACGATTGCACGAGCATTAGCCAGTCGTTTAAGAAGAGTTTGGAGTATTTTTTGGCGATCAATCCCAACATCAACTGTGAAGCCATCTTTGTGGGTCAATGGGTGTGTATCGATGGAAGTTTGACTAATTGATGTAGCACAACAAAGAGAGCTGCGACCATCAAGAAATATCTGAACTAATAAAGAGCTAGAGATATCGACTTCAATTAGCTCCGGTTTAATGTTGTTGTTTTATTTGAACTTTTTATAGTTTTTACTTTGAAATTCAGAATGCGTGACACTTGATTTTTCACGTTTAAAATCAAGTGTCTTTGACTTAAGTTTAGGGCTAATTGTAACACCTTGTCTTGAGAGGATTGAGTGGAGTTTAATGTTTCTGGTATGTTGTAAGTCGTTTTGCTTTTTCTTTTTGTTTTCTCAGCTTCTTATTGGTCCTTTATATTTATATATAAAGTGGTTACTATTAAAAAAAAACTTGGATTTTCCACGTTTAAAATGTTTGTGCCAGCTTTATAAAATCCTTCTCATGGTCTAGTTATGTAGTTGAATGTGTTCTTTGCGGACTTTTAATTGACGATCCCATAATTAGGTAGCATATATAATCATACGCGAAATACAATTGTAGCTTTTGATTTTGATCTCAACATACATAATTAGGCTTGTAATCACATAGCCATACAATTCAATACAATTCTAGCCTTACTCGTTCAAAATGGAGGTATATAGCAAATACAAAATACAAATTTAAAAACATTTTGATGTATACCCTCTTTTTGTAATATGAACTTACCTTGCTATTATTAACACAATTAGAAAGAATGGCTCTATCGGCTCTCCTTCGAGGCATTATTAGCACCTCTCCTTGCCATTATTAACACAATTATCAAGAATGGCTCTATAGGCTCTCCTTCTTGCCATAGCTCCTTTGATCACTTAACATCAACCTCGTGCATACATGAACAATTTATTAAATAACTAGGATTCGTTTTGACATTCGTGTTTTTATCCTTCAATTGCATTGTTCCCAATGAGAGAATTAAGATTAATCGATATAACTCCCTCAAGATTTGAGATCTTGAGAAGATTATCGAATTGGCTCGTTATTAGACCAATTATGAAATTTTATTAGACTAGAGTGTAGTGAAGTGTAACATGGGTCTCTATATATAGAGACACAACTTGTAATCCTAATGATACTACAATTATCAATAAAATACACTATTCCTGATTTACTTTGGTATCAGAGCTAGCTAGTGCTCACAAACCCGTCGAAAAACCCTGGACGAGGCAGCGCGCCACTGCCACCCTGTCCAAAACCCTAATTTCCATTCAAGCTCTTTAGAAATTTCCTTTCTTGTTTTATATTCACCATCAGTTTCAGTAGCGCCTCCACCGTTACAACACCCATAAGCCATCACAACAACCACCACGAAACCCTAGCGTCGTTGCCATCACCGGCAACCGCCACTCTCATCACCACTGTTGTCTCAACCTGTCCTCACAAAGGTTCATAGAAACAACACGCCTTCTAACCCTAGCCATTGCTCAAAATCGTCGTTGTACACTACAACCACTTCACGACTGCCGCGCGGAGCTACACAACATCTACTGTTTACAAACAGTCTCATGCGCAAGTTACACTTTCAGAAGAAAGAAACAATCGTTGGAAAATTGACACTTTCGTTTGGACAATTCATACTTTTGCACAAAAGTTGGTGGTTCGTGAGGAAGATTGTAATATCTGTACTTTTTCCGTTTACAATTTCCGGCCAATTGGCATTTATTGTAAACCCTAATTATCCATATTTAATAATATGTGAAAATTCTTAAATGAATTACTCAAACTATGTATTAGGGCTAATATTCATGGTATTTGAATAAAGTCCCTAAACTATATAAAATAAATCTCATAAATTATCTAAGTGTAAAAAAAAAAAAAAATTGTACTTAATTAATTTGGAAAAAATCTTAATTGTATCTTATTCAATTAAAACACAAATTATATAAATTAAAAAAATGATTTTTATAAAATTATTATGAATTTTTAAGAAATAATAAGATTTATTCCTAAATAAATCAAATAAATAAAGTTTAATTAAATAAATATTTTTAAAATAAAGTTTTATAAAAATATGTCATTTTATATCATTTTTATAGAAATAAACAATTCTTTTATAATTTAAATGTAATTTATACATTTAAATATCAAATATATCAAATTAATTAACTAAAAACCCTATATAACCTAACTAACTTAGTTTTTGGTTAAAACTTAACTACAAGGGCTAAACTGTCTTTCCTCAAACTTATTTTCAAGTTTAAGTTGACCAGAGTCAACTTAACAAACCTCAGGGACCAAAGTTGTAATTTTCTGTTTTAAAACCCACCCAAAAGGGATCGTGGGTTCGAAACAAGGGGAACCCGGTTTTGGGTTCTGATTATTCGAAAACGCGTTTTAAGGATTCGAATTCGAAAACTTGTAACTGCTATTCGTTTATTATCATTAAACGAGTATGATGAACTCGTTAATTCGAGGAATTGAACTCGTAACAGTTGAAAACGGCTAAAACTTTAAACCGTCTTAAACCCGTAATCAAAACTCAATAATTCACGCATTAATTGACGAATTGATGTTATAGAAACCTCGACGACACCTAATGCGTCCATTTGAAACAAATCACAACTCCTAACACCCTCTAATTCTCTCTCTCGGAATCTCAGTTCAGACGAACTGAACATCGAGTCCAGAACTTCGATCAGTTGATCTTACAGGTAATTTGATACGTCATTAAACTCGGAATTGAACGTATAACAAAAGCCCTATGGTTAATTGAGTTCCTATTATAAGGATTCGTCGAATTCGAACAAACTCAGATTAGGGTTCTTGCGTTCAAACGGATTTGGGATTTTAAATTCAAAAACGTTGTTAAAAGGAACCTCTCTCCGTTTGTTTACGGGTTAGTCACTTGGCCGAGATGGCCGGGTGCGCGTATTACGAGCGAGAGGTCACGGGTTTGAGCCCGGCTAAGGCCCTCACCCGTGAACCTTTTTGGCTTAAACGAACACAAACCGGACCCAAGATCCGGGTTAAATATAACCCAAATGCACTTATAACCAGGTTAGCCACTTGGCCCAACGGTCAGGTGCACTGCCGCTGAGCCAAGTAGCCCAGGTTCGATCCGCCTTTGTGGCCGGTTCGCCCATTTTTCAACATTTTCCTATTTTTGATTTTTATTAATTAAATCTTTAATCTTTAAAAATTCATAACTTTTTATTTACAACTTGAAAATGTACAAATAAATAGTCCAAATTTTTGTAATAAAATTCTCTACTGTTTTATAAAATAAAAACAGAAAACTTTCTGAGTTTATAAAATTAATTATTTAAAAGTCTAAATTTAAAGCTTGGACTATTTATTTAAAATTAGTAAATCTATTCCAAAAATTATACAAAAATTACAGAAACTTAATCTATATATTTTTAACAAAATATTAAGTTTCTGGAACTTTTAGACATTTTTACTAATTTTTACTAATTTTGTTTTGTAATTAAATCAATGGAATTATTGATTTAATTAAACTAAAAATAAGTAAATTTTATAAAAATTTACTTATTAACAGAAAATATTTATAAAATTTATAATTTAAATTATATTTATATTCTTACTATCTTTTTGACATATTTAGTTAATTAAACACATTTATTAACTAAATTACTAAATAAGTAATTAATTAAATAATCACTTAAAATATTTTATAAAATCTGAAATTATATTTAAATTACTAAACATAATAATTTAGTAATTTAAATACTTGCACACCTTAAACTATAACCAAATTACTTTTCAAACCTTAAACTTTCCAAAATCCTAATTTCCCAAATTCGAGAACACGAACAAACCTTAGCTTATTCCTTTAAACTAAATGACTAAACTACAACTATAATAGGTTAATTGTGACCTACTTTGGATTATATCTTTGGATCAAACTTAGCTCGGAAACTACTTACAAACCATGTGAGTTTTCATGCCCCTCTTTATACATTTTATCACTTTTGGGGTGAAACATGTTCCTATATAATTACACTTACACTATTGACAAATCTCACAACTTGAAACAAATTCCCTTATGTTAGACTTGTTTAATTGTATTATGTGGCTTATTTGTTGATTACACTAGTTCATATTATTAACTGTTTCGACAGCCTATGAATGGAATTAGTGGTACCATGTGGGTTAGCTACCCCATGCATTTCTTTGATCTAGGATGCATGTAATGAATTCTGAAACTGAAAAACTGTTAACTATATGTTGGACAATCTGAATTGGATAAATCTTAAAAGGAAGGTTTAATTTGGACTGTGTGTATATACAATAAGACTATAATGTATTACTTGTCTTAGCATGGAATTTGTACTTTATCTAAACTACTATATCTATATCTACCATGATTGCTCACCAACAATTCATTTTGTTGATAACTCTTATTTTAAACATGTTTCAGGTGCACCAAGTTCAAGCAACGCTTGATTTATGTTCAACACTTAGGCTTGGACTTAGAAATTTGAAATCTGATTTTATCTTGTTTGGAACTATGTTTTGTCTTGTTTATTTGAACTATTTATAGCCTTTGAGGCACTTTTAATATTATTGAATAAAATTATGAAATTTTAATAGTTCCAAGTGCTACGAGCAATCTGGTCACAATTCGGGTCATACTCCGACGTGTTCCGCCGCCCGGTTGGGGTGTGACAAAGATTCATGTGAAAATTAGATTCACAGCTGCCGATAACCCTTGCAGAAACAACTTGCATTCATCAGGGTCACGAGGAAAAAATGTGCGAACGATACATTCACACGAAAGTTGCATGCCAGCCACCACTACAAGTTGTTCATGATAGCTGAGCAGAAACATCGTACCTTCACGAGGGTTTAATCCACCAACAACCACGTCAGAAACTACCTTTATATTTCAAGCTACAATCGCTCCCCGCCCCTTAGATTGCAGGGGAATATTAACTAGTTATGTAAACAGTATTAGACTAGAGAGTAGTAAAGTGTAACATGGTTCTCTATATATAGAGACACACCTTGTAACCTTTATGATACAACAATTATCAATACAATACACTATTCCTAATTTAATTCTCGCGAACAAGAAAGGGAAATTAAATGTCAAGTGATTGTTGGCGAAAAGAGAAAAGTGAAGACATCTAGTACTCTCCATCGAAGAAATCAAAATCCACAAATTATTCAAGAAGTTGTAAATTAGGGTGAGCACCATCATTGTACAATTTGTGGAAGAGACCATTCTAAATTAGGCCCCACAAGCTTTGGTGTCCGAGTATCATGTGTCTTTGATTACATATAAAAGAATGTTTGATGAATAGTCTAGCCTGCACAATTTTCTTTAGAGTAAACTGTTATTTTCGTCCCTTTGGTTTGGTCAAAATTGTCACTTTCATCCAATAGTTTGTTTTTTTGTATCTGGGTCCTCGTGGTTTTAAAATATTGCCATTTTCATCCTCGTGGTTTTAAAATATTGCCACTTTCATCCAGTCAGCTAACACCGTCCGTTTTTCTCAATTAAATGAGGGGTATTTCAGTCCTTTTACATATTTGTTTTATTTCTTCATCTTTTTTACTCTCACTTTTTAATCATAGAAACAAGCGACGGAGGTGTTCCAGTGGTGCTCGTCGGAAACTGGTCAGGAAAAGAGGAAGAAGGCCAGCAGGTGGATGATTAAATTAGAGGTTAAATTGGGGATGATTAAAAAGTGAGAGTAAAAAAGATGAAAAAATAAAACAAATAAGTAAAAGGACTGAAATACCCCTCATTTAACTGAGAAAAACGGACGGTGTTAGCTGACTGGATGAAAGTGGCAATATTTTAAAACCACGAGGATGAAAATGGCAATATTTTAAAACCACGAGGACCCAGATACAAAAAAACAAACTATTGGATGAAAGTGGCAATTTTGACCAAACCACAGGGACGAAAATGGCAGTTTACTCTTTTCTTTATGTTGTGTATTATTTTGGATTTGATTTATACAAAATATACATAGAAATATAAAATTAATAATTTTACACATATATAAGTCAGGTAAGTTAATTTCAGATTATTCTTTTACTCACTGTACGCCAATCCCGTAAACATTCCCGCCAGAAATCAATACTTCTGATAGGGAAGGAATACTAACCACTGTATCGGATGAACGGTGTTTCGTGGATCTCAACAAAGTTTCCGATGACTAATTATGGGAGGAACCAAACACCTAATCTTTGTTTTTCCTTAATTTTAGCATTTTGATTTATTTCCTATATTTGATTTTAGGACTTTTACACTTTGTTTAAGAAGTCAATTTCGTATTTACACACTCAATTTAAGGTTCCTACAAGTGTTTTTTTTGTATAAAAAGCATAGGAAGTCATCTCATTCATCCATTTTAGTGATTAATGGTTAAGATCTACTTAAAAGTTTGATGTTGATTTGCAATTATTACTAAAGGAAATCTAGACTTTTTTTTAATTAATTCTACCCAAATTAACTTTTCAAATCTCTTAAAAAACGTTAATCATTAAACACAATTAGTTTTCTCTCTCTACTTCCTATAACCGGTATAAGCAAACCACAATACTGGTTTCAAAAAATCCATGTTACAAAAAATAAGATAAATGTAACCCAACTAGCACACAATTTATTTAAACATGCCAACACAAGTTAAACAGCACACAAGCATTTAAACAACACAACATAAAAAAAAGATAAATATAACACAACTTCAACATTCTTTCAGCCTCTGTTAAACAACACACAAACATTTAAACAACACAGCACACGTGGTATGTGCTGTTTGATGAAATAAACATCATATGCGGTTATTTATGGAACAAATCAACACACATAGTAAAACAACACAAGCACACGTGGTATGTTGTTTGATGAAAAAAAATCATATGCGGTTATTTTTGGAACAAATCAACATACTGTATACATATCAGTACACACAGATGATACATTGTATGTTATTCAGCACCAAATCCAGTTTCAAATTTCATAAAAAAATATTAATACACAGTGTATACAAATCAGTTTATAATCAAACATCCTAATATAAACCAGTATAATCAGAATATTTGAACAAAACATTACCTTCGATCCTTTCTTCATTGTAATCGTTAACCATTAAATACATAGTGTATACAATCATTACATAATCAAACATCCTAAAAGAAATCAGTACAATTAGAATATTTGAACAAAACATTACCTTCGATCATTTCTTCATTGTAGTCGCTAGCCATTGAATCTCTGAGAGTATGAACAAAACCGTATGCAAGAAATACGTAATTTAGTCAAAAACCAATTAAATTAATATACAAATTAACTTACCATGATTATAAGATTTACCATAACTAAATTATGAGAAAAATACTAAAGTACCATTTATGAATAAATCCATCAAATGTCACATGTCACTCCCACATTATTTCCTACACTTTTTAGACAAAAGAGACTTTGTACTTGAACCCTCCTCCAATTTAAGTTTCCGTATTTT
Organism: Smallanthus sonchifolius; assembly: GCA_023525975.1. Taxonomy (NCBI): domain Eukaryota; kingdom Viridiplantae; phylum Streptophyta; class Magnoliopsida; order Asterales; family Asteraceae; genus Smallanthus; species Smallanthus sonchifolius. The sequence continues at coordinate 73,301,085 of CM042029.1, forward strand.
GGCTTTTTATGTTGGTCTTAATTTATATATTTTGCGTTAACTTTGTTAACTCCAATTTCCCATCCTTGCAACTCAACTTCGGTGATAACTATAAATATAAAATGAAAATTTGAAACCTAAATATGAGACAACAATGTAGCATTAATAACCATCATATAACAATGTTGTCTTTTTGGCTTTATATGTTTTACCTTATTCACGAAAGTGTCGTATGATCATATATATCACACGAAACAGGCATTCTTTAATCTTTACACACTAACAAAACAAACGACATTTGGCGACATGCATGAAAAGAAAAACAACATGTTACACAAGGCTGTGTTCATACTTCTGATTGTTCTTGTCATGACAACAATTGCCGAAAGCCAACCCCTCTCCGATTACAGTAATCAAGTCTCCTTAAGTTCATTTGATTAAATCTTTTTGTCAAAAATATTAATCTGACTTTTGAGCAGGGGTGTCTCGGAGCCCAAGCTGGCATCAACGGTCGTTTGGGGCCCGTTCTCGCGGGAACCCAAATATTAAAAAAAAATAATGAGTATATTTATAATTTTTTTTAAAATTAGAATCAAAATAAGTAGATGAAAATTGCTATGAGAGTGATTGATCAATTGTGAATAACTGATCAACAACTTTGCTTCGAAAAATGCTAGGAGAGTCTCTAGATTCGTTTAACTTTGTTCTGCTTATTGTTTAACTTTGTTTTGTATTTATTTATCGCTACAATAACGTTTTTTTGTTTATTATTATTACAATTATCATCGATCTTTGAAAAAAAACTATATTTAAGGGCTCATTTTTTAGTACTCGTCTGGAGCATCCGAAATCTCGGAGACGTCCCTGCTTTTGAGTGTATTTGTTTAATGCATATGACAAAGAATTTTCTTTTTCTAATTCTCCTTTTTATCTCTAAATTAGTTTGTTGATCTTTGTGTGTCTGTAGCAGGTGCATTGAGATCACAATATGATACATTCCCTGCTGTGGGCATAAGTCGCTCTAAAACCATTCAGAAATTTCTTTTTGTGCATTCTGTTAATCAACTAATCAATGTAATCTTTTTGTGATCTTAGAATGTATGTCTTATTAAGTTTGCGATTTTAGAATGTACTGGCGTTTTCCTTCATGGCGATAATACAAAAGAATTACATATATCCCCCTACAATTTACAAACATGGGTTAATTACATATATACCCAACTGCAAACTTTTAATTGCATATATCCCATTTGATATAAAATTATCAAGTTACCATTTTCATATGCAAACCTATCTACGCTACGACCCACGCTTCAAGGTTCAAACTGTTCAAGCTTCAGCCTCTTCATCTACTCTTATTGTGGTGGTGCGATTCTCTTCAACCTGTTCGTCTATTGTTCAATCTCTGGTTTCAAGCATTCATTTGGTGCGACTCTCGCCCGTTTCAGGATTTTAATCGTTCATGCTTCGAACACCGATCGTTTTCCTGGTGCGATTAATGCCACGCTTCAAACCCTGATCGTTTTTTCTCGTGCGATTAACATGGGTTTCAATCTATCAAGCACTACTAGTTTGAAGGTTTGAATTTGTTCAATGGTTTGATTTTGTTAAAAACTTCGGTTTCAAACACAATACTGGTTTCAAGCATGTATGGTTTCGGTTTCAAACAGTTTGAATGTATGAGATTAGGTTCTAGTTTGTTTCATTGATCTGTGATTTCAAGCATAACAAAGTCAGTAGGTTCAAGTTTGAAACCAAAATCAGCTTGTGATTTCAGTATACTAGTCTGTTTTATATATTAACTTTGTCAAAAAAAAACACAAGTCTAGAAATGGATATACAATTTTATAGTTTTAGTAAAAATAAGCGTAAAATAGTCATTCTATAAGTTAATTATAATTAAATAGGTAAATATGTAATATTTATATTTAAGAAAAGGGATATATGTAATTAAAAATTTGATTTGGATATATATGTATCTAGCTTAGAACCCGTGTGATACACACGGGGTGAAAACTATCAATACATAAAATTCTTAAATTTTTATGTATATATATTTTACAGGTGTAAAAATGTATTACAAATACTAAGGATAAAAAACAAAATTCAAAATATGTAAAAAATAATATATAATTGAATTACGAAAATATGTTAATTACTATTTAATATATTGACTTTCATTTACTATTTGATTAAAAATAAATGTTACATAATTAGATTTCAAAATTTCGTATAATAAGGGATAATTTAAAATAAATGTGTTTTATTAGTATATATAATTAGTATTTTCTTTAAAAATATATTATTATTAAAAAATGAAGGTGTATTTAATAAGAGAGAGACACTGAAAAAATAATGAGAACGAATATGTAGGCGACACGTGGCATGAAAAAACTTTTATTTATTATATAGTATAGATATAGATTGATCAAGTTTGTAGGGGATATATCGAAGATGCGAATAAACAAAGCAAAAAATCAAAACATATCTAACTTGTTAAAGTGGGAGATCAAGAAGGCAACAAGACATGAGGGTTGATCAACAAATGATCGACTCTTTTTATTAATTTGAAAGCATAAAATTACAATGAAAAACCTTATATAGGCAAACAACTTGGAAAACAAGACAACTCTAAATTAGGAAACATAATCATACTAGCCTTCTAATTTAAATAACCTCCATAAACTAATTATTACTATTAGTCCCTTGACTTTAGATCTCCTCCATAACCACTCCTTGAGATCGACTCTACCACAAAAAAAATGTCCTTCAAGTTTACACGTCTACGAATTCGATAAGGCTAGTATTTTCACACTCCCTCTCAACACTGATTCTCTTCATTCCCAAATTTGAGCAAAACTCGAGCATCTTTACCTTTGACAATCCTTTGTTTAGCACATCCACCACTTGTTAATGCGTATCGGTGTAGATCAACTTAACTTCATTATACAGAACTTGCTCCCTGACAAAATGGTAGTGTACTTCAATATGCTTGGCCCTTGCATGGAATGTCAGATTTTATGCAAGTTGAATTGCAGACTTATTATCACAGAAATGCTTGACATTATGATCAACTTTCTAATTCAATTCACCCAGCAACCGAGCTAACCAAACTTTGGGTCACCACTATTGATGTTCGCAGTGGCGGATATAGAAATTTTTTGTAGGAAGGGCAAAATACGGGTGAGTAAAAAAGGAACGGATGAAAAAAATGAAATGACAATAAAATAATATAGTTCATCAAATATTCAAACATAAAATAAGAATACCTCGATTACAATTGTCCTCTATGTGTTTTCATCTTTTGAAAATGCTCGATTACATCTTCATTAGTAACATTGAGAAGTTCATCTACTTCTACCGCACAAATTACACAAGCATTCAAGAAATCATCACCAATATGATTGCGCAAACTTGACTTTACACGTTTCATCATCGAAAAACTTCTCTCTACAGATGCGGTTGCAATACGTAAAACCAATGATAGCTTTATAAGTCGATAAACCAAAGGATAAGATAGATGTTCCTCGTCTCCACCATCACTTTAGCAAGTTCGGCGATACCATTCATGTTAGCAAAATTCGTGTCTTTTAGAACACTATGATGATACAAGGGAAGTTGATGCTCAAGCCTATTCTTTTCTTCATCATCAAAATCATATGGATAGAACTCACTCAACCGAAGTAACTTTGATGTGTCGAATTGATAGAAAGAGTCACGTGGACTCAAAGCCGCCATATTTTTAAGTAATTCCATGTTAGCCTCACTAAAACGATCACCAAATTCTTGAAGCAACATATCCACAATAGCGTTAAAGCATTCAAACTTAAAATGATGTTGATTGGTGATTTTGTTCCTTTGTTTTCGAGATCTTGAGTGAGCATAATCTTCTGTCATGCTTACTATTTGAATATCATGTTTTCTACAAAAAGTAGATACTTTTTCAAAAATTTGATCAAATCCAGATTCTCTAAAATTTTGCAAGACTGCTTTGGTTGATTCCACCAAAGAAACTGCTTCTAAAATCTCTTGATCTCTATTTTAAAGTCCTCTTGATAAACAATTCGTGAGGCCTAAAATGTGCAACATCAAATGCAAATAAAACACAAATTCAAATAATTCGAAGTATTCCAAAATACCATTAGCTTGACTTCAGCTAGAATCATTAAGGCATTCATTTACAATATATTCAAGCAAATTAACAATTGATGGAAACAAATCAACCAAGCGCATAAGTGTTTTGTAGTGAGAATTCCACAGTGTATCTCCTGGCCGAGTAAGAGAAAGTTCTTGATTTAACCCACTTCTAGTTATAATTAACCCACAACTAATTTCTTTTGCTATTCTTTTTCTCTCGGTTTCTCGAAGAATATCATTTCTTTTACAAGAAGCACAAACCACATTCATCAAAGTAGCTATCTTCTAAAAAAAAACTCACAAGACCCAATTGTTTTCTTGCAAACACCACAACCACTAACTGAAGCTGGTGAGCAAAATAATGCACATAATACACCCAATTGTTTTCTTATGGTTAGACAAATATTTTTATTTCCCGTAGATTTTGGTAACTTTTTTAGCTCCTCATTTTGACAAATGATTAAATCCATTAAATCCAAAAAAATACCTCTAAAACTAGAAGTTTCACTCTCATCGTGACCTCGAAATGGTAATGCACATTTCACACAAAACCTACAAGCTTCAATTGTAGCGGTAAACCGAATTCGATTTTCTTTCCTTATAATGTCATCTTGTTTATCCAAGGCAACAACAATAGACTTAGCTTGATTTACTAGATCTTCACATTTTTGAAGGGCTTTATTATGAAAACTATTAACTGAACCAACATGTTTATCAAATCTTGGTTCTTTCCAATTGGCATAGACTGTTGTCATAAATGCTTCCCGCCCACCTCCATTCGCCATCCCAATCCCAACATAGTCTCTACAGAAATAACAACATAAACAGTATGCTTTGTCTTCTTTATACTATACTCTAACCAACGACCATGATCATCAAACCAAGACTCGTGGAAACGTTGGTTACTATCTCCTATCTTTCTTTGTGGAAATTTATGTCCACGTGGTTGGCATGGTCCTTTTAACCAATATTTTCTCCTTATGCCATCTCTTTGATTTGGATGGTAGTCTAAAATTCTTATCCTATCGGCAGGATCCCATGAAAGATTATCCAAATCAACTAATTTAGGCATAGAAGGAGTAGCGATAGGTCTCAGACTATTCATACTATCAGATGGAATTTCATTTGAGGATGGTTCTTTTCTTTTTAAGAAATTATCAAAAAGAGTCCCTAGATGAAAAATGAAATTGCCAAATCAACTAACAACTAACATAGTAACATACACAATTACACAAACAAAACATAAATCACAAATTGAGAGCCTAAATATACATTCAAGACTTATTTAAGAGGGTTAAAGTCTAAAAGATACACACCTTGTTTAACTTTATGTGAAGACATCATCAAGTGATTAAATAAATCATCAAAGATCCAACTCAATGCAATATATCACAATTTCAAATCTGTATTGCTATAAATTAACAACTAAATTGTATTAAAATCGGGTTATCAACTATCAAGATATAAAAAAATAATGTAAAAAGGCTTCAAAACTTACCAGTTAATCAAAAATCAAAAAACTAAAAACCCTAGACTTAGAATTCCGGCCGGCTTGAAGTGGAGGTTCTTGCCGGTGTTGCGATGCAAGATTTGATCGGAATTGAGGCAGGGCCGACAGAAGTTCAAGGGATGTAGGGGGCGCTGGGCAACATGGAAAAAAGAATCTGTTAAGCCGTTAAAAAAACGAATTAGATGATGTCTGAGACGAATTGGTTGCTGAGAATTGTGTCGGAATCAGATCTGATGTTAACCCACTTGTGCTGCTGCTGGGCTTATGTGGCAATTCGACTTTTCAAGTTATCTCTGTTAGAAATCCCGTTAAATATTCTGTTAAAACTTAACTCCGTTAACTCAAATCTTTAACCTCAGGGACTAGTTCTGTCACCCTTTTAAATCAGAATTGCAAGGACTAGTTATGTATTTAACCTAAACTCAAGATTGTTGACTTTCTAAGTCAAAATTGAAGATTCCTGTTTCTGTTGACTTTTAAAAAGTCAAACCCGTGACTCATTGATCCAAATCCGCGAGCTGTACCCGAAATTCATTCGATTTCATAACTTATTTGAACGTTACTAACAGTTTTGGCCATCATTGAGGTGTTAAACACCGTCTTTATTCGCAAATTAAACCCAATAATGGGAATTGAACTCGTAACCGCCGAGTTCGGTTTTTATATGCACCAATTCGCATCATTTCGAGCTTGCACTCTCAAATTAAACCTCTGCACTGCTTGTATGAGTTCCAGAGAAGCTTTTTCCCACGAATTCTTGGCCGAAGTCACAGCAGGAATCGCCAAAGATCGAACCCGTCGTCCTCGGCACTCATCCTAGTCGGAAACTCTCAATTCAAGCATTATTATGGTAATTGGGTCCATCCACACTTTCGTTTTGACTTGTATATTGAAAGCCCTAAGTTAATTTTATCTGTTATCATCGAATTGTTCAAGATCTAAAACCTAGGGTTCATACGAAATCTTTTTTGTTGCTTTTGATTCTAAACACCACCTCAATTCAGTTAAACCACACCATTAGATTCGCAATCTTCTAATTAGTAAAAGCCCCATGAATCCAACTAATAATCTTACAGAATTTGGACAATTTAAAAACAAATTTGAACCTAGGGCTTCGGCTTTTTGAAACAGAAATTAAACGATTCAACACTCGATCATTTTTACAATCAAACATAACCCCAGGTTCGTGACACCCCGATTAACAAAACCCCTAAGCCACCTCGTTAAATCGCGATCAGATTCGTGGGTATTGGACTAGGACCGATCTCGATCGGGTATAGGGGAAGGGCTCTCGGGTGTTTTTGACTAAAACTGTTTCTGTCCTGATCCGTATGCGAATCCCTAGCGGGCGGACTTGGTTAATACTCATGGCTCACACACAGGAGACTCGGGTTCGAATCCGATCTCATGTGATAATTTTTAGGGACTTTTTGCTTGTTTATTCTTTGCAAAACAAATTCCTATGGTAGTATAATAACATATTAAAACGTTTTTAACTTGGAAAAACTTTCGTAGTGTCAAGATTTATTTTATGATTCATTTTAGAGTATTATATTTATATTAGAAATAATATTAACTTATTATTATTATTATCAAAATTATTATTTAAAAACACGCAAACAATTGTGTTTATATTTATGTTCGTGTTTAGTTTTGTAACCGTTTTAATATTATTTCCCACTATTAAAAATAATATATTTATATATTATTTTCATCACTTTAACGAACGTTGCGTAATACTCCGAATTTATAAATAATATAATTAGTTATATTACTACCCTCCTTTATATATTCTCAATAAAAATAATATAATTATTATTTTTGCCAGATAAATGATTACCGGATTAATTCTACGAGTTTAAAAATAATATAATAATATTATTTTATAGATCACTACTTAATGACGAAGACGCTTAAATATATTTATTATATATATATTGTTGTTTTGTCATTCGTCGCGTAACGTGTTTATCGTATTTATTAATTAAGAATTCTCATTCCCGTGGACACGTTCGTCTACTCTTAATCATAAGAGCGTTTCTTTTAGCACGTTTCTCATTCCGTGTTGTCGTCACATATTCCATTGTATCCCTAATTGTTATGTGTATAATTCTTGGGCATACGTAAGTCGTTGCAGGCTAACACTCGTGGTTCCAATCTTATTCTAGTGTGAACCTACCTACGTCGTTCATGTGAGTTTTCACGGCCCCTTTTACTGTTTTAAAGCTGGGGGAGAAAACATGACGTAAACATTTTTGGTTATGTAATTCATATATGTTATCACTTGTTTAACTATGCGTACACATCTATCACTAAGTCCTCACATCGGACCGTTAATATGAACATAGCGAGGTAAGTTGAGTAGTACTACTGGATTTGACAAACCTCACCCGCGTTAGTCGCTCTAACCCGACTGGATGTCGAACGGGTGCATTCTTGACCTAAACATGCACCATGGTTGATAGGCCCGGTGGGAGGCAAAAACATAAACAGTCAGCTGTCGGTTGCGAGCACATTAGTTAACATGCTTATGGGTTAGCTACCTATTGATTTATATATTGAATGTACATTAACCTATTGAACTTTCTTACAAACTGAAACATGTGAACTCACCAACATCGTGTTAACATCTTTTCTTACATGTTTTCTCAGGTCGCTTAAGATAAGGCATAGGTGCACGCATAGGGCATGCACGAAGTTTTATGATTAATTTATAAATTATTATTTTTGATTTGATTTGTACTTTGTTTTTGGACTTCGTTTGGACCGGACACTTTGAGACATTTCTTGGGCGCGTTTGTTTTGTGCATTTACTTTCGTTTTAAGCTTCCGCACTTACTTTGATCGTTTATGATATATTTTCATTTTAGTCCCATATAGTGTCGTTCAATGTAACTAATGACTGAGATCGTGGTTTGTCACTTCTTAAACGGTAAAACTCCGTTAGTTAAAACTGGGGGTGTGACAGCTTAGACGGTGGGCATTGGCTCACCCTTACAAACATCTGCGTCCGCCTCTGGATGCTCGGTATTCGAATTTGGTTGTCGACAGAGAAATTATGGGTTGTCGTTTACACCATGACACCACACTTTCTCCAATAATGAATACATAACTGGTTGTGTACCTTCTCTCATCCAAATCACCTGCATAGTATGCATCACATAATCCTTTGAGTTTGACTTTTTACTCCCTCCTAAACTCAACTCCTAGCCCGACCGTGTGTTTTATGTAACGTAACACCCGTCGTGCTGCATACAAGTGTGGATGCCTTGGCTCCTGCATAAAACAACTCAAGACTCCGACAGAAAAGGCAATGTCGGGTCTTTTTAATTTTAGGTAGATAAGGCTACCAACTATGTGCCTGTACTATGTCGGAATTTCAAGTCTTTCACCTTCTTCTTGGTATAATCGAGTGTTCACATCCGATCTTGTTATTGCCTGATTCGAATCCAAAATTCCGAATCGCTGTAACATCTCGATCATGTACCTCTTTTTGATGAAAGATCAGCCCCTCAGTTCCATATTCTACTTTGATCCTAAGGAAAAGGCTCAATTGGCCCAAATCCCCCTTATTTTGAACCATGTGCCAAGTTCAAATACAGCTGGTCCGTTTTGTCTTTCCAATTCTCGATAACTATCAAATCGTCCACATAAATTAGGACTACCATCACTTTGTTCCTGACTCGTCTAACAAACAAGCTAGCACCAGCTGTTGTACTAGAGTACCAAGCTCGTGGTGATTGCTTGAGCCCGTACAACGCTTTGTTCAAATTAGCCAGTGGTCATCAATTAGATTTAAGAGTAAATTATGCTTTTATGTGGTTTGCTAAAAATAACCATTTTAATTCAAAAGTTTAAAAATTACCTTTTTAGTCATCAAGTTTTCAATCTCGTTGCAATCAAGGCCATGTCTCTAACGCCATCCATTATTGGCGTTAAATTTTAACTGAATTAACTAAAATGCACATGTGATTACACAAATGCAAAAATACGATTGGACAATAAAATTTAACATTAAAATCAGCAACTCACATGTATTCATCTCTCAAAGCGCCTTTCCCAAGCTTTATAACCTCGAACCTATATTATGTTTCTAAATCCAGGTCAACAAAATCAGCAACTCACCTGCACCTTCAAAACATTTATGGACTGCAAGCCCCACACCTTTAGTGGAGCCGAAGTAGCTGTCGGACTACTCCGGTGGTTCGAAAAAGTAGAATCGACATTCGCTATGTGCAACTGCCCATTGGCCAATCAGGTCAAATTTGCTTCTGGAACTTTGGAGGGCCCGACTCTCACTTGGTGGAATACACAGGTTCAGATGTTGGGTCTGGCTATGGCCAATGCACTGCCGTGGGAGGAGTTTAAGACAATGATGAAGGAAGAGTACTGTCCTCGGGATGAAATTCAAAAGTTGGAAGGAGAATTCTGGAACCTGAAGATGGAAGGTTCTAAAATTGAGCTTTATACCACTCGTTCCTATGAGCTTGCTACCATGTGCCCACATATGGTGACTCCTGATTACAAGAGGATTGAGCTATACATTGGAGGTTTAGTGCCTCAGATTCAGAGTATGGTCACCTCATCCAACCCCACTAACATCCAGCAGACTATCAGACTTGCCCACAAGTTAACTGACCAGGCGGTAACTCAATGGACTCTACCCCCAAGGGGTTCAGTTTCTAAAGCTACTGATAATCATAAGCGCAAGTTTGATCACAACTCCAACTCTCACTCCAACTCCAAGGGATCCCAGTTTAATCAACGTCAGCAACAACAGCAACAACGTAGGTTTGAGCCTGCTAAGAACTTCAACCAGACGACCTCTTCAGGTCAAAATCAAGGTGGTTATGCGGGAAGAGCCCCCAAGTGCAACAAATGCAATTACCACCATGTCGGTGTTTGTAACCGTTGTCAACGGTGTGGCAAGATGGGCCACACTGCAAAAGATTATAGAGTTGATCTTCAAAACAAGCAATCATTCCGACCGCAAGGGTCTACAAGAGGATGTTTTTAGTTCGGTAAGGAGGGACATATTCAGAGGGATTGTCCTCAGTCGAAGATGGGTGGTAATGGGAATGGTAACGGTAACGGCAATAATCAGGGCAACAATGGTAACAATAACAATCAAGGCAACAACAATGGTGGCAATAATGCCAATAATGGAGGGAATGGTGCAAAAGGACGAGCCTTCATACTAGGATCTAGAGAAGCTCGATATGATCATAATGTGGTCACGGTAAGATTCTCTTAAACAATTACTTTTCTTCTGTCCTATTTGATACCGGTGCTGATAGGAGTTTTATATCTAAGAAGCTTAGTGATATGATAAAAGGAACTCCAACTCTGTTAGAAGCTAAGTATATAATAGAGATAGTTGATGGCCAAATAATTGAAGCAACCCACCTTCTTAAGGGTTGTAAGCTTGAGCTGGCTGGTCATAAACTTGATATCGACATTATGCCAGTCACACTTGGTAGTTTTGATTTAATTGTTGGTATGGATTGGTTATCTAAAAACCAAGCTGAAATTGTCTGTCGTGGGAAAATTGTTCGCATTCCTCTCCCTAGTGGAGAAATCCTTTCCGTTCAAGGCGAAAAGAGTGGTGCAGTCGTAGGCATTATATCATTCATGAAAGCACAGAAGTGCCTGCGTAAAGGTCATACTGCTAATCTGGCACTCGTTGCCGAGCAACCATCAGAAGAGAAGAAAATTGATGATATTCCCATCGTTCATGATTTTTTGGAAGTATTTCCTGAAGACTTGCCTGGTCTGCCACCTCACCGTCAAGTTGAATTCCAAATCGATCTAGCGTCCGGAGCGGCACCGATCGCTCGGGCACCTTATAGACTAGCACCTAGTGAATTGCAAGAGTTATCTACTCAGCTGTAGAAATTGTTGGATAAAGGTTTCATCCGACCTAGCTCATCGCCATGGGGAGCTCCAGTTCTGTTTGTCAAAAAGAAGGACAGGACTTTCCGTATGTGTATCGATTACCGCGAACTGAATAAAGTGACGATCAAGAACCGTTATCCTCTGCCTCGTATAGATGATCTCTTTGATCAACTCCAGGGATCAAGCTACTATTCCAAGATAGATCTTAGGTCCGGTTACCATCAACTGAGAGGCCGAGATGAGGATATCTCTAAGACTGCTTTCAGGACAAGGTACAGACACTATGAGTTTATGGTCATGCCTTTCGGATTAACCAACGCACCCGCAGTGTTCATGGACCTCATGAATCGTGTGTGTAAGCCATTCCTCGATCAATTCATCATCGTTTTCATCGACGACATCCTCGTTTATTCCAAGAACAAGGAGGAACATGAGGAACATCTACGCTTAATTTTGGAATTACTTAAACAGGAGCAACTATATGCTAAGCTTCCAAGTGTGAATTTTGGATTCGGGAAGTCCAATTCTTAGGACATGTGGTTAACAAGAATGGAATACATGTCGATCCATCAAATATTGAAGCCATAAAGAATTGGGCAGCACCGACAACTCCGACAGAGGTGCGACAATTTCTGGGATTGGCTGGTTATTACCGTCGATTCATCGAGGGATTTTCTAATGTTGCACAACCTCTCACTGCCTTAACTCAGAAGGGTAAAGCCTATAACTGGGGTGATAACCAGGAGTCAGCATTCCAACTCCTTAAACAGAAACTTTGTAGTGCACCTATTCTAGCTCTTCCGGAGGGAACGGATGACTCTGTGGTGTATTGTGACGCATCCATTCAGGGTCTGGGTTGTATACTAATGCAACAAGAAAAGGCGATCGCATATGCTTCGCGTCAACTAAAGATTCACGAGAAAAACTACACCACTCATGACCTAGAGTTGGGAGCTGTAGTTTTCGTACTTAAGATATGGAGATACTACTTGTACGGTACCAAGTGCACCATCTACACCAATCACAAGAGTCTTCAGCATATCTTCGAGCAGAAAGGGTTGAACATGCGACAACGTCATTGGGTCGAGCTCTTGAATGATTATGACTGTGCGATCTGGTATCATCCGGGTAAAGGTAACGTTGTAGCTGATGCCCTATGCCAAAAAGAAACCAAGCCCAAACGAGTTCGAGCATTACAGCTTACAATTCACCCCGTATTACCTGACAAAATCCGTAGTGCTCAACTCGAAGCCATGAAAGAGGAAAACCTACCGCTGGAAGCTACACGCGGTATGGAAGCACAACTCGAGGTCAAATCTGACGGTATTCGCTACTTCACCGAGCGAATATGGGTTTCAGTATTCGGAAACTTAAGGGAACTAGTCATAGATGAGGCTCATAAATCTCGTTACTCTATTCATCCAGGTTCCGACAAGATGTACCATGATCTAAAGGTGCTGTATTGGTGGCCAAAGATGAAGGCCAATATAGCCACCTATGTGAGCAAGTGCCTGACTTGCGCGAAGGTCAAAGTTGAATATCAAAATCCTTCTGGTCTTCTCCAACAACCGGATATTCCCATGTGGAAATGGGAGCAGATATCCATGGACTTTATCACGAAGTTGCCACGAACTCCTACAGGATGTGATACCATTTGGGTAATCATTGACCGTTTAACAAAGTCCGCTCACTTCTTAGCAATCAAGGAAACAGACAAGATGGAAAAACTTACTCGCATTTACTTGAAAGAAGTAGTATCTCGGCACGGGGTGCCAATCTCTATCATTTCGGATTGTGATGCACGATTCACCTCTCGTTTCTGGCAATCGTTACATAAAGCTTTAGGCACGCGTCTAGATACGAGCACAACATACCATCCTCAAACTGATGGCTAGACAGAACGTACTATTCAAACTCTGGAGGACATGTTACGAGCTTGTGTTATTGATTTCGGTAACACTTGGGAGTCTCACCTACCGTTGGTGGAGTTCTCTTAGAACAACAGTTATCACACTAGCATCAAGGCAGCTCCATTTGAAGCATTATATGGACAGAAATGCCGTTCTCCTATTTGTTGGGCCGAGGTTGGGGATAGTCAACTTACAGGTCCTGAACTCGTACTTGAAACTTCTGAGAAAATCGTTCAAATTAGAAATCGTATGGCAGCAGCTCGTGATCGTCAAAAGAGCTATGCCGATAAGCGTCATAAACCGTTAGAATTTCAAGTAGGGGATATGGTCTTGTTAAAAGTCTCACCTTAGAAGGGTGTCATTCATTTTGGGAAACAAGGCAAACTGAATCCTCGTTATGTTGGACCATTCAAAATAGTGAAGAGAATCAGGCCAGTAGCGTATCAACTAGACCTACCTGAGCGACTTAGTGGTGTACACAACGTCTTTCATGTCTAAAACTTGAAGAAATGTCTAGCAGACGAGTCACTCGTGGTTCCTCTTGGGGAACTACACATTGATGAACAGTTACGTTTCATCGAAGAGCCTGTGGAAATCATGGATAGCCCTATTGTCATAGTCCGTTGGAACTCGAAACGCGGACCGGATTCACGTGGGAGCATGAGGATCAGATGATGCGCAAGTATCCTCATCTATTCAAGCACTCCACGTCAAACTCTTAAGGTACTATTCTAATTTTCGGGACAAAAATTCTTTCAATTAGGGGATAATGTGACGTCCGGAATTTTTTTTTTATTATTACTTTAATTTTCGGGACAAAAATTCTTTCAACTAGGGGATGATGTGACAATCCGACTTTTCAAGTTATCTCTGTTAGAAATCCCGTTAAATATTCTGTTAAAACTTAACCCCGTTAACTCAAATCTTTAACCTCAGGGACTAGTTCTGTCACCCTTCTAATTCAGAATTGCAAGGACTAGTTATGTATTTAACCTAAACTCAAGATTGTTGACTTTCTAAGTCAAAATTGAAGATTCCTGTTTCTGTTGACTTTTAAAAAGTCAAACCTGTGACTCCTTGATCCAAATCCACGAGCTATACCCGAAATTCATTCGATTTCATAACTTATTTGAACGTTACTAACAGTTTCGGCCATCATTGAGGTGTTAAACACCGTCTTTATTCGCAAATTAAACCCAATAATGGGAATTGAACTCGTAACCGTCGAGTTCGGTTTTTATACGCACCAATTCGCATCATTTCGAGCTTGCACTCTCAAATTAAACCTCTGAACTGCTTGTACGAGTTCTAGAGAAGCTTTTTCCCACGAATTCTTGGCCGAAGTCACAGCAGGAATCGACGAAGATCGAACCCGTCATCCTCGGCACTCATCGTTAAATCACGATCTGATTCGTGGGTATTGGACTAGGACCGATCGCGATCGGGTATAAGGGATGGGCTCTCGGGTGTTTTTGATTAAAACTGTTTCTGTCCGGATCCGTATGCGAATCCCTAGTGGGCGGACTTGGTTAATACTCATGGCTCACACACAGGAGACCCGGGTTCGAATCCGATTTCCTGTGATAATTTTTTAGGGACTTTTTGCTTGTTTATTCTTTGTAAAACAAATTCCTATGGTAGTATAACAAGATATTAAAACGTTTTTAACTCGGAAAAACTTTCGTAGTGTCAAGATTTATTTTATGATTCATTTTAGAGTATTATAATTATATTAGAAATAATATTAACTTATTATTATTATCAAAATTATTATTTAAAAACACGCAAACAATTGTGTTTATATTTATGTTCGGGTTTAGTTTTGTGACCGTTTTAATATTTATTCCCATTATTAAAAATAATATATTTATATATTATTTTCGTCACTTTAACGAACGTTGCGTAATACTCCGAAATTATAAATAATATAATTAGTTATATTATTACCCTCGTTTATATATTCTCAATAAAAATAATATAATTATTATTTTTGCCAGATAAATGATTACCGGATTAATTCTACGAGTTTAAAAATAATATAATAATATTATTTTCTAGATCACTACTTAATGACGAAGACGCTTGAATATATTTATTATATATATATTGTTGTTTTGTCATTCGTCGTGTAACGTGTTTATCGTATTTTTTAATTAAGAATTCTCATTCCCGTGGACACGTTCGTCTACTCTTAATCATTAAAGTGTTTCTTTTAGGACGTTCCTCATTCCTTGTTGTCGTCACATATTCCATTATATCCCTAATTGTTATGTGTATAATTCTTGGGCATACGTAAGCCGTTGCAGGCTAATACTAGTGTGGTTCCAATCTTATTCTAGTGTGAACCTACCTACGCCGTTCAGGTGAGTTTTCATGGCCCCTTTTACTGTTTTAAATCTGGGGGAGAAAACATGACGTAAACATTTTTGGTTATGTAATTCATATATGTTATCACTTGTTTAACTATGCGTACACATCTATCACTAAGTCCTCACATCGGACGGTTAATATGAACATAGCGAGGTAAGTTGAGTAGTACTACTGGGTTTGACAAACATCACCCGCGTTAGTCGCTCTAACCCGACTGGATGTCGAACGGGTGCATTCTTGACCTAAACATGCACCATGGTTGATAGGCCTAGTGGGAGGCAAAAACATAAACAGTCAGCTGTCGGTTGCGAGCGCATTAGTTAACATGCTTATGGGTTAGCTACCTATTGATTTATATATTGAATGTACATTTATTCTATTGAACTTTCTTACAAACTGAAACCTGTAAACTCACCAACCTCGTGTTGACATATTTTCTTACATGTTTTCTCAGGTCCCTTAAGATAAGGCACAGGTGCACGCATAGGGCATGCATGGAGTTTTATGATTAATTTATAAATTATTATTGTTGATTTGCTTTGTACTTTGTTTTTGAACTTCGTTTGGACCGGACTTTAACTTGTGAATATTTAAATATCACATTTCGCAAACCCTAGGTCATTATTGACCTAGGTGTGTTTACGACAGAAAAAGAGGGAGAAGAAGGAACCTCGATTCCTATTCGTTTATGTGTTTACTCTCGTTTTTGCTCAGAATACGACTAAGGTTTATAGTGGTGGTCTCGGCATGTGACGAGTGGAGGTGGTGGTTACGGGTGGCACACGAGAACGAAGGGAGGGCAACGCGAGCGGCTTTGTGTATCTTGGTGGCGTATGGTGGTGGTGGTGACCGGAAGGGATGGAAGGCTGACGGTCGAGGAAAGCGAGAGGTGTGACGAATGAAGGATGTAGCGACTTCGGGTGTGTCGTCGGAGGCGCAATGGCAGTAGAGGTGGTGCCCGACAGCAGCCGGATACGGCTGAGATGGTGTACGAAAGCGGCAGACGGCGGAGGGAAGGTGGTGTTCGGACGTGAGAAGCAATCTGTTTTAGAATTTTGTGGCTAGAAAGGTCTACGGGAACATGGAGTTAATTGAGAGGATAGAACATGATAACGATATTCGATGGATGACACTTGTAGCTGATACACGGTGGTGGTCGGGGAGAGAATGGGATCGGGACGCACCCGATAGGGTTTAGTGAGCTTAGAGTTTTGCATGGCAAGGTGTAGATGTGCATGGAGGTGTTGAGTCATGTACGTGTGACCTATGAAACGAGGGCGTGCATGGTACGTGAAAATGCATGCATGCGGGTTCCTAGCGAGGCCTAGGGTAACCCGGTTTTAACAAGCATGTGGATTAGGGTTTCATGGAGAACGAATGGCGAGCGATACAAATTTATTATATGGTTATACGTTACCGAACATATGTTCTAAACGTATCCTGATCATGTGATTATACATTTTTCAGGTTCGAGATTCGGGCGTGATCGAGCGAAGTGTAAAAGCTAGGACTTGGATTGTCTTGTAACAGGTGAGTTTCTAATCCCCCTCTTTTAATGTTTTAATATTTTTGGGCTATCGTACATGCTTAAGAGATAAGTTACATTTATTAAACGTGTTAAGGGTGTCAGGTACTAATCCGGCGTGTTTCTGAATTAGAATGATTATCAAGGAGTCGTAGAGTCTATGGTGTGTCCATGGTAATGTGATAGCTAGGAATAAGAGTTATGATTGTGTGATGTGTTAAGTGATGATCAGGGGGAGTCAGGCGTTAAGCTAAATGCTTATGATTTCATGTGGAGTATATAAATGTATTGTTCTAGTGTCATGTGTAAGGTACATGTGTAGTTAACGAGTCATGTATATGATGTGTGATATTATGTGCTTTATATTGGTGTGACGTATTTGCATCGTTGTCTATATAACATGGCAAACGGGATTTGTGAAGGATGAGGTCCTTCGGGAAGTCACCAACGGTGACATTTATTTGGCAGGTTAATGATGAGCTTAGGGTGCGTCGAACTCCCTTACGAGGGTAACCCTGACGAAGGTGCGGTGACGAGGTATGTGTTTACGTGTATAGTTGTGTGTGTGTTGAATTGCATGCAAACATTGAGCTATATTTATTATGCATGTGATGTTATTAATGTAGCAATGTTAGACGATGTGTGGATAATATTATTGGGGTACATAGAGTTAGATTGGCTGTCGTGTAAATGTTGTGACGTGACGTGTAACACCCCAAATTTTTATTCGGAGCGTTAAGAGACGATCTAGGAGGTTTAAACGTATTAACAAACCCAACCCGTATGCAACCATGAGTCACCACATGATTCAACATGTGTCAATCTTAGAATACAACATGTGGCGGCACACGTGACACATCCATAACCATCCTATCTTACAAGGTGGCACATGGCGATGAGTCATCCTACAATGTGACATGTGGCGGACACATGTCACAACCACATACTTCTTAGCTTTCTATAAATAGCATCTTCATATCTCCAACTTTCTGCACTTTTAGAGTGAGAAAGGTTAGAGAGAGAGACTAAATAGAAGGAGAAAGAGAGAGAAAGAACTTCTGGCGACCGGTGGTGGTTCGACGCGGTGGTGCACAAAGATCGGAGTTACGGGTCTTCTCCTGAAACCATTTCTCGACGTTCCGAACACGTTGGTAAGCTTCGATTTCCCTGAATCTTGTCTTAAGGTCACTAAAAATGAGTTTTTAGAATCTGTCCATAACCGTTTTTAAGTGCGCGTTTTTAAAGAATCGAACGATCTGGAAAATCCAACCGTTGGATCATCTTTATAAAAACGATGTTTGATGTTTATGATGTTTTATAAAACGATGCTTATGAACGATGATTTGGAAAGAAAGGTTATGAACAATGTGTTTATGAAATGTTTTGTCAAATGAGATTTACGATGTGTTTTTGAACGAATGATTTATAATAAAACGTACGAATGCTTTAACTGAAGTTTTGATGTAAAGAAGTGAATGTTTATGAAAGTCACAAACGAACGAATCTGCTATTATTCCTTATGGAATTGAGGTTATGGGTATGGGATGTATGTTATGGGCCTTACCTTTTAGGGGCCTTTGTGGCTGGCCAACTGTAGTTCAACTGGGGTGATGACGGTCACCATGGGGATTACCGTGATCCTTGAAGTAGGTACGACTTACCTTACGTGGTAATCGTGCTGGAAGTTAGGTACAACTACTCCTCGGAATATCATGCTGGAAGTTTGGTACGTGTCATCCTTGTGATGCCGTGCTTGAAGTTTGGTACGTATATCCTATGAGGTATCGTACTTGAAGTTTGGAATTGACGGTTACGAGAAGGCCCAGATTCGATATGTTTGTTGACTTATGTGTTATGCTATGTTTTTGCATGCTTTACGTATGCTTTTATTAATGAAGTTTAAATGTTATGTTTTTGGCAAAATATTTGAAGTTAAAAGTTTTATATTAAAACTAGAACTCACCGGCGTAGCTGATTTTTAGTATGCACATCCAGGTTAAGGACAAGTATGGACGAGGAACGGTGATGCTTGGCAAGCGAGAAGAGTTACCCGACTGATCATGATGACTTGCATCCCGTTATTTTTAGTTATGATGTGTTTATGTTTTAGACAACGTTTACGCTTCCGCATGTATAATAATGCTTCCGCTTCTTTATTTGATATTCAAGTTTAAGAACTGTTTATGAATGAGTAAATCCAACGAGTGAGGTCTCTCGGGTTTGGGGCCTTACATGACGTGTATAACGGTCGTGTCAATTGATTGTGAAAGTTTGGGTTAGGGCAGAGTATGCCAATGTCTAGAGTATGTTGTGTTATCCAGGTGTGAGTTGATACTTGTACTTGGGTAAAAGTTATTAGTATAGTAAGTTAAGTCTATGTCGACGAGATGGTAAGATTTTCATTATTATTATTATTATTGGTAGTACGGGCTAAGTCTCGGGTGTTGAACGGTTATGGGATGTCATGGGATAACAGTGGGTTAACTATTCGTTAAATGAATCGTGAAACTGTTTTACCAAGGACCGGAGAGTCCTGGGTGGAATAAACTAATGATCATAACGTGTTGGCTTTTGTTTAAATTAAACTATTAGAACTCACTCAGCGTAGCTGACTTTGTGTGTACGTTAGATTCTTTTGCAGGTGAGCTAGGGTTGACGTAACTTGGTTTGGGAGCGGTGCTACTCGGGTCGGTGAGCAGGCATTCGTAAGGTAAACTTAATGACATTAATTAGTTATAAATGATTTTTGAAAGACTTCCGATGTAATTGAGTTAACAATAAATGAATTTGAAATAAGAATGACCCGTTATGAGAAGCAACTGTAGGATGCCCGAGTTATGGTCTTACATCACAATTCTTTATTCCTAATTTTGATCAGAAATAAATAATTTGGTGGAATTGTTGCAGGGGAAGTGACGTCCATGGACCCGTTCTTGAAGAAGTTTTTCCCGTCCGTGTACAAGAAAAAGGTGGCGGACACATCAACGAACCAGTGGTGTAAGTTCGACAGTCAGATATTGACCATGTTCACGTCATCGTTGTACTTGGCTGCGCTTTTGTCGTTGCTGGTGGCGTTAACGGTGACCCGGAGACTCGACCGGAAACTGTCTATGCTTTTCGGTGGCATCCTGTTTAGCGTCGGAGCGTTGGTAAACGGGTTCACTCAGGCGGTTTGGATGCTCATTTTGGGTCGGATCTTACTAGGGTTTGGACTAGGGTTTGCCATCCAGGTACTACGTCTTTTTTATGTACATAGTGGTGTCCCTCCGGGTAACGTTGAGGGTTCGAGTTTATTCTATAATGGAGAGTGACGTAGAATTAGATGGGTGTTGTGTTTAATTATCGTTAAGCTGCAAAAATATATTATCATCATATCATAATATAAGTTTTTATAAATATATATTCAAATTGTATTAATGAAATCTTTTATGCTTTTAAATCGTTGTCTTTTAAAAAATTGGATTTTTGTCAAATTAATATATTTTAGTCGTATTTAGTTATTTTATAAAAACTATACCCAAAATGTTTTGACCCACGATAAATATTAACAGGTGTATTTCTATTTTTGATCATAAGCATTAAAGTAATTTCAAAATAAATGTTTTAAGCTTCTGCCTTTTGTTTTCCTTTTCAGGAAGTAGTTTTTACTGATTTTCATTACAACCAAAATATTATAGTTTATAAAATAGTGAATTGATACTAACAATAAAAGATAATTATCAGTGTCTTTATTCTTTTAGAGTAACATTAAATCTTTCATATCAATTAATATTGTTTTGTTTAGTTCTATTATTTTTGCAACTGAGCCTTAATTTAATTTATTACGCAACAATATTTAGGTGAAAAAATCTAAGGACGTCACTTATCTTGAAATTTCGGTCACTCAACAATTAACCATCTTGTCTAATCTACATTCAAAGAGTGAAACGCATTAATGGTATTTGAGATTAGTGATCAATCATAAACCCGTCATATCTCTTATGTGTCGGTGATTTGAGGATTATAATGTTTTTTTTACCAACAAAAAGAGTTTCATTAAAACACCAAAAGCAAGTCAGAGACTAGCAAGATACACCAATATACAAATAGAAAAGCCACACTAGACACATAGAACTAACCAAAAAAACGAGACAAGTCAAATTTCTTCGAATGATCCCAGGTAATAGAACGAGCCCCGGATCTGTTTCTAATCCACAAGAATCCCATGATCTTTATGTCTTCAATTATCTTCTCCAATGATCTATCTCCATTCTCAAACAAAATTTTATTCCTAGTGTTCCAGATACATCAAATTATAGTTAAGATGACAGCATGAACAGATTTTTTCTTCTTTTCCCCACCTGGAATGAACTTGAAAATACCCAAAAGATCTCGAACATCAGATGCAAAAAATGGTAAAATCTTGCATCATTGGAACACTACCTGCCAAACATCTTGGGCAAAGGCACAAGAAATGAGGATTATAATGTTGATTTACATTTTGAGAATTTGATATGTTTTCCTATATCTATTTTTACTCAATGATGTCATTTTGACTTATGATATGAGCAGCATTGAATTACAACAAATCCATTGTAGAAAGTAAAATACTAAAATGTCATAATGTTACAAGAACAAGTCAAATGATATATGTTATTGACTCCTTTTCTTTTATTTTAATTTTCAGGCTGTGCCATTATACCTATCTGAAATGGCACCATATAGATATAGAGGGTCACTCAACATCGGTTTCCAATTATCGATCACAATTGGAATCTTGGTCGCAAATATATTAAATTATGGTTTTAACAAGATCAAAGGAGGATGGGGTTGGAGGTTGAGTCTTGGGGGCGCAGTGATCCTCGCCTTGATCATAACGGTGGGGTCCTTTGTGCTCCCAAAAACCCCCAACTCCATGATCGAAAGGGGTAACAAAGAAGAAGCTAAAACTAAACTTGAGTGAATTAGAGGTTAGAAGCGTTGACAACAAAGACGAAGAGTTTCATGATTTGGTCATGGCTAGCGAAGCGTCCAAAAAAATCAAGCATCCTTGGAGAAATTTGTTACAAAAGAAATATAGGCCGCAACTAACAATGGCTAAATTGATTCCATTTTTCCAACAATTGACCGGGATTAATGTCATCATGTTTTACGCACCAGATTTATTCAAAACTATCGGGTTTAAGGACAATGCTTCACTCATGTCTGCTATCGTTACGGGTACGATAAATGTTATTGCCACATGTGTTTTGATATATGGAGTGGACAAATGGGGAAGAAGGTTTCTTTTCCTTGAAGGTGGCACTCAAATGCTTATTTGTCAGGTAAGTTATTTTTTAAACTATTGGTAAAGGTAAAATAGTCATTTTACATTCTACATAAGACCTTTCTTATAATTGAACAAGTTGTTGTAGCCATTTTAATAGGGATAAAGTTTGGAACAAATGGGAACCCTAGTGAGTTGCCACACTGGTACGGTATAGTGGTGGTGCTTTTCATGAGCATATATGTATCCGGTTTCACGTGGTCATGGGGTCCACTAGGTTGGCTTGTACCAAGTGAAATCTTCCAACTTGAAATCCGGTCAGCTGCTCAAAGTATCACTGTCTCTGTGAACATGATCTTCACGTTCATTATCGCCCAAGTGTTCTTAACGCTGCTTTGCCACCTGAAGTTCGGACTATTCCTCTTTTTCGATTTTTGGGTGATTGTTATGACCACGTTTATATACGTGTTCTTTCCTGAAACAAAGAACATCCCAATTGAAGAAATGGTGGTTGTGTGGAAGAAGCATTGTGTAACATACCAAAATTTAAAGGAAATAAAAGTCCAGGGACCAAAGAGTAATTAGACCAAAGTTAAGGGACTTAAAAATAAAGAAATTTGGAAACTTAAGCCGGTAGCGGACCGCTACCGGGTTACATAGCGGTCTGCTACGTGTGGACGAAGAAATAATGAGGGAATGACACATGGCATGTACGTGTCGGGTGACTCAGCCCTATGGCGGACCGCCACCAGGAGGGTAACGGTCTGCCAGCCGCAATTTGGCTCTTACAATGATAGTGTGACACGTGTATGATGAC
Source organism: Smallanthus sonchifolius (assembly GCA_023525975.1). Classification (NCBI taxonomy): domain Eukaryota; kingdom Viridiplantae; phylum Streptophyta; class Magnoliopsida; order Asterales; family Asteraceae; genus Smallanthus; species Smallanthus sonchifolius. The sequence continues at coordinate 73,324,473 of CM042029.1, forward strand.
TCACCAGAAAGGATTGGGTAGCGAACCGCTACCCAGAACCTTAGCGGTCCGCTACGTGTGCATCACGTTGGACAGCTGGCAAGAGGCGGTACGGTCCGCTATGGGTGGTATTCCAGCCCTATAAACAGTTAAACATTGTTTTTCATTTGAAACAACAACAACACCAACATACACACACCATCACTACACATACACACGACTACCGAGGAGCCCCGAACGACGGTTACGAGCACGGTGGTTACAAGTGCGGTACGCGACAAGTACGGTTCAAGTTCGGAGAAGCATTTAAAGTGAGGGATGAACTTAGGAACTACTCAAGGATAGTGTAAGTACACTGAACCCGTACCCTAGACACGATTATGTGAAATACGTGCTTATATGAGATGATTATTTGATATGTGATGTGTGATATGATGAGGGTACGGGGTAATGACGGATTAGTCTAAACACTAAACGGGAATAATGGAGTAGTCATGACGTATCCAAGGGGTGGTGGATACGTCGCTGGTACTTCCTATATATAAATCTCTTGTGTACTTCGTGGTGAGACCATTATGAATGTTTAGGGGTATGGACTAATAAAGAATAAAGAAATATAGTAAACGTACGGGAGAACATCCAACCGGTATATAGTTATCTGACAAACGGAATGTCCTGTCTAAGGAAAAAGTGGTGTATAAATCTCTTCTAGACCCGTCACTCTTTCCTAGAGACATCTTTGTTGGAGGTACTGCTCTGAAAGGAAAATCACCCCAGTTTATAGTATATGACGAATACGAATACAAGATGAAAGTATACCATGCATAACCAATGTGAATATGTGATGGATATGAATATGTGAAATGCATGGTAAATATGTGAATGTATGATGATACGTGCAAAAATGAATGAGTATGATGGAACGAGTCTAAACCCTAAAATGGAATAACGGAGTACTCACGAAGTGTTAGAGGGATGGTGGATACGCCGCTGGTACTTCCTATATATAAACCCTTCTAATAGCTTGTGGAGAAACCGTTACGAAGTATTGAGGCGAGGACTAGTTGGTGAGTAAATTAAGCATATATATGAAATGAAACCAAATGCTTGATACATGTGGGAGGATGTGAGTCAAAGATATATTCTAGGTCCCAAATGAAATGAGATACCCGGCCTGAAAGGTGGATCTCAATAAAGAAAAGAAAAGAAAATGGAAACTCTAGGCCTACGGGGCTGAAAGAGTAAACTCTAGACCTACGGGGCTGAAAGAGTAAAAGATTCTAAGCCTACGGGGCTGAGGAATAAATGAGTGTTCATGACAATGCAAGGGGTCTATACTGACGAGTATAAGGACCTTGCCAATACTCGGACCGTAGGTACGGCCTGTGATGGTTGCGAGGGGGTTAGCACACCCATAAAATATACGAAAAGCGTGACCGGAGGTATGTCCGGAGATGGTCACGTGGGCGCCGAGAGCCCGAGAAAACTTGAAAAATAAGAACCTAAAGGGTTCATAATAAAATGAACGATACAGTGTACTTACTTAGCGTAAGCTAATTCAAAAACGTTTTCCAAACACTACAGGAAAGAAGCACGTGGAATGAAGCTTCCTGTGCTGTCGGAGTTGGAAAATCCCTATATAGGATAATGTAAATATATTATCCTTGTAAAACAGTATATTATTATAAATGAAAAGGTTATCATAGCCATTATGACAAGGTTTTACTGATCTGGGACATGCTTTTCGCATTAAAACTCTGATGAAATAATATAGTAAAAGTAGGGTGTTTCACATTGGTTCTGGTCAAGGTTTATGGTTGATGTTAAGTACCCAACTGGAGTTGAAATGAACAAAAGAGATGATCTAGATAACAAAGTGTAAGTAAGGAGAACATATAAGGACTTATAAGTTTGAAGTATTTTATCTTTCTTTTTGAAAAAATAGAAGTAAATATAAGTTTGTTTTGGTTTGAAAAGTTACATAAATATATGGTATACAAAAGAAACTTATATTTTCATTGAATGAATCTCTCATCCTTTAATCCTCTCATACTCCCTAATATTTGACTAATTGTCACCCTTTTTAAGTCTTTCATATGTGTGTGAATATAATAAATTATTTGACACATCTAAAGAGTTATTCTAAACATTTTAAGCATATGTTAAATTGTTAAGAAGTATAATAAAAAGTTCTAGTGTCTTTCTATGATCAAAATATATGGTTTAAAACTTTAGAGTAATAGGTTACCTTTTCAAACAATCCCCGATCATAAAGTTGACCATGTGACAGAAATTTAAGATATGAACAATGAAGGTAGTAAGGAAATATCAGTCATTTTTTTAATTAAATTATACAATAAAAAATATTAATATTAATTTTTGAAGAATAAAAGAACACCCCATATATTAAGAATTACCATATCTCACCATCTCTCTCAACCATCTACCCACAAAAGGGGCATAGTAAACATACATCACACCCTCTATCCGTACACCACCCGTATGATTATTATGACTTGTATAAACCCATACAACATAAATAGTGCCAAGGGAATCATTACCGCATGACATGGGGGGGGGGGGGTTCATACGCGTCTATAATATAAAATAGATTTTTAACATAATGAAAATTAGGGCTGGTAATTTTAGACATGTACACGAATACACGACACGAACCTACACGATCTTAACATGTATCGTGTATGGTCTTATCGTGTTTCGTGTCCTAAACAGGTAGACACGAATCTACCTGTTAATTTTCGTGTCTAAACAGGTAAAATACATGTTTAACTGTTAAGTACTTGTTAGTACCTGTTAAGATTTTTTTTAAATAGACAACGAAAAGAAAGATCTGCTGTGTGGCAATCCTTCACCAAATTTTATAACAAATCAGTAGGTACAAAGGTTCCAAGCAAGTGCAACAAATGCAATCATATTATCATATATGATAGTAATATTATCATATATGATAGTAAGCAAGGTACGGGTAATCATACGAAACACATAGAAACTTGCTATGGTACTACTTTCAAAGATGTTGGTCAAATGCTTTTAAATAGTTATATGAAGTTAAAGTCATCTAGTTTTTTTCTCAAAATACGTTTCGTGAGATGCTTGTAGCTGCTATTGTGATGCATGAATTGCCTTTGTCATTTGTAGACTATAAGACATTTAGAGATTTGTTTAAGTACTTGCAAGCCGATGTGAATATCATCCCTAGAAATATCGTAAAATCTAATTTGCTAAAAGTGTATAAGAGAGAAAAGGAAAAGGTCAAAGTCATGCGTAAGGAATCACCTGGGAGGTTATACTTAACTTCAGATTTATGGACTTCTATTGCTACTGAAATTGTTTTTATTGGATGTTTTTATAAGACTTTTATGGATTTTTGTTATAAATTTGTTAAGGATTATGTATTTATGCTTTATTTAAGACCTTTGTGAACATTCGACGACTTTTGTTTCACTAAACAGTTTCTTAAACATGTTTTCTAAACAGGTCTTATCGTGTTAAGCATGTATAAATAGGTTCGTGTTCGTGTTTGGGAAAAAGTACACGATAAGTTATCGTGTCGTGTTCGTGTATACATATTTCATGTTCGTGTCTTATCACGTACGTGTATACACGATATGCCAACCCTAATGAAAATATATATATGGTAGATATGTAACCAAACTAGGACCCTAATCGAAACGCATACATTAGTCTCGTACACTATAGGGATGGTGGGAGGAGATATATTTTACATCATCGGGTTTGTATTTGGAATTACCATTTTTTTCTTGTATGCGGCGGGACGGATACAAGATAAATCATTACATGAAGGCGAAAACCTTGTAGAATTGAGATATACGAGGACGAGGTACACGGAGAATTGAGACGAGGTCGCTCTGCTTCGTAGACAAGGCTCGATTCGTACTTTACTTACGAGCTCGTGTAGTACTCGCCCCTATCTCTTCTCTAAAGGGGCGCACACTCGTTGTCTACTAAATGAGCTCACGAGGTACACGGATAATTGATACCCATGAGCAAGCCTCTTACGACGATTACCTACGAGCCAGCTCGAGTTTCAGTGAAGACTAAAACTAACTTCTCGAATAATCTTTTTCTATAAAATGCATTACGAGTATTGACCACTATGTATTTTTTCTAACGTATTTCAGTTTATGTTTTGTAAATTTTAACATACTTAATAAAACTCAAAGTTCATTTTTTTTTGTATTTTATTAAATAAAAAATAAAATACTTAATAAACTTTGTTTTATTTGTATTTATATTTTTATATTATTTATTTTATTAAAATGTATTACGAGTATCGACCACTAGATTTTTTGTAACGCATTTTAGATTATGTTTTGTAGTTTTTAAAATACTTAACAAAAACTCAAAGTTTATTTTGTTTTATTTGTATTTTATTAAATAAATTTAAAAAAAAAGTAATTAAAACCAGTTTGGGACTCGACCTAGTTCGAACCCGATCCAAACCGATTCCTATAAGGCCGGGTTATACCAGTTCTGAAACCGGGTTCCACCCGAACCGGTTTGGCCTTCAACCCGGTATTAACCAAATTTGACTAACCCAAATCGGGTTTTGACCCGAACCGGTTTTGAAAAAAAAAACATGGTTTGTCCATCTCTCTTGTCATGGCTAGAGGTGCACAAAAAACCAGAACCGTCCAAATAACTAGAACTGGTAAAAATCGGAACCGGTCCTTGAATATGGTTTTTCAACAAAGAACCGTACACGGAACCGGAACCGGTTCCTTCTAATACCCGATTTTCCAGAACTGGTCATACCCGGAATCGATTCTTGAGAATACCCGAAATTTGCACCTCTAACCCTAAAACCATACCCGATTTTGGAAACAATCTAGTTTTTTTTAATATAATTTATCTATGTTTGATGAGTTTATGTTTTAAACATTTATCTATTTTGTAACATTTTAAGTTTTTAATGTTATTGGACTTTTTAAGTTAGTTATTTATATGTTTAATTAATGTACTTATATGTTTAACTAAGTTTTTCGAATACCCGAAAATAGGTTTTTAAAATACACTCCTTAAATTACTGGAACCGATAAGAACCGGAACCGGTTCTTGAATACTCGGAACCGGGTACATAGGGTGTGGTTTTTCAACCAAGAACCGGACCCGGAATCGGTTCTTGAGATACCCGTTTTTCCGAAACCGGTTCCGATAAGAATACCCGATTTATACATCTATACTAGAGGTGCTCAAAAGAACCGGAACCGAATCCGATCCGATGGATTATCCGAAACCGGATCCGTCTGGAACCGGTTTTTTTGGGACCGGACCGGATTTTGTGAGAACCGGCGGATCCAGAACCGGTTCTGGTTTTTTTGACGGACCGGATAAAAATCGGACAAAAATTGGACAAAATGGAACCGGTTTTTTTCGGACAATTTGGAACCGGTTCGGAACCGGTTATAGCCGTTGGAAGAAAAAAAAACGGCTATATAGCCGTTTTTTTTGTTTTTTTTTTGTTTTTAAGGCTTGAAACTTAGTATAAATAGGTATTGGGTGTATGGGTTAGTTCACCACAACATTCTAGCTCTCAAAACTCAAAAACGCTCTCAAAACGCAAAAAAACGCTCACTTTACGCAAAAAAAAACGCTCTCATGGCTTCCGCTTCCGCAAGCACTCAAAATTCGGTTGGTGGTTCTACTAGCGATGTCACGGTGGTGTCGATACTTCCTTGCTCCCGAAACCAAGAGATATGGGCTTATTTCGATTTATGCGAAATGTCGAACGGTTCGCAAAAGGCTCGTTGCAAACGTTGTGGTAGAATTTTGGGTGCGGCGGGAACTAGCACTTTGAGGAAACATATTGCTAGTCACGCAAAACACACTCAAGGTGAAGATCAAACTCAAATTGGTAGGGATTGAGGAGTTTGGCAATACAATGTCGAGAGGGTTCGTGAGAGAATGGCATATTTCGTCATTCAAGAAGGATTGCCTTTTGATCACTTTGATAATCCGCGCTTGACGAGGATGATACAAGAGACGCTTCAACCGAGTTACACAAATGTAAGTCGTTCTACTTTGAGAAGAGATTGTTTAAAAATGTGGAAAAGAGCTAAAAAAGAATTAATTTTAGGTTTTGAAAATTTAAATACCGGCATTAACTTAACAACGGACGTTTGGTCCTCTCCACATGGTTTACCCGAATCGTACCTTTGCGTTACCACACATTGGGTTCAACCGGAGTCGTGGCAAATGATGAAGCGTACGATTGCGTTTGATTATTTTGGATATCCACATACCGGTGAAAACTTATTTTATATTTTAGACTCGGTCATTCAAACTTATAAAATTCAACCAAAAATATTTTCAATATCTTTTGATAACGCTTCAAATAACACAAACGCGGTGGAAAAATTAAAAATAAAATATGAACCGCCTTGTAACGGTGTTTTCTTTCAAAGTCGATGTGTTGCACACATCATTAACTTGGTTGTGCAAGACGGTCTAAACGTCCAAGAAATAAGAGACGTAAAATAAAATTTTAAAGTGATGTTACGTGAAGTTTTTAGCACAAGCAAAAAAAGATATATAAGCTATAGAAACTTGTGCCAACAAACGGATTCCATCTTTTTAGGTCCGAATTGGGACGTACCTACTAGATGGAACTCGACATGGAAAATGTTTGAATCGGCCTTAAGGCAAAGAGTTACTTTAAAACATTTCCATGATGAACTTGTACAAAAGAAACGTTGTTCACAAAAAATTGATAATATAAGTTGAGATATGATCGAGAAACTAACTAATTTGCTTGAGGTTTTTAAAAATACAACTACATGTTTATCGGGAGTTTATTATCTCACATCTTCGTTAATACTTCAACAATTATACTTAATATGTAATAAATTAAAAGAGTTTGAATATCACGGCCCTATTTTTAAAAAAAATGGTAAAACCTATGAAAGCTAAATTTAAAAAATATTTTTCGGAAATGCCGGCCGTTGTTACATGTTCGGCCGCCTTAAACCCAACGATTAATGTAACCGGTGTTGAAACATTAATTGGATCAATATCGGATGATTTAAATATGTTCGAGGAAAACCCAAATTTTGAATCAAAGGCAATAAGGGATTTCAATTCGGCTTTTAATAATATGTTTGATTATTATTTACGCAAATATGGTGGAAGTGGTGATCCATCAAACATACGTGAATCAATGGGTTCGGGTTCAAGTTCTAGTAGTTCAAGGAACCCGATGCTAAATTTATTTAACACTTTAAGAAACGAAAATACTAAACGAGCTCGTGGAACCACACCAAGTAGCGAGCTTGGGAGATATCAAGCAACCGACTTTATTTCAACTCTAAGATCCGAAGAGTTTGAAAACTTTGATATCTTGAGTTGGTGGCAAGGAAGGGAATCCCAATATCCCGTTCTAGCCGCAATGGCCCGTGACCTACTAACCGTCCAAGCTTCTACGGTAGCTTCGGAATCTACTTTTTCTCTTAGTGGCAGGGTTTTATCTATTCGAAGAACGAGGCTTACACCGGAATCTATGGAGATGTGTATTTGCTTGATAGACCATTTGGATGCCGCCGAACGTGTACAACATGTTGCAAAACTAGAAGGCGAGCTTGACATTGAACAAGAAATACATGAATTCGAAGTAGAACAAGGGGCGGCGAATCCACTTTCGGACGAAGAACAAGCTTATGATGAAGCCCAACGTATCTCAAGCGAAGAAGAATGAAAACCGATGTTACGAAGACTACGACGAACAAGATTGAAAACATAATAAATAATATATATTTTGTGATTCAATTATGTTTTTTGTATTTTTTTTACGAACTATTGTTAAATCACTTAAAAAAAAGCTACAAAATAAATAAAACATGTATTTTATAGTTAATTTTTTAAAATTTTTTTTTTTTTAAAATCCGGTGGAACCGGTTTTTTTTGTCCGGTCCGGTTCCATAAATCCGGTCCGGTCCCAATAGGTTCCAAGTCTCCACTCTCTTAACCGGATCCGATTCGGAACCGATTCCATTGGATCCGGTTGTTGACCATCGTTGACGGAACCGGATCCGGATCCGGTTCCGGAAAAAAACCGGTTTATGCACCTCTAATCTATACTACTCTAGTCATGGCTTCAGCCTTTGGTCAAAATTAAGAAAGCCCAAATATTAGAAGCCCGTTAAAGACTTGCTACCAATATCCATGAGCATTATATAAAATTGTAATTAAAGTACTTATGTGAACTCTCAATGCACATAGTTTCACTTAAGTACAAACATTCATGCATATGGTGACATAAGTAATATGTTAGCTATTTTGTTTTTTTATAATTTTATATTTAGACCTTTTATTTATAACAAATTTACTTTTTAACCGCTGAACTTAAAAAAACGTTTTCTTTCTTTTAACAAATTTATATTACAGCCCCTGAATTTAATAAAGTTATCATTTACACATTAAACGTTTTTTCCTCTCTTTTTTTACGAACCGAGTTAAAAGAAGTGGAATACACACAATTATAACGGAGTTACACTTGATAGTGAATAAGTTATTTAGGCACTTGCGTACAACGTCGTTACAAAATCTTTTTTAAGTCTTTACTTTTTTGAACGGTTTTGCTTCTTTTACTGACCTTTCCTGTTAAATTTTTTTTAACGTCTTTGTTACAGAGTTTTTTTCATATGAAGTTTCGAGTAAGTTTATTTATTTCGATTAAAGATAACTATTTTATAAGCTTTGATGATGTTAATTTCTTATGCGGTTTAACACGCCGCAAGCGTCTGCCTTTCTGTTTAAATTTAGCTTTCGATACTTTATTTTTTCCCACCGTTTTTCGAGACGTAACGTACGGATCTTATTACTTTTTTTTTCTCTTTTTTTATATCTTATTTTTAGGTTTGTTTTTTATTAACTTTTTTTAAGTTTCGTCTACATTTTCGTTTAATTTTTTTTCAAAATAAGCCCGCCCCGCCACGAAACACGGGTGTACCCGCTAGTACTTTACAATTACCATATTGGTAACTCCTTAAGCATCAAGTACAAGAAAATAATGCACATCTTATTTTGTCTTCTTTTGCCCATGACATCCTCCACCCTTTTTCTTTCTCTTAGGTTTTTTTTTCTTTTTTAGTATTTCATTTATTTATAACATCTAAAATATAGTTTTTATAAAATTTCGATGATACCGTTGAGACGACTAATTTTTATTTACGTTTCGATATAAGTTTTGTTTAAAACGGAGTTGCGCGTGATAATATGCAAGTTGTTTAAACACTTATGCACATCGTTTTTTAACTCTTATTTTTTTAAATCGTTTTACTTTCGTTTTCAAGACTTTGATTTATTTAACGGTTTCATAAAGTTTCGAAGCCGTTTGGCTTCCGTTTTTTTTTTTTGCTTTTCTGAAGACTTTGATCTAATGAACGGTTTAGTTTTTTGTTTTTTAAGTTAGAAGTTGTTTAGCATTCGTTGTTTAAAGTGCACAGCGCGACAGACGCAACGCAGTTTCTTTACATCACCTTGACATCATCATCAACTTTTTTTTGTCTTTTGTGATGCACAAGAAGAAGGGACACTCTTTGATCACTATTTTAATATTAATATTTCTTCAATCCATTATTTTATTTACTTTGTAATTTTTTTCCTTTTTTTATATATAATTGCTAACCAACCGGTTGTTTTATACGTTTTTTAAACCGTTTGGCGCTCATCTCAAAATACACTGTTGCAAAAAAAAATTATATACGTTTAAACCGACCCGCCATAATGCGCAGCCGGCATGCTTATTTTTATCTATGTTTCGGTGTAATTTTTTTCGAATAACTTCACTTTCGTATACGAGATAACTTATTCGATAGTAACTTCACTTTCGTATACGAGGTAACTTTTTCAGTACTATCAAACGTACCGCTGCAACGTGTTTTTTTAACGTCGTGTATGCAATTTTCTTATTTTTATCTACGTTTCGAACCCGCCGCGGAGCACGAGTAGTAACCCACTAGTTTTAATTCATTTGTCTAAAATTAAATTGTGTTGTTTGTTATTTGAACTTGGTATATTTTAAAATAAGAAAATGGTTAAATTCGATCAAAATGTATTTAATTGGTTATTATTTTATTATTTTTTTAACTATGTATGGTATCTTACAGAAGTTTTTATAAAAGGTGTAAGACAGCCGAACTCTTGACATGTTCTAAGATGCACTAATCTAACATGTTTTGACTTGTTGGATCCTCCCATTTTATATCATCTAATTATCGCAAGCGTCTTTTCTTCATATTTTGTTATTTTAAACATCTTGAATGTCATACGTCCAAATCTTCCGTTGTTTCAAAATTAAAAAGTACCTAACACAAAGTAATAAAAGAAAAATGGGCGGTGTTCACCCAGGTAAATCACGATGGTATACCACATGCTTTAATACTATATTTTTAATCATTTTGTTTTTTGAATGTTTTATCCTAGGTGGATGACTCTTAGATTCTTCTCATGTGCATAGATGTTTTTGGAGCCTGAAAACAACTTCTCTATCCTCTTGGATAGAGATGTAATTTGCAACATCTCAGCCTCCCTAAACCCCTACTCATAGCTCCACTATTGATTTGATTTTGCGTATCTAAGTAACGTTTTTCATATCGACTCGTGTATCTAACTTTATTTTCACATAACATTTTTAAGACACTTTTTGTTATGAAACATCAAATAATTTCAAAAAGCTTGTGTGAAGGTATAAACATATACAAAAACAATTATCTATTTTGATGATTTAGTTTATCATAGAATCTATGAGCAAGCTTTTGCAGTGTGTATAGTTTTGTTTCTGCAGAAAGCAGCAGTTACAGGAAGTGGTGCATGTATCATCCACAACCAGAAAAAAATTTAGGGGACTACTAACCACACACGGGAATTGCTAAATGGACTTGGCCATATACGCATCGTATAGGGCAATACGATGCGTATAGCCCTTCACAATTTCCCATGCCTGACATCCTCGTACAACCTGGTCATTCAAACCTCGTATACGCATCGTATAGGTCAATACGATGCGTATAGCGTACGAGGTACTTTCTGCTACTAGTCAACCATCACATCGCTATACGCCACGTATAGATCTATACGGAGCGTATAGCGATGTGATGTTGACTAGTTGCAGAAAGTACCTCGTACGCTATACGCATCGTATTGAACTATACGATGCGTATACGAGGTTTGACCAGGTTTGACCCGAATCCTATACGCACCGTATTGCCCTATACGATGCGTATAGGGGCCAAATTTTGTGTATTTAACCATGCAAAATTCTCATTCGAACGTATCGTTCAAAAAAATTTCAAACAATCTCTCAAAAATTATAAACATGTCTTGGTGGTGGGATGGTAACTACGGTTTTCAGGTATATTCTAACGAGTCGCTGGAAAACAACCCGCAAAGTTCTGGCGTTCAAGAGGTGAACTGGGAGGAGGTCTCGTCCGACGTTTATTCTAATCAACGGGTAAGGCTTCCAGATTTGAACGAGCCACTGAGCAATCCCGAGTTCGTATACGGTGAACCGTCTTACCTTACACAACCCACGAACGACTTCGTATACGGTGAAGTCTCCTCCCCGACACAACAAACTAACAACTTCGTGTGCGGTGAAGTCTCTTACCCGACACAACAAACCGACGACTCCAAAGACGAAGAACAAAACCATCAAAATGTGTCGTATAAAACTGACCAGAATTTTCAGTCTCGTGAACAGTTGGTGGATTGGGCTATGCGGAGAGGACGTGAGAATGGTTACGTCCTTGTCACCCGACGATCGAGGAGAAAAGGCGACGATCCGACGGAACCGTTTATCAAGGTGTGGCTTGTGTGTGACCGTCACGGCGAACGTGCGTCTACTGCCACGGTTAGACGTGCCGGTAGCAAAAAAATAGGTTGTCCCTTTAAATTGGAAGGAGAGTATCAAGAAAATACTGGTGATTGGAAATTAACGGTGAAGGATGACAGTCATAACCACGATCCTAGTCAACATCTTGTGGCGCACTCGTTTGCAAGGAGACTGTGTCAGTCGGAACAACTTTTGGTGGGGAAGTTGTACTCGCAAAACATGTTGCCACGAAACATTCTGGCAACTATAAGGGAACAAAACCCAGAGAGTAGTTGCATTAAAAAGGACATTTATAATGCTATACAAAAGATAAAAAACGAAACGAGAGTCGGTGAAACTCCAATACAGATTCTGGAAAACCTGCTTTCTTCTAAAAAATACGTCTACTATACTCGAGAAGATCCTGTCACAAATAGTGTGGAGGAGATATTCTTTGTTCATCCGAAATCGTACGAGATGTGGCGTGCTTTCCCGCACGTGTTGATGATCGACGCGACCTACAAAACAAACATGTATAAACTTCCATTTGTCCAAGTGGTCGGTGTGACCTCCACACACCAGTCGTTTTGCGTCGCTCATGCATTTATATCAAAAGAACGGGAGGAAAACTTCGTCTGGGTGCTACTTCAAATAAAAGCAATGTTGCAAAAGTGTATGGAGCCGCGTGTGATAGTAACAGATAGGGACAAAGCTCTTATGAACGCGTGTGATAAAATATTTCCGGGCTGTTCCAAGAACCTATGTCGGTGGCACATACACGAGAATATCGCAAAACATTGCAGGGCATCATTTACAGACGAAGACTGGAAAAATTTCAAGTATTCATGGTCGGTATTATGTGAGTCTCCCACGCCAGATATATACCAGTACAACTTCAACCGGCTTTACGAACGTCTGTATGCAGCCAAACGAGGAAGTAAGTTTTAAATATTAAATATTTAATATTTTCAGTATTTAAATATTTATTCAATATTAAATATTTTTCCAGGAGTTATAGATTATGTGACTAAAAATTGGCTGGACCCGTATAAAGAAAAGTTTGTATCGGCGTGGTCCAACAGAAACCTCAATTTTGGTCAACATACAACGAACCGAGTCGAGAGCCAGCATTCGCTCTTAAAGAGCTATCTTAGAAACGCTAACAGCTCGCTAGATAGACTTGTTGGGTTTGTTGATGAAATTGTATCAGATCAGTATTATCAGTTACAGTTTGGGTTTGGAACAAGCCTGATAAGGAAAATGGACAGCCACATAGCTATTGAATTGTTTGATAACCTGCACGGTAAAGTTTCACATAAAGCTCTAGATTTGATAGAAAACGAGTGGTACAAGTTATCAAATATACGGAAACAAAATGCAACGTGTGGGTGCCAACTTTTCAGTAGTTGTGGGTTGCCGTGTGCTTGTCGTCTGGCAGATATCGAAGCTACAGGTAAACTGTTCTGACTATTTAGTATTTGTGGGTTGCCGTGTGCTTTTCAAAATGTTCTGACTATTTCGTTTAAAATACAGGTGGCATAATCCCTCTAGATGCGGTGGACGTCTTCTGGAGGAAACTTGATTTAAAACCGTCGTTTGTCGATGATGAAAATGTAGACGTGGATAAGGTACTGGGTCAAGTGAGAAACAAAATCATGTCACAACCCGATCAGGTCAAAAGAAGTATGCTGTCGAGAATCGCATGGGTTGTCTTTCCGAGCAAAAGTAACAAGAAAGCGCCTATGGTACAAGAAGATACTCGCGGTCGTCCAACTTTGAAAAAGCAACAACAAAGGAAACAGGATGTCGCGAGAAACAGCTCATTCACAGGATCCCAACCGAGCAAATGTGACCATGCGAGACACAGCTCGTATATTGCGTCACAAGAGTCTATACAAGCGAGTTCGGTCTTTCAACACAGTCGTTCAACGAAGGGTAAAGGAAAGCAACCGCAAGATGATAACGCCCATCTAGGGTTTCCATTGATTACGGGGAAAGATGCGGTTAACAATATAAAATGTTTTAAGGATTCGATACCGTCTGTGTTTCATCCGTACATTTCACATATACAGGATGTAAATCCAGACGGTAACTGTGGTTTTCGATCGGTAGCTTTGGGCTTAGGGTTAAATGAAAACCGGTGGCTCTTTATCCGACAACAACTTCTAAATGAGATGGACAATAAAGAGGAATGGTGGAGAACTGTTTTTGACAGAGTCGCCTTTCAAGAGTATGATAGGCTACGTCACACAATAGATTGGCAGTATGTGAAAGCCGCACCAGTTAGTCGTTGGATGTCGATGCCATACACAGGACTCCTAATTGCTCAAAGATTTGGGGTGATTGTTCATCTTTTAAGCATCAACGGTAATCAAACATTTTTTCCATTGTGGTTTGGTCCTAACGTTCACGCTCAACATCAAGTCGTATCGTTAGTTCACGTCAACAATGATCATTTCATCCACGTCAAGTTAGACGGAGAATTTCCGATTCCTACGCCGAATGCACTTTGGAATTTGCACCGAAATGATGATGCAGCAAAATGGGAAAATATATACAATGATCGTATTGAACGATTTAAGAAAATAATGGCTACTAATAGATCTAGATTTCCACAATATTTCACGAATCTCGGATGATATTTGTTTAAAATTGTATTGTAACTATTTTTGAATTAATTTTATGGTTATTTTAAATATTTTTATTTAATTATAGCTGATTATAATTAAACTACTAATACGTGTGATTAATTTTAATTAAATATAATTATAATTAATTTTTATTCAATATTCTATACGCCACGTATAGTCCAATACGTAGCGTATAGAATATAAATCAGAGGGAATTCAAAATTTTGACATATACGACACGTATTGATCAATACGTGGCGTATAGAATACCAAACGTTGCTGAAGATACGACACGTATTGATCTATACGTGGCGTATAGACTTTTGTTATATCAGTTTTGCCTCACGTACTGACCCAAACGAACCAAACAAACAAACACAAAGCCATACGCTACCCGCTCGTTGATTTGGATTGTGGCCTCAAAAAAACTTTGTAAAGGTACGTGTCTCAACCCACGATCATTAATGTTAGGTTTTAATTGAATATTAGCGGGTAAAACTGGGTAGATTAGCGATTTTTAGGTCTGAACTTAAGGGCTATACGCTACGTATAGGGCTATACGTGGCGTATAGTTCGTCCTAGGAAGACGATGAAGCCATACGCCACGTATAAATCTATACGCTGCGTATGGCTTGGTTTACTCGGTCACTAGCCTGCGTATGGTCTTAACTGGTCGCGTATGGCTTGGTTTACCCGGCAACTCGCCCGCGTATGGCTTAATTGGCCTGCGTATGGCTTATTTTGCCCGGCAACCGCCTATACGCCACGTATAAGCCTATACGTGGCGTATAGGTTTTTAAAAAATTAATAATTATTTATTATTTAAAATTAAAAACAATATATTATTATTATTTATTATTTAAAATTAAAAACAATATATTATTATTATTTATTATTTAAAATTAAAAACAATATAATATTATTATTTATTATTTAAAATTAAAAACAATATATTATTATTATTTATTATTTAAAATTAAAAACAATATATTATTATTATTTATTATTTAAAATTAAAAACAATATTATATTATTATTTATAATTTAAAATTTAAACAATATTATATTATTATTTATTATTTAAAATTTAAACAATATTATATTATTATTTAAATTAAAAAATTAAAAACAATTAATTATTATCAGATATGGCGGATCATAATGATATTGAGATGGATCAGCTAGACGATCTTGCGCACTACCCATTTCTGGATTTTCCGCCCGATACGGAGGCTTTTTCCCGTTGCCAGAAGCTCCGGGAGGTGCAGATGGGTCCAGGTACGGCGGTGGATTGGGCCCTCCTCGAGGAGGTGCAAGAGGCCGAGCGAGCCAGGGCCATCATCGGCGAGGACACGCCATGGTCGCATCTTTTTGACCTTTCTTTTGCGGAGACATACCGAGAGCTGGTCGTCGAGTTTCTTTCGACGTTCATCTACTCAGAGACTGGGCTGCAGCCTCTACCCGGAGAGGCGCCGGATATTGACCCGGATCGTATTTCTTTTTCTATTTTTGGGGTCGTTTACCGTCAGACCCTCAGTCAGTGGGCCGTCACGACGGGCTTATACTACGAGCCTGAGACGGTGACGCCGCTTTTCACCGAGGCGGTGACAGAGGTGGACAAGGAGGAACTCCTTGTTTTTTGGGGCTTGATTTCAGATAGTCCTTGGTTGGGTACCAAGGGGAGGGTCTCGGGTATTAGAGACCCTTTGTATAGATATCTGCACCGGCTTATTTCGACGTCGATCGCACCGCGTCTGAAAAGCCGTGAGTGGTGCACTGATAGAGATCTTTTCTTCCTTTTCTGCCTGCTTACTGGGAGGCGGTGCGACCTGTCCACTAGCATGGCGCTTTATTTTGCTTCTGCCTATATGCGACAGAAGCGCGGACTTTTATATGGCGGTGCTTTCATCACGCATATCATGCGGTCGGTCTTACCATTTGACCAGCATGAGCCTGCGATGTTACCGGCCATTCCCCCTGTCCGATTAGACCGTCGCACGGCGAGCGGCATGCGCATCACGCACCGATTCCCGCAGGGCCTTCGGTTCGTAGGGGCCGTCCAGGACCAGGTTTGGGTCCCGGTGCCGTTGCCGCAGATGCCTGGACAGGGGGACCCGCATATGCCTCAGCCGCTACAGGGTATAGCGATTGAGGACGAGCCGCCACACGTCGAGCAGGTCCACGAGCATCCGCCACAGCATCCCCGACACGTACGTCGGTCTGTTAGGCTGGATAGGGCTACCCAGGCAGTGCTTGATGGCCTTGTTGCCGACTCACGACGACAGGGTCGTCAACTCGATCGCATGGAGGACCTGATGATGTGGGCGGTTGGACAGCTCGTGAATCAGTCACGAGCCGCCGGCATCGAGCCACCCCCACTACCACCGCCACGTCATTATCCGGACGACCCCGTTCAGGGTGAGGGCGGGGCGGGTCAGGGTGACGCCGGAGCCGGTCAGGGTGACGGCGGAGACGGTTAGATTTAGTTCTTTTATTTGTATTTTGTTTCTTTCGTTGTTATGTATGTAAAACATTTTGATGTATATATTTAATTTTTTGATGTAATGTATATAATGTTTAGTTTATTTGTTTGGTTGTAATGTTTAATATTATGTTTGGTTGTAATGTTTAATATTTTGTTTGATTGTAATGTTTAATATTTTGTTTGGTTTGTAATGTTTAATATTTTGCTTGGTTATACTTTAAAAATTTAACAAATGTTTAAAAAAAATAAAATATACAAATGTTTATATAAATTAAAATAAAAATAAACAAAATATAAATAAATAAAAAAATATAATTAAATAAAAAATACCTATACGTGGCGTATAGGTCAATACGCCACGTATAGGATTCATAAACTCCAAATCTTCCAACTTTTGAAGCAAAAATATAACCCGTGCCTCATACGCTGCGTATAGGTCAATACGCCACGTATTGGACCAGCCGCCAGACAGAGAATGACACGTGGCATTCTGTTGGCAGTGACTGAATTCTATACGCCCTCGTATTGCCCTATACGAGGGCGTATAGATCGGCGGCGGGTCCAATTAGCAATATTCCATGTGTGGTTAGAAAAAGCCAAAATTTAATGCCCACATATACCAATAAGAAGGTGAAAAAGACAAAAAGGACACACACAACAGCTACTATTCATGGTACTCTCTGCTGTATTCACTTGTACATCATTATAGGTAGACAAAATATTGATTGCTACACCTCACATGCCAACACCCCCCCCGCCCTTCTCCCCACCCCACCTCACATACCTTCCCATGTGCACCCCCAATCACCATTTCAATCTAAACAAAATGACAAGATTAGTACATTACTTGATCATCATTAAGTTTGCTAAGATATTATTATTAGTATTAGTACTTTCTGACTTATTTGTTTTGATTATTTTAGCCGCACTTTATGTTATCTAAACTACTAATGAAAAAAATAGGATGGGACAATATAACCGCATCGCTTTTTCTCACATATATACAAGTGTTTATACTATTCTTATGATTTTCTACTATTGAACTACATATTTTTAACATAAATACTAAATATTAATGTACAAATGCATCTAGTAATATATGTTTTTTTGGTTATGACTAAAAACTAAAAAATATCAAGCCATCAAAGTCATGTTAACATTAATTAGTGATAGAATAATTCAAAAGTATCACATCATTCTGGTAGATTGTCAACAACAATTAATGAAAGAAACTAAAACTTTAATTGAATAAACCCTAAAATTATATAGAGTGAATAATAACTTACATGGAAAGCAAAAAAAGATGATTCAAGAAACAGATATGAGCCAAATCAGAACTTGATAACATTGCCCAGTTTTATTTGAATATCTAAAAATGAGTACAAACTAAATTGCCCAGTTTTTCTTTTTAGCAAAAAAAAAATCAAGATTTACATGCAATTAACAAGTGAATTACAGTTCAAGAATGCCAAATTCCCCTAATTATGCTTCGAATTCGACTCGATGACAGGTTTCTAATGATCTTTTTCGCATCTAAAACTTGAGCCTCAGCAAGTTTTTCTAAGTTTTTCAAGTACCCAGAGCTTAATATTTTCTTCCTACCATCATGACAAATGGTTAATGACATGATTATTGAAAGTAAAACTTTTCTGTTACTTGTGTTACCTTCTTCTGGATCAATCAGTTGCAGAAGCAAGTTCACATTTTGATCAATTTGCACGAATCTTTTTTGATTCCTGGGCACTTCCACCAGACGCAGAATAGTCTCTGCTGCAATCTCTCGACCCTCAAATGACTTCGCATCAAGAAACTTAACAAGTTCTGGGATAAATCCTGCATCCCCCATTGCTTTCTTGAACTCATCTGAAGTTGCAGAAAGCCAAGAAGCAGCCCTTAATGCAGATTCTTGGATTGAAACCTCACCATTGTGAAGAAAATAAAGTATATGATCCATAAACCCATAGCTTTTTAAACTATTCATGTACCCAACTGAATCTGAACACAACATCAAGAGCGCCATCATGGATTTCTCACGCGCCTTGGATGAATACGAAGACTTTGGATCAAGTACGCGAACAAGAACACGAATCCCACCTTCATTAACAATCAAACCCCTTACATACTCGTTCCCAGACACCATAACCTGAATGAATTCTATAGCACCTATCTGCGAAGCCTCGTTTTTGGATCTAACAAGCTTGATAGACAATGGAATTGCGCCTTCTTCAACCACAAACCTCCTGATTTCATCAACACTAATAAGATTCCTCAACACCCCACACGCCAAACCGACCAATTCCCCACCACCACCACCGTCTTCACAACCAATTTCACAAATCTTTAACAATGCAGACACCCCACCATGAGCCGAAACCGCCCACGCGTTATCAGAATTAGCTGTGCATTTCATCAAACACCTGGTGGACAACTCTTTCCCCAAATCACTCCCACCCTCCAAAACCTTAATTAATGGCCCAACAACACCAAATCCAACTAAAACACTTTTATATGAATCAAATCCACAAATTATTACCACTGATTTCAACGCCTCTTCTTGAACCCTAATTTCTTTCGAACTCAAAAACTTCATCAAAACATGAACAATCCCCTCAATTTCCATAGCAATTCTCACATACCTCTCATCTTCTTGAATCACCTCATTGAAGCTAACTAGGGCTTGTATCTTCATCTCCACACGCCCAATTTTAAACCTACACAACAAATCCTTAACATAAAACTTGATATCATCTCTAGACGCTGCAGCTCCAGGTCTCGAAACCACAATTGCGTGATTACCGGTCGATAGTATCCCATCAGCGTTAACAAATTCCGACAAGCACTTCACGTAACTGTCGAATTTAACGAGAATTATATCCAAATCACTCTGCATCAACAGCTTCCCACTGTACGAATGTTCGATGCATTTCAGAGCCAAATTGTTGCAACAGTCAGTTGTTTGTTCAATTGAGTGGAAGATGGCGGAGAGCGCCGTGTTGTCGTGAGATTCCGGCGGGAGAGAGGCGAGGATGGAGAGGATTTCGTCTAATTTGGTTCTTATCATTTTCCATTTGGACTGGAAGGGTTTGATTGAGTGAGAGAGGAAGATTAGAGATGAGATTTGATCGGTGGCCTGCCTGAGTTTTGAGTTTCCGGTGGTTGTTCCGGCGAGGTCGGAGTTCTGTTCTACCATGTCGGCGGCGGTTTAATTCATTTTCCGGCGGAAAGAGTGCTGTTTGGTGGAGTAATGAGGGGATCTTATCCTCTGTGTATGTAACAGAACTGAGGTTGTATGTAATTTACGGAATTACCCTTTAAAGATATATTATTTTATTAATTTTAACTATTTATTTAATTATTAAATATATTTTACCACATTCCGAGGATAATTGTAGAGGAGCATTTTGAAGCTATATGATCAAATCTAATTTTGAACAAATGTCTTTTGTTTTGTAATCTATTGCTTTTAAATAGTTTAAGTCCGGGTTATCAAAACTATCTAGTTTTATTTGAGGTTTGTTTAATTGAAACTAGTAGTTTTGATAGAAAGGTTGTTTCGATAGATGGTTCTTGTATCTGATGTAAACATTCAATTGAAACTAGTAGTTTCGATGATCATAGTTTTCATACCTATCAACAGCCTATAAATAGCCTATTATAGGTTCTTTCACAGTTTTCCTTAAATCAATATAATCAGTGATTTTGTTTATTATGTTCTTACACTTTTATATCAATATGTATTGTGTTTTTGAGTGTGGTTAGCCTGTTATCTTCATCATTTGTTGTTTGTGTCTCTGTTTCACCACCATACACATGATCTATTTGAGTGATTTAGTCTAAAATCAGGACCTACAATTATCTCTATCTTCCTCTGTATCTTTATTATTTAGAGATTTTTTTTTATTTTGCACATCCATCAGGATCTCTATCTTTAAATTTTAAAGTTTAGTAATAGAGATTTTTCAAATATAGATATCAATTTTTATCAATCTCTATATTTTTTTAAGTATTTAGGAAAAACAAAAGGTTATAAAAAAGTGTTTGTGAGTGAGATGGGGATAGTGAATAAGATGTAGAGGTTAAACCAAATGTAAAAATAAATTTTAAAAAAATGATATTTAGTTAAATTACAGAAATGAATATATTACTGAGAATACTCCTAAGTTTATATTGAAGCATTGCATTACATAAAAAAGTCCTAAAGGATGGTGACATTATTGTATTTCTCTCAATTGATAAGGGTTTGAATCCCGTAGTATGTAGATTTGATAGTTTAGTTTTAGAGTATATTATATTGTTGTTAAAAAAACCGAGAAGACATAGTAATTTAAAAACTAGGGTATTTACAACATAAAAAATGATACATACAAAAAGTAACTTGATGAATAACAAACTTGTTCTTTTGTGAAAAAGAAGGTATAAAAGTAGTTTGTCTGGTTTAAAATAATTTATAAATTAAATCTCAATCAAACTGTATTTTATGACATGATTTAAAATATATATTATATATTATATTAGTTACTGTTTTGTTAGCTTTTTCTAATAATTTTAATAAACGAACACTTTTGATAAGTTTGCCTCTAACGACTTATGAGTTAGTAATTAAGATTTATTGAAACAATCCAACCACATGTGACACTTTTTTTGGATTAATTTATACGCAACTTTTAAATTTGGGTCAGAGAAAAACTTACAAAAGAAATCAATAATACTGAACACTATATTTTTATTTCACGTGTTTGCCTATATAATTTTATAAATTTAGAAACTTGATTTTATTAATGATATGTCTGTTTTGAAACTGAAATCTGAATTCGTAAATAACATATGTGGTTTGGAAATATAATAACTGAAAATGAAATATGATTTCTACAACTTTTACTCCTTCATAATCTCTACCACCACCTACCGTCATCGCAACCCTCGTTGTAGCCACCATTTTCGCCATCTACGCTACCCCGACACATGTAGTAGTTGTTGTTGCACCCGACCACCCACAACTGTTGCCACCACAGCAACAATCGCCATAGTAATAATAAGAGCCTCGGCTACCCCACACAACACCGTCACCACCATATTCTGAGTTCTTTAACAAATTTACAAACCAAATATGATTAGAAGTTTATCAATCAATGCATAAAAAATTCGGATTTATTTGATAGATTTTAGTTCTTTTAAATTCCAATTATTTTAATAAATTTTAATTCTAAATCTTATTCTTTCACATTCTAATTCTTTTTAAAAATTAAAGTAAATTAACCACCCATTAATTTAATCATTAAATGACATGCATATTGTGTTTACCATTGCATGCCATCAAACTTATGAACCATAGACCACTCCCATCCCTCAAGCTAAGCAACATAAAGTTCCATAAAATAAGATTATTTAACAACTCCATTATTGTTGTATGATTTGGAAGCAAAAATAATAAAAAGGGCGTGTGCAGATAAAGGAAGCTCTATCATATTTATATATTTAATCACCTAAAAAAAAGAACACACATTAGTTACACACCCAAACACACACATGTATGTTTAAATACAAAGACTTTTTATCATATAAAGGTTACAAAGGATTTTAGTCATTTGATAAAAAAATCAAGAATTGAGATGAAGTGATTCCACGTCACTAATGTTTTTCAGCGTGAAAATGTTATGGAGGGTTAAATTTGGAATAATCTACCATTGTGGATTTTTTTTTAAGTTTCCCTATTTTTTAAACGCGTATAACTTTTTATACGACATTATTAAAAAAACACATAAAATTTAACACATAAAATCGAAAATTTTATTATCTTTAAATTGAGTATACTTTTGCTATACTTTTATCATAAAAATTGACATTTTCAAATAAAAAATGTCGATATGTTGTGCGTATAACGTGCGTAATTATAAAATAGGTTGGGTTATTATTAACATAAGTTACGTACTTATAAAATATGTTGCGTAATTATCACCACGTGTAATTATAAAATAGGTTGCGTTATTATTATATATGTTGCATAATTTTTGTGTGTTATTATTTAACTTTGTGCGTAACTGTAACGCGAACGGATTTACACTCGCCTCAAAAACACGTGTCATGTATCGGTGGTTGTATCCTTTGTATGATAGAAGCCCTTTTCTCGTTAGGTATTGTAGGTCGATTAACATATATAAAAAAATTGTACACTTATTAGTAATTACATCTTTTTTTTTTTTTTTTGAGGGGGGGGGGGGGGGGAGGGGGCAATAAGTCTTGTTTTTTTTATGAAATTGTGGTTTTGCTTAAAGGGTATGTATTAGAGAGGGGCCAAATAAGTCAAGTTGTTTACTAATTAGATTAAATTGTATTTATTATTTATTCTTTATTTATATTTAAAACAAAAAAGAGATAGACTACGGGATTGCGATTGGCGTCTAGCTATAATCGATACTTGATACATGAAATGAAAAATCCCTGAGCTGACCGTGATTAGTGATTGAAGATTGTTCGACATATAAATAAAAACACTACTAGTGTTTTAAAATATTTGAAATAAGTCGATTTTTTTCTTAATGAATTAATTGCTATAGAGTCTTGTGATTATTCGAGTAATGGTGACATTTATAGTAAAAAAACTTTTCAAAATTGAAGTTGAAGTCTATTTATAATCCACAATGTCTTTGACAATGATTGATATTGAGAACGATTATTTAGATAATATGAATTACAAAGAGTTGATAAACAAAATTTTGCTTTCGAAAACGCTATAAAAGTCTCACGATTCGTTTAACTATGTAAAATAAATATATTTTAACAATAGTGTTGTTTTGTTTTGTTTATTGTTATAACAATTATAGTCGTTTTAATGAATTGTATATTATAACAATTATAGTCGTTTTAATGAATTGTATATATAAGTTTATATTTTATGGACCAATTTTTACTAGTTGCACAGTACATCCAAAATCTCAGAGACGCCCAAATCCTTCATATCAAAATCGAGATATTAATAAACCTGACTATAAAATATTAAAATTTAAATATTTTCATATTTGTATAGACTTCTATCAAAATCAACGTTTAGACCTCACTTGTTAAAAATTTACCTTCAAAATTTGAAATATGTGCATACACATTGTCATATTGACATTTATATAAAAATGTTTATTTACATCCATGTATAAATATAATGTTTTATAATATAAGAAGTTAATAATTTATTTTAATATAATGAATAGGCATAAAACCTGTCATTGGTAGAAACATTTTAAACCATGATCCATGGAGATAAGAAGGATGGGGTGGCAAACCGGCAATTGCAAACCGCTCACCCACCATGTGATCAAACCCATTGTTGGTTTGCTCAACCCCTAACTGCTAACTTCTGGATAAGAAGCTTGGGGTCATTTTTTATACAATTCATTTCAGTTTTATTATAAATAATTAACTATTTTAAAATATAACCTTCATACAAGAAAACTTTTCCTACAAAAGGCCAAAACTTATATCTTTTTTAAAACTTAATTTTTTATAAAATTGATAGCTTCGAGACAAATAAATTTTCAATTGACATGCACATTTTATATGACAAAACATAAAACTTTCAACTATGTAACAAAAATATAGACATGCACATGTGAAAAGAAAAACAAAATATAGGTGACATACACAATATATAAATCTAAAGTAATATATTATGTATTTACACCAAACAAACATAAAAATTAATAATATTTCAATGTAAAACAGTACATCGTCACGTTAGATGCAACCAACAAATTTAAATATGAAAACATATCATAATCATTTATACGCAAACTATTATATAGTTACATAGTTGCCATACGTATTACAGTAAAAAAAAATATATACGAGATAAATCAATTTAAAACACTATATATTATGAGAAGTACATACTACAAATCCGAGTAATTTTTTTTCAATCTTAAGAAATTAAAAATAAAAGAAAAAAGTATAATGTAACTGTTAGTATTTCTCTTCTCTCTTATGAAATTAAAAAATATGAAATATATATATATAGCTAAATATCATTTTCATAAGGTTTTTTTATCATTTTCTTAGGTTTTTTTAGTGAAATATCACTTATTATTTGAACCTCCCCTATATATATATATATATATATATATATATATATATATATATATATATAGGGTTGGGTTCAAATGCTAACCACATTTTTAAGTGATAACCATGATAAACACAATCCAACCAATCACATAATTTGTAATTTATTTTTTTCTAATTATCAAAAGGGTATTTGAGTAAACTTACAAATTTTATTTTAGGTATTTATGTGTTTTAATTTAAAGTTTATTAATTATCTTATTCTCTCTCCTAACACAAGAAAGTCAATTTCTAATTTATTTATTTTGTTTACCACTTTTCTTTATTCAAACAACAAAGTTAATTTCACCACTTTTGCTCATTCAAACAAGAAAGTTAATTATCTTATTCTCTCCGGCTCTTTTTTTTTTTGTAAGTTTAGGTGGTGATTGTGGGAAAGTCATCTCCGGCCGTTTTTGGTGTTGTGTGTAATTTCTTCGAGAACTCTATACCTTCTGTGTATTATTTCGGTAAAGTTTTTGGTGTTGTGTGTAATTTTTTCGAGAACTTTATACCTTCTGCGTATTATTGGTATAAAGTTGTGTGCTTTCTTCAATAAGCAGCAAATCAACACCACTTCCTACAAAGAGTAACATGGACCCTAGTGAAAAATATAGACGGGTGGTACGTATATGTAACACAGTTGGTACGTATATTTAACACCGTTGGTACGTGTACGTAACACAGTTGGTATGTATATGTAATAAACTTTGACTTGAATTTCATGTTCTAGCATTTTTTTTTTGTATAAATGTAATGTAAAACTAAAACTTTTTATTGATCTTTGTGGCTTTAAAGTAATTTTTATAGGTTTTTAGTTATTAAGTTTGAAATTGTAGGAGAGAGTGTGTGGTACGTATATGTAACACGGTTGGTACGTACGTATATGTAACACAATTGGTATGTATATGTAACAAACTTTGACATGAATTTTATGTTCTAGTATTTTTTTTTTTTTGTGATTGTAATGTAAAACTAAAAAAAAATATTAAATATTTTTGGTTTTAAATTAATTATGAGTTTTAGTTATTAAGTTTGAAATGGTATGAGATAGTGTAAACTAATTAATGACTATCTAAATTAAATTATGTTGTTTTATACAAATTAGCCTTTTGCATTAAATATAATTAATTTTTTCTTTTAATAGTTAAAAACTTGTCATTAATAAAATCAACAATTGATCAAACTCAATCAATGGTGGATATGTGATTATCATGGTTATCTTATAAAATGAGGTTAGCATTTGAACCCTACCATATATATATATATATATATATATATATATAGGGAGGGATATTCTAAGAAGTAAAAAAAGTGTAGGAAGTGTAGGAAACCACCATGAAATGACATGTGTCCAAGGAGGGAATCAAGGGGGATCCATTCCATTGTTTTTTTTTATCCCATATCGATGAAGAAACAAAAGTGGAGGGATCACATACTCTATAAAGTGGAGGCCCTAACCAAAAGAATAACCGAACTATTCGGTTATCTATCTTTAAAAACCGACTAACTTTGGTTAGAAGCTGTTCGGTTATTCAATTTTGAAACTTGGGTTAGCTCACTTTTTGGTTAATAACTGAAAACTTAAGCAAAGAACGAGTTGTTTTGGGGTTTTTGATCGGTGTCGAAGGGACCGGTCAAAGATAGAGAATTAGTGTGTCCTAATCACCTTAAACTAGTTAGGGTAAGAAGGGTGTCGAACCACGGAGAGTTTGTGGTCGGCGCTTAACTTCAATTGACAAAGTGATTTATGAAGTTGCAATGGGTCTTTCAGACCAAACACAAGAAATAATTGAGGTGAAATTAGTATCTTTAACAACCACAGATTCTCAAGTAACAATTACGTGCAAACGATCACTAGTAATCAAGTAGAAAACAAAACGATTTAAGTTGTAAACAATGATTAAGAAGGAATCACACCCGGGTTTCAATGTTCACAAGCAATTAGGGATTATCACACCACGATATGAGTTCAAACAATCAAACAGTTATCCAAATCAATAAGACCAATTCTAACCAAGAACATCAACATTCATACATCGTAGGCAAATGGTGCAAAACAACATTCACAAATGAAATCTAGACAAATGTATGCAATATAGAATTAAATTAATCAATAGATTCAACACAAATCAAAGTTCATTGCAATTATCATCTAACGAGGTCAATGGTGCAAAAATTTATCGACTCCCCTGAGTTCATAACAATAGTAAACACAAAGATTCAAGTACTTCAAACCGAACGATTACAAGAATTGTTTCTCAAGTCTAGCACATGATAAAACCCTAAAAACTTACAAATAATCCACCTGGGAATGATTTCCGGTGGATTAACCGCTCATGGTTGTGGAATTCATCTATGATCCTTCAATTTCTCGATAGAAATCTTCAATTATATGTTTCCTAGCCTCCAAGAACTCTCCAAATCGCCCAAATCCGCTCTCCCAAAATATTATTTTGAATTTGGGGGAAGAAACCCCTAATTAAACACTGAAAATCGACAGTTTTCCTGAAAATGCGCGTCTGAAACGTAACCGGCGTAAGCTTACGCCAATGCCTACTAATGTGAAAAAGTTTCGGCGTAAGCTTACGCCCCTTGCTGAAAAAAACAATGTTTGAAAAGGTGACCAACGTAGGCTTACGCTGGGTGGCGTAAGCTTAATCCAACTGCAGAAATCTTCCAAATCTTTCATCTTTGATCCCGTTTTCTCGTGCGGTCTTCTCATTCTCGCGTATTTCTTGCATAATGCTTCAAAAACATCATTTAAGTTCCTATCACTTGTACTTGCACAACTACACAAAGTCTTTGCATTCCAAATAATAATTCAAGTAACTATGCAATATTAACCACAAAAATGTGTAAAACTTTAGCCGTTCATCAGTTTTAAAATTTTATTTCAATTGGATTTAGTTAAGAAGAATACCAAAAAGTTAAATGCATTTTATCAAAACGCTTATTCTATAACATACTAATCCTTTTGGTGTTTTACTTATTTGCTAAATTTTAGGACACTTAAGAACATCTATACTACATATGGTACAAATATTGTTGCATCAACAACTAGTCATTTACAACTTTGTCGCTCTTGTTTACAAATCTATGCCCATCCCACATCGGATGAGAATAGAAATATGGATGAAAGAAATTAGTATAAAAGGACCCTTTAGCTTTTCCAAAGAACTCATCCATTACGTTGTTTTGGTCCCATATCGATGAAGAAACAAAATTGGAGGACCACATACTCTATAAAGTGGAGGCTCAAACCAAAACAATAATTTAAATATTCTGTTATCTATTTTAAAAAACCGACTAGCTTTGTTTAGAAGTAGTTCGGTTATTCAGTTTTGAAACTTGAGTCAGCTTAGTTTTGTTGTGTAGGGTACAAGTGTTTTATGCAATAGTTCATTATTTAATGTTTATGGGATTATTTAATTCACTACATTAAGTATTATTTTATTTATAATACTTAAAATTAAGATTTAAATTTACATTTATTATTTAAATTTTTATAACTAAATACTTTAAATTAAGTATTATCTTATTTAAATGCTTAAGTATATAATTACTATATATTTACATAATAATAATAATAATAGTAATACCCAAATATAATCAGTGTTTAAGAAAGTTCGTGTTAGATTGCGCTCTTTAAAAGAGTCTCGGTGATATCCGCCGCTTTACGTAGACCAATCACTAGTGTGTGTGTGCGTGTGCGTATGAATTAATGAATATAGAAAACAAACGACTGACACTTTTATGTGTAGTAAACTGTAATTTGCACCCCTGTGGTTTATACCCGTTGACACTTTGCAACCATGTTTTAAAAGAAGTGCAATTTGCACACGTGTGGTTTGTTTTTTCTCTCTCTCTTTGCACCCCTACCGTTACAAACACCGTTAATATTTTAACTCTCTTAGGGGTATTAAAGCATTTCACTAAAAACCCAAAACCTAACATAATATGCACCAATGTGGTTTGGTTTCTCTCTCACTTTGCACCCCTCACCCTCACCCTTCCCGTCCGCCGCCGTTGCCGTCAAGACTCTAATGCCGCCGCCTCCATCTCAATGACAGGAAACATGGACTAACCCAATACCAAATGGGTCCATAACAGAGCCCATTTTATTAACCCAACGATCGTCGACCGCCGTCGTGGCCATCTTCTGCTCCAAGAACACATTTCTCTCAGGTCTGTACCCCTTCCATCGGGAATTCGCAAATCAAACGAACAAGTAGAAACCTGAAACTGCACGATTTCCATAACCTAAATGATTAATTAACCTCAATTTCAATAATTCCTTTGTTGATCCGTTTAAAACTGCATCGATTGGTTGGTTATTTGTGTGTGTAATCGAATGATTGGATGCTGAAGGTATGAAAATCTTGTTTTGGTTCTTGTATTTGACTATAATAGTCAAATTAGTAATCGATGATGGCTCTGTTACCTAGAGAACAAGAAGGAAAGAAGAAGAGGGTAAATTTGAGGTGATGTCAGGGGTATTATTGTCTTTTTATTAGAAAAGATAACGAAAGGGGTGCAAAGAGAGAGAGAAACCAAACCACAGGGGTGCAAATTGCATTTCTTTTAAAACATGGTTGCAAAGTATCATCGGACATAAACCAAAGGGGTGCAAATTACACTTTACTCCTTTTATGCGTATTCAAAATATACATAACTTTATATGTATACTAGCTTAGACCCCGTGTAATACACACGGGCGAAAAATATCAATACATAAATTTATTAAATTTTATTTATGTATTTTACAGGTGTAAAAATGTATTACTGTATACTAAGGATATAAAAAAAATTCAAAATATGTAAAAAAATAGTATATAATTGGGTTTCGGAAATACGTCAATTACTATTTAATGTAATTTGACTTTCATTTACTATTTGATTGAAAATAAAAATTACATAATTAGATTTCAAAGTTTTTTTATAATAAAGAATAGTTTAAAATAAATGTGTTTTACTATTATAATTAGTAATTTATTAAAAGATATATGTGCATTTAATAAGAGAAAGAGATGCTTAAAAACAATGATGAGATTGAATATGGTGGCGACATGTAGCATACAAAAACCTTTATTTATTATATAGTATAGATGTATGCGTGTGTGTTTTTGTTTTTTACACATGTTAAACAACTATGCCATCTATTCAATTCTAGATAATGGGACCTAGTTAATTATTATAAGCTTGTTAAAAAAATAGGGTCATTTACATATATCTTATTTCTAACTTTATTTATTATATATTTACTTAATCCATAATTTTAATTACATATTTTTCCTTCTTAAAACATATATATTAAATATTTACCTAATTCATTTAAAATAACTTATTGAATTACTATTTTACCCTTAATGAGCCAAATAAAATAATATTTACATATATCCTTTCCTAAATATATCATTATTAGGTTTTAAAATATAAAAGGGTAAATAGATAATTGTATAAGGATTGGATAAATATGTAATTGATTTTTATGATTTGATATATATGTTATTAAGAGGCTTAAGAAGGAAAAATATGTAAATAACTTTAAAAAAAAATACACGTCTTTATTTTCAGATTTTGGTGGAACTGATATACGGAGTAGCTAACAAGCTTCTCAACTTTTGTGATAATTGTTTTATCATGAATTATATAACATTTATTAAATTACTAGTTTAGATCCCGTGTCTATACACGGGTTGAAAAATATCAATATATAAAATTTTTATATACATATTTTATAGGTGTAAAAATATATTACATATACTAAGGATAGAAACAAACTCAAAATATATAAAAATTAATATATAATTGGGTTTCAAAAATACGTTGATTACTATTTAATGTAATTTGACTTTTATTACAATTTTATTGAAATAAAAGTTACATAATTAAATTTTAAAATTTATTATAATAAAGGATAATTAAACATAAATATGTTTTATTTGTATAATTAATATTTGCTTTAAATATATATACTATTATTAAAAGATAGAAGTACATTAAATAAGAGAGAGACGGGAAAAAAAATGATGAGAATGAATGTGAAGGCGACAAGTGACACTAAAAACCTTTATTTATTATATAGTATAGATATTTTAAATCAAAGTGGAAGGTCGTAGCCTTAAATTTGTTATATATATACTTTATATTTTTTTTAAATCTTAATTTTGAAGGGAAGCCACATTTGGAGACCAAAGCATGTGCACTTATTGTCAACAGACAAATATATTTTGTTTTGTTTCGGATACATTTACGTTGATTAAGTGTTTAAAGTCTTTAAGATATAATACTTTATAGAAATACTATGCAGGAATCAGAAACAAGGTATTACACGTGTTAATGAATTTAACTTGTTGTAAATCAGTAATTTTATAAATATTTGTATGTTAGATGTCATTAGTTATTGGTGAAATAAAAATTTAATAATTATAAATAACAAATAATGAAGATTTAAGATTTATAAATAACAAATAAAAAAGATTTAAGAATTATAAAAACTATATTTTAAGATAAATAATTAAAATCTTCTAATTATTTAGTAAGTTAGTAAGTTTTAATGATATTAAAATAAATTTTTAATCCTTTATTATTTAAAATCATTGTTATTTAATAGACGAGAGTTATTTAATATGAGAGATAGGCGAAAAACAAAACTTTAAACTTACCAGAAGTCGACACGTGACTTATAAAGTTATTCAGTTATTATAATAAATATTATTTTATGTTATGTACTTAATATTATCTAGATGAATTTATTTTAAAATTAATTATGTGAGTCATCTAGTTTTATAAAACCTTATCGTTTCATATAATATACTATTTATTTAGTCAATTTCATTTATACCCTTACAAACTGAAAAAATATCATATGTAATCAATCAAAACTAAAATTATCATATATAACCTTACAAAAATGCAATTTTTTTGTTTTATGTTTACGTATACGTAACACTATGTGTAAAAATGTTTTTTTGGTAAAAATGTTTAATATTACATTGATACTCTTATAAATAAATAAAAATAAAACAAAACAAAAAATAAAAATTATTATATGATTGGGTAAAATTGATTTTATATATATATATATATGTATATCCAATACTTGAATTAAAGTATTTATTTTGGCAACTCGATTCGGATAAAAGATGCAAAATAAAGGATCGTTGTTGGGTGGAAGAGGAGTCTATGAACCTTAGTTGGGGATGGAAACGGACTCCTGCGGATGGGCAAGAAAAGCATCAGTTGGATCAGCTTCTTCAGTTGTTGGGCGATATCGAGTGGGGCAACAACAGGGACAAATGGGAGTGGATAAGGGCGGAGTCAAAAGAGTTTAGTGCGGGGGCCGTTAAGTGGCTGCTTGCGAAAGGTGTTGATCACAGTAGTAACTTTATTTTAAATTGGTGTAAATGGATCCCCGCGAAGTGTAACATCTTCGGTTGGCGAGCGGAGATGGGACGGATCCCAACGGCGGTGGCATTGTGGTATAGAATCTATACTACTAAATAAAGGTTTAAGGTGGACACTTGTCACTTCCCCGTGCCTCCTCACATTGGTTTTCCCGCCTCTCTCTCCTAATAAATGTTTCTCTATCTTATTAAATAATAATAATATTATAAATATATTATTAAAGAAGAATACTAATTATATTAAATAAGATTATATAATGGAAAATTAAAATATAACTAATTAAATAAAAATACTAATTTGTTATATACACACACATTTCCATTTTATATATCTCGAGACGATTATAATAGTCTAACAAGTTAGACGTATTACAAATTTATAAGTTTTATCTTTTTTAATTTACAATCTCGTGTAATACACGGGATTATAACCTAGTAATATAATAAACTAGGTTAGAATCCCGTGTATTACACGAGATTGTATATTAAAAAAAGATAAAACTTATAAATTTATAAATACGTCCTAACTTGTCAGAATATTATGATAGTCTCGAGATATATTAAGTGGAAATGTGTGTGTGTATATAACAAATTAGTATTTTTCTTTAATTAGTTATATTTTGAATTCTTATTGTATATTCTTATTTAATATAATTATTATTCTTCTTTAATAATATATTTATAATATCATTATTATTTAATAAGATAGTGGTGCATTTATTAGGAGAGAGATGCGGGAAAATCAATATGAGAAGGCATGATGGAGTGACATGTGGCACCAAAAACCTTTATTTATTAGTATGTATAGATAAAGGTTTTTCAATGCCACATGTCACCTTCATATTCAATCTCATTATGTTTTTCCCGTCTCTCTCTTATTAAATGCACCTCTATATTTTCATTAAATAACCCCTCTTTTATTAAATACACCTCTTTATTTTATTAATAATATTTTTTAAAGAAAATACTAATATTTGTATTAATAAATCTCCCGACATATTTTGACGAGTGTATGTTAAAAGATTATATTGTATTTAATGGGTTATTCAACCCGTATAAAAACACGAGTTTTTAAAAAATAAATTTTTTATTACTTAATATATAATATTATAATTATATTTATTTAACACGTGTAACACACGGGAATTTAACCTAGTTGTGGTATAGAAATATCATCGTTGAAGATGTGGCTTGTCTCTTTTGTAATGAGGGTGAAGAAACGGTCGAGCATTTATTCACTGCTTGTAGAACGGCTGCGATAGTTTGGCAGTTTATAAGTAATTGGTGTCGTGTGCCGAATATATTTACGTTTTCATTCAAAGATTTGATGGAGCTTCATAAGTTCTCGGGATTAAAGGAGCAGGAAAAAGCCTTCTTTCATGGTATCATCATCATAGGTTGCTGGAGTCTATGGAGAGCTAGAAACATGGCTAGGTTTTCGAACAAGCCGGCACGGGTCGAGGACATCATTAGTGAGATTAAGACGGTTGGATTTTTATGGGCTAGAAGCAGATCGAAGTTTAAAACTTTGACTTGGAAAAATTGGTGTAAATTTGTAATTATGTAGTCGTGTTTTGTTGGTTTGGCCGCCCGGTTTTCGGTCTGGATTGTTTTTCTAATGAAGATTGCTTTCCAAAAAAAAAGTATTTATTTTGGCTTTATTCATAATCCAACATATGAAAGCGTGTTGAGTGGTGGTAGCTATCAATGGTTTGGTAAAAATGGCCAAATATGTGAAGAAATTTATTGAACCTATGATTATGTTCTTGGATGAATCCTTTGAGTGAGCTACAAGTTTTGTTTTAAAAATATAAATAATTTCATTTTTTATTTGCTTTTATATACATCAGTTTCAGCAGTTAATATTTATTTTATAATATCCACAATATGTTAACATGGTTGCAAGGGAGTTGCAAACAAAATCTATAATCAGAGGGCCAAAGTCTATAATACAGTAAAAATGTCATTTAACAACAATAAAAAAATTGTCACTAAAAGTCAAAAATTAGTTAGGTATCCACCTATACATGGCAAAGGGTTGGCATGTAGTCCTTCAAAAGTTTTTGAGTAAAGGGTAAAATTTATATATTTTCCCTACTACACTTTTTAAAACAGTGTTAAAAAATATAACTTTCTACAACTCTTTAAAAAGATGTCACTGCACATATATAGTCACTTTTCTGTGAATCCGTTACCAAAAAATTCATTGACCAACCAGAACCCTACTAACTAATGAGATCAGATAAATCACTGTTTACGTTGGGCAGTTGACCTTCAAAAGATTATGATAGGAAACTAGTAGAATTGTGATTAAAACCTAAGACCTCTGCTAGAAGAGAATTGGTAACCAATGCTTCCCTTGTAGCTAGTGGTGTTCATCAAGTTCTGGTTTCGAATTTCTCGCATTAAGTTGTTTCTTCGAGTGAGCACATGGCATATCTTAGCATTAGGGGTGCTCATAAACTGTTCAAAACGGCCGAACAGAAGACTTGTTGGCTGATTTAGTGGTTTAAAATATATACGTTCAAGCTGTATAAACCGAACCGTTTAAACCGTAGACATTTGGTCGGTTTGCAGCTGGGAACTGCGTAAACCGAACCGGCCCCGTGCAAGTTTAAATCTAAAATTCTGTTAACTGTTGATTTAAGTTACAGCATGTATATTTGTAAATATATTTTTTTTTTCATACTTTATGTAACTTTTTATATAATGTGTAAGTGTGGTGTGATTGCTAAAAGAGAGAGAAACTCCTCCAGTACTAGCAGAAAGTACCCAAACACTTTTTTAAGGAGTATACAACAATTTTCTTTTAGGTAAAGCTGGTTAAGATATCAAACACTAAGTGATCATTTAATGCTATTAATTAGAAAGTTACTGATGTGGATTGATTTAGAAGTGATTAAAAATGTATAGTCAACCCAAACAGGCATACTGGATAAAATTTGTGTCAAACTTAACACAGCCCAGCTATGTTCGACCCAAACATGAACAAGTTATGACACGGTTAGCACAAACATGATATGCATCATCTAAACATCTAGACGGGTCAAATGCTTTGAAGAGTCAAACGGGTCAAATGCGTTGAGTAGTCCGTTTGATAAAAACGGTTCAAACCGTCAAAACTGAACCGAACGAACTGTCAAATCGTCGAGCGGTTTGGTTTACATTTATACAAAACCGCCAACCTTCGGTTTGCCCAAAAACCCCGGCCGAACAGGACCATGAACACCCCTACTTAGTAGCATACTAAAGGAAGACAAACTACAATTAATGAACACCTACTTAGTACCATACTAAAGGAAGACAAACTACAGTTATGATGATGCTAATAGTCGACAAGGGTCATTTGTTGGAACTCAGAGGTAAGATTTAAAAGATAATAACACTCAATATGGGGCAATTTTCTGGTCTTCTATTATCAAATTGAAAGACAAAGTACAGGAAGAAAAGAACTTCAAAACAAAACTCACTATCTGAAAATGAGAATACTACAACTATTTATTGAAAGCAATAAACGAAATAAAAGCAAGAAGTCAAAGCTAATTAATCCATGTAGCCCTTCATGTTCCACAAGTTACGAGTCTTTTTAGCTCCCCACTACCAAGTCACATTAACCAACATCATTCACTTACACTTCGGTTTTTTTTTCCTTTTTTATAACCGGGAGAACCCACTTACACTTCGGTGGGCCATGTGCCCATGTCATAATCGGCATATATATGTTCATGAGATGATTGATATCTACTTGTTACCGTTAGTTGAGCCTAGCTATAATTAGTTAGGTTGCTAGCCATGAACAAGGGCGGACCTAGTAAGAGCCGAGGGGGTTCACAGGAACCCCCGAGTTTTGAAATTTTAGTGTAACGGTAGGTAAAAAAACTGGGGTGAACCCCCTAAAATATTATAGGGTGAACCCCCTTACGACGCCGCCCACTGCTGCTCGCTTGATCCGGTTGTGAAGCTATAAAACTAAGAACTCTTTCTTGAACTAAATGTGTGTTCTTGAGCATTCATATGATTAGAGGTAAAAAATTGATTGAAACAAATGAGTAGATGACTCTTAAATACAAATTAGTTGATTTTGTGAACATTTGAAGCATAATTTTCATGTTTTTTTCTTCGCTTTAGGCCTCCAAAAATGGTTGAGCCGCCCCTGCCCGACCCGACCAATCGAACCGAACCGAAAATTTTTATGTCCGGCCCCTATGAAATTGGATCATCTAAAAACAGTGAACCCCCTGAAAAAAATTCATGGATCCGCCCCTGGCCATGAATCTCATTCTGTAGCACCATAATAAATATTAAATAAATCAAAAAGAAGACGAAAAAAAAGAACAATAAGTAACTTAAAACAGCTCATGTTTATACGAAACTGTATCCCACTACAACACCCGAAGCAGTAGGTGTGAAAATTGCAGTAAACGCTTTAAAATGCATCTTAAACAGTTAATTAACAATTACAAGATTATTACAATGTTCATCTAGCAGTTGGTTACAATCTGAACTGCAACAGTTCAGTGTTCATTCAGACACTAAACTTTAAGCAAAACCCGAGAGTTACGATCCCGCATTCATGTCCACATGTAACATAAAATGACTTGTAGTAATATAAAAAAACAGAATCGAAATCTACAATTTCGCCATACATTTTGTTAGCAACTCTTGTCTGAATATTATTGATGATTAACGACATCGCTTCTTATTGACAAATCGAAACATAACAAAAAACAGAGTAGCATATGCTTGCAAAAAAATGAACTGGGTAAAATGTATGGATCATGGAACAAAACTTGCCTTTATGACAACCCGAAACTTCGGGACTTAATTGAATGTAATGCATTTGCTGAAGTCAATTCATATTTGACTGGAATCCCTCCCGAAGATGAAGCGCCTCATCCAGTCGGACACCACCAATGACCTTGTACGCCAACTGACTTGCTTGCTGTATATGTCGGGTCAAACCGAAGTAAACAAAGTCAAACTATTGTCTTATGTTAACTCAGTTTTATTATTTAATGGCGTAGGGTTGGGGGGGGGGGGTTACCTTGCATACACAGAGTACCAAAGCCACTGAGAGCTTTGGCCAATAGACACCCAATCACCTGGGAGTTGTGCTGCTGTTTGCTCTCCTCCTAATGGAGCAAATTGACCAAGATGCTTGTACCTGCATATAAAGCATAAGGCTTTAGGTTTTCATATTGACTTTTAAGAGTAAAAAATGTAAAGATCCAACGGTGGACCGACACTTCAAAGTGAAGGGCCCCTAAAAGAAAGGTGCTTCTACACCTGGCAAAACAAACCCAAATACCCAATTTTTGCGTTATTATGTGATAAGCCAATGTTTGTCAACACCACCTAATTGTCGCCGCCAACACAACCACCGTCACTGCCGCCTCCGCCTCCCATACAAATGGCTGAAAAGCGGTTAACGAACATCAAAGCTACCGTCAATTCGCCAGACTTATTTTTCATCCTTTATATAATGAAAGTGTAACTATTTCACTATCTTTTCCCTGATGGAACACTTCTCAGAAATAGAAGTGATCAAGTTTTGAGGGTAACTATGATAGTGGCCATATATGGACTCAACAATGACTACTTTACCTTTGCAAAGATCCCTAACTGGTGAGGACTTCTAAAGATACTATTAAAATTTCATCTACAATATAACGGGAAGTTTTAAATAAATTATTTATGATGTCAATATGTACCTGAAGGGACGAAATCTATGTCTACCGGACTCTCTAAAACGCAGAGGGCCTTCTGGTTTTTTTGTGCATTCTTCCATGCGGTTGAAACAATCAGCAAGATAGGAACCTTGCTGAGCTGCAACCTGTGAAACCATCACTAAAGCACATAAGTAAAAATTTTTTTACTAAAATAAAAAATGATTAATCTAATGATGTTATACCTGAGCTGTGGCTGGAAGATTCTTCATCTGTGAATCCACTTGAGAAAGAGCCGATTTAAATTCTTCAACATTCAGTTCAATCGATTCTTTTGCAACATCTCCTTTGGATTCCTTGAGCAGATCAACGAGACTGCTCATCTGTTTATTGTTCAGATAAAGTTTCACCTGAGGATACCTGTCACATATGTCATCAAGTGCTTCTTGAAACTCTTTAACCGTAAGTGTTCCCGAGCTGTCCTTGTCTGCTTTTTGAAATATGGCCGAGATATCCTCCTGTACATGTGTTTATGGCATGGTTTTTATTAATTCAATGTATATAATTGATATAGGGCTAATCCAAGAGTTAGCAGACTCATATTTGAGCCAACTCGATAGTGGCAAGTGGGCTAGTGAAGGACCCAACTTAAAATGGGCATAACTTTCACTATGTTTGGAGTTATGGAAGTAATGGGCGAAAATGTCTCAATGAGCTGGATGCTTGGACAAGCCAATTCTCGGGTCCCAATTTCTAGCTCCAGTTTTGAATTCAACAGTTTCCCAAATTTTAGCGATTTTGATATTCGTTTTGATTGTAAAACACGTGAATCTTTGAATTTTTTAATTTACACATTTATTTAGGCAGTTAATTTCATTCCTAGGCTGTCAAATTTAATTTCAGATGTGTGGAAATACCTGCCAAAATTATAATTTCCTATTTAAGGGAGCTTAATGTATTGTTTTTCTTATTCAATAATATATCAATTTTCCTTTCAAGAGTATTCTCTCTTATTTTGTGCTTCGTTCTACGTCAATAATATATCAAAGGGTGTATTTGTAAACGCACCATGACTTTGCGTTGGTTAATTGTAGCACAATCTCCAAGTGCATATATGCTATTGGTCCCTTCAACGCGAAGCCATTCATCAGTGGCTAATACACGTCTATTTGCCTATATACAAGGGAAGAACAAATCTTGTCACAAGATATAATCATGAAAATGGAAACAGAAAATGGCAATCCAACGGAAAATACCTGGCCAATCTGCTTCATGAAATCCATTACAACAGGACGGGTTGCAATACCAGTTGACCACACCGCCATTCCATAGGGTATTGTAGAAATCTCCCCGGTTTTAATCACTTTAGTTGAAATTTCTTTATCCGAGACCTTCACAACCATAGCCCCAGTCCTCAAATCTATACCCTCTCTGTGAAA
Organism: Smallanthus sonchifolius; assembly: GCA_023525975.1. Classification (NCBI taxonomy): domain Eukaryota; kingdom Viridiplantae; phylum Streptophyta; class Magnoliopsida; order Asterales; family Asteraceae; genus Smallanthus; species Smallanthus sonchifolius. The sequence continues at coordinate 73,364,017 of CM042029.1, forward strand.
CTTCGCTTCTGCAAAAGTGGTGATTCGTTTGTCAAACCTGCACAAAACAAGCAATTAACTGCATAAGCATGCACAGAAAGCAAGAAGAAAAAAAGTAATATTGACTGTTTTAACCCGAATAAAGGCGTACATGTTCAAGATATGATCAGTTGCCTCGAGAAGTGTTATTTTAACCAAATCTTTGACGGATGGGTACAACTTCACCAAATCCTCAGACACAAAATCATGAAGCTCGGCTGCAAACTCCACTCCAGTTGGACCACCACCAACAACAACAAATTGAAGAATTTTTTTCCTCTCATCATCACTCAAAGTAGGTAAGCTTGCTTTTTCAAAGCAGTCTATTACAGTCCTCCTGATCTTCTGAGCATCTTCAACTTCCTGAATCAAATTTGTCAAATAAATAAGATTTGTTCCAGCTACTCAATGTTGTTAAGATTTTATATTTTCATGTAAGCGCAATAATTGATGAGTGATTTACCTTCAAGTAGTGACAGTTTTCTTCTACGCCAGGAGTGTTAAACGTATTAACACGAGCTCCCATTGCAACCACCAGGTAATCATAATCTACAACAAATTCTTCTTTATCCTCTTGATTTGAACGACAGTAAACTTTCTTATTTTTTGCATCAATCCTATAGCATTCAGCTTCCCAGTAATTAACATTTAAATTCTTCTGTTATAGATTAAAAATGCATTAATCAGTAGCTAACCTTTACATACTTTAACTTCTTTGTGCATACATGGTCACACACTATTATTAATGCACTCATTATTTTGATAAAATTGAACATGTAATACAAATGCTAAATATAATTATTCATATTTTCAAATGATGCATTCTTAAACCATCACCAATAATGTCCAAAATAGCAAACAAGCAAAACAATCAATCAAAGGAACCACATTAAAGCAAAAGTAGAAATGTGTAAAGGTGATCTCTACTCCCATTAGAGAGAAGATTGGTGATCCCTACCAAGATTAGGGAGAAATTTCTAAACTGTGATCTCTCCCGATTTAGAGAGAAGACCGTGAAGAAAACTTTGATTGAAGAATGTGGACGTAATATGAACTAGTCAACATCTACCCGAACCACTTTTTTGTATTTATGTGATGATATCTCTCAACTCTTTAACTCGTTAGTTATTGTTGTGAAATATAAACTTTTGTAACAAAAATCATCATATTAACAATCAAAGAGTTTTATAAAAAGTGCTCAAAAATAGAAAAATAACCTTTCCCCCTCCAGGTTCTTTCTAGTTACCAAAAACTACTTATGATGATTAGTGGCAAAAGCCAGCTATAAACCATTATAACAATACCTTCTTGACGATGTTGCGAATTGGTTCAACAACACTGCGAGCTTCAACTGTACCAACTGTAACACTTGGTAGTAAAGGTGTGAATGCAAAGTAATTTCTTGGTGATATCACTTGGATGTCATATGAAGGATTCTTGAGATTCTTCAAGAAACTTGTTCCAGCCCAACCAGTTCCAAGTACCACCACCCTCTTTTTCTCACTACCGGCCTCCGGTAAGTCATCAATCTTTGCACCAGTTTGTATATTATTTGCCTCAGAATAAGCCACCAGACCCCCACCACTACAAAGTTATCATTACATTAATTACGGAAATCAAAATGAGCAATATGAATGGAAGTTTCTGCAGATTGAAGCATAATCCAACAAATTAACATGAAGTTCATTCAAACACCTCAAAGTTAACAATCAGAAACAGAGAACAACATCTCAACAATTCAATCACAAAACTGAAACATGTAAAATCAAACAAAATTCAAAACACCACTAGAAAATTGAACAAGTCTGCATAAATAACTGAAAATCAAATGATCAATATGAATAAAAGTTTCTGCAAATTGAAGCATAATCCAATAAATTAACATGAAGTTCATCCAAACACCTCACAGTTAACAATCAGAAACAGAGAACATCATTTCAACATTTCAATCACAAAACTGAAACATGTGAAATCAAACTCGCCACTGCAAAATTTAACAAGCCTGCATAAATAACTGAAAATCAAATTGATCAATATGAATGAAGCCTTCTGCAGACTGAAGCATAATTCAATAAATTCATCTAAACACCTCACAGTTAACGATCAGAAACAGAATCACAAAACCGAAGCATGTGAAATCAAACTAAATTCAAAATTGAACAAGCCTGCAACAATCATCAATAATCCAGATCTAATTTACTGAAAATCATCCTAGATCATTAAGTAGCATCAACAAGTACCGAATCAAAGAAATTAAGCGGAAATTGACGGATACCTTACGGCGAAAACAACCAGAAATCTCGATAGCGAAGGATATTCGCCGAACGTGTTGGAAAATCGCTTGTAGAAACTCAAATTCCTCATTTGATGCTTCAAAATTAGTCAAAATCTCACAATTTCAGATCTGGAAACTTCAACAAAGACGATCATATATACATGTGAAAACAGAGAGAAAGTTGGAAGGTTTGCTGTGTTTGTACTCTGAGCAAATATTCTACGCTAATTCGTCGGAAGGAGGCGAATCTTCGTCCGGGGCGGCTGACGTGGAGAGTGACAGAATTGACAACGTGGATATCGGTGGCGGTGAACGGAAAGGCATGATTCCGTTCATTCTGGAAGCAATAATTAAACGATAGAGAACGTGCCACGTGGTCGGCGCCTTTCTTTATATTATTTTCACGTTCTTTTAAATACAAGAAAGGTCACCTACTTACTTTTATATGTTTGCTTACGTAACGGTTTTGCTAATTACATTCAACAAAATTCATCAAAACAAAATATATAATAACATAGAAATTAGCAAATCAAAAGTTTTGGAGAATAATTACAACAAACATTAAAAAGTAAGGTCGATGTCACACCAACAAAATCATTTTTTTCTATGTTTTGTATTTGGTTTTTCCCTCTAAACTCAACATCACATCTTGGTGGGTTGGTTAAAGAATGCATGCTTAACGACTTTAGGTGTTTAATGGGACACAGGTTCAAACTTTTCGTGCAACCGTTCTTTTTCTTTTGGTTTTTTTGTTCTTTTTTCCATCTTTTTCTTTTCATATTTTTTATTTCTTTTCTTTTGATTATTTTTTTTAATTATTAGGCCGTAATGTGCGAACCATAATACTTTTTCTATTTTTGATCAATCTCCAAAACCGATTAGCATCAAATTCGTATGTTTTTTATGTACTTAAACACGTTAGTGTAACGTGTCAAGTCTACCCATCAAATTTCGTTTTTTTTCTTATTTTTTTTATATTCGATTAAAAAAATTACCTTTTTTTTATTTTTAGTTTGTTACTAACTCTTTAACAAACTTTCGTTTCAATGTCAAATCCTATTCGCACCGCAATCTATCTATTTTTCGATATCTATAACCGTGTCACGACAACTTCATACGTTTCTTTTATGTAATTAGTCATGTTATTGTCACCGCCGCAACACACGTAACAAGGTTCGTAAACCCGCCGCATCGCGCTGAGGACTGAGTCATGACAACTTCATAGATTTCTTTATGTACTTATTAACGCTATTGTCGTCGTCGCAACGCCAATAACGAGCTTCGCAAACCCACCGCATCGCGTGAGCTTTAATTATGTAGTTAAACACGTTAATATCACCGTACAGTCCCGCCGCAACGCGCGGGTCAAGTTTTCTATTTGTTACTAAAATGTAATACTTTAAGTAAAAACGGTCAATAAATTTTTTTTTGAATGTTGAATATTTACGGTTAATCAAAATTCTCTCAAGAACATCATAAAAGATCTTCTATAATCATCCATTAGATTTAAGGTATCATAATGAGAATCAATGGCATTATCTCCTTCAAAAACTCCAATTCCAAGTAAGTTGTTAACTTGATGTCCAATTCCATGTAAGTTCGCTCACGATGTTGTCCATAATCATGGAATAATCAACGCTTATAACATCATCCGTAACCTTATGTAGACCATTCAAATAAATAAAATAGTGATTTTATCATTCAATAATTCGAATTACAATACAGAAAAAAAAATATATAATTATAACAATTAATAGAAAAGTGTGATATGAAGAGTCTGAGTTAATACATAAACTCTGTTTAATTGTAGAACTTGAATAGTTTTGCAACTGGGGGAACTCAAACAGATAGACCAGAGGATCCTCTGATGACACAAACCTTTGCTCAATCTGCAACCTCTGATGGGCATCATAGCAGAAGAACCCGTGAACCACTGATCAAAGGCACCATGTGATCCTCTTGAGAGCACCATCAAAGCGTTACATTACGCCCATCGCCCCTGCCCCGTTCCCGGGTCCGGGCGTGTTGCTCTCCTAACTACCACTAGGTGTCACTCCTTATAAGAGAATGAGATTCTATAAGGGCTCCACTTATAAACTCGTCCAAGTTTTATCTTTTCTTCCAATGTGGGACAAGTTCACAAGTTCAGTTTCCATTACATTAAGTTTCAAACCCACAACTTGGAGCATCAATATCTCTTTTATCTTAACTCCGTTTTGGACACGGTTTAGTTTGTTGTGATCCTCTCACATAATAGTACACATACATACTAAATAATAATTATATTAGTAACACATATAAATACTTATTTGTGTCCAAAGTAAGTGCAAAACCACATTTTTCACTAAAATTTCTTACACCTTATTTGTTGTTTGGATGCACACAATCCTGCATACTCTAGTGATGGTGCGCGCGAAAGCGTGTGATAAGCCATCGAATATACTTCCATAGGTCATATACAATCTTATAGTTCCTCGGTCAAGACATAACGTCTGAATGTATCAAGAATCGGTGTTCCTAACGTTGAAAACAAATGACTCGTGTTTAAAGATAACTAGAATGTATCAAGAATCGGTGTTCCTGATGTTGAAAACAAATGACTCATGTTTAAAGTCATGTGGATATCACATTTTTATTGTGATGCATGAAGTAGTTTCAACCAATGAGTTATGTCTAATATTTATGTTCAATATAACTAATTTAGTTGCATCTCTATGTCAAATTCATCTCATGAATACCAACGAATTAATGCCTCATTGTGACTCCCGTGATAGTGGTTAATCATGAATATTCAAATAACCTCTACTATTCAAAAACATGCAAAAATGTGAAGGATAAATTTATGAAGCTGAAATATCTATATAAACCAAAACATAGTTTGCACAATTTAGTGCCATTGTTCAACACATATCCATGTCACATTGTAAACAAATCAATTCTATTCTCTTGGTTTGGGATTTTTGAAATATTCACATATGTTCTAACAACCATTATAGGTGTGTTATAAGTTGTTTAAGGAAATCAATCAACAAATAAGATGTAGATAATGTCAGTGTTACTCGAGTCCACTTGGATGTAAAAATCCCAAAAAAACTTCAATCATAATTTTGAAAGCGACTAAATAACTCCAACATGCATATCCATTCAAAATAAGCCAAAAATATATAAGAAGTTATATAAACATGCCAGATAGGCTTCAACCTCGAAATAAAACCAAAAAATACAATAATTGTTGTGGAATGCCGACGAATCGACTGAATATCAGAAAATGGTAATGCTTTTATGGTGTACACGAATAGTCGGTGACTAACTGTTAAAAACAGTTGTACAATAGACTTTCAATGATTAAATGCAGTTAGATAGATTAAGAAATATACCTGAAAGTGCAGACAACCTGGGCGTATTGTTTTTAAGTTTTTGTGCTGAGGAATTAGAGAAGACCAAATTGGAAATAGCCTAAGGAGATGCAATTCTTTATCTCTAGAGGAAGTATCAATGCATCTCTTTTGCCTGCATGTGTATGGATTACTCATTTTAAACTGAAAATGATGAACTTTAAATTCAATATGTAAGAAATTCAACAAAATAACGACATACTTACTTGCTTATAGAGTACTGAAGTTGAAGATGCCATTGTAGTTTGTGCTAACAATGAAGATGATATATTTGCTACAATAGCATATCAATTCCACAATCATAATTACAGCTTTTATCCATCCAAAACAAATCATAGTTTTTCTTTAGATGCGGTTGGCTCGCGATTTAACTTAAAACTAAGATTGATTGTGATCCTTTCCGTCCTAAAAAAAGCAGTCAAATTTTGACAATTGTCCCCACTTTTTTTTACAGAATTATAATACTGTTTTTGTATGATGACAATCAGCAACCATCATACCCAATTCGATCCAAGTTTCTATCCGTGTGTGGCAAAATACAATCTTTATCCAATTGACTATAAATTAGAGGACTAAAACTTCTTACCTTGATCTTCATAGAGACTTGTTCTCTCGACTCTTGAAAGCCAATGAATAACTCCAACCTGAAAATCCATAGCATTTTATGAAAATATTCTTTTAGATGCAAAATTTAAAATAAGCAAATAATAAATCAATAGTCAGCTATGCATATAAAAGCCTCTTGAATTCAAAATTTTCAACCAATTTAATTTGAGCACCATATCGTGCAATAATTAGAGCCTTGTAACATTCTTGTTTTGCCCATAAGAATGGAAGATCTGCAACCAATCCACATAATCCATCAAAAAATATACCTATCAAACTATCTCAAACCAACATAAATCCTCAACTTTTATAAACCAAAAGTCAAAATACCTTATGCAACATTCAAAACCCTGCCCATTGAGCACTCATTGCTAAAGCAAGTGATCTATGATTAGTTAATCATCTATTCAAAAAGAACATGGCCCATTTAGAGTTGTTTTACCATGATAGTTAAAATCGTATTATCTTTTGCAGAACGGGTCGCAATGGGTCAATTGTTAGTATGGGTGAAAACAGCGACATCAATTATGATTTGCCATACCCTGGACATCATCAAAAAGTGATTTTATAAGTGATTATTTTGCATCTATTTATCAAATTCTTTAAGATTATATAATTACTTTCAAAAGCCATCAAGCACTCCATGTATCAATCAACCAGCTTAACAGCACATTCTTCAAATTAAGTAAGCTATTTAACATCAAAAGAATCATCAGGAAAAGAGATCAATACCAGCTTAACAACATATTCTTCCTCAGTTTGAATATTAACAGTTGCATATGATCAAACAAAAACAAAATTAACTACTAAAACAATAAACTTAATACCTAAAATAAACCTTGATTTCAGATTTGCATTGCAATATCTCATTTATTTAACGTTTAGTAATTCTTACATAAGATCAATGCTTATGATTAGGGCTTACAATCTTGAGGCAAAAGACCCTTTTCATGAACAAAGCTTTCGTTTACCTTCATAACCACCGCCGCCACCGTTTGGGTTACTATAATCCAACAGAACTGTCGCCGTCACCATCACTACTATCGGGCTCGAACACCGATCGGGCTCGAACACCGTCACCATATTTGCCTACGATGGTGTCTTTTCAAATGAGTCAAACGGGTCAAGAAATTTTTTTAATATTGGATAAAATGGAAACCGTTAGGTAAAGAAGTGTGCAAGCTTTTGGATCCCTATTTTTCAAAATTGTTGTTTTGCCAGCCTCTCCATCTGCAGCAAACACATTGATAGTTGACCTTTTTTTTACAAAACTGAAACTAAAATGTTATATATTTTCTCAATGCTAACTATCTCCAAGTTCATTCCCTCAAGTTTTATTTCCTTTTAATTTGATATCCCTCTTTTATTTTCTTCCAATTTGATATCCCTCCAATGTCTCTCAACAACTTGTCACTCCTGTCCATGAGGACATTCAGTACAACAAAAACATATATGCAAAATGTTGTACCTGACCCAAACCTGGATTCACTTAAATTTAATCTTAACAACTTCAAACCTTAATAATTTTTCGAAAACACATCCAAACATTTCCTTACTACTAAAAAACAAAAGCTCTAATGTCATATGACAACACAAATAAATCACATACAAAGAAATACACTCATCACATATGCAATGAATTTAATTATGAATGATTATTTCTTACATTAGGTTTTCCCCTAATTAGCCTATCAAATTTTTCATTATGTTTTATCCTGATTAGCCTATTACATATGCAATGAATTTAGAAATCCAAATACATAAACTGGAAATAAAAGTAGGATTAGAATTGTAAAAATAAGATTGATACCTGATATGGAATGGTTCAAAAGTATAGAATTTAAAAGGCTATTTTGCAGCAATGAACGAGTTGTCAATCCAAAATAATTCCTTTGAAACTGGCCAACACACAGCAAATCTTAAACGGGAATCACTGAAGCAAGCATACTTTATCAGTTGTTGAATGTGTTTTTCACAACATCAAAAAGATTAGGGTTTCAAACGTACCTAAACGACCACGTAACCTATGCGATTGAACCTTCAGATCCTTCCATTACACCACCTTGTTGATGATTCGTCTTGAGGAACGCAAAATCGAGTGGGATGGTTGAATAATCAATCGCAACTAAATAAATGACATAATCAATCACAATGAAAGATTCAATTCAGTCATTACCTGCAAAAACATATTGGATGCAAAAACAGATTGGATGTAAGAATCATATGCAAGAATCGATTTTAGTTGTTGTTTGAATCGTTTGAACAAAGGTACCACAAAATCCCAAAATCGTTTACCTGAAAAAAACCCGATTGGATGTAAGAATCATATGCAGGAATCGATTGAGTTGTTGTTTGAATCGTTTGAACGAAGGTAGCACAAAAATTCCAAAATGCAGAAGACAATGACGATGAATTTGAAGAGTGGATTCATGGTAATGAAGCGGTGGAAGAAACGTGTCAAGAGACTGGGTAAAGGGGCGTGGGCCAATAGGGTTAGAAAAATGTTCCTAAGCCTTTGTCCTTTTTGTTAATTGTTAATTTACATTTTAACCTAATCTATACTCTATAATAAATAAATGTTTTTGTATGTCACGTGTCGCCATCATATTCAATTTAATCATATTTTTCCTGCATCTGTCTCTTATTAAATACACTCATATCTTTTAATAAATTATTAATTATACTAATAAAACACATTTATTTTAAATTATTTTTTATTATAAAAAAAACTTTGAAATCTAATTATGTAATTTTTTATTTTCAATCAAATAGTAAATGAAAATCAAATTACATTAAATAGTAATTGACATATTTCTGAAACCCAATTATATATTATTTTTTACATATTTTGAATTTTGTTTTATATCTTTAGTATACAGTAATACATTTTTACACATGTAAAATAAATAAATAAAATTTGAGAATTTTATGTATTGATATTTTTCACTCGTGTGTATTACACGGAGTCTAAGCTAGTAACTAATAAAACTAAACACATCCCATTACCCATTCAAAATAGTGGATGATACTCGATAAACAAAATGGTTGAAAGGACGTGCATGGGTCGTCGGAAACGAAGGGTCAATGAGACTTAATTTCGATCGGCGATTGAAAAAATTTACTACACCACCGCCAAGTCGTCAGTCGCCGGTTTCCGGACCACCGCCATTGTTCTCCACTTGCATCAACCACCAACATTCAGCATCCCCAAATTCCGAACATAAATTGACTAGATTCTTCAATTATAACAACCCCAAATTAATTTGGGTATTCTTTTAATGATGATTGAGTACTTTTGTTATGTTTTTTTTTTAATTTAATTTGGTTTTTTTATTATGTGACACGACCTTACTTGAATCAGACTAAAAAAATTTAGTACTTACCAATAAACAAACGACCCCAAAAATTTTCATATGAAAATAATTCATGGGTTCGTCTTATACGTTACATAGAGAAGTGGATTAAACTAAAATATTCAGATCCAATCACGACATTACACTCTTTATCTACTTACTATATACTTGAAACAAATTTAGATTAATAAAAAAAATCCAAATTTCGATTCAAAAGTAGGAACCGTATAAATAAATGTTCTAAACAAGAAGTCATAAAAGAAAACCGTATTTAACATTGAGTCAAGCAAATACTTTTTTTGGCATTAATAAAAATTCAATTCTTATTTTGCAAACCAAGTATTATGGTGTCCAAAATCTTTTCGTATATTTGTATTTTTATGAAAAAGAATATATAATATTTATTAATAACTAAAAACCAAAGTATTATGGTTCAATATGTTAGATGTCACCAAATCTATACCTTTAAATCTTGTCGAATAAATTCTTCCCCTAGAACTTTAATTTCTCGTTCAGAAAATGTCGATTTCGATCAAATTATCTTCCTCGGCCCGACAAAATTCAATACTTCTCTTCTCGTAACAATCTACGGAAATCTCAATAAGCTCTTCCCGATCATCGTTTTCCATTTCCCATTTGAAAAACATGCTTTCGTGCGTTTCCCACTTTCTATTCATTGGAAAATCACCGTCTGACGAGCTATCTGACTCACTTTCAGGGTAATACATCGATAACGAAGGATATCTTTCAAATCCCGAGATGTGAAGATCACTAGAAACCATGTTGGTTTCGCTATTATCCTCGTCTTCTTCTTCTCCTTCGTATGCTTCGTATATAATCTCTAGTGGTGCTTTCATGTCCCATTTAAGAAACTTCGTATCCACTTGATTTGAATCCATTTCCATTCTTGTCTCTCCTTTCTCAACCACTTGTGATGATTCCATTGAATAAACATCTTGGGAATTGGATTCCACCCCTAAATCATGATCAAGAAATCTTTGTTCCAAATAATCGGATTCCTTTTCCAATCTCTCATATGCATTTGCATTTGAATCAAGAATTCTTGATTCTTGAGAAGATGATTCATTTCCTGACCTCTCATTGGCGCCTAACTTGAGAAGGAAAAGGAGTATGATTCCGGTGGAATTGAGGACAGGAGAAAGAACTATTCTCAGGAAAAAAGATGGAACATAAAGGAGAATTAAGGTGTGTAGAGTAAGAAAGGTGGAGAGGAGGGGGTGAATGGAATTGAATTCCATTGTTTGTGAAAAATTGAAGATGAGAATCAATTATAAAGCTTTAGCAAGGAGAGCTTTTTGGGAGTGCTTAAAAGCAAGGCATGGAAACTTAAAAGCTATCTTTTTGTAGAGTTAAAATAGTAGAAGCAATTATAGATTTTTTTGTGTTTTTTTATTTATATGTTTAATTTGATTTTAAATTTTATAAGCTTCATGTATATTTCTTATTATTTTTAAAACCGGGAGTTGTCTGTGATCCGATTAAGTCCTTTTAAACCGTCTTTCTTCTTTCGATTGAACTTTGAAGTCGTAAACTGGACAAGTGGTTGGACCGAATAAAAAAACAATTATTATTTTTTTACTAGTGTTATATTTATTTATTCACTAGGATATAAACCCCGTGTATTACACGGGTTGAATAAACGCAATGTTATATACATATTAAAAAAGATTTACATATTACATATTGATGATATAATATATAGTCTTTTTATTACAAATTCTAGAAGCGTTATATAGTTATTTTTTTTAAATGTTTTATAAAAGAATGAAAGAAATGTTCAATTTATAAAAATGTTTTAGAAAAACAAACCCTTTTTTTATATAAAAAAGAATTATAAAAAATCATTATTATTTAATAGAAGAGAGGCGGGAAACACAAAATTATAAAAAAAAAGTTAAAGAAATGTGTATAATTAATAGGAGAGAGAGGCGGGAAAAAAATGTTGAGGATGCATAAGAGAGTGACAAATGTCCTATAAAAACCTTTATTTAATATATAGTATAGATTTACTACTTCAAACTTCATATTTTATTTATTTTAAGTCTTATATTTTATTAACTTTACAGATATAATATTTTTATATTTTGTTATATATATAACTAGATTAAAATCTCGTGTATTACATGAGTTAAATAAATAAAATATTATATATTTAGTAATAAAAAATTTATTTTTTTAAAAACCAGTGTAATACACGGGTTGAATAAACCGGTATATTGCATCGGTTGAATAAAATATAATGTAATTTGTTAACAAACACATTTGTCAAAATATGTTTTAATAATATGTAATTTGTCATGATAGTTATAAGGTCTGTTAAGTTAGTTTTTAAAACATTTTTTTTTCAACTGAGTATTAATTTTTTTAATTTAATTAATAAATGTTAGTTCATATTAAGTTCATTTGATTGATGATATAATAACTATTTATAATTAAATAATGAGTATTCGTAATTAGATTTATTAATATAAAGATTATTATTTAATAGGATAGAGAAAAAGAAAATCTAATATTTAATAGATGAGAGATCGGAAAAATAAAAATAAATAGTAGCCAGAGAGTGACACGTATCCTGAATAGATTTTTATTTATTAGAGTAGTAAGATTTAAATTAGAGTAAACTGCCATTTTCGTCCCTGTGGTTTGGTCAAAATTGCCACTTTCATCCAATAGTTTGTTTTTTTGTATCTGGGTCCTCGTGGTTTTAAAATATTGCCATTTTCATCCTCGTGGTTTTAAAATATTGCCACTTTCATCCAGTCAGCTAACACCGTCCGTTTTTCTCAGTTAAATGAGGGGTATTTCAGTCCTTTTACATATTTGTTTTATTTCTTCATCTTTTTTACTCTCACTTTTTAATCATAGAAACAAGCGACGGAGGTGTTCCAGTGGTGCTCGTCGAAAACTGGTCAGGAAAAGAGGAAGAAGGCCAGCAGGTGGATGATTAAATTAGAGGTTAAATTGGGGATGATTAAAAAGTGAGAGTAAAAAAGATGAAAAAATAAAACAAATAAGTAAAAGGACTGAAATACCCCTCATTTAACTGAGAAAAACGGACGGTGTTAGCTGACTGGATGAAAGTGGCAATATTTTAAAACCACGAGGATGAAAATGGCAATATTTTAAAACCATGAGGACCCAGATACAAAAAAACAAACTATTGGATGAAAGTGACAATTTTGACCAAACCACAGGGACGAAAATGACAGTTTACTCTTTAAATTATATAACGTTAGTAGGGGTTTAAGCCGTTTCAAGAGTTGAACCGATAAAATGATTGGTATCAAGAAAACTACAAAATTATGACCAAACGGATAACCACCAACAACAGGGACAAATAGGACACTATCGTTGTTTAAGCAATAAGACAATGAAATATCATTTTATAAGATACTAGCTTAAAATCTCGTGTATTACACGGGTTAAATAAATATAATATTATATATTAAGTAATAAAAAATTATTTTTTAAAAACTCGTGTTTTACACGGATTGAATAAACCCGTGGAATACAATATAATTTGTTAACACATACACTAATCAAAATATGGCAGGAGATTTATTAATATAAAGATTAGTATTTTAGTTAAAAATATATTATTATTAAAATATGGAAGTATATTTAATAAGAGAGAGAGGCGGAAAAAAATTGATGAGATTGAATATAGAGGCGACACTTGTCATCTCAAAATCTTTATTTATTATATAGTATAGATTATCAATTGCAGATTAATATTTTTATTTCTAATATCAGCAAAATGGAGGATTTAGTTTAAATAAATTTATTATTAATCGAGGTGAAAGTATTTTTTTTAGTTCGCATTTTATATATTTTTCATCTGAATGTTGTTAAAAAATATTTACATAAGCAATTCACTTTTTTTAGTCTTTAAATTAATTTAATTTTTAATTAATCAACAATATATTTTTTCTTATGTAACTAAACATATTTAACATCTGTCATTTGGGGTGCTAGTCACAGTTATACACAGTTGACCGAAACTGAATGAGCACCCGTAGTGGTGCACAAAAAAACCGGTTTTTTTTTTAACCCGGTCCAAACCGGCAAACCGGTTTGGCTTAAACCGGTTTGGGCTAAACCGGTTCGGGTTGCCAAAAAACCGCCGGTTTGAAACCGGTTTGGAGATTTCAGGAGGCGATCGGTTTAGGGACCGGTTCAACCAAACCGGTTTGATAAACCGGTTTTCGAGCTGGGCAAAAACTAGCCGTTGGGGTCGATTTTGGCCCTTTTTTTGGAGTTTTTTGCACCCTTAAAACACTATAAATAGGTGGGGGGTGTTTAGGGTTGATCACACCTCTTTTTACACTCTATAATCTCTAAAACCGCTCTTTAACCGCTCAAAAACGCTCTCTTAACTCTCTCTAAACTCAAAAAAAAAAGCATAGCAAGTTTTGATGTTGGTGGTTCCTCAAACGAAGTTAACGTTGTGGAAATTCGAGCAACAACGAGAAATCCGGCAATTTGGTGCAATTACGATCTATGTTTGTTGTCAAACGGGAAGGAATGTGCTCGGTGCAAGATGTGTGGTGCGTTTTTGGGGAAAGATTCAAACACTAGTTTGAAAATGCATATGGAAAAATCTTGCCCGTCATTGAAGGGAATTCCAAGTGAAGGTCAAGCCTCGATGACAAGCGATGAGGAGTTTGGAACTTTGATCCAAATATTGTTCGAGATCGAATGGCGAGGTTAGTGATTCAAGAAGGATTGCCGTTCAACCACTTTGACAATCCGCGCTTGACAATGATGATTCAAGAGACACTCCAACCTCGTTATCACCAAGTAAGTCGCACAACCCTTAGACGAGATTGTATAAAAATGTGGAAAAAAGCAAAAAAAGAATTAATTTTGGATTTTGAAAATTTGCAAACCGGTGTAAACTTAACCACCGATGTTTGGTCGGCTCCACATGGTATACCCGATTCGTACCTTTGCGTTACCGCGCATTGGGTTGATCCCAATACGTGGCAAATGATGAAGCGTACAATCGCTTTTGACTTGTTTGAATATCCACACACCGGCGAAAATTTATTTTATATATTGGATGGTGTTATTAACGAATTTAAATTACAAAATAAACTTTTTTCAATGTCTTTTGATAATGCATCTAATAATACAAATGCGGTTCAAAAACTAAAAATTAAATATAAACCCGTTTGCAACGGCGTTTTTTTCCATAGTCGATGTGTCGCACACATCATTAACTTGGCGGTGCAAGCCGGGCTTGCAATTGAAGAGGTTTCAAACCTAACATATACTTTTCGACAAATGCTTAAAGATATTTTTAGTAACAGAAAAAGATACCATGATTATATTAAATTTTGTCGTGATACGAATAATCTTTGCTTAGGCCCGAATTAGGACGTCGAGACAAGATGGAACTCGACTTATATTATGTTTTATAGCACTTTACGACAAAGAGAAACTTTAGAACTATTTCATGATATTCTTACCTCAAAACCTCGTCGTAAAATTCAAAAGTTTCCGTCTCCAAATTGGGATATTTTAAAAGACGTAACCGAATTGCTTGAAGTTTTTAAAACCGCCACCACTTTTTTATCCGGTGTTTATTATCCCACAAGTCCATTAACACTAAAACAAATATATTTAATGGCTAACAAGTTGTCTGAGCTTGAAAATAAAAGCGATCTTTTTACAAAAATGATAGAACCGATGAAAGAAAAATTAGTGAAATATTTTAAAGAAATGCCTCCCGTTATAACTTGCGCCGCCGCGTTAAACCATACCATAAATGTTTACGGGGTTGAAACCTTGATTGATAGAATTACTTACGCTTTGAATTTGGATAGTGAAGATATCCATTTTGCACAAGGCACAAAAACATATTTTAACAAATGTTTACAAGATTTATTTGATGTTTATTTACATAAATATGGTACAACTCCGACTCCACATGATACAATGGGTACATCATCAAGTGATACCTCGAGAGATGTTAATTTGAATTTATATAACGAAATGTTAAATGAATTTAGTAAACGGGCTCGAGGTACCACCCCGAGTAGCGAACTCGGAAGGTATATTGGCACAAACTTTTTAGCATTTATGCCTCCTACCGTTTTTGAGGAGTTTGATATTTTGGCATGGTGGAAAACAAACGAAGCTTCGTTTCCGATTCTTTCCGCCATGGCCCGTGATGTACTAACCGTCCAAGCTTCCACGGTAGCTTCGGAATCTGCGTTTTCTTTTAGTGGCAGGGTATTATCGATACGAAGGACTAGACTCACACCCCTAGCGATGGAAATGTGCATTTGCTTGAAGGACCATTTGGATGCGATGGATAGGATACAAGACCAAACTTCTCTCGAAGATGAAATTCAAGCCGAAGAAGTCATACACAACAACGAGGTTGATCTTGGAATATCCGAACCCGTCACGGATGAAGAACTAGCCGAAGATGCAAGGCTACGAAGCTCTAGTTCCGAAGACAACGCACAAGAATAATCAATCAATATTTCAAAAAATAAAACGTTGAACTTAATGTTTTATATTTGTTATATTTTTTGTAATTTTTTACAATTTTATCTTGTCATGTTTTTTTAATTTTCGAACTTTCCAAATATTAATAAACGTTGAACTTTATGTTTTAATTTTGTTATATTTTATTATGGATTTTATATTAAAAATATAAAATTTATTTGGATTTTTTTTTTTTTTATAAAAAACCGGTTTAAAGGACAAACCGGTTTAAAACCTACCCGAACCGGTTTGACCGGTTTACATATTTCCATTACCAGAACCGGTTTAACCCGAACCGGTTTGGGCCCAAACCGGTTTTGACTTTTCGTTGACCAAACCGGTTCGGGTCGGGTTGAACCGGTTTGGGTTAAAAAACCGATTTGTGCACCACTAAGCACCCGATGAACGACTTACCCTCCGCTAGTTGACTTATGCAAAAGACTAAAACGGCCGCATCAGAGTGATGGATGGGCTAGCCCACAAACGTTGCATTGTGTGATCACGTCGGTGTTCGTGTGGACTGAGAAGATGACGCACGAGAGTGTGGCCCCTTCTAATATTGAAATGTTTTTATTTTTTTTAAATTGAGTTATGTTTAATAAACTTTAAAAATATATATATAAACTTTTAATAAAAATCCATAAAAGTTATGAACTTTTCAAGAATTTGAATAAAATTTAAGAATTTAGAAACTTTAAAAAAGTTTAAGGATTTAATAAATAAATTTTAAGAATTTATAAATTTCAAGCCTTCAAATTTCTACTTATTATTTCAAAATTTTAAATTCACCTCATTATTTCAAAATTAAAATGAGTGTATTTCCATAAAAAATAAGTTACTATAAATATTTCTTTTTCAATTTTTTTCACACCTACATGTCTTCTAGAGACAGAGGTCAATATACACTAGGTAACTATGAATACATGTCTTAAGAATTATGCTAGAGGCAGCTCACAAGACTTTTAGATTTGGCATGCGTATTTCAACATAACAGAGTTTAACAATGACATCAATGTGCTCAATTAATTTACAATATTAAACAACGTCTTAGATGCACAACGTCTACATGCTATTTTACAACAAATGGGACAAAATACAAGTAAAGATACTATCTTACGGATGGTATATATCCTAAACGGATTACAGTAGAAAAAAAAAACTTTACACATCCACAAGACCTAAGTTGATAAAATTTAAACAAGGACGTGAGTCTGCAAGAAAGGATGTCGAAGAGCTTTTGGTTTCCTCTGGATGGGCAATTGTACGAGGTCCAACAACATTTTGAAGCATGAAAGTAATAAACGACATAACGTATGCATGTTTTATAATGCATAATATGGCTGCTAGGGACGAAGGATTTGTCATTATTAATTGTGAGGTGGTAACGATGAAGGTCTATCAAAGTAAGCATGAGAAGCCACAGTGGAATTTGAACATTACCTAAAAAGGTTCAATGACTTTCATCAATTTCGACTTGATTTGGTGAAACATATTTGAAACCTTAAAAGCTAATTATATTTATGTTTTGTAATAGTTTAATTCATAAAATGTTTTATGAAATCTATACTATATAATAAATAAAGGTTTTTAAGTGACACGTGTCGCCTCCATATTCATTCTCATCATTTTTTTTCGCTTCTCTCTCTTATTTAATGCACTTATATCTTTTAATAATAACATATATTTAAAAAATACTAATTATATTAATAAAATACATTTATTTTAAATCATCCCTTATTATAAGAAAACTTTGAAATTTAATTATATAACTTTTATTTCAATCAAATAGTAAATAAAAATTAAATTACATTAAATAGCAATTAACGCATTTTCGAAACCCAATTATATATTAATTTTTACATATTTTGAGTTTGTTTCTATCCTTAGTATATGTAATATATTTTTACACCTGTAAAACATATTCATAAATATTTAAAAAATGTAAATATTTTTCGCCCCGTGTGTAGACACGGGATCTAAACTAGTTCTGTAATACTCAAATGAAACGTTCAAAACATAAACATTTGAATTTTAAAATTTCCAAGAATAAGCGACAACTAGTATGTTATTTATAGAAATTATGATAACTTTTACGGCATATAACATATTATTTATAAAAGATAAAGAAAAAGTAAAAAAGTTGGTTTTGATGTCAGTTGAGTTCGGTTAATTTGGTTACTATAAACATATAATCATGATAACATTTTATTATCAAAATGTTCAAATCAAACCATCGTTTTATTTAGGCAAATTGTTTTTTTTAATCCAAACAATTACTCATTCACTGATAATAATTTAAAATAAAAATTTTGCAGGTAATAATCTCAACTTTCACTTTAGTTGTTAATAGCAGTCCAAGTAGTATAATCATCAAAGATTTACACTTGATTTACACTTATTTTCACACAATATGATGATTTTTAAATGACATGAAGAAACGTACACGTGAAATCAAGTGGGAATTGATGGTAAATCGAGTGTAAATATATGATGATTGTGCTACTGGGACAGTCATTTACAATAACAGTGAAAGTTATTATTATCACCAGTCAAGCTGTTAGTTTGGATTATTACCAGCCAATGAGTCATAGTTTAGAACTTTAAATTATTAAAAACTAGGTCTGGCAAACTGGGCGGCTCGGGCGGGTTCGGGTCACGGGCCATAATGGGTTCGGGTCAGAACGATTTCGGGTTAATACGTGTTAGGAGCAAAAAGACTTCGGGTCAAAACGGGTTTGGAGCAAAATTAGTCTGGGTTAAAACGGGACGTTTTTTTTTAAAAAAACTATCAATTTGGTTCGAGTCTAAACAGGTTCGACCAATACGGTGGGAGGTGGAGGGAGGTGGCGGGGGTGGGTGGGATGCAGGAGGGTGGGTGGGGTGGGGTGGGGGCGGGGAAGGGGAGGTGGCGGCGACAGGCGGGTGGCGACGTGGTGAGGTATGGGTGGGGGTGGGTGGGTGGGCGCGCGGGTTAGGGTCAGGGGTTGGTCAGGGTAGTAACGACGTGGTGGGCTGTGGCGGATGAGGATGGGTGTGTGGTGGGTGGGGGTGGGGTTGGTGGCGGCGGGTGGCGACGTGATGGGGTGGAGCGGGTGGGGGTAGGGTGGGGTGGGTGAGGTGGGGGTGAGGGTGGTTGTGGGGGTAGGGTGGCGTGGGGTGTGTCGGGTGGGTGGATAGGGTGGGTGGGCGGCGGTGGTGGCGGCTTGGTAGGGGTGTGGCGGGTGGGTGTGGGTGGGTTGCGTCGGCGATCGGGCGGGCGGTGGCAACGTGGGGGGGGTGGCGGGTGTGGGTGGGGGGTGGCGGGTGTGGGTGGGGGTGGGGGCGGGCGGGTGTGGGTGGGGGTGGGGGCGGGCGGTGGTGGGGTGTAAGGGGGTGAGCAGGTGGGGTGGGGTAGGTGGGGTTGGGGGTGGATGGCGGTGGCGGACTGGCCGTCGGGGGGAGCGGTGGGGTGGGGTGGGGTGGGGTGGAGTGGGGGCGGTGCGGCGGGGTGGGCGAAAGGCGGTGGTGGTGGCGAATGCAGGTGGCGGTGGTGGGGGGTGGCGGGTGGTGGCAGCAGCGGGTAGAGGTGTTAAAAACCGGAAATCCGAAAATTCGGATATACGAAAATTTCAGATATTGGATTTTACTATCCGAATCCGTATCCAAAATTTCGGATATCCGAATTTCGGATACGGATTCGGATAGTAAACCGGATATCCGAAATATGAAAAAAAAAAAAAAAAAAAACTTAGTACCAAATTTATGAGGATATTAATGCTGCAAGTAAAATGGATAATCTCACATTTTGTACAGCAAACAATCACACAAATTGAAAAATTGACCATTACCAAATATCAAAACATTAACTTGAAGTTAGCTTCTGTTTAGAGATTAACAACGAATTTTTGCATATGTATAGAACAGTCACATATTTTGTACAACAAGCACATATTTTGTGTAGCAAATAAAATTTGATTTTATGCTATTGTTTCCAAACAAAAAGTTACTAAAAACATAACAATAAATCTAACAAAGAGCTCATGGCGGAACCCTAGAAATGAACAGAGAGCTCATGGCGGAATTCGGCTGCGTAGGCGGCGATCAGTAGGTGGCAGGAGGGATGAAGGAGACGACGGGTCGGAGGTTTGGAGTTGAGCAGCAGAGCTTGGCTGGGTCGGAGGTTTGGAGCTGAGCGGAGCTTGTTGGAGGTTTGGAGCTGAGCATGGTTGTCGGAGGTTTGCGAGTGATTTGGAACTGGGCGGCTCACGCAGCAAGGATTTGGAGTTGGGTAGAGAAACAATTAGGGTTTTTAGGAGGAGGAGTATATATATTTAAATATAATA
Organism: Smallanthus sonchifolius; assembly: GCA_023525975.1. Classification (NCBI taxonomy): domain Eukaryota; kingdom Viridiplantae; phylum Streptophyta; class Magnoliopsida; order Asterales; family Asteraceae; genus Smallanthus; species Smallanthus sonchifolius. The sequence goes on from CM042029.1 coordinate 73,384,505, forward strand.
AATAATAAATAAAAAATTTCGGATTCGGATATCCGAAATATCCGAAATTTTCCAATATTACTATCTGAATCCGAATCCGAAAATTCGGATATCCGAAATTTCGGATAATTTGGATTCGGAATTTCGGATAGTTCGGGTTCGGATATTTTTGAACACCCCTAGCGGCAGGTGGGGGGGGGGGGGGGCGACATGTGGGGTGTAGGGGGTGGGGTGACAACGTTGGAAGACCCATACGCACTATTTTTAAGTTAACAAAATTTTATTATATTTGATCATCTGAACATGTTGACTTATTTATGGTTAACCAAATTAACCCATTGAATATTTGAGATAACCTAAATTGAGCCGTTGACTAATTTAAGGTGATTCAAATTAACTCGTTGACTAATTTGAGGTCACCCAAATTGACCCATATTCAACCCATTTTTTTTATAAATGAGTCAAAATTGTCACCCCTATTAAAAACCAGTTTACCTTTTATTTATTTAGTTTATTTATTAAGATTGATTTTTTTATTTGTTTTTTCTATTTTTTTTAATGACACATAATCTACACCACAATTTCTTTTTTCTACTAACCCCTGCCTCTCATCTCATTTCTTAGAAAACATCGGATCAATGGCCATTGGTGACTAACTCAGTTATTGTCGAAAATGATATTTGATAAAAAGAAATAAATAATAATAACACTGATAAAACCATTAAGTAACTAAATTTTGGATCAACTTTTGAGAACAAATATATAAATTTGCTACAACTTTTAGTGTTAAGAACAATCTTTTAAGAGAATGAAACTATATATGAAGATAAAAAAGATGATTTTAGGGTTGAAATGACCGAACATATTTGCGACACGTGGTAGGGCTTAAGGGATTAAGATACTTCATGGATCAAAGTCTTAGATAAAGAGTGAAAACATGGACCTACCTTCTTAAGTTATAATCTTTCTTGTTAACTTTCTCTTTAAAGAATGTGAGGCTTAAAGCAATTGGTAAGGTTGTTGTTTTGTGAACTTGAGATCATGGGTTCAAGTCATTGGAAACATAAACCTTCACAAAGTGTAGAGTGACGTTGCGTTCATCGGATTGCGAAGATCCGGCCCATCCCTGGACCCTGCGCAAATGCGTGAGCTAAGTCAGACACCAGGTTCGCCCTTTGTTAAATTACTCTTAAAACTAGTATATGTCAAGAGAAAATTTCCTCGTTAAATTACTCTTAAAACTAGTATAAATTACCTTAAAAGAACCGGCGTAATGAAAACAGCTTGAATTGCTCTAGTAAGGTCTGGTTTTAACTAGATGGCATTGGTTAGTCGAGAATTTGTAGGATTCTGTAAGTTTTACGGTAATAGATTCTCACGATTAAAAAAATACAACGGTTACTAAAAACTAATTATATCCTATAAATGAGCTAGTGGTGGTGTGGTAAGGGAAAGACCTGGTGTTCTTAGTGACCCAACTTCAATCCTTGCTCTCCATATTAGTTTCTGCGGCATGCAAATGAGGCCTAGCTTAGGCTGATGCACCTGGTTTTACCCATGCCGATCCAGGGTTCGAGCCTCGGCTCTCCCTAAAGCCCGGAAGGCGCCGTATTGGGTGGGATTTTTCCTTGGATGTTCTCCAACTATGACGTCAAGTGGGCCCGGTTAAGACAACATATTGGCCGGAGTTGGACGAGGTTATTCCATGTGACGGGGGTTGCGACGTCACAACATTCAATGTTCGTCGTTAAAAAAAATTATATCCTATAAATAAATAAAATTTTATTTTTGTTTTCAAGTTATAATTTTAATATAAAAATATTATAAACATCTTTTTTTGAAAAGTAAGAATGAATAATGAAATTAAGACCTGAAATATCACAAGGGTTTTAGGTTGGCGTCTTTAGAAGGAAGAAACAAAGTGTTGGTCTTCTTCAAGCAAAGAAACAAAAGGTGACATAAAATATAAATAAAAATTGATGCCTTTTGTTTTAACAGCAATTAAATAATAATTTTTATCATAAAATATAAAGTTACATCAATTAAAAATGAATTAATAAACCCTTGATAAATATGTATCAAGTATGATGGCTAATATTTTCAGAACCAGACCGGACACTGAACCGGTCGTCTTACCGGTTCACTGGTCGGACAGGTCAGACCGGATTTAAGAACCGGATAACATTAATATATACACACATGTATATATATACCTATACACACACACAATTTAAAGGGAAAATGTAGAAAACAAATTCTTGAGTAGCTAAAGATAACATCTCTACATTTATTAAGGGTTTTTTAAAAAAGAAGTTAACCTAGCTACATACAAAAGAGATATCAGCCACCTCCTTCATTTTCTTTTAAGTCTCCATCTTCAAAAGCTCTTCATCTTCTTCGTTTTCTTTTTTCTTCACTATGTGATTTCTCTATCTTTTCCTGTATGATTTCATCTCAATCTCTTTCATTTCTATTCTCTCTTAAACTCGGAGCAATCAACGATGCAGAGACCTCAGAGAAGCAAAACGATATAGAAAAATTTCAAATATCCATTGCCCGGTTCGACCGCCGGTTTCCGGTCCGATTGGTCGGGTCTCTGCACGATCGTTTGAACACACCAAACCGGACCGCTCTATCCACCGAGCCCCGGTCCGACCGGCTGGTCCGGTCCGGGTTTGAAAACATTGATGATGGCTGCTTTTAACTTGCATCCAATCAACTAGATCAAATTTATTCATTCTTAAAAGTAAGGAAGGATCGACTAAACATATTTTGTGTCTAAAACGAACGTTGAAATTGAGGTTTTCTGTGAAAGTTTTATAAATATATTAAAAAAATTAAAATTTAATTTAATGTAGCGACAAAACATATAATGTTGACATAAAAGTTATGAAATTATCATTTCTCTCTGAAAACACAAAAGTTGAGGATACAAATTATAGTAGTTTTACAATTTTTGAGACCCTTCAAATTTGAGGGCCTAAAGCGGTTGTTTTAGTTGCTTGTATTGTAGAGCAACTCTTGAAAGTAGGCAAAAAAAAGATATGAATAAAAACAAAGTTTATAATTTTATCTAGGGAAAACTTCACCAAATAGTAACCAAATTTTCTAAGTGTTTCATTTAAGTCACTCAAAGTTTTTTTGTTCTTCTAAAGTCACTCAACTTTCACCAAGTATTCCAATCCTATGTAATACTTTTATAAATGTGTAAATTTTTTAAAATTGAATGAGGAAAATGAAATATATATGAATATTAGTTACCAATAAGTGAAAACTTTATTCCAATTAATTTAAAATATGAGGTAATAATGAAGAAAAAAAATCACCAAATAATAAACAAGTTTCAAAATTGTTATATTTAAGTCGAAAAAATAATTGCTAAATAGTAAACAAGATTCATATATGTTTTATTTATCTGATTCAATTTTAAAAAATTAAACATTTATAAAAATATTACATAAGATTGGAACACTTAGTGAAAGTTGAGTGATTTTAGAGGGACAAAAAAATTTTGAGTGACTTAAATGAAACACTTGATAAACTTGGTTACTATTCTGTAAAGTTACCTCTTTTATCTAATAAAATCTTTGAAGTGACTTAAATGAATGATAATGTGTCTTTTAACATGTTAAGGTAAATAAACACAAGAGGACGAACTTTTTTATTTTATTTTAAGTTAAAAACATGCTGAAAAGAGAGTCTATAATCAATTGTATCACTCGACAAGTTAGATTAATGATGTAAATACAAAGTTTGATGAATTATTCAAATAAAATGCTTATGTTTTTATATACCTGAGCGGCTCAACCTATTTTAAAGTTAAATAAAATTTCAATTTTAGACATCTTTTATTAAAAATATTTATTAGATTTGTCATCCCATATTATTAAATAATAATAACTCTAAAGTTTAAAAAGTTAGAAAAATATATATATCGACTCACGATTGATAAATGAAAAAGGTAGTGACAAAGAAAATGCTTATAAAATAAAACAAAAACAAACACATTTATTCATGTTATCTTACATTGTCGGGAGAAAAAATGGTGTAAAAAGACACTTAGAATACGTTCTCCATCCTACTTGCTATTGAATCATAACTTTTAAATTTTATATGAATCTTTCAAATTTAAGACGTGTTTCACTAGACTAAAGCCCTTTTTATAACCCTATAGAGCCGACTCGTCTATGTGGTTTTTCTTTTCAAACTATGTCTTTTTTGTAAAACATTAGCGGGTTGTAACAAAAAGAAAAGTAAATACAATAACTATTAAGTATACTCATGGGAGATCGTCAATACCAACGAAAACGCAACTTGTGTTGGAGCAAGTGGCCTTCATAAAATCAAAGAAGCTGGATTCAAACCTGAGACATTTGCAAGAGGGACTCAAGTAGAGATGAAAAAAAAAAACCGGTTTGAAAACCCAAACCGGTTTCAAACCGATACCTGAACCGGTTTAGACCAAACGGGTTCAAACCACAAGTTTGAAACATATAGGTTTAAAGCCGGTTTAACCCGAACCGAACCGCTTAAAAACTGGTTTCAAATCGGTTTTAAACCGGTCAAACCCAGTCAACGGCCCATCTCAAACCGGTTTCAAACTCAAACTGGTTTTGACTTTTTGTTGACCAAACCGGTTCGGTTTGGTTTTGAACCGGTTCGGGTTAAAAAACCGATTTGTGCACCACTAGACTCAAGTGCTCTCCACCCCTTTAAAGGTACAATAATTTTAAATTTTACATAGTATTTACTATTGGTTGGAAATATTGGACCATTTTGTATATGGATGAGACCGAATCATGCAAGTGTGAAGGGGTCATGTCTCATGTGGTCATGGGGATAGGGTGGAATGGGCGTGGACCATGGTGGGGGTGTCATGGTCATATGGCGACCAGTCCACCATTTCCATTGTTCATGTACAATTCACATCTCTTGATGATCAAACTTTGTGGGTTCCAATGTTTCATTGACATAGACTACTCAATCTCCTAGTTCTTTACCGACTAAAACCCTTTCATAATAAATATTCAACTAACATTTAATTTATATGATTTGATATTTAATTTAGGAAAATAAATAGCTTTTAAACACCTAAAGAAAAGAAAATTAGTTGTTTTTTAAACCATGCCAACTCACAATCATATATATAATGTGTCCTCAATTATTGAAAGTATACTTTCTTGATACATGATCAAAATAATACCTAAAGACATCACATGTTTCACACCCTTTTTCCTTCCCTGGTTGACGATTATTATGGTTCATAAACACCTTGGCCGTCTTTAAGGGCGCGTAATTAACATATATAAAAAAAATTATAAACTTATTGCTATTTACATGTTATAGAGTTGACCTAATAAGTCAAAAAACAATTTTGTGAAGCCCCCACTTAATCTCTTAGAAATTACATTTTCTAGAGGGCCAATTTTCTAGTACTTGCACAGGGCATCCGAAATCTCTGAGACTGTTAAAATTATAGTTATAATTTTTTAGTTTCAATTTGCTAATTAATGGTTTTTTTATGTTTTGCATTTTAGACTTTTTTTAATTTCTAATCGAGCCTCGTCTATTCCTGGATTTTGGGCCTTGGCCCTCTTTGGCTCACTCATTGGCCGAACATGTAATCACACATAAAATACAATTGGTTTGTATTGTTTCTTTTTATTAGGGTTTCAAAATTCATCTCTGTTCGTCTTATTTTTCTATGTATTAGTGTTGATTGAATGAATAAAACCATTATTTCATGTTTTTTGACAGAAACGACCCTGATAAACACACATACAAACACATGTATTTTGATCCAAACATGTAATCACACATAAAATACAAGATCCAAATCCATTTATAAACACAAATTACATATTCATTTACCAAATCAAAATCAAAACGCTATAAAAATAAAATAATTAAAAATACGGTTATAATTATGGGAGAATTTTGTATGACATGTTGCCTTAATTGAAAGAAATTATGATATGTTATCTTATTAAAACTATACAAGCATAGCATGTTAACCTGTGTTCCTCCTAAAACAATGAGTCAATCTAAAATTTGATTAAAATTTAAATCACTTCATAAACAAAATAAATATTTGGACCATCCCATATATGAACCTTAACCATTCGAGCACATACCAAAGGGGCTTTATCCTGATGGTACCCCGGTGACTTCCAAATGGAAGGTTGCCGGTTCGAATCCGGGACATAATAAAAAAAAGGGTATGTGTCCAGGTCAGGGGTTTACCCAGTTGGAGACTTCCTTTAGGAGTGGGTTGTCCTAGATGTTCTAGGTGTGGTGTTACCCTGGAGACCCCATTATTTTAGAATATCTAGATGTTACGGTTGAAAAAAAAAACATTCGAGCACATGATCTGTTTGAAAGAAATGAATATGACCCCACCCCAAAAGAAAGCAAATGCATTCTTTTTGTAGGAAACCAACCCCACAAAACAAAAGAAAGAAACCTTCAGACAAAATTTCCAAAAGAATTTAGGTACCTTGCCTTTGGTAATTAGTATTTGCCAAGAGAAATAAGGTATTTTGCCCTTGGTATTTAGTATTCTCCATGGGACGAGAGTTGTAGGATAAAGATTATGGATTTTTAGAAGGGTTGATAGAGTTATCGCCCTGTTTTTTTTAGGGATTTAGTTTTTTCATACTTTTTGGTTGCATTTTACCTTGGTTTTTGGTCCTTCACTCTTTGTATATACTTGTTAAGAGACGTATAGGCATTCGTTAGAGGATTTGTGCTACATTTTTCATGTCACTTCTCTTTAACTTGTCACTAATATAGTTTGTCTTACCATTATATGGTGTCAGTAGTTTACTGTAATTATTGTGTTTTGCTATTGTTTTGATTATCTGTTTCGATCACTTATACGACACTCTATGTTATATGGTTTAATTTTTTCATGCCAAAATGATTTTGTAGCCGGGGGGTCTCAACGGGTGTAGCATCTCTATCTTTCGAGTTAGAGAAAAGGATTGTCCTCAACCCCCCCTTAGTTTTAAGATTGCATCTATTTTAAATCACAACCTTCTACTTCAGCCTCCTACCTCCTTCCATAACATTTTACATATGCTGGATTGTTTCGCACATAGAAGAGTTTACTCCATCTCCTTCATAGTAATTATAATAACATACAATTTGATAGGATGTTAACAGTAACGTAACACCCTCAAAAGCCATTAAAGATACAAGTGTATGGAGTCATTTTTTTTCTTCTATATTTGATTCCTTTATTATTATTATTTTTTTTGTCTTCTTCTCTCTTTCCTTTTTGATTTTCTTAAAATATTCTTTAATGCTATCTATTATAATTAGATGTCATAATTTTTAATTAATCTAAATTTAAAATCCTATTACGGTTAATAACTTAAACGAAGTACATATATTTTTAATTGTTTTTTTAAACGATTATTTATTGTTATAATTATATAAATACTTATATTTTTAGTTGCATTAAATTGAGGTGAATAATACTTGTCTGTGATTTATTGCTTTGGGCGGCGTCACATGTCATATTATCGTTGGTGCAAATTTTGTTTTACTATATCGAAATTTCTTTAACATATAAGTGTAACACCCTTAATTGGAACACCAATTATTAAAACATTAAACACACGCGGAAGCATTTATCTCAAAAAAAAAAAATTCTCACGTACCGCGAGGGAGTCCAACTTTGCCTGTCCGAGAACCAGGTCTCTCGCGTACCGTGGGGGACCCCTGTAAACAGAAAATTGAGTTTTTCTGCCCAGTTCCACACTTAGCCAAATTTCTACCATTTTCGCCAACATGTTACAAAAATATTTCTATCATTTGGGTTTGAACAAAAACATTAATACCACATTTATAAACATCCAAAAACACAATTTCTTGTATCAAATTACACTACCATCTAAGGATTTTCCTTTAAACCCTCAAAATACCAAAACGCATACGAGAATCCTTCAACGCCTTGGACTTGACTTTGACCTATATCGAAGCTTTCCCTACATAACCACATTAACATATCACCGTTAGTAATGACGATAAACAAATTCAAACAAGTATTTCTACTTGTTTTCACTCTTTCACCCATTTAACCCGTTTGCACCCATTTGATCAATTAAGGTTCTTAACACTTGCATTTCCACTACAAGTTTTATTCATTTCATATAACTTTCATATTTCACCAATTCATATCCATTATGGCACATAGGCCATAACATCATATCCATTATGATACTTAGATCATAACCTCATATTAATTATGGTATTTTAACCATAACCTCATATCCATTATGATTCATAGATCATAACCTCATATCCATTATGATACTTAGATCATAACCTCATTCACACATATCCATTATAGTATTACACTATAACTACATTCATTCATTGCACATATCCATTATAGCATTTCAACTATAACTACATTCGTTCACATAACCATTAAGGTATTTCCATAGTAACTACATTCATTCATTTACACATATCCATTATAGTTTTATCACTAAAACTACATTCATACTTTTTCACATACTAGTTCATTCAATAATCACACATTCATTTCAACACATATACCACCCAATTATCAATATTACTAAGTAAGTGCAAAGACACTTACCTTTTGAGTTAGAAGATCACGCACCACCTTCTAGCTTTGCAATTTGATTACCTAAACATGTACACCTAGTTTAGGAATCTATCATACATACATAATCACATTACAATTGAGTCCACAACTCAATTTCCATTTCCAAACCAAACTGACCCGTTTAGGTTATTTCCATAACCAAACACCATCTTTTAATACAAACTCACCTACTTGAGTTTTCTTTCCAATACCTTGACACTAATTTCTCATTCAATTACTTTTATTAGGTTAATTTGGTGTTTGTTCAAGTGTCTAATACCACCTAAACACTTAATCATCACGAATTCCACATTCTAGCATCATGATCCAAACACCCCCAAATTTCACCATATGAACCATAACTTCTCATAATTAAAATCAAAGGGTTCTAGGATGTTAATCACCACTCTTTAACTTTAGTTAAGCTAGATTATCCACAATCTAACACCAATTTACTACATGCATTCAACATTTTTGGATTTCTACAAAACCCAACCACTTACACAATCAAAAGTGAAATCAAAGGAAGATAATCACTTACTTAATGTTAGGAAGGTGATGTGTGATCCAAAACCTTCACAAATCCAAGCTCAAATGCACGATTTAGGCTTCAATTGAGTTTTCTCCTTTTTCTCCTCTTGAACACCAACGACCTCAACACCTCTCCAAGTCAAAATGACAGATTTACCATGTTACACTTTTGGCCCCTTAACTTTCATTTCACCCATTTCATTCCAAAACTAGTTAAAGCTTAAATGTTAACTATGTTTAAATTTTCTGAAAACAGCCTCCTGCACAAAGCGTATGGTTCTACAAACATCAGATCATTTCAAGATCTGCTCTTTCGACTATGTGCAAATGCAGGAGTTAAGTCAAGCACTGTGTACACCAACTATGTTCCCTATTTCCATCGGATGAGTGCGGCGTAAAAATGGGCAAGGGAATTGCAGTAAAGATCTTATTCCAGAGAATTTTAACCAAGATGTTACATACAACTAAAGTTTTAACATAAAACTAAAATAATAAATATCAATACAGATTAACAGAATCCATTCCCTACCTTCTGTGTATACTTACTGTCCTAAATGTAAAAGCAATTTAAGCACAAACCAACTAACAACACCTCATCTTCAATGCAACAATTGAAGAACCCAAATTGCCTAATGTACAACTCTTCACCATTCTCTACAACATCAACAGTATCTGTACACACAAAAATCGAACCTTTTATTCGATTACAAACACAAATTCTTCCTTGACCACCCTTCATCTTCATCAGAAGCAAACAAAGCCACCGAGAGTTCGGCCATTTTATTCCTATCCAGTCGAGAACGAGCTACTCTAGACTGCTTTGGAGCATTTGGAGCTTCAACTTCATCAACATCCGATTGATCGGGTTGATCAATCGAACAGCGAAAAGCAGGGACCTTTGTTGGTGTACTGTATGCAAAATGCTGTTTCTTTGCAATCATAGCCTGCATTATAATTCAATTGACATGTTATAATCAAATTCTTTCTTTCTTTCAAACCCTAATAATTGAATTGATGAATCTGCAAATGGGGAATCAAACTTACCGCTTCTCTAATCGCCTTTGATACATGAAACAGTCTCTTCAGATCATCATGTTCCACACCACATAAAACCTTAATCTGTAAAAAAAAACACACATAAACACCATCACTATGTGTATAACTGGGACTAATTATAATTAGTAGAGAGTTGCTCGAGATCAACTTGCTAAAAACTCGAGTCAATACGAACTTAAACGAGCTCGACCTTTTATCAGGGCTCATTTTACAAACGAGCCTGAGCTTCGCATTTCAAGTTTGAGCCGGCTCACGACCCTAAACGAGTATGTTATTTATACATTTTTTATTTAATCTATTAAATATATTTATATATCATATATAAACCTTTGATAAAAAATATTAAATAATACATAATTACATCAAATTATAATTATAAATAATTTTGAAAAAATGTATAAATAATAATTAACAAATGTCCTAATGGTTAAAAAAGATAATAACAAATAATAAACCAAAAGAGCTGCTCTAAACGAGCCAAACTCAAGCTCGAGCTCTCTTTTAACCTAAGCGAGCGGCTCGAGCTCTCTTTAACCTAAACGAGCCGAGCTTAGAAGCTCGGGCTCAGCTGATTAGAACAAAATAATCATTCCACATTCACGGATTTAGAACTTACAATAACATCCTGAGGGAGAGCTTCAATCAAAGATCTTTCGGAACTAAAACCGTCTCCGATTGATCGCTTCTTCGTGGGTGAAATCGCATCGATAGAACCCTCGATGTCCATTTCGTTCACAAAAAAAACCCTCTTTCTACCAAATGAACTCGTACGTTTAACTAACCCTAACGCCATTGTACACCTGATAATTCAATCAATCAGTTAAAAAAAATCGAACAAAAAGAAACCCTAAATCGAATAAAAACTTGAAATCTGTAAACACAAACCTTGTTTCGAATTGGATATAAACCCTAATTTGAAATTGAAATATCTCGTCGTCGTAAATCGGGATTATTGCGACAGTTTCTTGTGAAGAGGTTTAATTTAAGGGGTTTTGTAAACTGGATAAACTCGAGTTTGTTTTGAACTTAAAATTGCGTGGAAATGACTCGAATATTCGGATACTTTCACGATAATTGTTTTATACGAGGAGTGTAAAAGTAGCCGTTACAAAAAAATTGACACTTGTGAGTCTGTGATTCGTCAGATGATGGTTCGTGGTGGGCGGTGAGGGGATGGATTTGGTCGGTCGTTTTAAGTCGGCTGACTGGTATATTCTTCTCGAACACGTTTCTAGTGTTTTTTTAGGAGAATCCTATGTGGTTTCGCGAATAGAAACGTGACACGTTGGTGGTAGGATTAAAATTTGACACGTTTTGATGAAGTGGATGGACGGTTGGGATTGAGTGGGTGTACGTGTGAGTTTGTTCGATTTATGTGGCCAGCTGGTCAACGTCAAAGGCGGTTAATTATCATGCCGGCATGGTAGATTAGGATTAGTTTAATAAAATTTGATTTTTTTAGATGGATTATATGATTTTTTTCAGTAAATAAATTACTTAAAATAAAACAAGAATGATTCAACGTTGAGTGGGAAATTACTTTAAAAAATATGATATTTAACCTGATGTACATTTAAAAAATATTTTATTTACATGATTAGGCCACTTTTAACCATTGCTCTAAATTGTTATATTTGTAAGTTAGCCATTTGTCACGGACCAAATATTCGATGATCGTTGTGCTATGTTTGTACTTGAACGCTTGGGTTTGCTGGCTAGTCCGGACTTCATCGGGGACGGCCTCAGTGGGATAGACGACGTGAACATGTCTAGGTGTGTTGGTACACCGAAAGCATCACTGGTCGCGAGCTGTTGCCACTCACCTGATGAGTCCAAGGCAGGACGAAACCAGTTGACCCTATCATAAGCGGGACGGATTGGCTAGCCCTGAGGCAACCCAGGACGCCACACGGGGCCACGAGAGATGACCCCGTGACACATTGCTCTAAATTGTTATATTTGTAAGAAAAACAATATTTAGGTGTTAATTTAACTATATAACGTTATCAAATATAAGATTACTTTATTTTATTTACATTTCTTTTTTCTAAAATATATATAACCAGGATATATTTTTTTAATCATACAAGATTATCCTACTAAAAGGTTTATTATGTGAAATATTTTTTCTACAATGAAGTTTATTAAGATCAGTTTACAAACAAGATTGATGAAACTTTTTTTTTCGTAATGCACTCGTGTTCTATATCAACAAAAACGTTTTTGATAGCTCTAAATAAATTAATTTTACAATGGTTTCAGTAGATGGAAATTAAATACTATAGTTACCAATTGAGAGTCGTTATTACAGATTTTCAGCACACTGTAACTTGCACCGAAAATGCAGGCTTCAAGAGATTATGGAATATTTACCATTGGCCCACCCCTCGAAGGTTAAGTCGTTCTCAAACTTTTTCTTTAGCAAACTGCAGCTTGCAAATAGCAGGTGGTCTTCAATATGTTAGCAGAAAACTAGTAGAAGCAGAATTCAAACTTGTTAGAAAAATAATAGAAACGGAATTTGAACTTGAGACCTCTGCTAAAGAGAATCATGTACTAACCATTGCACCACTCCTTAAAAGTTGAATCGTAAAGTTGAGACCTCTGTATAAGGTCTTTAATATTATCAACGTTCTCATTGCAATGCGCGGGTTAACTAAAGGTTTTGTTTATCTTTATATAAAGACATAAAGGCACATCATGTAAATGTTTTGTTTTTTTATATAAAGTTTCTAAGAAGTTAGTTTTTTCGCCATTTTACGCGCCGCAAAATAAGAGTTAACACGCCTTTTTTATAAAAAGTTTCAAAATTGTTACTTTTTCGAGGTTTAACGCGCTGCAAAGCACGTGTTATAATACTAGTTGATTTCTAAACCAAATTTGCAAAAAGAGTTGTTGTAATCATAATTTATGAACTCTTTCCGTCCCCTCCCCGGACCTTGCGTAAATTCAAGAGCTAAGTCAAGTACCGGGTACACCCTTTTATAGGAGAAAGTTCCACTAATAAGTGGTTTTTCGCTAAGAAACGCTAAGAAGTGGGTCAAACGAACTCCGATTGAGCTCGTTCCAGCGGCGTTGGAACCGTCTCATCGAACCCTAACCCGGACCCAAAAACCTAAACCCCCCTCCACCCGCACCCCCAAAAACCTAAACCCCCCTCCACCCGCACCCCCAAAAACCTAAACCCCCCTCCAACCCTACCCCGAAAAGCCTAAAACCCCCACCCCCCAAAAAAACCTAAACCCCCTCAACCCACCCCACCCCACCCCACCCCCACCCACCCCCACCCACCTAAACCCCCCACCCCCACCCCCTCAAAAAAACTTAAACCATAAAATCTAAACCCTAAAAGTTAAACCCTAAGGCTAAAACCCTAAAATTCAAACGTAAAATCTAAACCCTAAAAGCTAAGATGGTAGAGTTCGACGGGACGGTTCCAACGCCGCTGAAATAAGATTAATCGAAGTTCGTTTGATATCATTTGTTAGCGTTTTGGTCATTTCTAAAATTTTTAGCGAAAAGATACTTCTTATTTGAATCTCCCACTTTTATAAACCCTTGTGTTGTTGATTTATATGCACATCTCATGGTAAGTGTGTTGCTAATTTGTAGGTGCATCTCATGGTGACCACAATCCTGATGATAAATAATCAACTATGTTCATTTGTATCAGTAACTAGCTTTTGATCATCCCTTTCTCAAAAATCATACTAGTTTGCTTTCTCCCTTTGCATTTATATGTATGTTAGATTAGGGGTGTTGTTCGGATATATTTATCGGGTTTCGGGTAGTTCGGGTCGGGTTATTCGGGTTTCGTGTGTAGGATATTGCATCCGATAACCGATCCGTAGTACATTCGGTTAGTCGGGTTCGGGTTGTTCGGTTATCGAGTATTCTTGGGTCGGGTTATTTGGGTAGTTCGGTTAGGACAAATTTATTAATAGGTGATGATGGGCTAAGCTAAGAGTTCGGTTAGTATATGTACATATACTAAGGAAATGGGTCAGGACAAGGATTTAAAAAACATATATGATCATTTGTTTTCTGGATGTTCGGTAAAATGCACACGGAAAAAAAATGATGTTGATCCACGTAAAGGACTTGCCACATTTGAAAGTTGGAAGAGTATATTAATAATTAAATATACGTTTTATATCAATAGTGTTTATTTTATATACAAATCTCGTTCAAAGTCTCAATGAGGTTTTTTTGAAAAGTTACTCATGTTTCAGTAAGAGAAATATCTTGAAAGTTGAAATAGATTTATTGAAAGTTGAAATATTTAATCAGGCTTTTGCAACAAGTCACATCACCAGCCTATGAAAGTATGACTATGAAATATGAAAAAGTAAAACAAATTCATAATCGGTTTAATCGGGTTACCCGATTTGTGATTTCCTATCCATTACCCGAACCGAGAAAACTCGGGTTAACCGAATACCCGAAGATGCCTAACCCGAAACCCGATCTAAACGAACCGTTATACCCGAATCAACATTGAGTCGGTCGGTTTATTCGGTTACGGTTATTTTCGACAGGCCTATGTTAGATTAAAAGAGTAATGTTTTTTTATTGATAGATGAGGTCACATTATCATCCAAATTAGATGAACAATGATGACATCAAAGTGTCCTCCATAATGGATTTTTAAAAGATGGACCATTATTCTAACACCTTAGGTAAATCACGTATCGTTTGTTTTGTTCTATCCACAGGAGAGATGATGGATTCATAAGGAATGTCTCGCCTCTTAAATTAACAACGCGTTTTGGGGCTTAATGTAGTGGATGAGAGGAGAACTCCACAGTTAAGCGAGCTCGGATGAGAGTAATCCAGGGATGGGTGACCCCCCCGGGAAGTTTTCACCCAGGCAACAAAAAACAAATCCGTGAGCTTTTAAGGGGCAAAGCGGACAATATTGTTGGTACGAGAGGCCGGATGTTACAATTATCATCATAAAAGCATGAATTTATTACTCAATTGTGGCATTCAAATGAAAAATGGCCAAAAGGGACTATCCACATTAGAAAAGCAAAGAAAGAGGATGCAGTGAGAGAGCCACTGTGTCCTGGAATTCACAAAAACAAACATTTTAGACAAAGATAAGCCTAGTTTTCCTTCCATTTCCCTCATTAAAAAATCTTTGGAACATGTTTCCCTGTCAATTTCTCTCGTGGCAGTTGAAGTCGATATCTTGAATTGCCACTTTACATTGATAGTCGGTGATTTCAAGACAAAGTCACTATATCAAATAGCAACTTCAACTGTCACATAACAAAATACCCGATGCCTGATATCTTTAGTTTTGTGACCTGCTCAGATAGCGACTAACCCATAATTGAAAGAAAAAATACCTTATTTATCATTAATCCTTTTGAAAATAGCCCATTTTTGAAAGAAAAAAAAATCTTGGTGCAGAGATGAAAGCAAAGGTTGTTCTATTATTAGAAATCACATCATAGTATACAACAAAAAGTTGTTAATGTTACATCTTAACCGACACAACATACAACAATCACTATATAAACTAAAATTGGCTCCTTTTTGTTACTTTCCATCCAAAAGCTCAGTTTTTTTCTGGGCTTTAGATAGAGCATGTTCTTCGCCTTCAAACAAGTGAAAAACTGAGATAGTTTTATCACTATACACAATATCAAGACTTCTTTATGTCAACTATATTTAACCGCCAAATACGCCTTGAAAACAGCAAAACCAAGTGCGGTTACCTTTAAAAAGAAAACACAGTTACGGGTCTTCTTCCAATTCAACGAGCTGGGCCCGTCTTTCGGCCGCTTGTTTCCTTATGAAAATGCCCCATCTCAAAGCAGCCTTGAGTTTAAGCCACCCCACCACAGCTTTCCCAGAAGAACGGGTTTTATCCATATCGAATCCATACCCGAAGTTAGAAGGTGTGTTTGGCATATAACCTGTTGAATACGGGTAATAACTTTCGTTAACATGACTACCCGAGGTTTGACCATGGGCTCCACCATTGCCCATGTTGAATAACCGAAGCAAATGTTGCATGTCTTCATTTTCAAGCATTTCATGACTTCTCATACGGATTTCTTCTTCAGGGAAGTAATCTTCTAGTCCTCTAAATGAAGAGCTCAAATTCAATGTGTTGGTGTTGCCAGAAAGGAAATTGGGAGTTGATGGTTGTGTCAATCCAAGGGCCAGGATGTTATCGTTCGCAGAAGGCTGTTGTGAACCGTTGATCAAGGGATTGTGAAGAGTGAAAGAAGTATCGAATTGAGTAGGCGCATTCAGATTCATGTTCTGTGATTCCACTGCGTATCTAGCCGTGACACTACTATCATAACCTACACGAGAAAGAATAAACGTCGGGTTAATCTCACGGGTATTTTAGACATTTCACTAATAAGCGTGAAAATAAGCAAAATAAGTGGTTACCTCCTATGGTGACGCCTGGATTTGAAGTCGGTTGTTCTTGAGTGGCGGGAGGTGGTAGACTGAGTTGATGATCAAACGAGTTTGAATAGTTTTGTGAGCCCATTTCCATATCAATTTGTGGAGCGGCTAGTTTTATCTCATGAACTCCTAAAAACGATTTTCCATCGTATTCCACCACATGCATCCAGTTATCGTATGCCTTCTTCATCAAGGTATCTACAAACACCTGCACATATAAAAAAGATTCACAATCCATGAACATCTTATATTTTTTTATCCTTACATGCAATCATACATACACAAATGCTATGTTTGCGTGTGGGGGGTGGGGTTTGAGGGGGTTCTCATTTGAGATCAGTCTAGCTATCTTCCGGGAGAGAGGTAAGGTTTGCCTTCATCTCACCCTCCCTACACCCTACTCTATGAGTGGGATATTACTGGGTACGTTTGTTTGTTTGTGAATCCTACTAATATTGACACACAAGATCTTACAAGTTTGTCTTTTTGAAGGGTATTTTAGAAATTATCTACAACACTTGCTACATAAAAGTATTTTCAAATCAGAGAAGCGCAGCGTTAGGAAACAGTAAGTACTGCAAACTAACCTTTTGATTATCAGAAAGGGCATCGGTTGCATAATAATGGCCATCAGCAACTAAACCACTCAACTCATAGATGTGATTGAAAACAACACCAACATTTCGCACATCGTCAGAATAGTAAACATAAAGTTTGGGGCTCAAAATACAAGTCTTTGCATGCTCCACAAGAACATCCCACATCTTATTTGACATGCCACTTCCCAATGTCTACAAACAATTTCAAGATACCACAATTAGTATAGATGGAATACAAATATATTATATTATTTTCTAATAGAATTAGTTAAAATATACAGTAGACATAAAACAGATTATGATTGTTTAGCCCCTAAATAATCTAATAATCGAAAACACGCATACAAACACCCCCTTTAGTGAAAAAGCAAAATGGTTAGAAGAAAATGACACAAATCTTACACTTCTCAGCTTCTTTGGATCTCTCACTACGAGACGAAGAAAATCTTCTACAGTATAAATGCCTGCTTTGTTTAGCTTCTTGTGAAAAGACCCGTCTTTCCCGATCTTCTCCAATCTCCAAACCTCATCGGTTAGAGCTGGTGGATAATGTTTCTTGTAAACTGTAGATCCAAAAGTACATTTTTTTAATTATATTTATGCAATATTTGTTTAAAAAATAAAATTGGACGAAAAAGTGGGGTCTGATAGGTCGGCTACCCAACCAGACCCCACCAATTTTGACCTGTTACCGAACCTACACATTTTGCCACCAACAATAAATAAAAATTATAAAAAAAACTCACGTTCTCCTCGGTGGTCTTTAACAGTGAAAGCATCCGTTTTGGCCTCACGAATACGAACCCCTTCACTGTAACCCGATGCAACTTTAAGCCCGAGTCTAAACTTCCTGCTTCTTATCCAACTAGAATTATCAGTAAAAGTCAACTCCCCTAATGTCCCCACGCCTTCTTTTAATACAACTTGTAGATCACCAGATAAAAGTGGTCGTTTTCCTTCTCGTTCTTTTACCATATGAGCTTCAAATTCTTCTTGGGTCCATCCTTCTTCATCTTCATTATTGAAATCACCTTCAAGCACAACAATATCTAGTTTGATTGAGGATTCTGGGCCGGATGTTACAACATGGCGCGTGTTGGCATCGATTAATACCACATGGATTGCGGCACCTCTTTCTCCTTCTACTTTTCCACCCGTGAAAAGAGGAAGTGATAATTTGGACCTGAAGTGTAGTTGTAAGTCTCTTCCGTCGGGCCCTTCTATTCTTTTAGGAGAAACCCTGTTTAAATTTCAAAAAAAAAAATCAGCAAATAGCTAATTCTCACTTTGTTCCTTGAAAAATCTAGTCTTTAACCAGCCATACAAGAAAAATTGTTCGACTATTTATCAAATATGTAACAGAATCTTGTAAACCAAAATCACTGTCACCAGTTTTTTTGTAATCATAAAAAATGGTCAAACAAACAAACGTACCCAGTAAAATCCCACTCATAGCATTTAGCTACTGGTAGGGTCTGGAGGGAGGGTGTGATGAGGGCAAACCTTACCTCCGTCCCAGGGGATAGAGAGGCCGCTCCCACTGAGACCCCTGGTTCCAAAAATCTCATCTTTTTTTGTTTTTATAATACAATATAGTATAGCATAAAGATTTCAGTAATCCATATCACATAAAAATGGCTCAAAGAAATAGAGCAGACAACCATGCAAGAGTTCTAATGACCAAAGGCTTAAACTATCGCTAACATACAGTCATGCGTAAACTCTACTGGAAAAAGAGACAACAAACATATGTAGCTAACAGATAAAGGAGCAAGTAGAATAGATCATAAATATGGTCCAATAGGTAATTTTATGGGTTAGATGGATTTATGTAAATCCAAAAGCATGAAGCGCAAATTATACAAAGAAAAAAAGTAAAAGGTTTTATTATTCATTTAGAGAATCTATAAAAAATATCTTTAGTGAAGACAAATGAAGAGATCTTATTTGTACAAATCGATGTAATCAAATATTTTTAATGATCATAATGTGCAAAATGGTAATTTTGACATGCTATTAAAGGAATCTTGCATGAGCAAAGCAAAGAACTTTGAGAAGATCATGTAATCCACAAGCACAAACTAGCAAAGATAGCATCAAGAATCTTAGTAAAAAACCAAAACTTGCAATATTTGACTCTACACATCGTTTGATAAGAGATTAGATGTTTAAATTAGCTTTATATCAGTACAGATTCTACAGAATACTAATGTAAAACCCGTACCTTCCATTAACTTTCGCCGGGCCCAACTTTGCTAAGGCACGCTCAACTTCTTCACTAACCTATTTAATCAGCAAGTCAAATAGTATAAGTAGTAATTAAAATAAAACGATAGCTCCACAAGTTGAATCTCAAATGAATGCATCTATAAACAAATACTAAAACAAAGTTTAATAGCTTTCTTTTTTTCTTTTCTTTTACGAAAGTGACCGGTATCTGTTTTGGGATGTCTGTTTTTAAATAAGCTTTTAAGCTAATATACTTAGTTACTACAATTAATCATTCCAAAAATATTTAAAAATCCCTCAAAATGCTCTTCATTCGTTTTAATCTCCTTTTTTCTTTAACCTTTGTTCATGCATATACAGTTAAGAAATTTAGAATCAGAACTCGGTTTCTAGTTTGTTAGATTTACAAATATGATGTCACATAAGAAACATCAAACAACTAGATTACGATTTTCAATCCAGGTATGTGCAATATTTCACTTGGGAGTAAGCATCTTACAACTCTTCGAAGAATAGGCTCCAACGATGAACAAAGTTTCTGCAAACTATCCACCTTCAAAGCTTCAACAATGACACTGCATAAAAATGTTCCCTTAAAATTTTTTATATATAAAAATGCTATGAACATAGCAAAAGAGACTACTTTAATAAAAAAAATTGCATCTTTACTCTTAGATCTTGCAAAATAACCAATACTATTTCACCAACTGATATTGATTTTCTTGAGTGTTTTTAATTTATTAACTACATATATGCTTAATTATATTTAATTTAACTCATGTTTTCTCTCCTGATCACTAAACTCTAGCCCTTTATAGAAGACAAAATTTGCTAAATTGATGATAATATCTAGAGTTTCCATTGACATACTCAAGTCAAAATATAATAAAAAAACTCATAGAATCATAGATTATACAAATTAGGAAAAATCAGCTTGATAGTTGCATAACTAACATCAATTTCCCAAAAACTAACAAGAAACAAAATCCACCACAAACATTCCTGAATTTGACTAAAAACAGCAAAATAACTGAAAGATTGACATGATTTAACTGTCAGAATAACTAAATATGGCAACACCCACTTCAAACATTTACAATTAGTTTGAAAAAAAAATCACAAAAAATTAAAAAAAAACAAGAAAATTACCTGGCAAGAGCTGGTCTTTTCCTATCAGGTTGACCTTCTTCACTACTACTGGGATCTAATCCCCTTTTCTCCATCAACTTTCTTTGCATTTTCTCTGCTCAATAACACAAACCCCTCTTCAGATCTGATCTAACCCTAATTGAATTTTTACTAAAAACACACCAGAAATTGAAAATAAAAAAGGGTTCTTTAGCACTCGAATGAGATTCCAGTTAACGATTAAAGAAGAACAAGAAAGCGGGAAAATTAAATGTAAATTTTAGGGCTTTTTTGGTTTTCTTTTGGGAAATAACCAAGAACTTTCAAGTCAGTATCTGGGAAATTACCCTTTTTTTCTGTTTAATATTTTTATTCCAATAAATAAAGTGGACTTCCATTGTGGTGGCTGAATAAATTGCATATTCACCCTCTCTGATTTATGAAGTTTCACAAATACCCCCTTTGTGGTTTTGATCAAACCATCTACCATCTTGGTTTTGTTTCAAAAAAAATTACCAAATTTGTTTTTTGTTTTTCCAAAAAAATGAAATTAATATTATTTTCTCAAGTAACAAAATATATGATTTGATAAAAATAACAAAAGGTTACCGAGGGTTGTTGGAGTTCATGAGCTTATTGTATTATTAATATTAGGATCGGGTCTTTGAATCTCGTAAACTGGATCCTAAGACTGTAGCCTACTAATAAAAACATGCAAACCCTTTATAGTTTGATTATTCTTTTTAACTGGTTGATACTATCAAAATTCATCATTGTTGTAGTTTTCTAGCTTCCATTTTCTCTATTTGAGTCAAGGGCGGAGGATATAAGGGGCCCGAGAGCCCCCCCCGATTTTTCGCTCAGAAGTGTTAATATATACGTATTCGGCCGAAAATTTTATAGTTCCGCCCCCCCTATATGAAAAAAAAAATTCTCGGCCCCCCCGCGAAAATTTTCAAACTCCGCCACTGATTTGAGTGATATAAGATTCCTACACGCATGTTCCTCGCAATCGTTGACCACCTTGATTACCAAGGGAAGGTTTTGGTGTTGTTAATGCTACTATGTAAGGAAGAGTGTTAAATGACACCTGATCACTTTTGTGACTCTTTTTGTGGTTTCATAAAGTACAATAAAATCGTAAGTTATACATCAACCTTTTTAGACGTATCAGATTTAATGAATCTTCTTATTACACCGTTAAAGTCATCATATTTTTAACGATTTGATGTGATTGTCCTTCAATAATATCATTTGATGAATTAAGCAACTCACGGATGGATTGTTGACAAATAATGTTAAATATACGAATGCATATCGCCAAAAGATTAGATTTTAATATTGTATTGTTCATATATAAGTAATATTGTGTAGACTAATTCTGACCATTACTAATTTATTTAAAAAAAATATTGAAGTGAATACTAGATATAAGGATTTACTAATCTGTATACGTTTGTATACGTTGAGTATCAGTTCATTTTACTTTAGTCTCATTTCACGTTTTCACACTACAGACCCACATTACTTTACTAATTTATTTAAAAAAAACATTGAAGTGAATAGTAGATATAAGGATTTACTACTCTATATACGTTAAGTATCAGTCTATTTTACTTTAGTCTTATTCCACCTTTACACACTACAGACCCACATTAGTTTTTATTTAATATGTAACTAAAAGAATCCATAATAGTAAAAAAAAAAATCAATTTACCTATGACTTATTTTAGGTCTAAAAAAGAGTACCTTGAAAAAATATAAAAGAACAGGGGCTTATATGTACTTTAACCCAAACCACAAGCACACACATAACACATTCAATGTATCCATGTGGCCCCATCAGTCTGGATCATCAGCTTATGTCCATTGACCTTTTTGACCTTTTGCAGTCCACTTAATCTGAACTCCCCAACGTACAAATATTAATGCACATGGTACAAACCTCTAGAACACAGTGACAAAAAAGCAATACCCTTTTGCACCCCTGAATTTGACATAAGCCAGGTGCTAAAGAATCCAACTTCCTATAACTGACTTCACATCTTGCACAGCATTGTACTCTGTGTTTGATGACACATCCACGTACAATCAATACTGCATAATGTACAAGTCATTATAACACCGTCCAAGATATTGATGCCCCTCACTTCACTTCATATCTTTTGTTGAAGGGCATTTAAGGAATCTGACTACTAGTCAAACATTTTTATACAACAAGATGTGTTCGTAACTAAAAAGTCAAATGGACAGATGGTATTCGTTGAGAGTTCGATAATTAAAGATCATCCTTTCTTTTTCTTTAATTTCTTTTTCTGTTGCTGGGTCAACTACAAGAACATGTTTGGAAAAAGCAGTGAAAATATGGTTTTCAGTCATTTTGGACATAAATAATTAAATGAAATTGTGCTTAATTTAATTATTATATAATATGTATCATATCCAAAGCAGAGTTAAGTTAACATTAATCAAATATCGAATGAGTGGTTGGAATAAACAATGTTATGTCACTAATCATGTCATTACCTATACTAACTTGTTTTCATTCAAATGGATATCAGTTTTGACCGCAATCAAATTGATGGTTCATATGACCTTTTAAGGATGTTTTATGAGATCTCAAAAGGTTCCTTTTATTTAGAAAAAAGATGATGAGTATTACTCAAAATCACATCAACTAAAGAAAACTTAAGTATATTTCTTTCTTCCTAAGAAAAGTTTGAGAGAAGTACTCTCTAAACTTCATCTTTTATCTTTTTCAAGTTCTAATACATTGGTTTGCTAGGTGTAACCTTGGGTGTGTAGCCTTCTCCGGCGGTACATATTGCTTTGGTTGTTGTACAATGGAAGACAGACGCGTTGTCTAGTAGAGACATGAAATCTGTTTTAAGGGTCTCATGTTCAACACGAATCTTCAGCCACAACCGTCAACATTAGTTTGTTCATTCTTGCAGCCAAGGGGATTACAAGAAGACATTGTTGAAAAACAAAGTTGAAAACTCTACATTTATGTAATGTTTATTTCATAGTTTACATTTTTTGCTTTCATTTTGAATCACGGTATTTGCTAGTACTTATTTCCCCATGTTAATAACAAGAGCATCGTTATTATTATTTCATCATTTGTGTTTAATAAAAGTGATTGTTTCCTACAAAACATAGACATACCAATCAAACGTAGAGGTAGCAGTTTTTTTTAATGGCAACACCTAGATATTTTAGGATAATTGGGTTTCCCCGGGGCAACACCTAGAGCATCCAGGGCAGCCCACCCCAGGAGGAACCCCATAACTGGGTAAACCCCCTGAACTGGCCACATACCCCTGTTTTGATGTGGCCTAGATTCGAACACAAGACCTCCACTATGGAAAGTCTTGGGACTACCATTACACCAAATGACCAACGATGAGGTAGCAGTTTTGATCCACTCTTAATTAATGAGTCCATTAGAGTTACACTTTATAGGTAAGATCATAAAAGCATTATTAGAAAACTTTAACGACAAAGAATACACTAATTGCTTTATTAGGGAAAAAATATTGTAATTATATATATATTTTGTAATGATATATAAGTATTTAACATACAAATTATCTAAAAGAAGTTCAGAAATAACTAGACATAAAGTGTTTTGGGTCTATACAAATTTCTGTATTGGTTTTTTAATAAGCTATAAATATTTTTTCTAATAAATTGTCCCATTTTCAGAATTTAACTGGCAAAACATAAATTGTGCACATAAATTGTACATGATTTGCTATCTCGGTTTAATCCCTTTTCTGTTACTTCGGTTGTCTTTTTACGTCTCATTACTAATTTCTTGGTTACTTCAAATATTCATGTTATACGTTCTCTAAACAATTTAGTCTAAGTGGTGTTTTCTTTTTATGTCGTCTAGTGAAGAGAGATATAGAGAACATTTTCTTTTTGTGATTTTTAAATCTCAAATGTTGAGCGGATACATTTAACATTATTAATTATTTTTTATTTCTGATTTTATAATAGTGACATGTCAACAGTCTATGATCGATCTCAACTCATTAGTATCCACTGGTCCATTATGTTTTTATTATATCAACCCAAATTAAAAATAGTCATGCTTAATGGTTTGGATAAAAAAATTCATTCATAATCATATTCCATCATGGTATGCAATGAGACGAGGATTGGCCCAAACATTTTACGGGCTTCAAGTCCAAAAAGCAAGGATGGATCTGACCCAACCTTTTTTTTAATTACGGCTAGACAGAGGTAGGTAAGGTTGTTTAAAAATATCCGAATCTGAAAATCCAATCCGAAAATTCAAAAATTCAAATCCGAAATATCCGAATTGCGGATATCCGAAAATTTGGATTCGGATATTGATTTTGAAAATGTTCGGATATTCGGATATCCGAATATCCGAAAAAAACAATTACTTTATTTCTCTTTTTTTTTAAATCCAGCCTTATAATTTTAAGTTCTATGCGTGAGGAGTTGACCTAATTAACCGGGTAACCCTAATTCCAACCATTCAATCCGACGCCTCTTTCGTAGACTCAACCCCTCTCTCACTTCACGTTCATCAGAGATCCACCCTATTCCGCCGAGAACCACCAGTCCACCACCGTCTCTCCTTCTCCATCAGCGAGTGGCGATCTTCATCGACTACATACAGTTATATCGTCTCTCCTCTCTCATTCCTAATGGTGTGTTTTAGGGTGTTTTGTTGTAGGTAAGGCTCTAGTGTAGTATCGGGTCTCGCTTCGCATGGATTTGGATTTTCATGGATGTCGTCGAGTGTTTGTTTTGCTGAACTAATCTTTTGTGGGATTTACAAACAATATTGCTCGTTAATTAACTTTTGGGTTGTTTAAACATGTTTTGACTTCTTTTCTTTTGAAATTATTATGTCTTAACTTGTCTTTTGTAAATGTTAACGATGTTGTTTTGATTGATTGTCGTTGTACCTAACTTCCGCATGGTTTAAAGGGTTTAAAGTTGGTTTGGAAATCCGTGTGTCACAGTGAAGATGAGAGAGATATGAGAGGGAGAGGTTGAGAGTGACCACATATGGCGATGGCGACTAACGAAGAGGGCTCTGGTCGTCGACAGATGGAGGAGGTGGTTACCAAAAATCTTCGGTTGGGTAGAGAGACACAAAGCAGAGGGAGAGTAGAGAGATTGAAGTAGGTTTTTTTTAATTTATTTGTTTTTTTAATAAAGTGTATTTTGGTCAAATAACAAGTTTTAACAGAAAAAAAAATTAGCAGTGTTAGTTATCCGGACTAGAATGGAAAAAAGAAATGGAAATCGCAATGTCGCAATGGAAAAAAAATTTTTGGATTAAAGTGACAATTTTAGCTAAACCAAAAGGACAAAAAATGGAAATCACAATGTCTCACAGGCAAGACCGCCTGTATGTTATTATTCATTGCCATCACTATCAGTGCATGTGCGATTATTTGTCTCGCTCTCCTACCTCTTATGCCATTTTTCTGTGTCCCAAAACTGTAAATAGTACAGATATATGTATAATAAATAAAAGTCAATAAAATGTAATAAAAAATAATAATAATGTATTAACTCACCGAACTCAAGTCACACCGTACGTTAAGAGACACCAAACAAATGGAAAATCACGAATTATGTGAAATTGTTTATAATCTTTTGGCCTGTCTTTATTTGCAGATGCTATTCTCACCTGTCTGGTGATATTGAAATAACCAAATAAGTATATTTATAGTAAGAATAAACCACGTAAATTAAAATGTTAAAATTAACGACATAGTTGATGTAAGGGTAAGGGGAGGGATTTGGAACCGGGTTGGGTTGATGTCAAGAGGAAATTGATCCAAATGAGACTATTGATAGTGTTTTGTTTTAATATACTTTTATATAATTTTTTTAATAAAGTAATATTCACGTGTTTGAACATGTTTGGTATTTGTATATAGTTATTACTAGGTTATATACCCATGTATTACATAGTGTTATTTATTAGAAAAATTAAAGTAAAATAATGGATAAAATTCTTTGTTTCCTTAATTAAGTAATAATTAGAATTCAAGTTTTATATTATCTTTTTTTGAAAAATAAAAAATTAACTAAATTAAATTTAAAAATTCAAACTTATTTAAAATAGAGAAAATTAGAAGATTTTGGTGAGAAAAAAATATGATGATGACATGTACCAGTTTTTTTAGAATCATTTATTAGAATAACGATTATTATCATTATTATCATTATTATTATTATTATATGTTTATGTTTATGGCTTTTTAAATTTTTACTCATGACGCTTAAAGGACTTAAAAGTGGAAGATTAGAAAAAAATTTATTTTTTAATTTTCTATGCATCTTTTAATTTTAAAATAATTTTGACATCATACGATTTATAAGATAGATCATTCATCATTAGCAGATGATCGGTACACTGATTAACAACCAGTCTAATGATCGTTCCGGTTTTTAAAACATTGACCATGTCCGTTCGTCCACCATACTAGTGGATGTTATAAGGAGTGATAACACGTAATGTTTTGTGTTCAAGCATCCCATATCCTCAGAGGATTCAACACGCATCTCGTGTTTAAGAGATTCAACGCTGATGTTGTAAGAACATTCACCACCCATATTATAAGAATCTTCACTAGCCATATTGTCAGAATATTCATTACTCATATTGTAAGAATATTCCCTATTGAATATATTGGTGCTATCCCCGAAAGACATCGCTAACTATTTTAAATTGAATTGAAGTAATGAAAAAATGAAGAAGAAAACGAATAAACATATAACAGTTTATATATATGTTTTTTTACAGAATCTTACGTCGCGTCAAATAATACGCACACATATCGAGAAATCTTATATCACGTCAAATAATATGCACACAGTATATCACGTCAAATAAAACACACTCATATCGAGTCATCTTAATAATCCCCCAAAATGGTTATTTTATTAAAAAAAATTACCTATACGACTCGTATAGGTGTATACGGGTCCTATTTGTAACATATACAACACATATATATTTATACGAGTCATATAGAACAAACATGAATGAAAGATTAGACGTGCCATAGATCTATCGGTTGAAAAAGTACCTATGCAACTCGTATAGGTTTATACGAGTCGTATATGGGGTGTCAACTGAATGATTTGGGTGTACCAATAATAACACCATTTTTTTAAAGTAAAGTTTGTGATTTGGTTAAATTGAAAATTGCCATTTGATATTGGATTCAGGATTCGTATAATTAACTACATATTTTTTTATTAAAAATTGTACAGATGAAGATTGTTAATTATTTTTTGAACGACAAATTTACCTTACCCTTGTTCATAAATTACAGCAAATAATTTATCACAGGTCTTAACCCATAACTTTCTATATAAAAGGTAAAAACTTTTACCAAGTAGATTAGTCTAAGATTGTCTGAAGATTGTTAATTGAAACAATATCTTAAATAATCTGTATTGGTCAACTATTGATACTTTGCTTATTTAAGATGCTGACCGCCGATCCTCCGGCGACAAATCCAACTCCACACGTTACCTCCTTCTCTTCACAATCACCGTCATCTGAAATCAAAACCGATGGAATCACATATAGTCTCCGACGAAGTACTGGTCAACGGAGTCAAAAGATCACTCACTCTCTCCACTGACGGAACACTCGGGTGGTTTGATCGCGGCGAACTTCTCCGGCGCTTGTTTGTAGAGAAGGAAGTCCTCGGATTCTCAACGGCCGGACACTTGTTGACAATCAGGGCACTTATTAAGACAGGCGGTGACGGATTCGTGTGTAGCGGACGAGAGAGTTTGGTGCGGAGGAGCTTCGTGTTTGAATCGGTGTCAGATGATTCGTTACGGAATTTGTGCGAGAAGATTGAAGGATATATCGATTCGCTAGGTAATATATTGAATTGTTTGTTCAATTGATTGTTAGATTACTAATATGATCATGTAATTCAACGACAAAATTGTAGAAATGATTGAGGAATTGAAGCGTCTGAATATGCTAGAAAGCTTGAAATTCTGACCTAATTTTATATGATTTTGTGGATTTTAATCATTATGTCTAATTAGTCCCCTAATTTTGACTGGATTTGATATTACATGCTTTAATTAAGCAATATTCACTAAATTAACTACTAAATCACAATTAGGGATCTGAATGCCTGTTTATTCAACAGACTGGATTATGACGTTTTTGAAGTTGAATTGACAAAATGTTGAATGATTATTAGTTTTGAATGTTGCTTTTATGTATAACATGCTTTCTCTGTATCACTTTTCATGGTTGATGCGAAAGGTCGACCGAAGAAGCTGTTTTTGTTTGTTAATCCTTATGGCGGGAAGAAATCTGCTTCCAAGATCTTTACCAGTCATGTAAAACCGATACTCGAGGATGCTAATATTGAATATACAATACAAGGTTCATGCTCGTTCTACTTACGTTTATTAACTATGTATTTAGTGATCTCGTTTACCATATCATAACACTGCTTGTTGCCTTGTTGGGATTGATGTTATCTTCAGAAACCAAATATCAGCTTCACGCAAAAGAAGTTTCTCGTTCATTGGATCTTACAAAGTATGATGGTATCTTTTGTGTTAGTGGGGATGGAATATTGGTTGAGGTTGGTTTGAATATAACATATTTTTGCTAAAACTTAAAAATGATTCAACTTGTTTACCTGATCACCAATGGGATGCAAATTGTAGTAGGCTGCTGCACTGAAAACGCCTCTTGGAGTCATACCTGCAGGTTTCTTCAATACTTTCTCATAAATATGATTTGTATCACTTTAATAGAAGCATTGTCATTCAATTGGCTTTAAAATGTAATATGAATGTTTTTTGCGAAGGTACTGGAAATGGCATGATTAAATCTCTTTTAGATTCAGTCGGCGAGCCATGCACACCGACTCATGCTGTTCTTGCTGCAATTCGAGGTATATTGTTATTTGATCACTATTACATTTTAGTCGGTAATTCGTATCCACACCTTTAATTTTGTTTCATGCTTCATTTTTGGCAGGGCATAAACGCTCTTTGGATGTAGCTACAATCTGGCAAGGAGAGACTATATTTATAGTGTCTTGATGCTTGCATGGGGTACACTGAAAGCTAGTTAATTTTTTTATTACCGTTGCTCCGTATTAACAATAGTTTGTGGCTTTTTTAACTTGTTTATTGGGTTTGTTTTCTTATTGTATCTTGAAGGACTGGTATCAGATACAGACATCGAGTCTGAGAAGTATCGATGGATGGGAAGTGCCCGATTAGATTTCTATGTAAGTCAACACCTTTCTGTTTAAAATTTGCACTGAAATCCACACTAGGAATACATACATAGATATGTATGTATCTTGCTTTCTTGCCTTGGCCCATTAATTTAACTTGTATTTGTAAAATTACTAATTTATATGTCGATGAATTTTCTGCAAATAAATAGCTGATTAAGGTGTTATTTCTCAAAAAATAGGCCCTTAAACGAATTTTGCGACTGCGCAAATATAATGGCAGTATACGTTTTGTACCTGCACCTGGATTTGAAGATGTAGGGGAGGCAACCGATTCATGTGTTGATTCTATAGAACCTCTTAAACCTAGGCAGCATGGGTACCAAAGTCCCAAGGTTGATTTCAAAAGTCTTAATTGGAGAAAGCTTAATGGTCCATTTGTTTCTGTTTGGCTTCATAATGTTCCTTGGGGTGCTGAAAACACATAGGCAGCACCTGATGCCAAGGTTTGCTTGTAAAAAACTAAGTCCTGGCATATATTTAAATTTGTACTCATGGCATTATGGTAATTCTTGCTTACTTGTGTTGTTCGGTTTTCAGTTTGAAGATGGTTATGTGGACTTGATTGTAATGTGGCAATGTCCAAAGCTAGCATTGATTTCCTTGATGTCTAAGTTGAACGATGGAGGTCACGTGAAATCACCGTACGTTTTGTACATCAAGGTAAATCCATATTCTATATTTATTATTTAGCTAAAAGTTAAACGGGTCAAATGGGTCAAAAGTCACTAAACGTTCAAATGCTTACAATGTCCTAATATCGTTTTATTTAAAAGAATTATATTATCTTTGACACCTTAGACAAAACCTAATCGTTCTGTTCACAAGAGAGATACTAGGACATAATTATTGCCCCACCTCAAATACCACAAACGCGTTTTAGACGCATTGGCTATGGATTAGATAACTCACGGCTAAATGTGCTTGGGTGGGGGTACCATGGGTAACAAAACGTGCTCAAATCGGACAATATTAGTTGGTATGAGGAGCCGGATATTACGTCACAGTGTTTGTAATCATATCTAATGCTTTAATTATTTACAAAATTTTGAATAATGCACCAAAAAGTGTTGGCGGGTCACAGACTTCTTTCGAGAAACATATCTAGTTGAAATAATAACTATAAACAGAGCCCACTCAATCTCAATGGGTTTTATGTATGAGCAGGTGAAAGCGGTGATCTTGGAGCCTGGCGCACGAACGGGCGAGTCAACAAAAGAGGGGATCATAGATTCCGACGGGGAAGTTTTAGTGAGAGGGAAAGGGACGTATAAGTCGAACTTAAAATCGTTGATGGTATACGATAAGCTGCAAGTCATCGTGGATCAAGGCTTAGCTACTCTCTTCACCCCTGTTTAAAGTTTTATATACTTTCAGAATGTAAATAACATAATACAAACTCAACCGTTCAGTTTAAACCCAAAATGAATAAAGACTATATACATTACACACACAAAAAGCGTAGGGACTTAAGCCCATCGGTTTAAAAAAAACATGTGCGTACTTGTAATGAGACTAAAATTTTGCTCAGGTGCGTTGCGCCACGTTAAACCGTGGAAGAAACTAGCGTCTTTAAAAGCTTATAAAAATGGTATAGAAAAACGAAACCGTTAAAAAAGTTATTGTTTATGGAAATAAATAAATGTACTCAGAACGTTATATAGAAAAAGCAAAACCTTTACGTAAACCTACGCGTTGCATAGAAGTAGATAGTAACAAAGTTAGAAAAAGAAAGCAAAACCGTTTAAAAAAGTAAAGAGTTAAAAGGAATTCATAACGACTTTGTACGCAAGTGGTTAGATAACATGTACACAATCACGCGCAACTCCGTTACAATTGTGCGTGTTACCATGCTCCGCAACGGGTTCAAAACGTAGATAAAAATAAGCAAAACACAAAGGTATATTACTACTCACCCTGCGAAAAAACACACATCAGAACATTGGAAACGTAAACGAAATAAAAAGTAAAAGTACAAAAAACAAAGAAAAAATTTAAAACATCTGAGAAATAGAGTAAAAAGTACATATAAAAAATAACTTTATTCAAGATCAAGGGTTTAATGATAACTTTATTAAAATTCAGAGTTAATAATGTAAACCGGTTAAAATAAAGAGAAGAAAAAGAAGCTGATTAAAATGCATGGATCAAACAAAGTATAAAATAACAGGAAATTTTTTTGTTGTTGAATATATTGAGTACTTGTAGTTACCGCATAATCTTTTCTCACTATCTAACTTGTAAGTTTATTTATTATCGATCTAGTAAAGTTAGTTTTAACTTTTTTTAACCGTAAAAACCGATTAATTTCTAATATTAGTCTATTATTAAGAAATTTGATATTGTTTTATTATTATGAAATTTCTTATCAACCAGTTAGAAACGAATGATTTAAACGAAATAATTATAAAGTTAAAAACCAAAGGTAAGAATTAAGATTTAAAAAAATAGGGATGTAAACAAGTCGAGCGAAGCTTAAGCCTGGAGCTTGATTTGTGTAGTTTAAAAGAGTCCGAGCTTGTTTTGAGCTCAATCTCTAATACTCGAGTTTGACTCGTAATGTTATAAGCTCGAGCTCGCTTTGTTTATTGTTTTTGTTTATTTAGTTGTTTTTATGTATATATGTAATTATTTTTTGTTATAATATAACATAATATATTTTAATTTATTTTTAAGAATTACTATTTATATAATAATATTTATTATGTAATTGCTATGTTATATTTTATTATGTTATACAAATAATATTGTATTTATATAATTAATTAGTTTGCTTAGACTCGCGGGTCTAATCAAGAAAATTGAGCTCAAGTTTATTTATTAAATAAGTTTCAGTTTAGGTTTAACCTGTTTTATGTTTGTCTTGATTTAAGTTTTTTACGAGCTAATCTCGAATAATTAACACGCGGCTCAACTAGTTTAAAAAAGTTCACAAACACGAGTACACTATTAAAATTTGCGTAGGTTTATATTAAACCGAGTTTGATTACAAAAATAACTTTTTCAATTTACAACACAATCTTTTTCAAGTGAAAATGAGGTATAATTTATTGTTTTATGTAAAAAGTATATGCTATAACTAAATTATTGTATGCATCGTGTTTAGGGTTGAGTTACACTAATAAAAGTATTTAATAAAAAGGGTAAGCATGATTATGCATTTGACATGTGTTTTTTTATTGTTTTTTAACGGAGTGCATATTGGTCATTGTGTCAAATACGTCAGATAATTGTGTCTAATGTCATATATGGTCATTTTGTCTAATGTCAGGTTATTATGTCAAATATTTTTCATTATTGTGTTATATGTATTTATCATTGTGTTTTACGTTTTAAATAATTTCGTGTTATTTTTGTTACTATTTTTTATGTATCATATATAACACAGTGATGAAAAATATATGACTCAGTGACCCGACATTACAAAAATATATGACATTAGGCACAATGATGAAAAACATTTGACAATGACTTGACATTAGACACAATGACGAACAATAACCACAATGAGCTGGAAAACGTAATTTTTTTTTCGTTTTTATATATAACGACACTATACACGTTTTAAAGATAAAAACGCTCGTTTTTATGGTGTAACTTTTTTAAAGAAAATTATGTCGTATGTAAAAGTTATGAATGTTTAAAAAATAGGGAAACTTGATAAAAAGTCAACAAAAGTGACTATGACAAAAATACTGTTCTAACAACTTTTTTTTCTATAATTTGATCTCAACCATTAAAATTATATCTTAACGGATCTAAATTCTTCTCACCCTTTTTAAATTTAAAAACCTTTTTATTTGAACATAATCAATCATGTTTAACCTAATTTAAGCTGCCGAAATACTTTTATGTTATATAATTCATTTTATCACTTGCTACACAAGGTGAATTATAATATGTGGTGACTGTTAGTTGATTTTCTAAACAACTATACAATCATAATGTATTTATAGGCTTTATATCTAATACATTTTGAATAACTAGTGGGTTGACACGTGCGAATCAAAAGATAAATAATACAAAACTAAGTATATTGCTTCATAAATTATTACTTATACTTCTACTATAAAATTTAAATAAATAAAATATTAAATAGTTGTTAATAAAGATTTATTTATGAATTATAAAACGATATTTGGTTGATAAAACTAACAGTTTAATATTAATAGATCAAGAAAAAATAATCGGAATTTTTTTATACTTACAGAATTATAACACGTGACACAAACAGTTATTTATTCACTACAGATCATAACAAAGCTTTGCACACGTCACCGGTTATTGAAAAAATAAATCATTGATAAAAAGAAGAGACCTGGTGTTCCTTATGACTCAGGTTCAATTCCTGCTCTCCTTATTAGTTTTCGAGGCATGCAAATGAGGCCTAGCTCTTAGGCTGATTCACCTGAGTTTTACCCACGCCGATCCAGGGTTCGAGCCTCGGCTCTCCCTCAGGCCAGGAAGGGACCGTATTGAGTGGGATTTTTCCTTGGATGCTCTCCAACTCTGACGCCAAGTGGGCCCGGTTAAGACAATATATTGACCGGAGTTGGACGAGACCCTCCCATATAACGGGAGAGTGCGACGTCACAAGATTCAATGTTCGCAGTTAAAAAAAAAGTAAATTCTGATGAAGTTTTTTAATATAAAGCATAAATTTACTTTAGACATGAAACATGGGCCGAACTGGTGCTGCTGGAAATTGGCCCATTTTCTCATTAGTTAACATCAATGGGCCAGTGGTGGAACCAGTGAAAAAAGAGTAGCTTATTTTATAGCTAGAGAGAGGTGCACAAACCGGGTTTTTGAACCGAACCGGTTTCAAACCGGCCCGAACTGGTTTGGTCAACGCAATTGTTAAACCGGTTTTGACTAAAACCGGTTCGGGTTAAACCGGTTTATCATATATAAAATCTCGAACCTGTTGAACCGGTTCGGTTCGGTTCTGGACCGGTTCGGGTTGGTGAACCGGTTTTATTAAAAAAAAAAGTTTAAAAATAAATATTTAACAAATAAAAACATAAAGTTCAACGTTTATTCATATTGTAGGAGTTCGAAAATCACAAAACATTACAATTCGACAAAAAGAATAATATTTTTTTTTTGGAGTTTTTTTGTTTAATTTTCGCCGTCATTCTCGGAGTTACTAATGGATCCTCGTAGTCTATCATCTTCGGCGAGTTCTTCATTTGTAAGTGGGCTCGCCAATCCTTGGTTGACCTCAGATTCGTGTATGAATTCTTCAACTTTAATTTCGTCTTCAAGCGAACTCCTATCTTGTCTCCTATCTACCGCATCCAAATGGTCTTTCAAGCAAATGCACATTTCCATTGCCGCGGGAGTGAGTCTAGTTCTTCGAATAGATAAAACCCTGCCACTAAGAGAAAAAACGGATTCCGAAGCTACCGTGGAAGCTTGGACGGTTAGTAAATCACGGGCCATGGCGGAAAGGACCGGAAAAGTAGATTCGTTTCCTTTCCACCACGCCAAAATATCAAAATCCTCAAAAACATCCGGACTCATAAATGATAAAAAGTTTGTTCCCGTATACCTTCCGAGTTCGCTACTCGAGGTGGATCCTCTAGCCCGTTTAGTAAATTCATTTCTCATTTCGTTATACAAATTTAAGTTCACATTCCTCGAGCTACTACTTGATGCGCCCGCGCCCATCGTATCATGTGGGGTTTGTGTTGTACCATATTTATGTAAATAAATATCAAACAAATCTTGCAAACATTTGTTAAAATAAGTTTTTGTTACGGTTGAAAAATGAATATCTTCATCATTCAAATCCAAATCGTAAGTTATTTTATCAATCAAGGTTTCAACACCGTAAACATTAATTGTAGGGTTTAATGCGGCTGCACAAGCTATAACCGGAGACATTTCTTTAAAATATTTAACAAATTTTTCTTTCATCGGTTTTATCATTCTCGTAAAAAGAGTATTTTTATTTTCAAGTTTGGCTAATTTGTTACACATTAGAAATATTTGTTTAAGAGCCAAGGGACTTGTGGGGTAATAAACCCCAGATAAAAAAGTAGTGGCGGTTTTGAAAACTTCGAGCAATTCGGTTATATTTTCAAGAATGTCCCAACTCGTAGACGGAAAACTTTGAATTTTACGACGCGGTTTTGAGGAAAGCATATAATGAAAAATTGATAAAGTATCTTTTTGTCGTATAGCACTATGAAACATTTTATAAGTTGAATTTCATCTTGTTGGGAGGTCCCAATTGGGACCTAAGCAAATCAAACCCGTATCGTTACATAATCTAATATATTCATGGTATCTTTTTTTACTACTAGTAAAAACGTCTTTAAGCATGACTCGAAATGCATTACTTAATTCAATAACGGGTTCAACCGCAAGCCCGTCTTGCACGGCTAAGTTGATTATGTGTGCAATACATCGACTATGGAAAAAAGCGCCGCTGCAAATCGGATTATATTTTAATATTAATTTTTGAACCGCATTTGTATTATTTGAGGCATTATCAAAAGATATTGAAAATAATTTATTTTGTAATTTAAAATCGGTTATCACACCATCTAAAATGTGAAATAAATTTTGACCCGTGTGCGGATATTCAAACATCTTAAACGCGATTGTACGTTTCATCATTTGCCACGTATTGGGATCAACCCAATGAGCGGTAACGCAAATATATGAGTCGGGAATACCATGTGGAGCCGACCAAACGTCGGTGGTTAAGTTCACACCGGTTTCCAATTTTTCAAAACCTAAAATTAATTCTTTTTTTGCTTTTTCCACATTTTTAGACAATCACGTCTAAGAGTACTACGACTTACTTGATGATAACGTGGTTGAAGGACTTCTTGAATCATCCTCGTCGTGAGCGGGTTGTCGAAGTGGTTGAACGGCAAACCTCTTTGAATAACTAATTTCGCCATTCTATCTCGAACAATATTTGGATCGAAGTTCCAAATTCCACCCTCGCTTGTCATAGATGCTTGACCCTCACCCGGAATTTTCTTCAAACTCGGGCAAGATTTTTCCATATGAGTTTTTAGAGTTGAGTTTGATTCTTTTTTAAAAAACCCACCACAATTTTTGCAACGAGCACGTTACAACCCGTTAGACATCTCACATAGATCGTAGTTTGACCAAATTGCGGGATTCCTCGTTGTTGGTATGATTTTCACAACGCTAACTTCGGAAGAGGAAACACCAAAACTTGAAGAACCTGCCATAGCTTTTTTGAGCGTTTTAGAGCGTTTTTTTTACAAACGAGAGTGTAGAGAGCGGGTTTGAGAAGTGTGATTTAACCAAAACACCCCCTACCTATTTATAATGTGTTTGGGGGTTAAAATGGGTCAAAAAAGGTCAAAAATTGGTTCTAACGGCTATATAGCCGTTTTCCAACGGCTATTTTCGAAATATTACCGTTAAACCGGTTTACCAAACCGGTTCGTCAAACCGGTTCACAAAAAACCGGTTGTAAACCGCTTGTCGTGCAAAAGAGTTAAACCGGTTATAAACCGGCGGTTCCTACCGGTTTGAAACCGGTTCACCAAAAACCGGTTCTAGGGCGGTTCGGGTTTCGGTTCGGAACCGGTTTGGATTTCCAAACCGGTTTTTTTGTGCACCTCGATTTATAGCTGTTAGAAAAGCACGCGGCTCGTGGCTAGCTCGAAGTTTGCCCGAAAAAACTTCAAAAAAAACCTGGCTCAAGAAAAGATCGTTGTAAATGAGCTGATCCGGCTTATTCAGTAATCAAGTTGGTTCGTTAATTTTGAGTCCGAGCTCGAACCAAGCCTGGCTCGATTCGGCTCGTTTACATCAATGGCTCTTTTTGACCTTATGTTATTGTCCGAGTTCACTCAACTCCATTCAAACTTCAAACCGAGTTAAGCCGAGGTAAGTTAGGTTATATGATATAGAATGTTTTATTATTTTATGTGAAGTAGTAGGGTGACATATTTCACTCATTGCATTTCTAGACATTTAATTCCTATAAAGATAAATACTTGAATATCAATATATCATTTTCATCAGGTGTATTAAAATTAAATAAAAATAATGCAACAAAACAAGGCCACAAACCTACTATCTGTCTTTGCCTCAATTCGACTCACTTCAATAACAATTTTGACTTCATCCTTAATTTCTAAACATTTAAATGTTCGAAGATGATGTTTTCATGTGCATGGTTATAGAGTTGTCAATTGGGTCACTTTCTCTTATTTGATTGTACTTCATTTTGTAAAAGACAACAATAAGTTCGACACCTCCACAATTTTGTGTTTTCATTGTACATGACTATTTTTAATGCTATTGTTATGAACAGGGTACACGTGTTTTGTTTTGTTTTGTTAATTTTAATACATTAAAGTTAGAAATTGAGTCATAACTAACAAAGTTTATGAATTGTATTCATATGATAATGTGGAAAAGATGTTAGGGCATGGAGTTTGGAAGCGGTATAGGGGCAGTGTGGGGATGCCACCTCACACGCCACGGTAGTAGAACACAGGGCCGTCCTCGAGATTTCGGGAGCCCTGTGCGACTAAAGAAAATAGGCCCATAAAAAAACTAAAATATATAGTTAAATATATTAAAAAAATTCCATTAAATTGATCGAAAATTATACTAGCAATAAATAAAACAAAGTTATTATAGCAAAATAATATAAATTACATAGTTAAACGAACCGTGAGGCTCTCCTAGCAAAGTTATTGATCAACTCTTCATAATCCAAACTCTCTAAGTAATCATTTTCAATAGCTATCATTACTAATCCAGTATTTCTTGAGACATTGTGGATCGCAAGTATGACTATGACAACCACATGAAGCATAAAAGGCTCTAGGATTTATATCTAGAAATCTCTTTTGAACTTCTTAATGTTTTTCTTTCATGTTTGATCCATTGTCTCACTAGATTAAATATGGGTCTGTATTCTTACAATATTAATTTCATTGGAGACTTGAAGTTTAACTTGATTTAATTGGACCGGATTACTTGGGCCTGCATTCTTAAACTAACTGCACGTGATAATCGGTCTGCCGATCAAACCGTGAAGAAGCGAGTGAGGGACCAAGCTTATCGACAAGGAGGGTGACTTGGAGGTCGGTAGGAGCGTTGACACGGCCTCCTCCATCAGGTAGCAGCAAAAAGATTGATGCAGTACGACACCCTTCCCCTGAGCATTTTTGTTAGAATGATAACTAAAACAAAGAAATATATTTTCTATCATTTCGTATGCTACTTATTAAAGCTAACATTAATTTTGTCTATTGCTACTCCAACAGTTGAGATAAGCTTTTCAATAATGAAGTTGTAAAGTTAAATTAGTGCAATCAAATTGGTGATTAAACACTTGTGTAACACTACTAAAGAAAGTGATTACTTTTTAAACACTTATGTATTTGTACTATTGAAAAAAAGAGTATTTGTAAATGTTACAAATGAAGTTTGTTTCTTTTTCATAATTAATTATTATTTTCTAAACCAAGATCAAACAGTTTCATGAAGTTATTTTCACTCTTTTCTTTTAACTATTTAATGTAATTATTTTTGCTTTACATATTTACGACCCCCCACTAACAAAAAAAAAATCATGAAACCATAGTGATGAGTGTAGTTGTCAGCTTACTATGAATAACTTTATTTAGTTTGTTACATCTAATTTTATTTTTCTAAGATTAAATTACATAAAACAACTTTTAAGTATATACTAAATTATACCTACAAACTTTTATCTTTATTAATTATACTAGACACCCTTTATCTAAATGGTTTGTATCAAATTATAACCTTTAGGCTAACAGATGTTAGATTTTTTCAGTTAGTTTTGTTTGTTTGTTCATATCCGTTTTCGTTTTCAGATTCACACACATTCGATAGAAACTTTGATTAATGTTTTTGTCGATAATTTGACTTAAAAGCAAGAAGATAAGATTGAATACAGTAGTATTAATTAGCATTATTCATGTTTAAAATTAATTGCAATCACACAAAACGTGATTACGGTAAAAAAAATTATGAAAAACGTGATTACGTAAAAATAATTACGTAAAAAAAGTTACATAAAAATGTGATTACGTAAAAATAAATTTTTATGCCCTTTTTTATCTGGACAAAGCTTTATTTTTTCAAAGTAATTACGTTTATGCCACCGCTTTTCCCCAACCTTATATCATATTAATCGGACAATTGGAGGCCTTTCGTACGCTTCGTACGATTTAGGCTCTTTGTACGATAACCGTCCACTATATATATATATATTAATTTGTTAATCTATACTATATGATAAATAAAGGTTTTGAGGGGACACTTGTCACTTACACATTCATCCTCAACATTTTTTCCCGCCTCTCTCTCCCATTAATTATACATGTTTTTTTAATTTTTTTATAATTTTTGTCTCTTGTCCCTCTCTCTTATTAATTATTCAAAACTTTTAATTTTTTTTATAGTTTTTGTTTCCTATTAAATAATAATGATTTTTAAAATTACTTTTATAAAACGTTTTTTATTTTAAAAAAAATAGATTTATTCATAAAACATTTTTATAATTTGAACATTTCTTCATTCTTTTCTATAAAACATTTTAAAAAAATAACTATATAACATTTTTAGAATTTATAAATTTACATAGGAACTGATGTTTTATAACAAGTTGTATTTATTCAACCTATGTAATATATGAGTTTTAACCTAGTATAAGAATGAAGGGTAAATTAGTCATTTAAATGTTATTTAACTGAAAAATCAAACGTCGGTTAGTATAAAGGTTATAACTTGATACAAATCATATAGATAAAGGGTGTCCAGTGTAATTAATGAAAATTAAGGTTTACGCGTGTAATTTGATATATACCTAAATGTTGTTTTATATAATTTAGTCTTTTTCTAAACATTAAAAATATCAATTTTAGCAAAAAAACAACTCTTACATTGTATAATTATAAACACACCATCCACTTTATAAAAAAGATTATACAAAAAACAAGAAAAAGAAATAAAAGAATTAATCTTGTCGCTATCATAATTTTCTCAACTATACCCCATAAAAGTTAAAAACCCATTATATTTAAGAGCATTCACAATAGCTCCCCTATCTAGAGGTGCACAAATCGGTTTTTTAACCCAAACCGGTTCAAACCGACCCGAACCGGTTTGGTCAACGAAAAGTCAAAACCGGTTTGGACCCAAACCGGTTCGGGTTAAACCGGTTTCAGAGAGGGAAATATGTAAACCGGTCAAACCGGTTCGGGTAGGTTTTAAACCGGTTTGCCCCTTAAACCGGTTTAAACCGGTTTTTATTAAAAAAAAAAAAATCAAATAAATTTTATGTTTTTAATATAAAATCCAAAATAAAATATAACAAAATTAAAACATAAAGTTCAACGTTTATTAATATTTGGATAGTTCGGAAATTAAAAAACATAACAAGATAAAATTGTAAAACATTACAAAAAGTATAACAAATATAAAACATTAAGTTCAACGTTTTATTTTTTGGAATATTGATTGATTATTCTTGTGCGTTGTCTTCGGAACTAGAGCTTCGTAGCCTTGCATCTTCGGCTAGTTCTTCATCCGTGACTGGTTCGGATATTCCAAGATCAACCTCGTTGTTGTGTATGACTTCTTCGGCTTTAATTTCATCTTCGAGAGAAGTTTGGTCTTGTATCCTATCCATCGCATCCAAATGGTCCTTCAAACAAATGCACATTTCCATCGCTAGGGGTGTGAGTCTAGTCCTTCGTATCGATAATACCCTGCCACTAAAAGAAAACGCAGATTCCGAAGCTACCGTGGAAGCTTGGACGGTTAGTACATCACGGGCCATGGCGGAAAGAATCGGAAACGAAGCTTCGTTTTGTTTCCACCATGCCAAAATATCAAACTCCTCAAAAACGGTAGGAGGCATAAACGCTAAAAAGTTTGTGCCAACATACCTTCCGAGTTCGCTACTCGGGGTGGTACCTCGAGCACGTTTACTAAATTCATTTAACATTTCGTTATATAA
Source organism: Smallanthus sonchifolius (assembly GCA_023525975.1). Classification (NCBI taxonomy): domain Eukaryota; kingdom Viridiplantae; phylum Streptophyta; class Magnoliopsida; order Asterales; family Asteraceae; genus Smallanthus; species Smallanthus sonchifolius. The sequence goes on from CM042029.1 coordinate 73,426,379, forward strand.
ATTCAAGTTAACATCTCTCGAGCTACCACTTGATGATGTACCCATTGTATCATGTGGAGTCGGAGTTGTACCATATTTATGTAAATAAACATCAAATAAATCTTGTAAACATTTGTTAAAATATGTTTTTGTGCCTTGTGCAAAATGGATGTCTTCGCTATCCAAATTCAAAGCGTAAGTAATTCTATCAATCAAGGTTTCAACCCCGTAAACATTTATGGTAGGGTTTAACGCGGCGGCGCAAGTTATAACGGGAGAGATTTCTTTAAAATATTTCACTAATTTTTCTTTCATCGGTTCTATCATTTTTGTAAAAAGATCGCTTTTATTTTCAAGCTCAGACAACTTGTTAGCCATCAAATATATTTGTTTTAGTGTTAATGGACTTGTGGGATAATAAACACCGGATAAAAAAGTTGTGGCGGTTTTGAAAACTTCAAGCAATTCGGTTACGTCTTTTAAAATATTCCAATTTGTAGACGGAAAGTTTTGAATTTTACGACGAGGTTTTGAGGAAAGCATATCATGAAATATTTCTAAAGTTTCTCTTTGTCGTAAAGCGCTATAAAACATAATATAAGTCGAGTTCCATCTTGTCTCGACGTTCCAATTCGGGCCTAAGCAAAGATTATTCGTATCACGACAAAATTTAATATAATCATGGTATCTTTTTCTGTTACTAAAAATATCTTTAAGCATTTGTCGAAAACTATATGTTAAGTTTGAAACCTCTTCAATTGCAAGCCCGGCTTGCACCGCCAAGTTAATGATGTGTGCGACACATCGACTATGGAAAAAAACGACGTTGCAAACGGGTTTATATTTAATTTTTAGTTTTTGAACCGCATTTGTATTATTAGATGCATTATCAAAAGACATTGAAAAAAGTTTATTTTGTAATTTAAATTCGTTAATAACACCATCCAATATATAAAATAAATTTTCGCCGGTGTGTGGATATTCAAACAAGTCAAAAGCGATTGTACGCTTCATCATTTGCCACGTATTGGGATCAACCCAATGCGCGGTAACGCAAAGGTACGAATCGGGTATACCATGTGGAGCCGACCAAACATCGGTGGTTAAGTTTACACCGGTTTGCAAATTTTCAAAACCTAAAATTAATTCTTTTTTTGCTTTTTTCCACATTTTTATACAATCTCGTCTAAGGGTTGTGCGACTTACTTGGTGATAACGAGGTTGGAGTGTCTCTTGAATCATCTTTGTCAAGCGCAGATTGTCAAAGTGGTTGAACGGCAATCCTTCTTGAATCACTAACCTCGCCATTCGATCTCGAACAATATTTGGATCAAAGTTCCAAATTCCTCCTTCGCTTGTCATCGAGGCTTGACCTTCACTTGGAATTCCTTTCAATGACGGGCAAGATTTTTCCATATGCGTTTTCAAAGTAGTGTTTGAATCTTTCCCCAAAAACGCACCACACAACTTGCAACGAGCACGTTCCTTTCCGTTTGACAACAAACATAAATCGTAATTGCACCAGATTGCCGGATTTCTCGTTGTTGCTAGAATTTGCACAACGGTAACTTCGTTTGAGGAACCACTAACACCAAAACTTGCCATGTTTTTTTTTTGAGTTTAGAGAGAGTTTAGAGAGCGTTTTTGAGCGGTTTTAGAGATTAGAGAGTGTAAAGAGAAGTGTGATTAACCCTAAACACCCCCCACCTATTTATAGTGTTTTATGGGTCCAAAAAAATGGCCAAAATCGACCCCAACGGCCATATAGCCGTTGGCCAACAGCTAGAACTCGCCCAACGGTTCAAACCGGTTCAAATCGGTTTGAAAACCGGTTTCCTAACCCGGTTTAGCCAAAACCGGTCCCAACCCGATTTTTTTTCAGAAATCCTCAAACCGGTTTGAAACCGGCGGTTTTTGGGCTACCCGAACCGGTTTGGTCCAAACCGGTTTAACCCAAACCGGTTTGCCGGTTTTAACCGGGTTAAAAAAAAAAACCGGTTTTTTTGTGCACCACTACCCCTATCCACATCCCCATAATTACACTAAAATCACTATCTTTTCTCTCTACTTTTTAATTAAATAATAATTTTTTATACTTTTATCATTATCTTTTCTCTCTTCTCCACTCATAACCACTTTTAAAAAATATTAAAAAATTATACGGGTGAACAGTGTTTCCCCCAAATATACAAAAAATTTATACATTTTCTTTCTCCTTCACTCACAACCACTTTAAACCACCCTTTAAAATATAAGGAACTCACTCACATAAATATAGAAAAACTACTGTGAATGCTCTAATGGGCAAAAACTCTTTTTTTTTCTTTTTTCTTTTTTCAAGTATTTAATATATCAAAACCCTTTTTTCTTAAATATCAAAAACCATTATTTTATTAGTGGGTCCCACGGTTCACCATCTCCATGTACTGTTTCAGTGACTCTTGTCGCTGCAACCTCATATCATCAATAAACTTCTTTATGAACGTTTCAACTCGCCGGTTCAACTCGTCATGACCCAGTGACACGTCTTTCTTCAGCTTCACTCCCGCCGCCGGCGATGAATTTTTGGCCGCCGTCGATGAATTTTTCGCCGACGGCTGCGTATAGTCGTTCTGGTCTGCGTATGTCGTACGGTCCTTGAACGTTTCCGATTTCTTCACCACCTTTGTCTTCGGCGCCGCTGTCGACTCATCGGAATCTTGTCGAAGGTTGTCGAAGGTGTCTGACTTCCGGAGGTGCCGAGTTAACGGCAGTTGACGGCCGTCTGTTATCATCTTCCACGTGCTCTCCAAGGTCTCGTGTTTCTTCGGCTTCGGCACTCTTAGTGCTCTTGCACCTGTTTAAATTTAGATACAACAAAATATTGAATGAGCCGAGCCAGCCGAACCTGAGCCGTAAACTCGTCTCCTGGCTCGTTTGAAATCAGCTTATTTTAAATAAGCTGAGCCGAGCTGAGCTAACATAAATTGGGTCAAAATTATAGCATATTTATTTGAGAAAATCTATAAATTGTCCTTATTATTTTTTTAGGCCTTAATCTCTCTCTTTAACTAATCCATTCAGAAAATGTTGAGCTAATTTATTTATTTTTACGAAATTGTTGAGCTAGGATATTATTATATTTATATAAAATTAATAGTTTTTATGAAAAAAAAAACATTTTTATTTTTTTTTCTCTATTTGTTTTGGGATTTTCCCTATTTATTTCAATCAAATATTGTTATTTTCAAATGGAAAAAATAAATAAAAATATATATTGAAGAATTAATCTTAATAAGTTGAAAGTTATGGGTATGTTAAAAAATATTATACATAAAATTTAAAAAACAAACAAGTCGGCTCGACCAAATCTGAATCGAACTTTTTACGAGCCGAACTTTAACTCAATATCTCAGCTATCGGATTTTAAACGAGCTGAGACTGAGCCTAACCTAGCTCTGCTTTAACTGTGATTATAATTATGTTTGTTTTATGGTTAATTTTCAAAAAATTAATAAGAAATTACCTTCCGGACTGGGTTTTGCCGGTTTCCGATTGTGAGCGAATCGAGAAGTTACCGGTTGTTTCTCCTTGACCGGGAAATTAAACTCCGGTTTCCGGTTAATATCATTCTCAAGTGATGGTATCCACTTGGATGTCGTTGTAACAAACTCATCTTCATTTCCTCCAACAACCACCTCCGAAACCGTTTCTAAATCCACATCGGATTGTTTACTCTCGTACACCACCGGAGCCTCCACCGTTACACCGAAACTCGGCGGATTTGACACCGGAGGTAAGTCTGATGTCAGATCTGACGGCGGAGAAGTGTTCGGAGAATTATAGTTAACCTGCTGCTGAGATTGAGATTGATTCTCGTGCTGGAAGCGTGTGAAGGCGGCGATGGTTAGGATGATTCCGTTAATGACGACGTAGAGATACGGTGGTTTGAAGCAGGTGACGACGACGGACCAAATCGCAGGTAGGCCGTTCAGCATCAACGGAACCGTTAGTTTCATCGCCACCGCCACCGAAACGACGGCGGTGGAGATTAGCAGGATTTTCAGAGAGAGGATCCATGAGTTGGTTGATGATGACGCCATTTTCGAAATTTCCGTTTGAAACGAATCGTCCGGAGGTGCAGTGTGTGTGAGTGTGTGTGTGTGTGTCAGATAGATGGGGATTAAAGTTGCAGTTTGAAGGAAACGCAACGGTATAAAAATAAGGGAATGTTACATGTTAGTCCCTTGCATTTATTGGTTTTATCATATTAAGTCCTTTGATTTTTGATGTTATTGTCTTTCCATTGACGAGTGTTATATGTTTTACTAAGCAACCCTCGGAGAATGGATGGCATAACCCGAGCCTGATACCTAAGCCAGAAACCTAAAACAACGGATATATGGCCATTAGATTAAGTATGGGATTAGTTTTAAAATTTTTCTAGATATAATATTAGCTGATACCTGACCTGATTAATCAAAACATACATGTAAACTTTTTTTATTGTCTTTTGTATTAGAATGGTCTACTCTGTCAATAACTTTTAGTTTTTATATTTCTTATTTCTTTGGGTAATAATATAATAGAAAATTTTTAATGGAAAGAAATTTATTTGAAAGTCTCAAACTTGTAATTTTTAACAAACGGTTATATTTGATACTCGCATGTATACATGATGCCTGACGGACAATTACCCGAAGATAAAGACCATGTATAAGACAAATTTACAATCAGATTTGAACTGGGATTATCAGTACTCTTCTCATTACGATGCCTATTCAGAAGCACATCGTTACCTTAAAAATTAGGATCTAATCTCTCGTGTCCCTTTGATATCAATTACATTTTTATAAATATTTAATTAATATACAATACTATTCAATTTCTTTTGATAATCAATTGATTTTTTTTCATATATTGTAAATAATTAAGTTCATCAACAAAAAGTTTACATGAAATGATTAGGTATTTTAATTTATATTTATTTTTTATCTAGCATGTGGAAGTCATTCTATATCAATTTCATCTAGATGGTGTTATCAACCGGGGTTGTAACTCCTCATTTATCACCTTGATCCCAAAGAACAAAGACCCACCTTCTCTACCAAATTCCGTCCTATAAACTTCATAGGTTGTATTTCTAAAGTGATTTCCAAGATATCGATTAACAAGTTAAAAAAGGTTATGAGTAACCTAATTTCATAAATGCAAACCACATTGTTCAAAACCAGTGCATCTTAGATGGACCTTTGATAATTAATGAAGTCGTATCTCGGGCCCGTAAAGGTAAGTTCAAGGTGTTAATGTTTAAATCGAGTTTGAGAAGGCGTTTGACTCTCTCAGTTGGAACTTCTTGAGATCGGTTTTAGAAACAATGAACTTTCATGCGCGGGGGAGGGTCTTTTAAAGGGATCCTTTATCCTCATTTTTTTCATCCATGCAATGGAGGATTTTGGAGTTTTTCTGGATAAGGCCGTGAGGTTAGGAATTTTTCAAGGAGTTAATATGCCCAATAATGTATAGTTATCTCTCACTTATTCTTTGCCGACGATGTGATGATTATGGGTCATTGGTTGCACCAAAAACAAACAATTAAAATTCAAAAGGGGCAAATAGACCCAAATATAAAATGGAGGTGGGCGAGTGAAACTTAAACTATGGAGGTTAAACGGGAGCCGTTGGATTTGAAGTAAAATATGGTTTTGAAATTGGAAAGTGGATGCTTGGTTTGCTGACTATTCATCCCGGGTTTCATGCCACTTGGCTGGTCCCTGCCTAAATTGAAAATTTAATATAATATAAAATCACCAAATTATTGGGGTTATAAAGATACATTAAAATATATTAAACAAAACTACTTTTTGAAAATCTCAATTATTATAAGTTTACAATTTTCTTCCAAATCATGAGTGTAATGGATATTTGACAAAAAAAAAAAGAAAAAAAAAAGAAATTGATCGAGTGTATTATTTTATATCATGCGTAGTGTGGTAGTATAAAACTATAAATATTTTGGAGAAAATTTTGAAAATAAACATGTTAGGCGTATAAAAATTTTAAAATATATATTGACTTTATTTCAACTTAAGAATATACATATCTAAAAAGAATCAGTCACAAAACAACAAGCTGAGCCGGCTATACTTTAGCCGGCAAAAAAAGAGAAATAAACACATGAGGTCATAAAAACAACCAATTAGAAAACGTCAAGTCAGTTAAGCAGACTAAATTTTAGCCGGGTGTAGGGAAACATGCTGACTTAATTTTAGCCGGGTTGAAAAATGTGGCGGCTAGATTTTATCCGGTTAAGGAGAAGCGGGCTAAATTTTAGTCGGGTTATCTTACGTGACGTTTTCTGATTTGATTTTTTTTGTGGAGTGTTTTTTTGCGGGCTAAGCGCTAGCCGGGTAAACTAAGATGGTGATTTTTATTAGCTCCTTTTTAATATTTAGTTTTGAAAAGAATAAAAGTTAATATTTATTTTGAAAAGATAATACATTTGAGTCATTTCCTCATAATTTGGTGTACATAATTGGAGTCGGTCAAAGTAGGTTTAAGAGTTGGACCTTCAAATTCCCTCTACATGTAGCTATTTATTTATTTATATATAGGTAGTTACATTATTTCCAATATTTTCTTTATATACAGAGAGTAATTAAATTATCTTAATCGCAGGTTCAATTTGATTTACAATCACATCACTAAATCTTTTAAAGCCCATGGAGATGAGCGGTACCTACAGGGTTTTACAATCTAAGAAGCCATAGGTTCAAGTTCGCTTCGGTTGGGGCTATCCTCCTTTATTGCTTGTTCATCTTCAAACATCTAGAGTTTCTTCCATGGCTGGTAAGCAGCGACCATCTTCGTCCCGTTTGGTAAGCATTGTGGTTGTGGAAACCGATAGCCAGTTGCGACCCTGAACGACCATCGCTGCCGGGTTCTCGCTTTTGCGGAACCCTAGGCGGCGGTTGTGAGCGCGGTGGTTCAGTTGGATGCGACGGCCGTTAGGGTTTGGTTTTCAGATACTTTAATCTACTTAAAGGAGAACCCTTATGGCCAGTTGTGACCCTGAACGAACATCATAGCCACTGGTTACCATGTTCTGGATGCATATAATGGAGGAGAAGGTTAGCAATTACTTTACTGTTTTTATGCTTTGATTTTTTTATATTTTTGTTTGTTAGTTTTTCTTATGCAGAGATGTGGATTTAGTGTGGATGCTTCTTCAGACACAATAATTGAGGCCACAATTTACGCCTAATGGTAATGTTATTTTGCATCTACAATCAATTTCAATATTTTTAAACCTGTAATCATACAAGCTGTGTAAATCCTCATGCAAAATTTTTTTCGGAGTTATAACTTGAAAGGGAAGAAAAGAACTAAAACATTAATAAGAAAGCTTAGACGCAAGCAAATAAGCGTTATAGACAATAATGGATACAACATCTTGCTAGGTTAGTGTAAAAGATAAAGACACATAAACATTTGTTTATGCATCACCTACAAGACATAAGAACAATGCATTACCAATTAATATTAGAAGTTTTGCTAACAGAAGTCATGATTTTGTTGTTGGTTAGTGTTATCATAAGTTGTCAGCGACCAGTGGATCAAAGTGAATAGCTGAATGTTGAAACTACTTCATCTACAACTTAGAGTATATTAAGACTTAGGATAACAGCCTGCTTTGTTTCAATTCACCATGGGCATGTTTTGGTCTTGATTTTCTTAAATGGTGTCACAATAATGATGTTAAAATGTGTAACTATTAGCTGTACAGATTGAGGCTCATGGTGAGAGTGTTAATGATCTTGCTTTCTCTTACCCGAACAAAAACTTTGCATTGTGACAGGTGGTGAGGATAGATTAATAAAGGTTCGTCTTTTAGCCATGTTTCTTTTTTTTTAATAAAATCGTGGTTTGAATTTATTTATGTATAATATGAAACCTTTTATTATAGGTGTGGGATGCAGTAACAGGGCAAAACTGCATACATTTAAGGGTCATGAAGCATATGTATATTCTGTATGTTCACATTTCAAGGAAACTATTCAGGTAAAGTTAGTCTCTAATTTGTTGCATAGACAATATGTGGTCCTTTTCTATGCGTTGACTAGCAGCTGCAAATTTGTGTATTTTTAATTTTTATGTATCAGTTTATGTTCTCTACAGCAACCGATGGGAAAATAAAGGCTTTGTTGTATGACAAATATGGCTGCCAGGGTGGACTATGATGTGCCAGGTCATTCATCCACCACTATGGCATATAGCGCAGATGGAACAAGGTTTAAAAACTGTTGTATTTTTTGTTTTGATTTATTTATGTTATGTGTGGCAAATTCAAGATATACTTTTATATGGTTTACTTTGGGTTATATTTTGTCTTCAACGGGTCAAATGGGTAGTATAAAAAAATGGCTTAAAAGGAATTGGGTCAAATTGGTTGAGAGTCGTTGAAAGTAATTTTTTTAATGTATAAAACCTCCTAAAGTTATATTATTATTTGATTTCCTTGGATCTGTTTGTTTATTATGAAAAATGTTAGAATATGAATATCCTGATTAATATGCCCCACTTATTATGATTATGACAAAGGTAAGGTAGTTTTAGAGCTTTTGTTAATTGGTTCATTAAGATCATGACATAATGCCTACTCGGTATATGACCTTAAAATCTTGGATCATTGCAGATTTATGTAAATGGAAGCCCATTAGCGATTCAAAAGTGGATATGAGCATCTCAACTGCTGCTCTTCGTTGCATTTCATCACAAATACAAGTTTATTAGCTATCAGGTCAGTTAGTTTTACATCTACTACTGACTTTGAAGTCTTAAATTCAGTATATAGTTTTACTGTAGCATGGCCTCGAGAATAGAACCGCTAAATTATGAGGCTTTTTCTGTCTTTTTGTTTGTAAATTATTGAGATTGTGCAAGTATTGGTGAATTTTTACTATATGTTATTTCCTTTTGAAAAGATTGACTTTTTTAATTGATTTGATAATGTTGAAATGTGTTTTTTAGGGGCTTCATCCCATTTTTCACAATAATTTGTTTTTAAATTTGATTTATATTAGCTTTTATCTTTTACTAAACTATTTAAAGGATGCTAGGCTTACGGGTTTTACACCGCCACCTTGTAGCAGCCAAAATCTGACGCTTATTACCTATTGGTGATGGCGTGTGTAGTTTTGTGTATGGAGGTGAGGAGAAAGATGAAAAGTATGCCACTCTCCTTTTGTTTGGATTATATATGTATATTGATCGTCCATCTTCAATATTTCTGCAATTGAGAGATTGTTTAGTCTATAATTTTAGTTTAAACTTTTAATTACGAAGGTATACGCTTTAGTTTAGTTTATCTGCGTTTTGACATTTGAGATTGTTATGGAATTCCCGCCGCAACGCGCGGGCGGGAAACCCCTAGTTATTATGCAAATTGGAATGTAGCTCTAAGAAAATAAAATGGTAGGGAATGATGAAGTGGTGAAATCGTGGAAAGAGGTAAGAAAACTGAAAAGATATGAAAGAAAAGCTAGCGACATCTACACATGGGATGCTTACAAGACTTATGATCTCATGTCCCTCAAACCTTACGTAAGCAAATCGAGCCGCTTATGAATTATACGAGATTGGCTCGTAAAAATCTAGTTTCAATCTTAGTGATGTTATGGGACAAGTATTTTTCTGTTTATGAAAGAAAGCTAGCAGCATATACATACGATGCCCCGTAAGATTTTGATCTCATGACACCTCAAACCTTAAGTAAACAAATTGGGCCGCCCTTAAGTAAATAAATTGAGTCGCCTGTGAGTTATATATGAGATTGGCTTGTAAAAACACAATATCAATCTTAGTGATGTTATAGGACACACTTTTTTGTGTTTATGAATATGTTGTGAGTTTGGATTAGGGGTGTTCTTCGGGCTTTTTTGTTATAAGAATCCTACCGGTTTACCGACCCAAATAAGATTCAGGTTAATCGGTTTCGGGTTTATTCGGGTTTCTAAGTACAAGCTACACATGAGTTAAAAGGTACTTGAACATATTAACTCTTCAAACCTTAGTGTATTTAAAGGATTTTTCTCAACAATTGAGCCACTAACCCTAATGACAAAATGGATATTTTCGTAAGTATTCAAATTTCAAACTCTCAAACTTTAATCAAGCCAAGCTTATACTTAAGTTCGTGTCAATTTACTTCTAATTGGAGAAACTTATTGTAAGGTTCTCATTATTGATGTGATACTGAATCAGCATTCACTGGATCGTTTGAGAATCATGCATAGTGAAGGCACATCTTTTTGCGAACTTAAGAGCATGACACAAATAAAGAGACATAAATGTTAGACACTTTTTATTTGTTTTTTAATGGCTAATAGTCTTATTAGCCAAGTGATTTTAAGTGTTTTCGTTCAAACTTCATATTATAAACCATGGTATACAAGGGTGTGTTGGGATTCAGTGGTGATTAGTTTGACTTTTGTAAAAACGGGTTTTGACAGAGAAATTAATTAATTCAGTTAATTAATAAATACGCAGCGGAAAATAAAATCATAACCTATTTAACAGCACTGACAAACCGAACAGGATCTGGTTATGAACACGCAAACACAAAAAAAAACAATTAATCTACTGATGAGATTAATTATACCTTAGTGGTTAATGATTAACCGGTTGAGACACCTAGGTACAACGAACCGATGCTAGATCACGAACTGACAACACGAGAGACAGGAAGCGTCGAGGCTAGCCGAAAACGGGCAGGCAGCGGCTGGTTTGGTGGCCGGAAGTCAGAAGGCAAAACCTTTTTTTTTGTTTTGTCGACAACAACCTTTATTAAAAAACAAGAAGTCAACAAAAAAAATTCTTCTTGCGGCTGCTATATCTGCTTCTTGGTAGAAACCAATTAGGATTATTATTATTATATATACATATAATAATTATGAACCTAATTAAATTATTTTCGGACTCAAATATCAATACAAGATAACAGGCCTGAACCCGTTTTAATGTTTTAATGAAAGATTAAAACAAGATATATAATTATTATTTATAGACTAGTATAAATAATAATTCCCGTCTAACGAATATATATATATATATATAATATCGTCTCGCTAACAGTTCGTAATTACCAGTTAAGCAGGTTAAGTGGGTTTAATGTTCGTTGCCCTATGTGTAACTCTTACGGGTCATAGCTCGGTCAGCCGCGTTATCCATCGGGTCGGTCCATAAAATCCAACAATCTCCCACTTGGACGATCCACGATAAATCAACACAAACAGTCAGCGGCGCTCTAGTTGCACATGGCTGTCCCTAACAAGGTATGACGCTTTAAAGTCATTAACCAAATATCTCGGTGTTAGTAACAGCTAACTAAAGCAAGACAATAGACTTATGGCAATAGTTGTCATTCATCTTTTCCGTATAAGACATCAATTGAATCAATGAGACATGGATTTAGTTCATTCTCATATTGTCACACCCCAACCGTGCATATTAACCACGGGTGCGACTTAATTGACAAAAGAACACAATGGAATAAAGACATTTACTATTAAAGTTTCATAATATAAAAAAAAATCCCAATTACATAAGTTTCGAATTAAACCAAACAGATAACATGTTCAAAAGACAAGCAACTTAAAATAAGATTCTTCAATTGATATCTAGGCAAATCCTATGTGATATTGACTTGACCTATCACGAGCTTAATCACCTGAAACATGTACGAAAACAAGTGTCAACTAAAAATAGTTGGTGAGAAATCACAGGTTTAATAAAAGTATAAGTTTGGAAAATGTGACAATTCATATTCCAAGATCATCATATAACACGTAATAAAACAAACACATGATTAGCAAATCCAACCTAAAATGATGAGTAACGAATAAGTGGTACAACTCGCAAGTTGCACTAATAACGAATAAGATGTCCAACCAAAAGTTGTCCATAAAGTATATGCGGTTTCCATCCTATGACCCATATCTGTACTACCGTTGGCTTGAAAGTTTCAAGTTAAGGATTTGCAAGTTTAACGTTTATCATGTTGTGTTCATTTACTCACATACATATATGATTCGCTTGTTTTAGAATTGTTTGAAAACGTGTTTTAATGCGTGCCAACGCGTACATGTTTCCCCCAAAACGATTTGAATAAAGTGGGGCTATGAAGTCTCACCTTGAAAGCTAGACGAGATAAGAAACTTGAACGAATAGACGAGATGAATCACGGACCAGACCCTAAACAAATAAATAAACCAGTTTTAGGGTAGGTTCGATGGTTATGAGTGTTAGATAGGCGGTTCGGGTCATAAGATTAAGAATTAGTTGCAAAAATAGAGTTTTAGTTGATTTTCAGATTTGGACAGCAAAGTAGCTGAACAGAAACGGGATTGTTAAAAATATCAAACGACGTCTAAAAATTATGAAATTTTACAGGGAATTAGTTTAAGTCGTCCCGAAAAAGTTTCGTTTAGAAAGTTTTTCCATTTGAGACTCGGATCATAGCCAAAATAGTCCAACAAGACAGAAGGTACTAAAAAAGGTTTCTGTCCCGTTTTGGCTACTACGGAGTTATACTTTTGAATTAGAAAACGATCCAATTACGGTTGGAAAGGAAATTCGACGACCTACGTCATGGAAATTGAGTTTGCTCAGTTTAGATTAATTATGGTCAAGTTACGCTCATTTAAATTCAGCGCAGTTTCTGTCTAAAATCAATGGTTGCACTTAAGTGGTTATTATGTTATTATAATACATAATATAATCAGATTAGGTTAGCCAAAACGTCCCGTGTCACCGGTTTAGCCATGATATTCACAGAAGCGTTTTGGAGAATCACAGAATACAATCGGCATAGCCGACACGAGCAAGCGGATTCTATATTTAATTAGCGTGTGAGTTCATATAAGTGATAATATAGAATAAATAACATGTTTTAAGTTAGCAAGAACATACTAAAGCATCGGCAGAGCCACTTTTGCAATAGTTGTCTTGAGGATTCGCAGAATGCGACGGCATAGCCGCCATTGCAAACGAGATCCTTTGTTTGTTAGTTGGTGATGTTAGCTTGATTTATTAGTTTGATTAAGATTATTAGAGGGTTTTTAGGGCTGAGTTTTCACATGATCAAGTGATCATGGATAGAAAATAGAAAAAGATTGAGGGGATGAAGAAAGAATAAAATAAAAAGACGGTATTCAACTTCGGAGGGTTACTTACTTGTTTGATCTTCAAACCCTTGGAATCCTCTAAGGTTTTTTCGAAATATTCAAGGTTGGGAAGGGATTTCACAACTTAGGAGGGGTTGGGAGTGTTTGAGGGAGAATTAGCAAAGAAAACAAGATCCTAAGCCTCCTATTTATACTAATGGTTGAAGGGGTGTAAATATGGAATGTCTTGGAAAGCAATTTAGGGTTTTAGGGCCCTCAAATCTGTGAAATTTTCCTCAATGGGGCTAGGTTTTTTGTGATTTCTTGCTTGGGCTAGGTCCAAGAGTAGGTGGGTTGGGTCCTAGCTTAATCCGGTTGAGTGCGCGCATTCGAAAATTACGATTTTAAGCATTTCTAAGCGAAATTGGCAAATGTTTTCAACATTAAAGTTGATTGTCATAACAAAAAGAGTATGTTTAGCTAAAAACATTTAAGTTAAAGTTACGTTATTCGCGTATAGTAGTTGGCGATCGGTGGGCGAGAAAACGAACTTTTTGATCGTTTTTTGAATTTCAGGATTTATTTACGGAAAGTTTTGCAAACAAAATTTGTTTTAATTAAAGAAATGAATATTTTAAACATTTAAAACATAAATTAATGTCATGTTCAACGATTTGTCGGTCGTGGACGGTACGTAGTTAACGACGGTTTAAAAGGCGAACGATCGCACGAAAGTACTAACAAGTACTTTTAAGCATCAATTCACATTGAATGGGTTGTAAGAACATGTTTGATATTTATGGGGGTGGTTCATGTGTATTTAATGTGTCATAAATATCAATTAAGTCTACGTGCGATCCATGAATCAATCACAGATAAGTATAAGTCTTTGAAATCAAGCATAAACGTAATGTTTCACATGTGAACTAGTATTGTAACAACGTCTGAATAGGATTTCAAGTAAAATGAAATGTTATGCGGATTTTCATTGATAAGTCTAGAATGAGTACAAGTAGTGAAAATCAGAAGTGTCATAGTCTCCCCTAGTTAAAAGAATTTCGTCCCCGAAATTCAACTAGTAGAGGCTGTAGGGTCTAGAAAGAGATGAGGGTACTTATGTTTCATTTGGTCTTCACGTTCCCAGGTGAACTCAGGACCATGCTTGGCTTCCCACCGAACTTTCACGATAGGGATGCGGCTACGCTTGAGTTGCTTGACTTCACGGTCCATGATTTCAACGGGCTTTTCGACGAAATGCATAGAGTTGTCGATACGAACATCATCCAGAGGAACTTGAAGTGTGTCATCAGCAAGGCACCTTTTAAGGTTTGATACATGAAAAACGTCATGAACGTTACAAAGTTCGGTTGGTAGCTTGAGTCTATAGGCTACTGGGTCAATCCTTTCAAGAATTTCGAATGGCCCAACGAACCTAGGGGCTAGCTTTCCCTTCTTCCCAAATCGGACAACACTTTTCTAGGGGGAAACCTTGAGTAAGACTCTGTCACCGACTTGAAATTCAAGGGGCTTCCTACGGTTGTCAGCATAACTCTTTTGACGATCGCGAGAGGCCTTGAGTCTTTCTTGAATTTGAAGTATCTTGTCGGTGGTTTCTTGAATGAGTTCGGGACCGGTGATTTGAGCATCTCCGATCTCGGTCCAACACACCGGAGATCGACACTTCCTACCATATAGAGCCTCGAAAGGGGCGCACTTGATGCTCGTATGGTAACTATTGTTGTAAGAGAATTCGATGAGTGGCAAGTGTTGATCCCAACTTCCTCCAAAGTCAATCACACAAGAACGGAGCATGTCTTCCAAGGTCTGTATGGTCCTTTCACTTTGACCATCAGTCTGGGGATGGTAAGCTGTGCTAAGGTTCAAACGAGTTCCCAAAGCTTTCTGTAAAGATTGCCAGAATCGGGAGGTAAAACGGCTATCACGGTCGGAGATAATGGATAGAGGGACACCGTGACATGTCACGACCTCATTGATATAGAGTCTGGAAAGCTTCTCCATTTTGTAGTCCTCACGGATTGGGAGAAAATGAGCGGATTTGGTTAAGCGGTCAACAATGACCCAGATGGAGTCATGACCACTAGAGGTTCGCGGAAGCTTAGTGATGAAGTCCATGGAAATTTTCTCCCATTTCCATTGTGGGATTTCGGGTTGTTGGAGAAGACCAGATGGTTTCTGGTGCTCAGCTTTAACTTTAGAGCAAGTAAGACACTTCCCTACATAGAGGGCGATGTTTTTCTTCATTCCTGGCCACCAATAAAACTCTTTCAAGTCGTGATACATCTTATCAGCACTGAGATGAACAGAATAACGGGATTTATGTGCTTCATCAAGGATAAGGGTTCGGAGCTCACTTGAGTCGGGGATCCAAATTCGACCCATGAAGTAAAGGAGATCATCGGGTTTGGGTTCCAAGTGCTTTTCGACACCACAATCCAAATCCTTCTTCAACTCATCATTTGCAACAACTTGTTTTTGAGCTAGGAGGATCTTATCTTTGAGACTGGTTTGGACCAACATTCCCATGGCTCGCACACGGGTGGGTTTGATTCGGTCCTTACGGCTAAGGGCGTCAGCCACCACATTAACTTTCCCCGGGTGGTAACGAATTTCGCAATCGTAGTCACTAAGTAATTCAACCCAACGTCGCTGCCTCATGTTGAGTTCTTTCTGGTTCAGAATATGTTGAAGGCTCTTGTGATCAGTAAAAACCACACATTTAGTGCCGTAGAGATAATGTCTCCAGATTTTCAAAGCAAAGACCACCGCACCCAACTCAAGGTCATGAGTGGTGTAGTTCTTTTCGTGAACCTTAAGTTGTCTGGATGCATAGGCTATGACCTTGTCTCGTTGCATCAACACGCAACCAAGACCTTGGTTTGAGGCATCACAGTATACAACGAAATCAACATTGCCATCGGGAAGACTTAGAATAGGGGAGTTGCACAATTTCTGCTTAAGAGTTTGGAACGCATCTTCTTGCTTTTGTTCCCAGAAGAAAGGCTTATTTTTCTGAGTTAATGTAGTGAGAGGCAGGGCAATCTTCGAAAAGTTAGGGATGAATCTTCGATAATAACCCGCCAAACCCAGAAACGAACGGATCTCAGAGGGTGTGGATGGTGTACTCCAATTCTTGATAGCGGTGACTTTGGCTGGATCGACGTGTATACCCTGGTTGTTGATCACGTGACCCAAGAAATGAATTTCTCTAGGCCAGAATTCACACTTGGAGAATTTAGCATAAAGTTGTTCATTCTTCAAGAGTTCCAAAATCAGCTTAAGGTAGGTTGTATGATCCTCTTTGGTTCGGGAGTAGATCAAGATGTCATCGATGAAGACAATGACAAATTGATCTAGGTAGGGTTTGCAGACATGGTTCATGAGGTCCATGAACACCGCGGGCGCATTGGTTAACCCAAAAGGCATAACCATGAACTCGTAGTGTCCATAATGAGTTCTAAAAGCAGTTTTGGGAATGTCCTCTTCATGGACTCGGAGTTGATGATACCCAGATCGGAGGTCAATCTTCGAGAAACAAGTTGCTCCTTGCAGTTGATCGAAAAGGTCATCGATCCTAGGTAGCGGGTAACGATTCTTGATGGTAAGCTTGTTTAGTTCACGGTAGTCGATGCACATGCGAAAGGACCCATCCTTCTTCTTGACAAAGAGAACCTGAGCTCCCCAGGGTGAGAAGCTCGGTCTAATGAATCCCTTGTCCAGCAGCTCTTGCAGTTGGCTAGATAGTTCTTGCATCTCAGAAGGGGCTAGGCGGTACGGAGATTTGGCAATGGGGTTAGCTCCCGGTAAAAGATCAATCCGAAATTCAACTTGTCGAGTTGGAGGGAGTCCATGCAAGTCATCAGGGAATACTTCCGAAAAATCTCGGATGATCGGTATATCTTGTAATTTCTTTTCTTCATATTTCTCGACCACATGTGCCAAGAAAGCATAGTATCGCTTCCTTAAATATCTACGTGCCTTCATGCAGGAGATGAATTTCAAACCTTTGCAAGGTTTCTCTTCAAATATTTTCAAGGTCTCACCGGATGGTAGAGGGATACGAATGAGTTTCTCCGAATAGTTGATTTCCGCATGATTGTGGGATAGCCAATCCATTCCCACGATGATATCAAAACTCCCAAGAGTGATGGGAATCAGGTCAATAGAGAATGTGTGATCGTTGAGAGTTAGAGCACAACCTCGGACAACGGAATGCACAACAGTTAGTTTGCCATCAGCTATTTCTATAGTATAAGAAGGTTCAAGAGCGGTACGGCAAGTTTTAAGTAAAGGTTCAAATTCTAAGGAGACAAAGCTTTTATCCGCTCCGGTATCAAATAAGATAGAGGCATAACGATTATTGATGAGAAACGTACCAGCAACCACGGCATTGTCATTTCTGGCCTCGATTGCTCCTATGGCAAAAGTGCGAGCACGTGCACCTCGGTTATTGTTGTTGAGCTTCGGGCATTGGTTTTTGTAGTGATCAGGAGCACCACATTCATAACAGGCCCTACCATTGATGATGGCAGGAGTGGCAGTTTGGGTAGTAGCAGCCTTTTCAGCTACGCGACAAGCGTTAGCAAAATGACCAAGCCTTCCACATTTAGTGCACGAACGACATTGAACAGTAGTAGGGTGATGGTATTGACACCTTGCACACAGCAGGTGAGGTCCACTATATGGCTTCCTGCCAGGTGCAGGTCTAGGTGCTACTTGGGCAACAGGAACAACTGGGGTAACCATGGCAAAGCTTTTACAGGTCTTTTGCTTCTTGTGGCGATACTCAGGCTTTTTCGCCACTTCCTCCTTAACTCTCTTGTCACCTTTCCTGAATAGAACTCCAGACTTAACTAGATCGTCCGTTAAGGACGCCGATAAATGAATAGCAGCTTCAAGTGTTGATGGGCTACTACCCATGACAGTACCCCGAATTTGAGGCGGAAGGCCTCCAATATAACGATCAATCATTCGGGTCAAGGGTGTAACCAGATGAGGGACTAGGATGCAGAGTTCATGAAAGCGTGTGGTGTACGCCTCACTCTCCCCACTATCCTGGGTAAGGTCCCACAACTCAATCTCCAACTTCTTCATCTCATTGCTAGGACAGAACTCCTCGATCATAATTTCCTTGAGCTTATCCCAAGTCATAGCAAGAGCTCCTTCCCTACCCCGAATTTTCTTTTCAGCATTCCACCAAGTCAGTGCTCTCCTTTGGAAGGCACTTGAAGCATATTTTACCTTAAGTTCATCGGGGCAGTCACTCATCTCAAATGTATTCTCCATGCCTTCAAACCATTGCAATAGCCCTGTCGCACCTTCACATCCAAGGTACTTGTGTGGGTTACAAGAGTTTAAGTGCTTGAAAGTACAAACACTCCCACTAGATCCTCCGGTGGAGTTGTTGATTTGAGTGACAATAGTGGGTAAGACCGCAGCAAGTTGTTGAGTGAGCAGGGTGGCTATGGCGGTGGTTTCGGCGGAGGCTTCACTGGTGTTAGCCACGGTGTTATCAGGATCACGACGAGGAGGCATTCTATGAAAAAGAAATCATAAGTCGGTAGTTAGGATAGACATTCAAGAATTAAAAGTGACAATATTTATAAATAAAATCACTCATTCATTAATATTAATGTCTTACAAGATAAATAAAACATATATTTAAAACATATATGTTGAATTACAAATGAAATATAAAGACAAAACTGACTAGTCAAAATTCAAGATTCGGATGAATGATACTAGTGAGACGTGTTTTAGCCTATAAGTGAGCACTCACTCCAAGGGTCCCCAGGTAAGTGCGACTCGTAACGAACGTGCCTCACTTTCCTTTGACAAGACCCCCAGTGTACAGGCGCTCACCCTTCCAGATTACACGTGTCTCTAGTATCACTATCCAAGCCTTTGATTTTGATGAGAACATTATGGATTGGGCCTTGCCCAAGAGTTGGATTCAGCTTCACAAGTCAGCTTTCTTTTCTTGAACGGGAGTTGGGCCTCAGAAGTGGTTTCAACATGGCTCTCTTGGTCTTCGGATTCCGAATCACTTGATATGTTAATTACTTCAGGCTTCGGTGCAGGCCGGCTTGTCTCATCGGAGATTAACTCGGGCTTGACATTATGTTTCGAGGGTAGCAGGCTTCCAGAGAAAGACGATCGTGGTGAGATTAGCCTACTCCAACTAATTGGGCTTTGGGACCCATCATCGGAAATAAGGCTTGAATTGCTAGAGATGTCAGCAGAGTACGACGACATACTAAAGATAAGAGAGTTAGTGGATTAGAATCACATAAGCATATAAGTTTCAAAGGGGAGCTTAGGTTATAGTCTAGGTCAAATGGTTGCCTAATTCTCTATAACCTGGCTCTGATACCAATCTGTCACACCCCAACCGTGCATCTTAACCACGGGTGCGACTTAATTGACAAAATAACACAATGGAATAAAGACATTTACTATTAAAGTTTCATAATATTAAAAAAAAATCCCAATTACATAAGTTTCGAATTAAACCAAACAGATAACATGTTCAAAAGACAAACAACTTAAAATAAGATTCTTCAATTGATATCTAGGCAAATCCTATGTGATATTGACTTGACCTATCACGAGCTTAATCACCTGAAACATGTACAAAAAACAAGTGTCAACTAAAAATAGTTGGTGAGAAATCACAGGTTTAATAAAAGTATAAGTTTGGCAAAGGTGACAATTCATATTCCAAGATCATCATATAGCACGTAATAAAACAAACACATGATTAGCAAATCCAACCTAAAATGATGAGTAACGAATAAGTGGTACAACTCGTAAGTTGCACTAATAACGAATAAGATGTCCAACCAAAAGTTGTCCATAAAGTATATGCGGTTTCCATCCTATGGCCCATATCTGTACTACCGTTGGCTTGAAAGTTTCAAGTTAAGGATTTACAAGTTTAACGTTTATCATGTTGTGTTCATTTACTCACATACATATATGATTCGCTTGTTTTAGATGTGAGGCCCCAAACCCGGGAGGCCCCACGCGTTGGATTTACTCATTCACAAACAGTTCTTAAACTCATACATCAAAATACGCAGCGGAAAATTTCGTTCATTACATAACATAACTGTTCTACATGCGGAAGCGTAAAACTTTGTTTACAACATTCATTACATAACATAATCAAAACATAACGGGATGCCAGTCTTCGTGTCAGCCGGGTAACTCTTCATCGCTAGCCAAGCATCACCGTCCATCATCATAACCTGCCCTTAACCTGAATGTGCATACTAAGAAGGTCAGCTATGCTGGTGAGTTCTAGTTTTAACGTAAAACATTAACATCAAATATTTGCCAAAAACATAACATCATACTTCATTTAATAAAAGCGTACATAAAACATGCAATAACTTAACATCATCAAAACATCGTAGCATAACATCGTAACAATAGTCAATATGAACCGAATCTGCGCCTTCTCGTAACCGTCAAATCCATACATCGCATACCAGCGGATGAACTTAAGGCTCGCTACCTCTAAGTCATCCGTCATCCAGGTCTCCTAAGGCTCGTTACCTCTAGGTGGACCAAACATACGTCTCCTAAGGCTCGTTACCTCTAGGTAGACCATACACACGTCTCCTAAGGCTCGTTACCTCTAGGTAGACCATACACACGTCTCCTAAGGCTCGTTACCTCTAGGTAGACCATACACACGTCTCCTAAGGCTCGTTACCTCTAGGAAGACTAAACATACCATAGGCAATATTTCCCCGCAAGGAATAGTACCTTCCATCGGGATCCCGGTAATCCCATGGGCGACCGTCGTCACCCCATCCTCAACCAGTTGTACAACCGTTAGCCAGCCACAAAGGCCCCCCGTAAGGTAAGGCCAATACATACATACATACATACTCTAGCTCCCGTAGGAACTCGTGGCAGATTCGTTCATTCGTGACTTTCATAAAAACCTTTACCTCGTTTTAGTTAAAGCATTCGTACGTTTTATTAAATAACACTTCATTCGTAAACCTTTCACAACTTCGTTTGGCAAAAATATTTTATAAACATCATCTCGTAAACCTCGTTTCGTAAACATCTCATTAACTCGTTTCGTCTTCCCCTTTCGGAAGCATCGTTCATAAACCTCGTTTCGTAAACCTCGTTTCATAAACCTCGTTTCGTAAACCTCGTTTCATAAACCTCGTTTCGTATGTATGCACACCAGCCCAAAACATTTAATTAAAACATTAAAAGAAGGGCTTCTAGAACTCACCTTATAAGTTACTCTTGGGTTGTCCTAAACAAAGGTCCAACAACGTCACTTCCGATCTGAATTGATTAATTAAATACACATCAGACCTAAATCCCGACTCTAACGGTTTACTCGTTCTGTTACAGGTGAATACACTGACTTCACTTACTGATGCAGACCTATCGAAACTACTTAGTTTCGACAGGTGCAAGCCCATCGAAACTTCTAGTTTCGATACCTGCAGGCCCCTCGAAACTTCTAGTTTCGACAACTGCAGGTCACTCGAAACTTCTAGTTTCGACAACTGCAGGTCACTCGAAACTTCTAGTTTCGACACCTGCAGGCCACTCGAAACTTCTAGTTTCGACACCTGCAGGCCACTCGAAACTCTAGTTTCGATACCTGCAGAACTCAGCTATCTTCCCCAAAAACCCTAACTTTCGCATGCAGGTCCGATCTTGTCAAGATCCGGACTTTTTGTATTCAAAACGTGTATTTTCCTTTCGTGATTCCAGATTTATAACCCTTTCCTCATTTGGTTTATAAAAACCCGTCATTTTCACAAAAATACCCGAAAACCCAAAAACGAACAAAACTCAGATTTGATTCGGGTGTTACCTGATTTCGAGATTCTGATCCGGAGGTTTTGCTCACGAGTTCAGTAGCAACAAGCTCCTTCAATCTCGGGTCGATCCGCCAACTTTCTCTCTCTACGGTTTCTCTCTCTAGATTCTTGCAAATGAGAGAAATGGTGTGTGTGTTGGCTATTTAAAGGGAGGAAACCCCCCCCCCCCCTTCAAGATTGCCGGCCCAACCGGCCCGGCCCGTTACGCCTCGTTCTTTTATCCCGTTCGTCCCGGTTCAACCCGTTATTTAAAATCCTCATTTATTTTGGGATGTTACAAGTCTACCCCCCTTACAATAGGTTTCGTCCCCGAAACCTATCATAAGTCAAACAGTTGAGGGTACGACTCCTTCATTTCCGTCTCCGTTTCCCATGTAGCTTCCGATCCCTTCCGGTGCTTCCACTGGACTTTAACCAACTGGATAACTTTGTTACGTAAACGTTTCTCTTTCCTGTCTAGGATGGCCACAGGTTCTTCGATGTAGTTAAGGCTGTTGTCGACCTCGATGTCGGTAAGTGGTACGTGAGCCGTTTCATCCGCCAAACACTTTCGCAAGTGTGATACATGGAAGGTAGGATGAATCCCACTTAACTCATCAGGCAATTCCAACCGATAAGCGACTTCACCAACCCGTGCCATAATCCTGAATGGTCCGATAAACCTCGGACTTAACTTTCCTCTCTTCCTGAATCGTATGATTCCCTTCCAGGGCGACACTTTCAACATTACTCTGTCCCCAACATTAAATTCAATAGGCCTTCGTCGTCTATCCGCGTAGGATTTCTGACGATCTTGGGCGGCCTTCATTCGTGCTTTGATCTGATCAAACCTTTCCGACGTTTCTTTTACAACTTCAAGACTTCCCAATTCCTTCTGTCCAATCTCACCCCAACAAACCGGGGTCCTGCATCTCCTCCCATACAACATTTCATAAGGCGGCATGCCTATCGTCGTGTGATGACTGTTGTTGTAGGAGAATTCGGCTAACGGCAGATGACTGTCCCAACTGCCACCGAAGTCGATAATACAAGCACGAAGCATATCCTCCAATGTTTGAATGGTCCTTTCGGACTGACCATCCGTTTGTGGGTGGTATGCCGTACTAATATTGAGTCTCGTGCCCATTGCCTCGTGAAACCTCTTCCAGAACCTCGATGTGAATCGTGTGTCCCGATCAGATACAATCGTCAGAGGCATCCCATGCCGCGCCACTACTTCGTTAATAAATACTTCCGCTAACCTTTCCGACGAGAACGTCTCGCGAATAGGTAGAAAATGAGCACTCTTCGTTAAACGGTCCACAATTACCCAAATGGTGTCATGACCTTTAGCTGTGCGAGGTAGCTTGGTTATGAAGTCCATAGTAATGTGTTCCCACTTCCATTCCGGTATCTCAAGTGGTTGAATTTTCCCATACGGTTTCTGGTGTTCGGCCTTTACTTGCGAGCAAGTCAAACACTTGCTTACATACTTCGTCACATCATATTTCATTCCAGGCCACCAGTATTCCTTTCTCAGATCTTGATACATTTTGTTGGTACCGGGATGGATAGAGTAACGAGACTTATGAGCCTCATCCAAGATTTTGGTCCTAAGCTCGCCACCCATAGGTATCCATACTCGACCAAAACGTGTCCTAACACCAAGGGTGTTATATTCCAACTTGTCCTGTTGGCCAACCATCCTTTCTTTCTTTATATTTTCTTCCTTCAAAGCTTCATCTTGAGCTCTTTCGATTTCCCTCATCACATCCGATGTTACCACCAACTGGCAAGCTTTCACTCTAATAGGAGTAGGCACATCCTTTCGGCTTAGAGCGTCAGCCACCACGTTTGCCTTTCCAGGATGGTACATTATTTCACAGTCATAGTCCTTCAGGAGTTCCAACCATCTCCTCTGCCTCATATTAAGCTCCTTTTGTTCGAAGAAGTACTTCAAACTTTTGTGGTCGGAGTAAATAGTAAACTTTACCCCGTACAGGTAGTGCCTCCATATTTTCAATGCAAATACGACAGCAGCAAGTTCCAAATCGTGAGTCGGATAGTTGACTTCGTGAACTTTCAACTGCCGCGACGCATATGCAATCACTCTACCGCGTTGCATCAACACACACCCTAATCCCTGACCCGACGCGTCAGAGTATACCACCAGGTCTTCACTGCCCTCGGGAAGGGCCAAGACTGGAGCTTGGGTTAGCTTTTCTTTTAACTCCTTAAATGCCTCATCCTGCTTCGGACCCCATTCGTACTTTTCTTCCTTTCGTGTCAACTTTGTCAATGGCGAAGCTATTTTCGAGAAATCCTGAATGAATCTCCGATAGTAGCCTGCCAACCCTAAGAAACTGCGGATCTCCGTTGGCGTCTTAGGAATATCCCAGTCCCTTACCGTCGTTATCTTTGCTGGGTCTACCATAATGCCGTTCGGGTTAATGACGTGACCTAGGAATTGGACTTCCCTAAGCCAGAACGCGCATTTGGAGAACTTAGCATACAACTTCTCCTTCTTTAGAGCTTCCAACACTTCCTTCAAATGACAAGCGTGATCACCCTCATTCTTGGAGTAGACGAGGATATCATCAATGAACACAATTACCGATCGGTCCAGCATCGGTCGACACACCCTATTCATCAAATCCATGAACGCTGCGGGGGCGTTCGTCAATCCGAAAGACATTACGCGGAACTCGAAATGTCCATAACGCGTGCGAAATGCAGTTTTCGGTATGTCTTCTTCCCTCACCTTCAACTGATGGTACCCGGACCGAAGGTCGATTTTCGAGAACCAACTTGCGCCTTGCAATTGATCAAACAGGTCATCGATCCTTGGTAAAGGGTACTTGTTCTTTACCGTTCGTTTGTTCAACTCGCGATAATCGATACACATTCTCATCGAACCGTCTTTCTTTTTCACAAACAACACCGGAGCACCCCACGGCGAGATGCTCGGTTGAATAAATCCTTTCTCAAGTAACTCGTCTAGTTGGACCATAAGTTCCTTCATTTCCACTGGTGCTAGTCGATATGGAGCCTTAGCCACGGGCTGGGCATCTGGTACTAAGTCAATTCGGAATTCAATCTCTCTATCGGGTGGTATCCCAGGCAACTCCTCTGGAAACACCTCCGGGTACTCGCGTACCACGGGTACATCGTCCAGTTCTTTCACTTCCTTACACTTGTCAATTACGTATACCAGATAAGCCTCGCATCCGCGCCTCAAGTAATCTGCTGCCTTAATCATCGAGATGACGTTGGGCATCGGGGCATCGCGATCCCCAAGTACTTCCACTTCGCTACCATCCGGAGCCTTGAGTCGGATTATCTTTCGTTTGCATATAATTTGAGCCTCGTTGGCAGTTAACCAATCCATACCTAACACGACATCAAACCCTCCCAAAACCATAACAAATAATCTAACGGGAAATCTATGGCCTTCTATCTTTATCGTGGAATCGTCAACTACTTCGGTTACCATTACGGTTCTACCCTCAGCGGTTTCTACATTAAAGGCTCGTTCTACTTTACTAACCGTGTACTTTACTCGTTTACAGAAAGTCGCAGATATAAAACTCTTACTGGCACCCGAATCGAATAACACTGAAACAAAAGTGTTGTCAAGGATGAACGTACCTGACGCCACATCGGGGTCATTCCTGGCCTGTTCTTGCGTTAGTGCATACGCTCGAGTCTTCGCTCGGGGCCTTTCCTCCCTCTTCTCTGGGCCTTTCCCTTTCCCGGTCTCGCCCATCCTGGGCTTAGTGCATTCCCGGCTCATGTGGCCACTCTCCCCACAGTTGTAGCATTTGATACCGTTCGGGCATTCTCGGGAGTAGTGCCCGGTCTTGCCACATTTGTAGCACAAATTTGATCCCAACCGGCATTCACCGGCATGCCTTCCCCCACACTTCCCACAGACTGCTAATTCATTTACCCTGGCCCGTTTGTCCTGAGCCCCAAACAACTTCCCACCCGATCGCTTAGCGGGAAAACTCAGCTTCTTCTTAGGCTCTTCAATGGCAACGACATTCAGTGCCAGATCATCAAATACCACGCCGCTCAGTTCTACTACCGAATCGTAGGTAGTAGGGGCGTTTGCCTTAACATATGTGCGGACCTTGTCCGGCAACCCTTGAATATAACAAGCGATCTTTCTTTCTTCAGTAGTGACAAGGTGTGGCACCAGACGTGCCAGTTCATTGAACCGTGTCGTATACTGCCGGTGCGTCATGCTCCCAGCCTTCAAACCCAGAAATTCCCTTTCTACCTTTTCGATCTCATTCCTTGGACAGAAATTCTTGATCACCAAAGTTTTCAAATCATCCCACATCATCGAATCAACCACCTCGTTCCCCTTAGCCTGGCGTACACCTTCCCACCAGTGAGATGCTTCCTCCCTCAAGGAGTTAGCAGCAAACTTCACGACCTGATTCGGTCGACATTCACTCAGACGAATGGCGGCTTCCATACGAATTACCCAGTCAAAAGTAGCCACCGCGTCCTTCTTTCCAGTCAGAACCGGCGGGTCACATACCTTGAATGACTTATAGTCGCAGCCGCGAGCAGGCGGTGCGTTAACGGCCTCAATGTTTGGAATATCAGTTGTCAGTTTAGATCCGCCCTCCTCATTAGCCTTCTTTAGTGCTTCTGCCAGTAGTCCTGGCAAAGAAGCCTTCATCAATTCGGTGAACTCACGTGCCAGAGCCGCTCTTACTTCCGGTTCAAAAGTGAATTGTTGTTCTTCAGCATGAGTCGGCTCAGTCCCGTGCACACTAGCTTCTGGCTCAGTGTGAACACTTCCTTCTTCACTGTACTCCTGGTGAATAGGAGTTCTACCTCGGCCACCACCGGTACGACCCCCACCACGCTTTCCGTTCCCTCTTCTTGCCATTCCGTTCTACAAGACAAGGAAATCCAATGTCATCACGCTAGTTAACAAATAGAATTCAACAAGCATTGTAAGATGTTAATATACACTGGCCATCTGCAATTAACCATTACACTACCTCTTGATTTCGATTTGACCACCTTTGTGATTTCCATCAGAGCCCAAGTCCTAACCTTAACACTTCCTAAGGCATACTATATATGTAAATATATATACACTACCTTCATACCTGATGCTGTGGCTCGAGTTACCCGTACTGGCATCCGCTTTCGGTCCCATTCTCAGTTTAAGTTCAGACACAGGGAGTGTCCAAATCTCTCAAACTATTGCTCTGATACCAACTTGTGAGGCCCCAAACCCGGGAGGCCCCACGCGTTGGATTTACTCATTCACAAACAGTTCTTAAACTCATACATCAAAATACGCAGCGGAAAATTTCGTTCATTACATAACATAACTGTTCTACATGCGGAAGCGTAAAACTTTGTTTACAACATTCATTACATAACATAATCAAAACATAACGGGATGCCAGTCTTCGTGTCAGCCGGGTAACTCTTCATCGCTAGCCAAGCATCACCGTCCATCATCATAACCTGCCCTTAACCTGAATGTGCATACTAAGAAGGTCAGCTATGCTGGTGAGTTCTAGTTTTAACGTAAAACATTAACATCAAATATTTGCCAAAAACATAACATCATACTTCATTTAATAAAAGCGTACATAAAACATGCAATAACTTAACATCATCAAAACATCGTAGCATAACATCGTAACAATAGTCAATATGAACCGAATCTGCGCCTTCTCGTAACCGTCAAATCCATACATCGCATACCAGCGGATGAACTTAAGGCTCGCTACCTCTAAGTCATCCGTCATCCAGGTCTCCTAAGGCTCGTTACCTCTAGGTGGACCAAACATACGTCTCCTAAGGCTCGTTACCTCTAGGTAGACCATACACACGTCTCCTAAGGCTCGTTACCTCTAGGTAGACCATACACACGTCTCCTAAGGCTCGTTACCTCTAGGTAGACCATACACACGTCTCCTAAGGCTCGTTACCTCTAGGAAGACTAAACATACCATAGGCAATATTTCCCCGCAAGGAATAGTACCTTCCATCGGGATCCCGGTAATCCCATGGGCGACCGTCGTCACCCCATCCTCAACCAGTTGTACAACCGTTAGCCAGCCACAAAGGCCCCCCGTAAGGTAAGGCCAATACATACATACATACATACTCTAGCTCCCGTAGGAACTCGTGGCAGATTCGTTCATTCGTGACTTTCATAAAAACCTTTACCTCGTTTTAGTTAAAGCATTCGTACGTTTTATTAAATAACACTTCATTCGTAAACCTTTCACAACTTCGTTTGGCAAAAATATTTTATAAACATCATCTCGTAAACCTCGTTTCGTAAACATCTCATTAACTCGTTTCGTCTTCCCCTTTCGGAAGCATCGTTCATAAACCTCGTTTCGTAAACCTCGTTTCATAAACCTCGTTTCGTAAACCTCGTTTCATAAACCTCGTTTCGTATGTATGCACACCAGCCCAAAACATTTAATTAAAACATTAAAAGAAGGGCTTCTAGAACTCACCTTATAAGTTACTCTTGGGTTGTCCTAAACAAAGGTCCAACAACGTCACTTCCGATCTGAATTGATTAATTAAATACACATCAGACCTAAATCCCGACTCTAACGGTTTACTCGTTCTGTTACAGGTGAATACACTGACTTCACTTACTGATGCAGACCTATCGAAACTACTTAGTTTCGACAGGTGCAGGCCCATCGAAACTTCTAGTTTCGATACCTGCAGGCCCCTCGAAACTTCTAGTTTCGACAACTGCAGGTCACTCGAAACTTCTAGTTTCGACAACTGCAGGTCACTCGAAACTTCTAGTTTCGACACCTGCAGGCCACTCGAAACTTCTAGTTTCGACACCTGCAGGCCACTCGAAACTCTAGTTTCGATACCTGCAGAACTCAGCTATCTTCCCCAAAAACCCTAACTTTCGCATGCAGGTCCGATCTTGTCAAGATCCGGACTTTTTGTATTCAAAACGTGTATTTTCCTTTCGTGATTCCAGATTTATAACCCTTTCCTCATTTGGTTTATAAAAACCCGTCATTTTCACAAAAATACCCGAAAACCCAAAAACGAACAAAACTCAGATTTGATTCGGGTGTTACCTGATTTCGAGATTCTGATCCGGAGGTTTTGCTCACGAGTTCAGTAGCAACAAGCTCCTTCAATCTCGGGTCGATCCGCCAACTTTCTCTCTCTACGGTTTCTCTCTCTAGATTCTTGCAAATGAGAGAAATGGTGTGTGTGTTGGCTATTTAAAGGGAGGAAACCCCCCCCCCCCTTCAAGATTGCCGGCCCAACCGGCCCGGCCCGTTACGCCTCGTTCTTTTATCCCGTTCGTCCCGGTTCAACCCGTTATTTAAAATCCTCATTTATTTTGGGATGTTACATTAGAATTGTTTGAAAACGTGTTTTAATGCGTGCCAACGTGTACATGTTTCCCCCAAAACAATTTGAATAAAGTGGGGCTATGAAGTCTCACCTTGAAAGCTAGACGAGATAAGAAACTTGAACGAATAGACGAGATGAATCACGGACCAGACCCTAAACAAATAAATAAACCATTTTTAGGGTAGGTTCGATGGTTACGAGTGTTAGATAGGCGGTTCGGGTCATAAGATTAAGAATTAGTTGCAAAAATAGAGTTTTAGTTGATTTTCAGATTTGGACAGCAAAGTAGCTGAACAGAAACGGGATTGTTAAAAATATCAAAAGACGTATAAAAATTATGAAATTTTACAGGGAATTAGTTTAAGTCGTCCCGAAGAAGTTTCGTTTAGAAAGTTTTTCCATTTGAGAATCGGATCATAGCCAAAATAGTCCAACAAGACAGAAGGTACTGAAAAATGTTTCTGTCACGTTTTGGCTACTACGGAGTTATACTTTTGAATTAGAAAACGATCCAATTACGGTTGGAAAGGAAATTTGACGAACTACGTCGTGGAAATTGAGTTTGCTCAGTTTAGATTAATTATGGTCAAGTTACGCTCAGTTAAATTCAGCGCAGTTTCTGTCCAAAATCAATGGTTGCACTTAAGTGGTCCGTTTAGGGTTTTAAGATTACCGAACGCGCAAATAAAAATTAGACGAATGTTATTATGTTATTATAATACATAATATAATCAGATTAGGTTAGCCAAAATGTCCCGTGTCACCGGTTTAGCCATGATATTCACAGAAGCGTTTTGGAGAATCACAGAATGCAATCGGCATAGCCGACACGAGCAAGCGGATTCTATATTTAATTAGCGTGTGAGTTCATATAAGTGATAATATAGAATAAATAAAATGTTTTAAGTTAGCAAGAACATACTAAAGCATCGGCAGAGTCACTTTTGCAATAGTTGTCTTGAGGATTCGCAGAATGCGACGGCATAGCCGTCATTGCAAACGGGATCCTTTGTTTGTTAGTTGGTGATGTTAGCTTGATTTATTAGTTTGATTAAGATTATTAGAGGGTTTTTAGGGCTGAGGTTTCACATGATCAAGTGATCATGGATAGAAAATAGAAAAAGATTTAGGGGATGAAGAAAGAATAAAATAAAAAGACGGTATTCAACTTCGGAGGGTTACTTACTTGTTTGATCTTCAAACCCTTGGAATCCACTAAGGGATTTTCGAAATCTTCAAGGTTGGGAAGGGATTTCACAACTTAGGAGGGGTTGGGAGTGTTTGAGGGAGAATTAGCAAAGAAAACAAGATCCTAAGCCTCCTATTTATACTAATGGTTGAAGGGGTGTAAATATGGAATGTCTTGGAAAGCAATTTAGGGTTTTAGGGCCCTCAAATCTGTGAAATTTTCCTCAATGGGGCTGGGTTTTTTGTGATTTCTTTCTTGGGCTAGGTCCAAGAGTAGGTGGGTTGGGTCCTAGCTTGATCTGGTTGAGTGCACGCATTCGAAAATTACGATTTTAAGCATTTCTAAGCGAAATTGGCATGTGTTTTCAACATTAAAGTTGATTGTCATAACAAAAAGAGTATGTTTAGCTAAAAACATTTAAGTTAAAGTTACGTTATTCGCGTATAGTAGTTGGCGATCGGTGGGCGAGAAAACGGACTTTTTGATCTTTTTTCGAATTTCAGGATTTGTTTAAGGAAAGTTTTGCAAACAAACTTTGTTTTAATTAAAGAAATGAATATTTTAAACATTTAAAATATAAATTAATGTCATGTTAAACGATTTGTCGTTCGTGGACGGTACGTAGTTAACGACGGTTTAAAAGGCGAACGATCGCACGAAAGTACTAACTAGTACTTTTAAGCATCAATTCACATTGAATGGGTTGTAAGAACATGTTTGAGATGTATGGGGGTGGTTCATGTGTATTTAATGTATCATAAAGATCAATTAAGTCTACGTGCGATCCATGAATCAATCACAGATAAGTATAAGTCTTTGAAATCAAGCATAAACGTAATGTTTCACATGTGAACTAGTATTGTAATAACGTCTGAATAGGATTTCAAGTAAAATGAAATGTCATGCGGATTTTCATTGATAAGTCTAGAATGAGTACAAGTAGTGAAAATCAGAAGTGTCACACATATGGCGTTCAATTATTATTGTTCTCGATCAAGAATCAAAGTGGTCCAATCAAACACACAGTAAGTTTGGGTAAGGCCTTACACTTCACCAGTTTGAATCAACGAGGGCGCCACAATGCTTATCTGTTACATATAATGCAAGAGTACAGAATCCCTTATTGACTACATACAACTCCCACTAAACTTCAGAACTATTCCTAATCAAAGTCTTTATGACTAGCAGTTACGCGACAGCGTTTGACAGTGATTAAAGAATGGTTCTTGGTAAACGGCAGTTCTAGTACATATCTCAGGTCAGAGGATACTAATGAATATACCAATAGTAAAACATCTTATGACAAAGATCCATGAAGATGATTTGATGCGAGTTACATCCAACGTCATTCAAAATGAGGCTTGTGAAGTTCGGAGTCAATTCCTTGACCCGAAGTTCAGAATAGTCTTAATTCAGAGTCGTTCCCACGATTCTGATCGACTACGGATAATTAAGAATACAAGAGTCATGGATTAAACGTATTAAAATCGAACACAGTTATAAGAATTCAGAATTGCATTTAAATCAGTAAACCAAAAGAATTCAAAAGTACAATTGTTTAAATGTTCGCACATTCAAAATACTAAATCAAAACATATCGCTAGCAAAACTAAGACCGATAGCATTTCTGTGTGTTGATCATGCTTTTCCTGAGTCATCGGCTTAGTGAACGGGTCCGCTAGGTTTTGATCTGTGTCTACTTTGCTTATCACGACGTCTCCACGTTCCACAATTTCCCGTATATAGTGGAACTTCCTTTGAATGTGCTTGGCTTTGTGATGAGATCTGGGCTCTTTGGCTTGAGCTATAGCACCTGTGTTATCACAAAGTATCTCGATTGGTTGGCGAATACTCGGAACCACATCGAGGTCAGTAATGAATTTCTTCATCCAAGCAGCTTCCTTAGCAGCATCTGATGCGGCTATATACTCAGATTCGGTGGTTGAATCCCCCACTACACTCTGCTTGGAGCTTTTCCATGAAACAGCTCCTCCATTAAGAGTGAATACGAAACCCGACTGTGAGCGAGAGTCATCTCGGTTAGTTTGAAAGCTAGCATCAGTGTAACACCGTACAGTGAGCTCCTCTTTCACTCCTCCAAATATTAAGAACATGTCTTTGGTCCTTCTTAAGTACCTCAGGATGTTCTTGACTGCAGTCCAATGGGCAATGCCAGGACTTTGCTGAAAACGACTGGTCATGCTTAAAGCATATGAGACGTCAGGTCTAGTGCACAACATAGCATACATGATAGAACCAATCGCTGAGGCATATGAAATTGCTTTCATTTCCTTAAGTTCAATGTCCGTGGAAGGAGATTGCGATTTGTTCAACACAGTCCCTTTAGTCATCGGAACACCTCCTTTCTTGGAGTTTTCCATCCTAAAGCGTGTCATCATTTTGTCTATGTAAGTACTCTGACTTAGCCCTAGAAGCCGCTTAGATCTATCCCTGTAGATCTTGATTCCTAGAATGTAAGCAGCTTCTCCAAGATCCTTCATTGCAAAACAAGATCCTAACCATTGTTTGACTTTGTCAAGCACAGGGATGTTGTTTCCAATGATCAATATATCATCCACATACAAGATGAGAAATGATATAGTGCTCCCACTAGCCTTTCTGTAAACACAAGGCTCATCTTCATTTTTGACAAAACCTAATTCTTTGATTTTCTGATCAAAATGAAGATTCTAGCTTCGAGATGCCTGTTTAAGTCCATAAATGGGTTATTCAGTTTGCAGACCCTACTAGGATACTTTGGATCAATAAAACCGTCAGGCTGAACCATATAGACATCTTTAGAGAGATGTCCATTAAGAAAAGCGGTTTTGACATCCATTTGCCATATCTCGTAATCATGGTACGCGACTATGGCAAGTAGTATCCTGATCGATTTGATCATAGCAACGGGTGAGAACGTTTCATCATAGTCAATACCTTGTGTTTGAGTGAAACCCTTTGCAACTAGCCGTGCTTTATAGGTTTGTATATTACCATGCATGTCGGTTTTTCTTTTGAAAATCCATTTGCTCCCTATTGCCCGAGAACCGGGGGCAATCAAGTCCCAGACCTGATTATCACGCATATATTGCATCTCGGCGTTCATGGCTTCAAGCCATTTCTCGGATTCAGGATCTGAGATAGCCGATTTGTAGTTTGTAGGTTCGTCATTTGACTAAGCTACTAACAGGACTTTAGAAGCTTCAAGATTCCATAGGTATCTATTAGGTTCTTTACGAGACCTGCTACTTCTGCGAACGCTTGTGTTTATGTCTGATTCATCAGCAACAACTTCTTGTTGATCAGACGCTCCGACTTCCTCAGCGGTTGTTTGTGTTTCTCGAATTTCTTCAAGATCCATAATATTATTTCCGGTTCCTCTATTTAGAAGATCTTCCTCGAGAAAGCGTCCTTTCCTTTTGATGGAAACAATGTTTGCATCAGGATGATAGAAATAATATCCGCTTTTGTTGTAGTAACCGACGAAAACAACTTTTTCGCCTCTGGGATCGAGCTTGTCATCAGAATCGCTGGTGACATATGCATCACATCCCCATACTCTAAGGTAAGACAAATTGGGTTTAGACCCGTGCCATATCTCATATGGGGTTTTGTCCACCTTCTTAGTCGGTGCCAGATTTACAAGGCGGGCGGCGGTTATAAGAGCATAACTCTAGAAGGAGTGAGGCAAGTTAGTTCTACACATCATCGATCGAACCATATTAAGTAGCGTTCAATTTCTCCTCTCGCTCACGCCATTGAGTTGGGGTGTGCCAGGAGGAGTGGGCAGAGAAATAATTCCGTGCTCCTTCAGATGATTAAGAAATTCTAAGCTGAGATACTCGCCACCTCGATCTGATCGAAGTGTCTTGATAGATTTATCGAGTTGTTTCTCTACTTCGTTTTGAAACTCTTTGAACTTTTCAAATGTTTCATGCTTATGTTTCATAAGATAGACATAAGCATATCGACTATAATCGTCAATAAATGAAACGAAGTATCTTTCATTATTTCTAGACATGGTTCTGAAAGGGCCACACACATCAGTGTGTATAAGGCCTAGCAGATCCTTGTCTCGTTCACCAACATGGGTGAAGGGGTCCTTTGTGAGTTTGCCAGCTAAACAAGACTCGCAATTATCAAATGAGTCATGTCCGGTAGGTTCAAGAATTCCCTCGGAATGGAGTCTTTTAATGCGTGCCTTGCTTATGTGGCCAAGTCGACAATGCCATAGAAAAGTATCATTAATGCCAGATTTGATACGTTTAGAAAGATTATATATGTTATTGTCAGTTTGAACGTCAATCTCATAAATACCGTTTTGAGGTTTAGCCTCAAAATAAAAGATATCATTTAAGTAGGCAGAAATAACAATACCATTAAAAACGTACTTAAATCCTTGTTCAAACAATAAAGAAACTGAAATAATGTTTCTGGTTAAACCAGGTGCAAACAAACAATTGTTCAAAACAACCACAAGGTCAGAAGGACATGAGAGATGATATGTTCCAGTTGCAAGAACTGGTACTCTTTTCCCATCACCAACGATGAGCTCCATGTCACCTTGTTTCAGCCTCCTCCAACTTTTAGGCTCCTGCAAGACATTAATGATGTGGTATCCACATCCGGTATCAAATACCCATGTGTTGCTAGAAACAGTAAAAATTTCAATAACATAAATGAGAATACCTGAAGAGGTGTCCTCACCACTGGCCCTCTGCAGCTTCAGCTTGGCTAGATATTCAGGACAGTTACGTTTCCAGTGCCCCATTTTGTTGCATTCAAAGCATTGGCGCTCCTCAGGAGGGGGTGCTTTTGAAGCTTTCTTGTTATTGTTGGTGGCAGACTTGGCAGCAACATTAACCTTCTTCTTGCCTTTGCTATTAAAACCTCTTTTCTTGGGGTTAGGCTTTTTAACACCAGTAGATCTGACCATCAGAACTTGATTTTTCTTTCCTCGGATATTCATCTCGGCCGTTTTGAGCATACCATGTAGCTCGGCCACTGTCTTCTCCAAGTCATTCATGTTGAAATTCATTACGAATTGAGAATAGGATCTTGGGAGAGAGTTTAAGATGAAATCAGTAGCCATGTCATCCTTCATGGGATATCCAAGTTTGTTCATCTGGTAGATGTACCCTTTCATCTTAAGTACATGAGCACTAACAGGCGTGCCCTCTTGCATCGTGCAACGAATGAGCTGAGACATGGTTTCATAGCGTTCTTGTCGGGCTTGTTTCAGGAACATGCCCTTAAGTTGCTCAATCATGTTAAAGGCATCCAGGTCCTCCATGCTCTTTTGGAGCTCACGGGACATGCAGGCTAGCATAAGGCAGGCCACCTCAGTGGCATCATCTCTTTGTTTTTCCCAGGCCTTACGAGCGACAGCCGTGTTATCATCGGGTGCCTCAGGGACTGGTGCATCGAGAACATAGAGCTTCTTGGCCATCTTGAGAACTATTCTCAGATTGCACTGCCAAGAGAGAAAGTTGGTGTTATCCAGCTTTTCATTCTCAAGGATAGACTTGAGAGCGAAGGAGTTATTAGTATTATTATTTTCAGTAGACATCTGTCAAGATAAGCAAAGAAAATAAATTAGTATAAAGAAAGTGAAAAATCCTTATTAATTTATGACCCAATTACAGAAATTAGAATAAGGAGTGAGAATCTAGCTAAATCAGTCACTAATGGTAGCTGTGGCATACAACATTAGTAAGTGGGTAACTAGACTGACAATTAGTGTCAATTGCGGAAAGATGCACAACTCTCGTGTATGAGGCCGCTAAGACAAGACATGTATATGCATTGATACGTTTAGCCTCATCTATGCCCACTTTTAATCTCTTGACAGTTGAGGCATGTAACAAGAGAGAAAAGTAATAGTCATCCTAAAACAGGTACTTGCGGAAGGGCCGAATGTGTCAACGAAACCCTTGCGCCTTGGAAGGATAAACTACGCATCCAGTACGGTGCTGTGGCTCCAAACACCGATGTTTCGTTTTATGCTCAAAGTGTTCCTTATAATAGGATGACATAGACCATTGGTTTTAAATATGGGTTCCAATTTTAGTGTTTACCGAATAGGGTCAAACACAATGAATGATTAAATCATACATGTGTTGTAAAAGCCAGTTTTACTATTTAAAGTCATGACAAATTTGATGAACCCTTTCATCTCTCAGGACACTTAATTTTAAATAACCTATTAAAACTAAGTTTGTCGCGACTTGAATAACCAGTTAATAGTTGAAAACTATTAAGTTATAAGTTTTGAAATTAAATTTAGTTTAAATTGCAAAACTTTAGTGGTTATTTATTTAATAAAAAAACAAGCCAGTTGTTATTTTTTATAAAATTCTACAAGTTGTAAAATTAGAACTTGTGGTGACAGATTGTGACATTTTAAAACTCTTTTTAAAACGTTTGGTGTTTGGTTGGTTTATAATAATTTTAAGTTATAAAAAATTAAAAGCAACCATAAAGCAAATAAATATGTAAATCTTATAAAGCCAAGTTTGTTTGATCTTGCTAGAGCCAGTTAGCAAGACCAAACGGGTCACGGGGTCCACAAAATTAAAACAACCACAAGGATGGACTTCCGTGCATCTAGTCGTCTCGGATGACTCCCACTGACTCCATGATTCCTGTTGCGTCTTCAGATTTGTCTTCGGATTTTTATTACATTACATAAAATAAAAAGTCTATTCTATTACAACTTTGAGCCATCAAAAGTGGGCCAAAACCATAAAACCAAAAACTGAATAATAAACACAAACAACTCAATCACATGGGTCGGGCCAGATTTACATATTCAACACAATCACATACGGGCAATAAATTTGGTCAAATAAAAAAAATTAAAAACGACCAAATTAATAAATAAAAAATTTCCCCCCAAAACAGATCAGAAACTTCATGATAGTTGAAGTTTGTGATTAATCTAACCGGTGAAACTAGACCGGTTCCGATTTGCGTGTTATAACCCAGGCTCTGATACCACTGTTGGGATTCATTGGTGATCAATTTGACTTTTGTAAAAACGGGTTTTGACAGAGAAATTAATTAATTCAGTTAATTAATAAATACGCAGCGAAAAATAAAATTATAACCTATTTAACAGCACTGACAAACCGAACAAGATCTGGTTATGAACACGCAAAAAAAAAAAAATTAATCTACTGATGGGATTAATTATACCTTAGTGGTTAATGATTAACCGGTTGAGACACCTAGGTACAACGAACCGATGCTAGATCACGAACTGACAACACGAGAGACGGGAAGCGCCGAGGCTGGCCGAAAACGGGCAGGCAGCGGCTGGTTTGGTGGCCGGAAGTCGCAAGGCAAAAACCCTTTTTTTTTTTTTTTTTTTGTCGACAGCAACCTTTATTAAAAAACAAGAAGTCAACAAAAAAAAAATTCTTCTTGCGGCTGCTATATCTGCTTCTAGGTAGAAACCAATTAGGATTATTATTATTATATATACATATAATAATTATGAACCTAATTAAATTATTTCCGGGCCCAAAGTTCAATACGATATAACAGGCCTGAACCCGTTTTAATGTTTTAATGAAAGATTAAAACAAGATATATAATTATTATTTATAAACTAGTATAAATAATAATTTCCGTCTAACGAATATATATATATATAATATCGTCTCGCTAACAGTTCGTAATTACCAGTTAAGCAGGTTAAGTGAGTTTAATGTTCGTTGCTCTAGGTGTAACTCTTACGGGTCATAGCTCGGTCAGCCGCGTTGTCCATCGGGTCGGTTCATAAAATCCAACAGGGTGTTCATAAACCGTTGATACCGATCAAACCGTTACAATTGAAGCAACTCAATCGATTCAGTCTTGTCTTTAACGGTTTACTTCACGATTTGAGGTTTATAGTTTAGTTTGTTGTTTACAATTTGAAAAACTGTGTTTAACGGTTTACTTCACGATTTGAAAGTTGAAATCGTATATGTAAGCTGAACCGAGCGCCTTGCCTTTTTTTTTTTTATTATTATTTTTATTTTATTATTATCATTATTTTTAACATGTAGTTATGCATATATAATATTCATCAACTTCATTATTGTTTAAAATTTAATACATGGTCATGATTTAAAAAAGAAAACTCAAACCGTTCAAACCTTAAACGCTTTTATTGGTCTGTCTGTTCAATTTAGTCGACTCAACCAAGTTGACCAGTTTAGTTTGCAGTTATTAAAAACCGTATTAAATCGTTCTGTCAAATTTTTGGTTTAAACAGAAGGTAGTGAGGGTGAACAAACCTAATAACAAATGTGCTAAAATATCAAATGGTATTTATTATTGGAGTTGGTGGCCCAGTCGTAAAGAAAAATACTCTAGGAACACCAAGGTTGAGGAGGTTATGGTTCAAGTCCCATTCCATGTGAATTAAGAAATTTGTTTTTTAAAAAAATCAAAAGGTATTTAATATAACGGTATCTTAGACTGTAAAATGATGCGCACAATTCATCAATTTAAAAAGAAATATTGGCGTAAGTGATAGAATTAAAGTTGAATATAAGACGAAAGAAAATGATTAAACTTTGTCAAAATTTGAAAGAAGTTATATAAATTGAAATATCTTTTTCTTAAATGAAAAATAAAGTTATGATTGCTACAAATTAATATTAAATTAATGGAACTTTCTTTTAAACATTCTTTTGCTCAACCACCAATGGATTAATGAGCAAGATATATTATTATATTAAATTAAATTAAATTATATGTATCCCCACTAACGGTAACATAATCGACCGTTGGAGACTGGGGTTACACGAACATGGTTTTGTCCATGTCTATGTCCGATGACCGGGGTCAGTATTTTATGTATGTGCCTTTTCTATTAATATAAGATAAAAGGAGAGCCTTAAAAACATAATAATAATCCTTATTATAATAAATAA
Source organism: Smallanthus sonchifolius (assembly GCA_023525975.1). Lineage (NCBI taxonomy): Eukaryota > Viridiplantae > Streptophyta > Magnoliopsida > Asterales > Asteraceae > Smallanthus > Smallanthus sonchifolius. Next base: position 73,465,869 of record CM042029.1, read on the forward strand.
AGATATTAACGATTCAAAAATCACTAAAAGTATGTTTTTATTAAAAAAACTTAAAATTAAAATTATGTGACGTGATATTTTGTAGAACGACGATTTTTTTTTCTATGGGACTTGAACCTAATACCTTCAAATCTAGGTGTTTTAAAAGACTTTGTCACTGGACCATCAACCTCAATATTACTTTTATATTTCTTAGTTGCCTTAACATACACGATAATTATACCAACTTTTACTTAAATGAACTTTAGCGTTACGAAAAAAACTAACTAGTCGTTTCATCACTAAATAAAGTGGATGAGTTTTTTTAATTTTTAACACTGGTATATAGCTTTTAATGATGGTTATTTATAGCAACGTAAAGAAAGTCAACCAAACAGAACGAGACATTGTTTGTATTTATCGTTAAAAATTTACCGGACAAATGAACGGTTCATGACCAAATAACAAACGAAATTTTCTGTTCATTCATTAAGGAAATGATTTTTTCATGTTCATTTTTTAAACGAATATAAACGAACACAAACGAAGATATATTAATTTAAAAAATTAACATTCTTAATCACAAGCATTAGATATGTTAGCATAATAAGTCTGTTATGGGCTTTAGTCCATTTAGCTTCCTATTTAATATTTGTTTTCTTTTCATTTGTAAGCTAATATTCATTTGTGTAATATAGAGACTACATCTTTTCTCTGTATATGTTTGTTATTCAACATGGTATCAGAGCCTACTCGATTCATGCTTGATTGAAGATTTTTGTTGTCGCTTCCGCTCCGTTGTTGATTCGTTTGTTGTTTGGTTGTTCGTTATTGAAGGGTAGAGGCTTAGCGCTCATTCGGTGAAGCTTGTATCAGATTTCTTTGTCTCGTGAGGTATCAAAGTTACGGATTTCATTTTATTTGAACTGATTTGTGTATTTGGAAGAGCTTATGGACATATTGACAGGTTTGGACCTCGTTTCTGTCCCGTTTTACGAAGTTTGCAGTTGGTTCACGAAGTTTGCGGTTGGTTACGAAGTTTACGGTTGGTTACAAAGTTTGCGGCTACCAAGTTTGCGGTAATTCGAAGTTTGCGGTATCTCCAAGTTTGCAGTTCTTCGAAGTTTGCGGTTATTCGACTGTCGTTCATTTTTTTGATAATACGGCTGGGAAAGATGACTCTCTTCAGTCTATTAGCACTCGTCTGGATGGTAAAAACTACACCTACTAGAGTTACGTAATGAAAAACTTTCTTTGAGGGAAAAATATGTGGGGTTATGTTACAGGTACTAAGGGAAAGCCTACTGATAAGTCTAAGCCTGCTGAATATGTCTTAGCTCTTGATACATGGGAAACGGATAACTCTAAAGTTATAACTTGGATCAACATGATACAGCTAAGCAGGTTTGGGATCATTTGGAAAAGCTGTATACTCAGTCCAACTTTGCCAAACAGTACCGGTTGGAGTTTGATATCCGTGTTCTTCAACAGAATGAGATGAGCATGCAAGACTTTTATGGAGCTATGTCGGATTTATGGGATCAATTGGCACTTATGGAATCTGCATCACTGAAGGTTTTTAAACCTTATATTGATAGAAGGGAGGAACAACGTTTGGTACAATTCTTGATGGCATTACATTCAGATTTTGAAGGACTGCGTGGAACGATTCTTCATCGTTCCCCTTTTCCAACAGTTGATTCAGTTGTTCACAAGTTGATTGCAGAGGAAACTCGGTTAAAATCGCAGGTTGATAAAGCTCATAACGTAACTACTCCAGCTGTGTTTGTCGTTCCCCCTAATCAGTCCCGACAAGGTGCTAAAGTTGCTTTTGATGAATGCGCTCTTTGCAAAGGAAAAAATCATTGGAAGTCTCAATGTCCGTTGTTACTTAGAAGAAGGAATTCTAACTTGCAGAAGCCCCCATAACAGAACAGATCAGGTGGACAATTTCCGGCTCGCACGTCTACTTCTGCTGGTTCATCTGGTCCATCTTCATGGACATTTAAACAACCTCAGTTTACTGCTGTTGCTACACCACCATCTGTAGAAATGAACAAACCACCTTCTGCTCTGGATCCACAAGTATTTGAACAGTGCCGCCAACCCTACCGCTATGTCTGATGTGGGATTGTCTTTATCTGGTACCTCAGGTATTTCGTCATAATTATGGATTTTGGATTCTGATGCCTCACATCATATGTCTCCCTATCTGTCTTCTTTTCTTTCTTTGTCTTCTGTCTCTCATGTTGCTGTCATGTCTTCTAGTGCTACATCCATGTTGTTAGAGGGTGTTGGATCTGTGTCTACCATTCATGTGTCTCTCAATGATGTCTATTATATTCCGAAGATTGCCTTAAATCTTGCTTCAGTCAATCAGTTGTGTAAGTCTGGAATTTGGGTTTTCTTTTGTGACATTGTTTGTGTTGTGCAGGATCAACACACTCAGAGGGTGATTGGGATCGGTCGTAGAGTGGGAGACTTATATGTCTTAGAAGAACTCAAAGTGCCTGCTGCTGGTGTTGCTGCCTCCAGCGTTGATTTATCCTCTTTTCGTTTAAGTCCTTTGTCGTCTGAATTTTATATTTGACATTCTCGTTTGGGACATGTGTCCGCATCTCGTTTAAAATGCTTGGTTTCCACAGGTGTTTTGGGTTAGTTGCAAACCTGTGATATTTCTGATTGTTGTGGTTGTAAACTTGCCAAATTTTCTGCTTTACCTTTTGATAAAAGTATTTCTCATTCTGTTGCACCATTTGATATTGTTCATTTTGATGTGTGGGGACCATCACCAGTATCCACTAAGGGTGGTTCATGTTATTATGTTTCCTTTATCGATTATTACACTCGTTATAACTGGGTGTACCTTATGAAACGTAGATCTGAGTTCTTTGACATTTATAAAACATTTAGGGCTTATGTTCAAACGCAACATTCGACTGTGATAAAGTGCTTCGGTGTGACTTAGGTGAATACACCGTTAATGATTTTACTCAGTTGCTTGCATCAGATGGTACCATACACCAATCGTCTTGTACTTACACCCTTCAACAGAATGGTGTTGCTGAAAGGAAACATCGTCATCTTATGGAAACCGCTTGTCCATTCCTTTTATCTGCCGAAGTACCTAGTGTCTTTTGGGGAGAGGCACTTCTGACCGCCCAACATGTGATTAATAGGATCCGTACTTCTCACAATAATGGGATGTCTCCATTTGAAAGTCTTTTCGGTGAATGCTCAGATTATGGTGAATTACGGGTTTTTGGATGTACTTGCTTTGCTTTCCGTCCTCATGTTAAACGAGACAAATTGACAAATAAGTCAGCCTTATGTGTTTTCTTAGGCTATGCGAGTGGTCTTAAACGATATGTCACGGGACAAAAAGGATACCGTTGTTATGATCTTGTAAGTCAGAAGTTATATGTATCAAGACATGTTACTTTTCTTGAACATATTTCATTCTATTCGATTCCAGCTAAGTCACATGATGTAACAAAGGTAGATCTTTAGAATATTGATCATTTTGCTAGCAACATCGATGTCCCAACCTCGGATGTTCCCGATTCATCTGTTGATCCTAATATGCCTGCTCCAGATACTTCTGTTGCACATGATGTGCCAGTTCATGAACCTTCCACGTCATCTAGCACCAATGTTGATTCTCCTCCACCTCCGAGAAAGTCTACTCGTGCATGTAAGTCTACTCAACTACTAGATTTTGCATACTTTGCATATTCTGCTTCGTTTAGTTCATTTATCGCGGGCATTCATCATCTTTCTGAACCAGAATCATATAGAGAGGCTGTCTCTGACCCTCTATGGCAAAATGCTATGGCTGAAGAGCTCACTGCTCTTTATCAGACTCACACCTGGGATTTGGTTCCTCTACCACTAGGTAAACATAAGGTTGGTTGTCGTTGGGTGTATAAGATTAAGACAAAGTCTGATGGCTCTGTTGAACGGTACAAGGCCAGACTTGTGGCAAAAGGATATTCGCAAATGTATGGTATGGATTATGAGGAGATCTTTGCCCCTGTGGCAAAAATAACAACAGCTCGTACTTTAATTGTTGTTGCGTCCGTTCGACAATGGAAGATCTGTCAAATGGATGTCAAAAATGTCTTTTTGAATGGTGATCTTCATGAGGAGGTGATGTGTTTGTTTTGATATAGTAAAAATATAAGTAAATGTATTTTTAGATTGATTTCACAAGATCAAGTTTTAAATTTATAAAATGATAATTACGTTAACTTAAAACACACACAATAGGCAAGTGTACCTATCGCAGCGTAATATAGTTAGGAAAGAACCAAGTAACGAACCAATGGACATGGTCGAGTTCCAATACTCAACTTTTGTTATCGTTTAGCCGAATTAATTAGTGAGTGGGTTGTGTGTACTTGTGAAGCAGAAAAGTAATTAATGACGGTAAAGTAAATAACATAAAAGTAAAAATGTGCGTGAAGTGTGTAACAGAAATGTAACTAGCAGAATAGTAAATAACAGAAAAGTAAATAAAGCGAAAATGATCAGATTAGGAAATGTATTGCTTCGGGATTCGAATTAGCTTGGTACGTGATAATGTTAAGTTAACTAATTCAGTGATATGACTACTACAAACTTGTGACCCGGGTCACCACTAGAGCCTCGTCCTCACTACATTTGATTTGCAAATTATATTTTTTAAAAAGTGGTAGTGCCTCCCGTTAGGGACAACATTTACTCTCAACCCATCGAATGGTCATCTCCGGGTTTGGTTTAAGACATCGGACCCAAAATGCTTTATATTAAAGTTAAATAGGTGATTATATTTTGCTTACCGGGAGGCGGTGTAACAATGAGACCAAGTATAATGACGTATCGTTCCCAACATGAGTTCACAAATTCTTGGTCGCATAATAATCTCGTATAAAGACGTACGATATTAGAAGTATAGACCAAGCCTTGGCTTATCAATCTCTGCTCGTATAAAGACGTACAAGTTTCAAAGGAAGTTTGATTAAAAAGGGTTTTACGATCTTACTCTTTAAAATCAAGACACTCACAAATATAAAGACGGATTTAGATAATAATAAAAGCCCATCAAAAGATGGTTTTTGAAGACGAATTAATTAAATACATAAACACACCACTTCATTAATAGGTTAAACATTAACATGCACCAAACATCATCTTCACCCTAGCAATACAAAGAAGTTTTAGCCACGAATGGCCATAACGACTAGCGTAATGATGAGTTTCGTAGGCTCCCCTATTGTGAAACAAGGAGGAAGAGCCCATACACTCTACACTCTACTCTAACTACGAGAATGCTCTCTTCTTGAGTATTTTTTAGGTCTGGATTGGTGTGTGGAATGAAGAACTCAAGTCTCCTATTTATAGGCCTCAAAATGTGCAATGCATGGCCGTGCAATGGGTTGCCCACGGTCGTGCAAAGGCCCAGGGAATCAAACAAGGTACAGAGGACACGGTACTAGGTCATGGGGAGCAGGAGGGGCCAATGCACGGCCGTGCAATGGGATGCACGACCGTGCATCCTCTTGCTTTTCCCCAGTTTTGTCTTGTAGCTTCTTGTTGACTATTGTTGACCAATTTTGACTTCTTGGGCGTCAATGCTCCGGGAATTAACCTTCTAGAAGCTTGAATTCTTGGTGTTTTTAAAAGAATTTAGCTTGATTTGTATTTTCAACACCGAATAACCTACAATTACAAATTATAAGTATTTTAAGTATAAATTGCAAGGTTATTATTCAATTAGTACCATAATGTGGGATTGTTATGTATGTTAAATATGTATAAATGATGACATATTAGGAGGTTTACATGACTTCACTCCCGGGAATAGCTCATCTGCCCGGTGAAGTCTGTCGTCTTCGAAAAGTCCTTTATGGACTCAAACAGGCCCCTCGTGGCTGGTTTGAAAAATTCTCTACAGTCATCACTTCCATTGGCTTTCTTCCTAGCAATCATGTTTCGGCATTATTTGTTCGATGTACGAATGCTGGACGCATTCTCTTGTCTTTATATGTGGATGACGTGATTATTATAGGCGATTATTATGATGGCATTGAATCCTTGAAACGTGACTTGGCCCATCGTTTTGTTATGAAAGATTTGGGGTTATTACGGTATTTTTTGGGGATTGAGGTAGCTCATTCTAAAAAGGGATATCTTCTCTCTCAGACGAAGTATATTTCTGATCTGTTTCAACATGCAAGACTTTCTGATAACAGAATTGTAGACACTCCCCTTGAAACCAATGCACGTTACTCTCCCACTGATGGTGTTCCTCTATCTTATTCGAGCCTATATCGTACCGTTGTAGGCAGTTTGGTTTATCTCACAGCTACTCGCCCTGATATCGCTCATGCTGTTCATGTGGTTAGCCAGTTTGTTACTGCTCCTACTTCTGTTCATTGGGGAGCTGTTCTTCGTATTTTGAGATATCTTCGTGGCACTCAGTTTCAGAGTCTTATGTTCCCTTCTACATCTTCTTTGGAATTGCGTGCCTATAGTGATGCTGATTGGGATAGTGATCCTAATGATCGTAAATCCACTACTGGTTTCTGTATTTTCCTTGGTGATTCCTTAATCTCATGGAAAAGCAAGAAATAAGATGTTGTTTCTAGATCCTCCACTGAGGCTGAATACCGTGCTATGGCTGTGACTACATGTGAAATTGTTTGGTTACGAGGGCTTCTGACAGACATAGGGGTTATTGTTTCCTCGCCTACCCCATTACATTGTGATAATCAAAGTGCTATGCAGATTGCTAAGAACTCCGTCTTTCATGAACGGACAAAACATATTGAGATAGATTGTCATTTTACTCGTCATCATCTTCAGCTCGGGATTATCTCACTTCCTTTTGTTCCATCAGCCTTGCAGATTGCAGATGTTTTCACCAAGACTCAATCGGCATCTCGGTTTCGTTTTTTGTGTGACAAACTCTCAATGTTTATTTCTATTGCATTGTGAGTTTGAGGGGGGATGTTAGCATAATAAGTCTGTTATAGGCTTTAGCCCATTTAGCTTCATATTTAATGTTTGCTTTCTTTTCATTTGTAATATAATATTCATTTGTGTAATACAGAGACTTTATCTTTTCTCTGTACATGTTTGTTATTCAACAAGACATAGTCACCCAAAATAGATATAAAATTATATACTTGACATAATTATCCGAAAATAGCTCAACAAAATAATCATAAACATAGTTATCCCAAAATAATGTCACGGTGATCTAAGTTCCCAATGAAAGTGTTTAATAAGATAAAATACAAAACTAAAAATTAAAAATATAAAAATATAAAAAGTTTAAATGTAAGGGTAAAAAACTAAAAAATGAAAAATCTAAAACCTTTAATGAACCAAAATAAACAAACGAACATGAACAAATGAACGTAAACGAACATACTACCGAACGTTCACGGAGAAAAATGAATGAGTGTGACCTTGGTTTATGTTCATTCATTTAATTAATCGAATGAAATTTATTGTTTATGTTCGTTCATTTATGAAACGAATTATTTTGAACGAACTTCCTGTCGAACGATTTATGAACGGCTCGTTGAACATTCAGTTCACTTAAAACCCTAGTCATTCTCATGATTATTATATTCACTTCACTTTCACCACTCATATGATAAGTTAAGAACGTTTTCATTCTCTCCGGTGAGAGTTAGGTGATAGAACCCTTTTAATATGTCTTATATATCACTAAAAACAACATGGCTTAAGTTCATAATAATTAGTGTTTTAGATGTACCATGTATTCATCTTCAACTATATTGTTTAAGATAGTTAGACCTTAAAGAACATCTATCAAAAGAATAATGTATTGAAAATAACACTAAACTTCTACTAATCCTTCACCGATAACTGTTACCAGTGGACATTAATAAGTGTATTAATATACGATAACTCATCATGACAACACGAACTCGTATGTGTAACAAACAATAACTTGCAAACTCCTCATCCACATGAAACTTGAATTCTTAGCGGAGATACCGCACACACACTCATGGTGATTTCGTCACACGCCTTGTTTATGTGTCCAAAATCGTAGCTATGCATTCATTTCGGACCCCTTTTCATAATTTCCTTATTATTATTACGATATTAAATAAATTTAAAACAATCTTCATGCCTTCTTCAATCATATACGAATAACTAGTGAAACATTTAATAATCTTCTATACTATATAATAAATAAAGGTTTTGTAATGTCACGTGTCGCCTCCATATTTAATCTCATTATTTTTTTCCCGCATCTCTCTCTTATTAAATGCATTTTCATCTTTTAATAATAATATGTTTTTAAATAAAATACTAATCTTTATGTTAATAAATCTCCTGACATATTTTGACGAGTGTATATGTTAATAGATTTTATTGTATTTCACGGGTTTATTCAATCTGTGTAAAACATGAGTTTTTAAAAAATAATTTTTTTATTACTTAATATATAATATTATATTTATTAATCTCGTGTAATACACGAGATTTTAACCTAGTTTTAAATAAAATCATGTCTTACTCAATGTTTATCTTCATTATGAATTTTGAATAGAAATAAAAAGGTGGAATTGAATTGAAGTTGCTGGCTTGTAATGATCAGGTTCTTTTATTTGGAGGGGTATCCACCTGCCTTTTGTTTGGTTCCCTCTTTGGGTATTTAGTAGAGAATTTTGATTTCCTACTTGCAATATAAAAATACAAATTATGCAAGTTTGAATTTACAGGTATTTAAAATCAAAATACCATCAATCCAAATTTGATTTTAATAATTTAAAATATTACCTATTAAATGAAAATTAGAAGGAGGTCCCACGCGTTGCGGCGGCTTCCGAGCGAGAATGCTACCTTTTACATACGCGTGTTACGGTGTGTTAAACCATAGAATAAATTAACGTTCTCGAAAACTTATAAAATAAAGTCAAAACATTTAGATAAACTCATCATGCGCGAGAATAACATGTAAGATTTATAATTAAAATGGGAAAAAAAAATAGCATTAAAAAAAGCAAAAAAAAAACAAAAACAAAGGGGGGACTGCAAGGTTCGAACCCAGGTCGCCTGTATGGCTTAATCGTCTTAAACCACTGTGCCAAAAGCAGTTCTTGTGCCATCATTTTAAATATTAGTTTTACCTAAGAAAAGAAAAAAAAATAAAGAAAACCATGCAACAAAGACTTGTACCATATGCAAACTTACTTGTAAATTATCTACAGTACTTTTGCCTCACAATCCAAAGTTGTCTTTTAATATTATTTATAATAATTCGTGCTAACAACTTTATTATTAAAAGTATTAATTTTCACCTTTGTTTATTATTAAAAGTATTAATTTTCACTTTTGTTGTTATCACTACAAGAAATAAAAGCAATAGCGGCTACGGCATTAGCGGCGACATGCCAAATGTCGCCGCTATTGCTCAAAATCCGGGTGGAATCCTTAGCAACTCATATGACCGTTGATAAGCGACCTGATCCAAGGGCTGATCTTCTATAGGGCATTAGCGGCGACATGTCGCCGCTAAAGCCCTGAAACACAATGGCGGGCTATTTCCCTCCGTTAGTCTTCACTTTTTGGCTTATCCTCACATCCCACCTGCGAAAGCTCTCTCCCAAATTTCACCACTAAACGTCTGTTCACCATCTCCACCCCTCCGCCCCTAAAGCACCACCACACACCTCCGCTAAAGGTCGTCGGTGCTCCACCGACACTTTTTCCGTTCAATTTCATCGCTAAAAGTCTCCGGCGTTAAGTCTCCGGCGTTCATCAAGGCTCAAGCGCCCACTCTAGTCTCCGGTCACCCGACTCGCCGACTCCGGCTCCCATCTCCAACCTCCTGACTCAGGTAATTTTTTTTGTTATATATCTTGGATCTAGATTTTATTAGGTTTCCCATTTAGTGAATGTTTCTTGGTCTTGAATTACTAATGGAAAACTCCCAAGTAGTCACAGGTTTAAGGTTAGTTATTATTAGTTCACTCTTAATTTATATCAATTATTGTACAGATTTGCTATCTAGTGTTGTAAAACAAACTAAAATACATAACCAAAAGGAGGGAAGTTACGGTGAGGATTATGAGAAAATGACAAAATGTTAGTGTTTTTTTAAAGTTCTAATGAAGGGAAAGAAATAAGAAAGTTGGGAACATGTTTAAATTTCCTTTTGTTGAGTTGTGATTTTTAGTTTAGGAATGATCTAAATGCAATGTTCTTATTAATTTTTAGTTTGATCATTTTAAGGGAAATCAATTATTTTGACAAGAACATTGCAGATTGGTTTCAGAAAGAAACAAAGTAGGAAAGGGATGTTAGATTCAATCCCAGAGTATAAGACCACAAAATGTCAAAAAGATCATGATATTAAGGTACTTGATTCTATCACACTTTGATGTTAAAATGTTGCTTTTGAATCTTGAAAATCTTATTATCCATCTCTTGTTGGTATGTAGATGGCAAATCGGGTAGCCCAGACTAATTCGGGTTTGGCTGACCCGAATCGAACCTGAGATCTTCATAATATACAGAACCAAGAACCGAGCCCAGACCAATTGGTTCATGCTCAAACCATTCATTTTTTAACTAATCAGCTATTTGTGTGTTTTTTTAGGAACACGGTTGATTTACGTGGTATGCGAGTTAAAGAAGCATCTCACCACCTTAACTTGGCTATTAGTACAACGATTCAGGTTCGGTTCTCTTTATTATTCATGGGATAAGTACCAGTGTTGCTAACTTGTGTTGTTAACTTGAAATGCATTAGTTGATTTGTTGACTTGTTTTAGGCTCAAATAATTCAGTTTATCTCTTCATTTGACATGATGTGATATTCTGTGTTTTACTTTGATTCGTACAGAAGAATTCAGGTAGTGTGCTTAGTCTGACTGCTTCATTGCTTCAGAATGATGCATCATAAACCATTAATGCCGAATTTAAAATAATCTGATTTCTTTTCAACATGTGATTATGCATGATGCTGTGCATTTATATATTTCTTCTGTGTTCTTTTGCAACAGATGTGACTAAAACATGAATTATATTATTTAAGTATGTTTCTTTTGTAAAACAAAAGTGGAGGGGTATATGATCCTCACATACACACAAAAACACACACTTATCAATGATTTAAAATTCATGTAATCTGCTGAAAGAGATGATGGATGGAAGTAGAATTCTTATATTTCACTCTCTTCGTCATCTTCTTCACCTCCTCTCTATATGTATTACATGTGCTAGTTTTGTTTATTTGTTTTTATAATTAACAATGGATTATGTGAAAACTTTCATATCTTTTGTTGTTGATATTTTCTTTTTCTTTACTGTTAATTGGTTGGTGTTGTATATTGTTGATATGTGTGTAGGTATCAAATACCAATTGCTCTTATTGCTTTGGTATCTAGTTTGGCACTTTGGGATTTGTTTGCATACTGCGGAAGCGATGGGGGTTGGATAATCATCATGCTGCTCGATAATATTTGCTTCAATTGGTACAATATGGTTAGTTTTCATATCCGGATTCATAGTCATATATCATGCGAATTAATGATTCTGTTTGAGCAATTGAAATGCCTTAAATATTTGACATGCTCATATATACTATTTCAACATCTTAGCTTCCGATTCAATCATATTTGATTCATCTTAGTCTTGTCAACTAATGATATCTCACTGATCTTGGAATTTCAATCTGCAATATCATATTTATTTGATTGTTTCAACTGAACCGTTTGACTCGAAACTTATATTCATGTATATATATGTGTGTGTGTAAAATGAACCGTTTGACCCGAAACTTGTATGCTTGTATATGTATGTTATTAGTTTGGTAAATGTTAGTAGATTTGTTAAATATTAGTAGTTTGTTAAAAAAAAATTTAACTTGTAATCTAATTTAATTGTAGGAACTAGCTAACATTTTGTTTGACGACCCAAATTTTAGAGATCAACTCAACAAGTTTAATCTTTCGTAAACGGACAAAATAGTAGGGATGAATCACCTTCATCTACATCGTCGAGTTTCTTTGGTAAGAAGCAGACAACTAATACGAAAGAAGGGGACGACAACGATGATGATCTAAGGACTAGTTTTACGTTTTATGTAGTTTTATTTTTATGACTTATTGTCCAAACATTAAAGAATGATGATATTTATGTAGTTTTTATATGTTTATATAGTGTATATGTTTTATATGTTTATGTCTCAAAACTGTAAATTTACAAGTATTTTGTATTTGAAAAAAAAACTGGAAAATAATGAAAATATGGGAAAAAAAAACCAGAAAATCGGAAATAAAGGCATTAGCGGCGACCTTTTAGTGGCGACATGTCGCCGCTAATAACCTTAGGCATTAGCGGCGACATTTTGGGTATTAGCGGCGACAATTTACTTTTTAGCGGCGAAGAATTAGTGGCGACTCAATAGCGGCGACTATCGCCGCTAAAGGTATTAGCGGCGACATTTTGGGGTATTAGCGGCGACAAATGTCGCCGTTATTGAGTCTTTTCCTTGTAGTGTATGAACAACCCCAGTAGCATAATTATCATAGATTTACACTCGGATTTTCGGATAAAGTTTGTTCTGTTATAAGGAAAGGCCAATTACAATATATAGAGTGACAGGTAAACGGACAACAATCTGCGCCGCAACCCCATTTTGAATAGTAAAACCGATCATACTAAAAACAAAGCTTTGAGTCTTAAGGGTCACAAAATTATTATGCACGACTCGCTGAACCATGTTCAACAATTCCACAGCCTCGGGGCGAGGAAACCAAAAGTGTCAAAAACAAAAAGGGTAAACACGCATTGATTCTCTAAACAAACATTCGTTTGTATGTTTCTCCATTATGTTCAAAATCATCAAAAACAAGTGTAAATCTATGATACTTATCCTAGTAGGACAACCCTTAGAAACAAAAGTAAAAGTTAGAATTGTTACCGATCAAATTGTTAGTATGTATAATTATCGGTTAAAGTTTTCCCTTATTAGAATCCAATTTGCTTTAGTTTTATGTATTTGTTTATACATGTATAAAATTTACGAAATTGTGAGGAAAGGGTGAAGAAAAATAATTTAAATTAAATGTAATAAAATAAAATGGTATAAATGGAATATGGAAAATAACCAAGCTAGCGACGCGATTACTTTACAGCCATAGATATTCAGAGCGCTTTTTAGGTGTGCCGTGTGCGCGGGGTGGGTGGTGGGTACATCCATCAACCGACCACCTTGCACTTTTGGGATAACTATAATCCAAAATATTTTTAAACACATTATGTTTTCAAAATTGGATAAGATGTTAAACAATAATGTTATTGGTATAACGATTTTATCATTTGGACATGTTCTCGGTATTATAATATGTAAAGTTTAGAAAATTGTTTATGTTTGTAAAGTTGTTAGGTTTTGAAAAGGTTGTAATAGTATAAAACCTTTCATACCAATTACTACTGTCTATTTTGTTCATGAGAAGCTGACTGGCTAGTTTGTTTTTATTTTTTGTTACCTGAACATTTCTAATTGTTCCAATATTACTATTGTAAATTATTGATATGAGATTTTCCTAAGGTGTCATGAACACCCTCTTGGGATTCATTGTCTTCGACAATGTTTGCTCCACAATGTAAAAAAGACAAGAGGTTTTGATATCATTTGTAACATTCAATCCCTCATACCAACTATTATTGTTTGTTTTGACCATGAGGAGCTGGTTGGCTAGTTTGTTTTTATTTTTTGTTACCTAAACAGTAATGAAAGTCAAATTGCATTAAATAGTAATTAACTTATTTTTGAAATTATATATTACTTTTTACATATTTTGAATTTCGTTTTCTATCATTTGTATATGTAATACATTTTTACAAATGTAAAATATATACATAAAAAATCTAGAATTTTATGTATTGATATTTTTTATCCCGTGTGTAGACACGGGGTTATAAGCTAGTTTATATTATAAATTGAAGACTTGTTTGAAAAGAGGTTAACTACGTCCATATATTTACTAGAATGTCTTACACTAATTTTTATTCTAATAAATCACTGATTATTATGACATGTTTTTTTTGTGCACCTAATTTTGGATTTTCTCGTCTCTTTCTCCTCCTTACAATCAATCTATTTGATTCCTAAAGTTACCCACATAATTTCATCAATTAATTTACATTCAATCTTCGTTTTCCTTCTTTTTCTATGCATCCAAATTAATTTAAAAAGAGTGTAGAAACTTTATAGTTTTGTAAGAAAATTAATTATCGTTCATATAGTTAACAAATTTGTTTGATTCTAAATTATGTTTGTAAACTCACAATAATCACTTTGAAAACAAGAATCAAAACACTTGTGAATAATTAATTTTAGGTACAAAATGTGATCTATTTCTTCAATCAATCTTGAAACGTGAAACCTTAATGTACTAGTAATGGGAAATATATAAGTGTATTATTAGTTGTATTCTTTTAATGATTCATCCCGTATAATATACGAGTTTATAACCTAGTTGTTATTACACGTACACAACTTTAAGATTTTCTTTTTTAAGATATTAAACTTCTAAATCTTTTTTTTATCGTAATATCTCATGCAAACAGTTTTTATTTTTATTTTTCGCGTCTTTTACTCGCATAACAACTATATAAATCGTTGAACATGAAATTTAAAGCACACCATTTTTAATTATCTTCAATCAAATGTTATTAATCTCAAAATTTAATAAATAGTTTTAACAAAACTGTAAATCCAGTTTTCTTTCATTTTTATTCACAACCAACTTCATTGTCCACCATCACCTTGTCAACCAAATGGTTAAATTTTTCCTAAAAAATTTACAGACCTATATAAAAAGTCTTATTATGAGTTTAAAGTTAAGCGTTTTAGTTCTGTCACTCTTAATACATTAGACTAATGACATAAAGTTAGTATATAATATAATTGAAAGTTTACTATTATATTTTATTTAAATCATCATCAAAAGTTATTATGGTATAAATATAAGTCTTTAAGGGACATATCGGTGATTAAATGGTGTGTGTTACAATCAAAATATTGAGGGTTAAAATCCTAGGAAATGCAGTAATGGTGTTGCTGTTAAAAAAAAAATATATAAAATATAAATAAAACAAAGATTATTTTGGGAGTAG
Source organism: Smallanthus sonchifolius (assembly GCA_023525975.1). Classification (NCBI taxonomy): domain Eukaryota; kingdom Viridiplantae; phylum Streptophyta; class Magnoliopsida; order Asterales; family Asteraceae; genus Smallanthus; species Smallanthus sonchifolius. The sequence goes on from CM042029.1 coordinate 73,481,004, forward strand.
ATGTCAAATAAGTTTGAGTCTTTCTGTTGATGACTACGAGGAAAATTTAAGGTACGAGAATTCAACGTAGACCGCCGTCCATTATCCAAATTGGATATTGTAGTTTTTGCATGGGTAAATTACTTACGAGTTAAGTCTACTTAAACCATATTAATTGGCTCTATCGGATCCACGAATGTGTGACTGAATTCAATAATATGTAAATTAATAAAAAATCTTTTATTTATAGTTTTGTTTAAAAGGGCACAAGTCTGTCAAAACGTCAACGTTTCATCGATTTTGGTTTCGGGTTGTTTACTTTAATTGTTTGGTTTGAATCTTTTAAGGTTTTTGCATCATTCGTGGACTTTTGGTAGGCTTTTAGTTAAAAACACGTCTAAAGAGTTTGTTTATTAATAAATCAATCATATATTGATGGTTACTTCGTTTTTAGTTTTTGTTAAAAAGATAAAATCCCATGAACAGTCAAATGGTTAGATTATTTTGGAAATTAGTTAAAAGGCTATTTAGGTGATTTTGTATTAAAAGAATAAATAATAATCTAGCCAATTATCTTAATTAGTTATAGAATAGAATATGTTTTGTTTCATTAAAACTTACATTTAACATACATATACAAATAACTATATCTATCCTTATGTAAGCTAGAACAAAACTTTTAAAAACAAGTTTATTTAAAAGAAGAATAAAAATATTACTCTATTCTGGCAGCACAAAAACCTATTATTTCCCATCAAAATGTATACACAATCTCTTCATAATCAGGCTAAATTGCTACTTAAAAATAGATTTATATGAGTAGAGTAACATAATAATATTTCTACTTTTTTTCAGTAAGAAACCAAGACCTTTAACATGTATACTTGTATTTTCTTTTGTATGTTGTATAATTCAAATGGGCTAAAATGGCCCACTTTGAGTTTGGGGGCCGACTATGGTCTTGAAAGCTTTTAGGTATCAGGCCAGGTTACAGATCCAAGTTGTATAGGGCCTGACATAGATGGTATTGGGCCAGGTTGCATAACCCAACCCATTTGTTAGGCTTAATAATTAGGGATTTAGGGGTCACTTAGGACAGGTTTCTACTCTTGTCTCAATGACTTATCTCTAGAAGCGTTATTTTACTTAAAATTTTGTATTCTTAATTTTTTTGTTGATAAAATTTGTCGGGGTTTCGTTAAGCAGATTGTACATTACGCATGAAACTTGTACATAGCAGATAAATCTTGATACTGAACTTATAGCTTCTAATGCAAATTACGGTTACCGGGATGTTGTGTAAAATTCAGGATTCCCAATAGCTTGATGGAACCTGTTCACGCCATTTTGATGATTACCGATTAGCCCAGATTGTTGTTAACTATGAACTGCTAGTTGTTGTTGTTGAACCGAAGACGAGGGCACCATACTTGACTATTCAAAGGTCCAAATAACAAATTAGAACGTTGTAACTAGTGAAAGTGTATCTATAAATCTTGTAAGTCTTAGACATATTAGGATAGCATAATGAATTAACGGACACACATATGGATCTCAAATCAAACCCAAATAACACCAATAAATTAAAACGAACAATTGAAGATGAGAATTGATGTAAACACCAAACGATTTCACAAGATAGCATCAAACGATTACAAAGAAAGAATATCCCCAATTGGATAACAAAGAAGAACAATAAGAACAAATTAACAAAACTAACTAACCAAAGAATGGTTATACTAATCAGGTTTAGATAGTTACACTTGTAACCCCTGAACTAAACTAACGACTTATCCCCAAACTATCATAGAATGACAGAAACAGTCCCTGAACATACAATAATACCAGCGTTGACCCCGAAACATGTAACATCTAGTACTAAATTAATATCTATACAATTATTAGTTAGATCCTTATATATTAATTTTGTGTGACGAAACATGTTAATGAACATACCAAATTCAAAATACAAAATTCTTATAAAGACAAGCTTAGGGGGGTGCGAGTGGTAGACGGGTACCAAGCGGGTAGTAGGGAACACCGCCGCATCCTAGGCGGGTTCAGCGGGTAAGTTTCAACGGGTTCTTTCAGCGGGTATAAGTACCCGTTCAAAATGAGAATTGAAGTTGTTGATAGTTACCGTTGAACGGCAATATAGCCGTTTAAAATTAAAAAAAGTTTAATTAATTACTTTATCCCCTATAAGTACATAAATCCAATATTTTCAATCCACAAAAAATACATACCATCTCCTCTATTATTTATATAAAAATACTATGGATTCCAAAAAAGTTTCTGAACCGAGAGGCGGTTCTAGCCGCAAAAAATGTCCAAACCGAGAGGCGGTTCTAGCCAACAACCAACGAGCCAAGAACCGTATACTCCATACCCCGTTTTCCCCCAATAACCGTATCGTCAACAACCGTATCCTCAATACACCTATCCCTTACAAGATCAAGCAAGTTTTGATCCTTTTGCACCTCGATACCACAACTTACCATTTCGTAAACCCACCCGTTAAGAAAACGTTCACTTCCCATCTTTGATGATAGTGGCGATTACAATGTTCACGAGGATCCTAGCTTAGAACATAATCGAAGAAATTATATATATCCAAATATCGAAGATGAGGAAGAAGATGAAAGTGAAAAAGAAGATGAAGTTGAAAAAGAAGATGAGTAGATGGAGGTTGAAGTTGACGAAGAAGAAGATGAGGCGGTTGAAGTTGATGAAGAAACCGTCAAAAAAGGTAAATTCATAAACCATGCGCCCCGTCAACTTTGGACTCCCACACAAACTGAAGCTTTGTGTAAGGCTTGGTGCCATATTTCCAAAGACCCGACGATCGAAATCAACAAAAGCGAGATAATTTTTGGGAGCGGATACTCGAGCATTACAATAATCTAGTTGGATAAAGCACCCGAAGTAGACACCAACTTAATTCAAAGTGGACTTCTTTGAATACAATCATGTGTCACTTCAACGGATGTTGGATTCAAGCGGTATGTATTTTTTTTTTGTACGTTTACTTATTGTTAATATTTTTTTTAAATTAATGTATTGTTTTTGTAATACTTTGTAGGATCGTCTACGTGCTAGTGGGGCCAACGATTTGGATGTAATGAAGAAAGCGTTAAGTGACTACAAAAAAAATATATAAAAAAACTTTTAGCGAAGTCAAATGTTGGGAGATTGTACGGGTTCATGACAAATGGATCTGTCTACCTTTGATGGGTGAGGAGTTTGATACTCAATCCGATCATAAAAGAAAGTCGGGGGACATGGGTTCGAACGACGAACGTTTCACTAGTTGGGCACCCGACCTAAACGAAGACATGACACCATCAAAACCAACACGGAAACCAAAGAAGTCGTCCGAGTCGTCAACCAAAGGAAGTGTGGCCGAACAACTTACACGCTTTGTGAATATACGGGAGGATATGATGAATAAATTCGTTGATCCGAGAAAGGGAAAAGAAGACGACATACGGTCTTTGGTGAATGAGCAACGAGAGGCTGTAAAGTCTGAACGTATGGACCGGGAATTTAAAATATTTTCAGAACCGCACGACCATCTAACCGGATCGTTGTTGGAAATAATCTTGAAACGGAAAAGAGAAATAGCCGCAAAGTATGATTGTCCATGTGATTTTTAATTTTTTAGGTGTTCTTTTTAAGTTGTTTTTATTGTCTTTTTTTTATTTATTGTCTTTTAATTTGTTACGTATTTTTAATTAATTAATTAATTAAAGTTTTAGTTTATTAATTTGATTTGTTTTAATTTTTTTTTTAAATAAGAGGGTTGGAGGGTACCACTCCTACCTAAGAGGGTAGTTTTTTAAAATGAGGTGTCATCTTGTGATTGGTAGATTTGGGAGGGTACTTTGAAGAGGGAGGGTACCACTCCCACTCCCCTTAGGGTGTTGGAGGCTATTTACCCCAATACTCATTTACTCACAAAAACTGTCCAATAGAATTCTGCCACCTCAAAACTACTTATTTACTCAGATTTCATTGGAAACACACCCTACTCATTTACTCACTAATTTTTTTTTTGTAAAAAACAATAAACATTTAATTTAAAAAAAAGACAATTTCATTAAATAAAAATTAACATAATACAATTAAAAATAAAAAAACCTACAAAATAAATAAAAGCTAGATAATAAAATTTTAAAATCTAAAATGTGCATTGTCATCCATACTTTGCGGTAATTTCACGTTTACGTTGCAATACAATCGACAAGTACGAGTCTACGAGATGATCATGTGATTAGGTGAATGTTTTGATGTCACGATCATTTTGTTTTTCAAGCATCAACTCAATCGCCGTTTGTTCTCCTTTTAATTTTTCTTCCCCGAAAACTTTCTTTTTTTTTCTAACTCCAACGCTTTCATAGTCTTGTATTCTTTGACTATGTCTACCAAATTTCCCTTACTAGATGAACTTTCAGCCAATTTCTTCCCCGGACGTTTTGGCCTTGTCGGTGTCGTGTCGTCTTGCGGTTCGGCGTTCACGTTTATGTCGGGAAAGAGGTTTGTAAAACTCTCTAGGTCACTTGGGGTTCTCGTCTCGGAAGTTTTTGTTATTTTTGAGGATTGACTTCCTTCTAAATCCTCACCCATCAATGCTATGGGTTCCCATTTAGCATTGTTGCATACAACCTCCCAACATTTCAAGTTGGTGAATGGCCTTTTGTACACTTTCTTGTAATGGCTTAAAGCCGTTTCAACAAGGTCCAAATCACTTGTACCACTCGGCCTTCTTTGTTTCAATATATATAATTTGAAACGTTAGATAAGAAAATTAAAAAATACCTATATAATTTGAAAAATAAATCTTACCATTTGTTGGTAACACCCGTTGAAGGCGGTCATTTTTTTTATTAAGATCCTTCCACTTCCAAGACACTTGGTCAACGGTTCGATCGTTTTCACCAAATAAAGCGGTAAAATGTGCAAGGACTTTCTTCCAAAACGAGTCACCTTTTTGTTTATTTCATTTTCTTTTATTTTGTGTCTTGTGAATATAAGCTTGGACCACGGCAATTTCTTCTTCTTCCGTCCATCTCTTTGGTGGTAACCGGTTTTTGTGTTGTCTTTTCGGCTTGGTGCGGTCATCTTCAACTTCGACTTCTTCTACTTCAACTTCTTCATCTTCTCCTTCATCAATATCCTCCTCTTCCGTTTCTTCATCAACATCATCATCTTCTCCGTCGTCTTAGGATTCCGAACGGATGATTTTGTTTGGATCACGATACGGTTGGTTTTGGTATTGGTAGGAAAATTGAGATAAAAAATTATGATCCATATCAAGCGAAAATTGAGATAAAAAATTAGGATCCATATTTGGATCGGTTGAACTTTGAGGGTAGTAGTTTGAATATTGAGGTTGCGGGAAATAACTTGGAATTGGTTGAAGAGGTGGTTGTGGTCGTTGAGGAGGTGGTTGGGTTCGTTGGGGAGCGGCTTGGGTTCGTTCAGGTCGCGATTGAGATTGAACTTTTGGCCTAAATTTTCTAGGCTTTGTTGATTTTTTGAATTATCCTTCCATTTTTTTTGTAGAGTGTAAAATTATATAGATGAGATGAAAGATATATAGATGAGATAGGTAAAAATATATGTGTGGAATGTGGGTGTATATAGGTAAAAAATTAGTTTTTTTTAAAGGACCCCACCCACCCCCACCAACGGCTAGAAACCAACGGCTCTCTCCAACGTAAACCGAGTAAATAAACTCGTTCAACCTACTCGATTTCTTTTACCTGGCCCAACTCGAATCACTACGGGCGGTGTTCCCCTTTACTCGATTGACATTTCCCCTACTCGATCACATGCGGGTATCCCGCCCCCAACACCCTTAGCTTTGCTAAATGAAGGATGCTATTTGCATATAACCTAGTACCATAAATTGTCAGAAAAGTTGCAGCAACATCAGTTGTTTTATAGTATAAATCAATCTGTTTGGTAAATGAACATAAAAGAAAGCTTTCATATTCATTTGCCTCCACATACATGTTTTCGTACCATACATCCTCCACAGGTTCTAGATTATGATTGAGCCACAACCAGAATGGAAGGCTCAGATTAATGGTTCCACTGGTAGTCTACAGGAGTGGCGGATCCAAGATTTCCCATCAGTGGAGCCAAAAATGGGTTATGTTGGAACATCATAAAAATTGTTAGCAAAATGTACATTTTGTAAACCATATTTTTTCTGAAATGGATGTCAATTTTGTGAACCATATTTGTATATATTTTGCCATTTTTACAACAACCATGTTTAATCGATGATTAAAAAACATGTGCAGAATGATGATCTAAAAAAGTTGAAAGATTTCACGCAAGTATACCGGATGATCTTATAGGTATAAACGTGCAATTCTCCTCTCATCTCCACCTCATATATTCCGTCCTCCACCTCATCATTTTTGCTTCAAAACATGATCATCTCTATTGAGATGCTTTAGAGTGAATATTAATTTGTTATTCAATGAGGATTGTTTAAGTTACATGAGTTTTTCATATTATAAAAAATATTTGTAATTCAATTTGTTTCATCAATAAAGGAATTTAATGTTGAAAAAGTGTATTCACATCTACACACATTTACTATTACTCTATTAGCACTTTCTGTTATGAACCGGACCGAGCCCAAAGAAAGGAATTGATATAATGTACCGGAATAGAGTATAGGGCATGACAGAATTGATGAATGTGTGAGTTCTTCTTTCCCAACTTCCTTCTGTAATCTCTAACTATCAATTATCTTGTATTACATTCGGTTCTCATTTTTGATAATTCAGAAAAATCAATAAAAACCTATCAGATTTTATACCTATTTGTATTTCGTGTTTAGTTGTGAAATAACCATTCACAACACTTTGAGACTAAAATTTCACATACGTCCCTTTAATCTTTTTCTAACTTCAAAAACCACCTGAAATTATTCTAAGACGAATTCATTCGAGTAAAAACTAAAATTGGAACACCTTGAAAGGTTCATCATCAATCATGTATAGCAAAAATATGTGGCAATTTGGAACCGTAGAACTAATCACATTAAGATTTTCATGAACCTCTAGATCTCTACCACAATTAATCTCACTCTCTCTATTTATCTCTCTAAACTACGAGAAAGCTAGATGATTAACCAGATCCAAAACTAAGACTCCCGATTTGGAGCGAGTGTTGTTAAAAGAGAACAAGGAAACAACGAAGCAAGTATTAAAAGAAACATTTATTCGAAGACTTTATGACCAAGTACAAAAGTAAAAGAAACAAACATACATTTTGAACACAAATTAATCAATACAATCATATAATAACAACCGTTCAAAAGACATGCCATTAGACTTATTTCTTGCATGTGATTCCATTCCCTCCACCTTTGCAGTCTAGCATACTATATTCCATCGTTAGCAAGTCACGTTCATCCTTGATATTATCAGGAGAGAACATGCATAAGGCACAATCTGTCGTGAGGAGCGAACTAGTCTTATACTTGTCATCACCGCCAACCACCGGCATTGCCACTCCTGGTTTTGCTGGATTTTCAAAATCAGGACGATAAGTTCTACCAAGAATCCCTTCTACGTTAGATGACAACCCAAAGAATCGGAATTGTACTTCCAAATGCGCAAAGCTATCATTTGTAGGAATTTGATAACTATGTGTCTTACTATCTTGTTCAGATACTGGAATCACATTAGCAGATATTTCTGCAAGATCAGGTATAGTGACCGTTAGACTGTTGGTTGTTGAAGTCCTTTCAACTTGTATATCTCCTTCGGTTGAATTCCATTCAGATGAATGGCCCTTCGGAATGACCAATTCCATTCCATCATGTGATAACTTTAGGTGATCAATGTTATCATCCCATTTTTCAGTTCTTGTTGCTTCAAGGGTGAAGTTATGATGGCCAAACTTGAGACCCAATGCTTGGATCCATGTATAGTCGCGGGTTCTACCTTGAGGTCTATGCCCAATGAAACGTGCATTGATTTGGAGATCGGAATCAGAAATCAAGGTGAAATGCTCGTTGCTCCTTCCGTGGAAATAGAATACAATTCCATCTCCACCTATGAATCGTGGATCGTAGCATGCAGCTCCTGGCCCATTGCAGTTTGGTTTACGTGCTATAATCAAATGCAAATAGATATTTATCATTTGAACATCTATACATAGCAAAATATATATAAGTTATGTTATTACTTACATTTGCACACAGCCTCGCATTTGGGTGAGTAACAATCAAGAAAGCAAGCTTTGTCTTTTGGGTTCTTTGGCTTAACTTTCGGGCATTCTACAGGGCATTTTATGCGCTTCATGAAACACTTGCTTTTACGGCTCTTGCAAGTTAAAAGCTCTTGTACGGGTTTGACCGGTTTGGGAGGCTTAACACGTCTAACCTTACTACCAGATGCGGCATGTAGGAATAAAATCATGAGTAGGGTTTTAACACTAAATGTCTTCATTTCTTATTTTCTAAATTTTTTATTTTGTAAATTACAAAAGAAAATATATAAGGGTATAAGAAATATATGACATCTAAGCTCTATATATACTCGGTGTCTATTTGAGTTTGTAACTAATTCTGAAATATTAAAATGGTGCAAGATGTGTTTGGCCAAATTTGATTTTGATGTCAATAATATAAAAGAAACGCGTCTTTATGTTGTGGTGTGTTTCAACCAACATTTGAAAATGCAGCTTTGACCCAACCTTAAAATTTGCAAAGTCAAAACCTTTTCTATGGTAATTTGTTGTATTTACTTGATTTTCAATTTAATAAAATTAAAAAGAAAAGAAAAGAAATAGCTTTATATTTTAAGAATGATAAATTAATTCACTTGATTTAGCTTTTTTTTTTCAACGATTTTATATAAGATTTAAGTAATTATTAGTAAAGGTTTTTGTAACGATTAATAAACCCCTTAGTGTCAGAAGAATCACAATAAACATTCAAAAAAGACAACATGTCTGGTAAAACGGGCCGTTTTAAAAATAGATCGTTACGGGTTAACTCTAGTATTCAACACAGTTTAGATTTTATGTTCTTAACTTTGAGTTAAGCTTTTTTCTTATAATACCTATTTTGACCCGCAAGTTCTTTTGAATGCACCTAGTGTGACTCGTGTTTCGCATATGCACAATTAGACCCCTTGAAAATAATATATAGCTCAAAGGGATCGTAATATTATATTTGAAGCACAAATGAACTCATTTATTAATCACCGATTAAGCATGGTTGTTGTAATATGGTCTCAACTTTTAACAGACAATGATCTTAAAAAGTTGAAAGATTCAAGGTCGAAAAAGTGGATCGTGGGTAGATCCATAAAAAAACCCACAAACAAAAAAAATATGAAATTGCAAAAGATGCGCAATTGAAGGCCAAGGGATTGGTAAGTAATGATTAAAGATGGTAGTTATTTTCTTGGGCTAGAAGATCCAATAACTAGATGTTTTGGACCCTAGCATGGTGGGCGAACACGAACTGTTTCTGATGTAATATGTAACATCTATATTATATATACTAGTTTTTTGAATTAATAATATTCGTTTGTTTTACGTCAATTTGTAAATATTTTGTTTGAAGGTTCAACTATGGTGCATGGGGGTTTGTTCAAAAGAGGTAGGAAAAAGATTCGAAATGAATCTGGTATGGACGGGAGCACGAGTATCCGTAGCTCTAGTATTGCGTCCGGTGGACATTGTATCGACTGTCCACCGATCACGGTAACATATTTGTAGGTTATTTATAAAAATGTTATATATATAATATTTGTTTAATAAAAATGTTATATGGTTTTGCAGGAAATTTTCAAGTGTGATTTATTATTCCCGTACGATATTAATAGTGAAGTAATTGTAGCGAGCGGGCAGGTGTATCCTTCTACAATTAGGATGTTACACGGGCATCAAATGGACGAGGGCTATGTGCAAGTCCAAGTAGATCTTTGATGATGAAAACGCGAGCATGCTTCTCCTTACATTGTCACACTACAAGAACTTGACTTTGCTTAAACAAGTATTACGTAAGTTCATTCAGTGGCCAAGATCCACAATAAAGATATATTTGTTAAATATATAACTATATATATATATATATTTTTTCTTGTAATAAGATTTTCACTAATATTTTTTTGTTAAATTGTAGCTTGAGAACAAAGAGGCATCTTACCATAACCAGTCCTCGAGTCACAACAACCCAAGGCATACATCGTCACAAACGACAACCCCTAACTCTGTATATCGCCCACATGTATTGTTTTATATCCGTTTATTAATGTTTTTATATTATAATAAACTGTTTTGATGTTTTAGATGGACGATTCCGATGAAGAAGGTGATATTCGAATCACTTCAAACTTTTCAAAGAATTTTCCAAATATGGTAAACAAAAACCTGAAGTCCATACACACAAACACACACAAATATATATATTATATTTGGATACCGTTTGTTAACTAATGTAGTTTGGAGATACCCCTTTATAACCCAATGAGGAATTAATTTGTGCCTTGGACAAGATCCAGAATGAGCGGCCTCCAAAAATTCAAGACATGGCTGCACAACTAAAAAGTTTTTTTGGTGATGAAATTAGCATCAAGATTTCATCTCCATTCGGTATGTATCCCGAGAGCCAAAAGTTGATCCAAACTGACTATCTGGATTATGAGGGCGTTTTAAACTGCTTCTACAATGGCGAGCTTGATATTTGCTTTATACAATGGTGTGAGATGTAAGTTTTTGTAATTAATTTATATGGTACAATATTATTTATTAAATAAAATTGATTTTAACTAATTTATCATATATATTTTTCTTGATGTAAGGTATAAAAATGATATGATCATGAAAAAATAATTTTCTTATGGATTATCCTGAGTATAGGAATCATTCAGTATAGTTGCTTTTTTATGTTGTTACAATATGGTCTTAGTTTGTTTTCATCTACTTTGCCATATCACCTGCAGTTGCATAGATGTAGAATGATATATAGTTTAATCAACAAAATGCATTGCTAGAATATATGATTTTCATGAGCTAATATAACTAATTTATCATATATATTTTTCTTGATGTAAGGTATTTATACGAGTCTTCCAACAATAGTGATTCTGCATCTCAATGCGCCTTCTTTAGTACACGCACTATCACTAGTTCTGAGTGCTCGGAAAATTTTAATAACGTTAAAGATCACTTACTCTCGGTTTACCAACTCCACAATGACAAACGGTATTTTCTGGCATCATTTTTTATCAGGTAATATAAATTATTGCTTTTTAGTTTATTTCAATTATTTTCCTTTAATTTATGACTATATTTAACTTAAGTATTTTGTATATTTATTTTTTATAGTCGTCATTGGGTGTTGTTTATCGTTTCCCCTTCACAACGAAAAGGATGCATATTAGACTCAATAATGGCAAATAAGACATACAACAATTACCCTCTTTCGCGAGCAATTGAAATTTAATTTGGGGGTCCATTTGAATGGGAAATGGTGAAGTAAGTAATCTAAATTTTTCTTGTTTGATTCTCTTGTATTTTTAAATAATTAAGTGATTTTTATGTTAATTTATTCTTTTCTTGATTCTATATAGTGTAATCAACAGAAGGGTAATCGAGAATGCGGATATATGGTTGTAAAGCATATGTTTGAGTTTGTCATGCGTCTTCAATATACTTTTCCGGATAATGTAAGTATTTTTCTCCTAATTTATATACTTCTTATGTGAGTTGTTCGGGTTAATCAGGTCCGGGTTAATCGGGTCCGGGTTAATCGGATTCGGGTTGTGACAATACGAATACGTTTTATTATTTTTAATAAATAAGACATTTGATCCGAACCTATTTAGACCCGCTTTCGAAAAATCTGACACCACTTTGTCTATTACACTATCTCATCTTTTTTATTTTATTTCTTTATAGACTTGGAACGACAAGGCTTATATTACCCAACCGGAAATCGACGTGTTACTCGAATTTGTCATGCCAAGATTTTTTAGTATGGTATTTGGTAATGCATAGATTTTTATGTAGTAATTTAATTGAATTCAGAAAATTTATATATCGTAGATGTTATTTTAGTGTATTTTGATGGATTTGTATGAAAATTGTTGGAGCATTTGTATGGATATTTGGCTTGAAAGCTTGTATGAATAATTTGCTTGAAAGCAGGTATTTTGTATGAAAAATAGCTGGAAAAAAATGGCTCAAAAAATCTAAAAGAGCTGGGTATTTTTTTAGGGCGGTGCATTATTTATTGCATATTATTTTTGGGGCGGTTCAGTGGATTTTTTGGGGCCGTTCAACTGCTTTTTTGGGGCGGTTCAACTGATTTTCAGGAGCGGTTTGGTGATTAATGCGAAGTATTTTCAGGATCTTTAAGAGCGGGTAATCTATTTTTTGGTGCGGTTTTAAAACCGCCCTTAAAAATGGTCCTATCTTAAAAAGTAGATGAGCATGCTGCATGTTTTTGTATCTTTGTCGATCAATTACTGAGGTCTGAAAATTTGAAAACAAGAGATCTGGTTAGTGAAATCAAATGATGAAACACTTGTTTTATGAGATCAAAATCATGAACCTTTCCCAAAGATGGAAAGAATTAGAGTTGTCAAGAAGAAAATATGATAAAAATAATTTTGAAAAAAATACACATTTTGAAGATATAAATAAAGCATCACAGAAAGAGTCTTCTTCACAAAATAATTGTGTTCTGTTTTGGAATTATCAATTGTTTCAGACCATTTTCATCATATTCACACACACAAAAAAAGAAGATAACCAGATATTAAATTGTTTGTTTGAAAGAAAGCAAAATAAATGAGATTTAAAATCATTAAAAGGAGAGAAAGAGAGCTTAAACTTCATGATTGAGGCTCTATGTAGATAGAGGGGATATGGGAGATCGCGGGCCAGTAACAACCTCTTTTACTGCATCTTTCTTTCAAATTTGGGCAGTTATCTGTGATTGTTAAACTCAAGGCAACAACACTTCTGGTAGATCCATCATGTTAGGGCAAAGAGAGATGCTGGAGGTGTTGGAGTCCCATTGAACATGATTCTAAGTTCTCAAATTCTTTTATTCCAAGAGATGAAGGAAGAAGATAACAACTGGCCACTCCATCTTCACCATGTAAGTGTAGTACAACAAGTGAGGTTGGAAAATTCTCCGAGATAGGCTTCTTTAAATTCTGAAGAACCTTACTTGCAGCACAAGTATCTTATTTCACAACAATTCTTGATCAAGACCTCTCCGTTGAGCCCTGAAATATCTTTTATCTCCAACCTGGTGAGTGATGAAGCTACAGCCTTCTCAACACACCACTATCACATTTTTCTATTTCTAGAAAATTCAACAAAGGTAGGGCTTCAAGCGAGACTTCTACCAAATGAGGACAATTTATTATATGAAGCTGTCGAAGGCATGTAAACACAACCCCATTATTGGTTGACCATTTCTCCCACCATGGCATATCTCTAAAACTTAGAATTACAAGTGAAGGAAATTCAAGACTTTTCACCCCCTCCAAGTCTTCAACAAACAACTCATTAAGTGATGGTAGCTGCCCAAGTGGCGGAAGAGATGTACATCTTTTACAGCTACTTATTCACACAAGCTTCAGTTGAAGAAACGAGCGATCCCCTACCCAAATTGGAAACTCTGGACCCAATTCTGAGTTGTTTTAAATAGTCATTACAAGGCTTTAACTCATTTAGGACCTCCTTTTCAAGCGTTTCATTTCGAGAACCATCCAATACATCGAACCTCTAACTCACTAACCCTCTTTTGTGAGAAGTTCGCGTCCCGTGTGTGTGTTGCATTTTGCACTTTGTCCAAACCCACAATGGAAAAATTCTCATACGGACTCGTTAACTCTTTAAGTTTGGCTATTTCAAATATGTTTTCACCTCTGATAATGATTTTGGGGAGAGTTTGTAGGCTTTTCAACTTTCCAATATCTAAGGGCATCCTATCCAAAAGCCAAGTGCCTCTAATGTCAAAATGCTGCAGGTTCTTAAGCTTTAAGAAGCTTTTGGGCAACTTAGCTAAATTAGGACAATGAGATAAGATTAATATTTGTAAGTTGTAGAGATTGCAAACATTTTCAGGTAAACATGTGATTTTAGTTTGAGATAGATTAAGATACCTCAAGTGCTTCAAAGCACCAATAGACTCTGGCACCTCACTTATTTCAAATTTAATCAAACATAGAACCTTTAACATAGGAAACTTAGGAAGTAAGTCAGCCAAAACCTTGTTCAATAAGTAGAAATGTCTCCAACCTTTTACCTCCCCGACAGATGTTACCAAGAATGTTCTCACACTTTCAGTTCTTTTATATGTCTTGAACTTTTTGTAAGTTACATATTCCTCATGTTAAACCATGCATTTAATAGTATAGTTAATGTTAGAGGGTTTATTATGTAATTATTTGCTCTTTATAATGAGCCTCTTTGTAAGTTTCTTTAATCAATCAAAATCAATTACAACCTATCGGTTCAACTTGGTATCAAGAGTCAGGGGCACCCAACCATCTCTCCGATCAGCTGCCATCTCCGGCCAAACTTTTTTTTTTCCGGCTATTTTTTCTCTGATCAGTGCCATGGCTGCTATCGCTGCCTTCTCCCCTGATGAGAAAACCGCTCATAACACTCACAAATTCACTTTCACCCTTTCCCCTACCAACTACGGGTATTGGAAAGTTATGATTGAACCATTTCTCATTACTAATCACCTATTTGATTATGTGGATGGCACTATCCCCTGTCCAGAACCAACTGTTACTGTTGCTGCTTCCAAAGAAGGTGAGTCCTCTTCCATTACTGATAGCCCAAGCTACTCTCGGTGGATATCCAATGATGCTCATGTCCGGATGATCATCCTCTCCACCATATCCGAGGCTTCTTTCCAACATGTTCAAGGTACGTCCTCTCGTGATCTTTGGCTTTCTTTAGAACGTGCATATGCACCCAACACTGCTTCCCGTGAATATACTTTAAAAACTTAGTTGCTCAGAATTCTGATGAAAGGGGATGAAACCCCCATTACTTATTTAACCCGAGCAATGGAATATGCATCCGCCTTGGCCAATATTGGCGAACCTATGAAGGACAAAGATTTAGTCATGCTTACCATCTCTGGGTTAAGGGATGAATACAACGGATTAAAGTCCAACCTTTTGGCTCGTCACCCACCAATAACCTTCAATGAATTGCATGGCCTACTATCTGATCATGATTACATGATTAATAAACCCAATCCCATAATTTCAGCCCCCCTACAACAGGCTTTTACTGCTGTTACAGCAGGAAACCCCACTGCCCAGGCCCAAATTACCAGTTTGCAGCAGTTAGCCTCCAACCTGGGTTTTCAATTGAACCCGATTACTCCACCTTTTCAACCACAGGTGTTTTATGCTGCTAGACCTCCTCAGAATCGTGGCACTCGTCGGGGAAATTCCCGAGGTCACTATCGAAACAATTCAAACAGTAACAGTAGGGGTCGTGCACAACCTGCTCCTCATCGGTAGTTTGCTTGGGCCTCAACTCAGAATATGGTGTATGGCCACTGTAACCGCTGTGGTATAGGGCATCTCCCGTCTCAATGCCCGAATCAACCTCCCACCACCAATCAGTCCGGACCACAGGCCAATTTTGCTAGTTTCTCGGATGCGGGTTCCACCTCGGGCGCTACTTGGTTCCCTGACACAGGTGCTAACAGCCATGCCACTCCTGACTTATCGAATCTTGACAACTCTGAAGTTTACCAAGGTAATGATTCACTCCACGTTGGTGACGGTAAGCCTTTACCCATTCTTCATATTGGTTCTTCTAAAATCTCTTCACCAAATAAAACGTTTAACCTCTCTGATATTCTTCACGTACCATCTATTCAGAAAAATCTTTTATCTGTTAAACAATTTTGTCTTGATAATAACGTTTATTTTGAATTTCATTCCTCTTTCTTTGTTGTGAAGGACGAGTGTTCACACACTACCCTCCTCATGGGTCTAAGTGATAATGGCCTCTACTCCATCCATCTACCTCAACTTACAACCATTTCCAAGCAAGTCTTCACAGCTATTAAAGCTCCTTCAATAATTTGGCATCAACGCCTTGGACACCCGCATGAACGTGTGTTTCAATCTATTGTCTCCAGTTGTTCTTTACCTGTTTCCACTAAATCATGTTCTTCTTTATGTACTCCTTGTCAGTTGGGAAAATCTTCCAAGCTTTCTATGGATAACTCTAAATTTCAAAGCAATAATATTTTGGATTTGATATACTGTGATATTTGGGGACCCTCTCCTAATGTTTCTGTTGATGGACATCGGTTTTTTTTATTATGTGTTGATCATCATTCTCGGTTTATGTGGTATTACCCACTTGTACGTAAATCTGATGCCTAAACCACCTTCACACAATTTGTAACAATGGTGGAAAGACAATTTACCACAAAATTAAAAACTGTCCAAACAGATTGGGGATGGGAGTTTCGTAACCTATCTCCCTTCTTCACAAAACTTGGCATCATTCATCGGTGTTCATGTCCCTATACTAGTGAACAAAATGGAATTTTTGAGCGCCGTAATCGTCTTGTTGTGGAAACAGGGCTTGCCCTTCTAGCCCAAGCTCACCTTCCGCATCGGTTCTGGCATTTTGCTTTTGAAACCGCTGTCTACCTCATCAATTGACTACAGTCCAGAATATCCTCACATAAATCTCCCTTTTAACATCTCTTTAGTCGTAAACCTGATTACTCGTTCCTTCGTGTCTTCGGGTGTCAATGCTTCCCCTACCTTCGACCATACAACCGTCATAAAATGGACTTTCGTTCTACACCTTGTGTGTTTCTTGGTTATAGTCCACATCACCATGGTTATCGTTGTTTTGATCCTCTCACCGAACGGATATATATTGTTCGACATGTTCGCTTTAATGAAAATGTCTTCCCTTTCCAAGTTGATGCTTCTCCGAAACCTCCTTTGTACTCCCCATATATCTCCATTTACCCCACACCGATTCCATCTAGTGAACCCATTCCAACAGAACCACCAACTCCTACCCACACTACCTCTCCTACCTCACCACAATTACCACCTTCTCCTACCTTACCACACTCACCACCATCTCGTACCTCACCACAATCTCCACCACCTCCCCCACCTCCTCCACCTCGGCCTTCCCATCTTCGTCAAAATCCCAAACAAACCACTCCCTATCACCCTTCTGCTTTTACCACTACCCGCTCTTCCTCTCCCCTCGAACCTACCTCCTTTACCGTTGCCAACGAATCTCCTGAGTGGCGTCATGCCATGGCTGACGAGTTTCAGGCACTTCATAAGAATGGAACATGGTTTTTAGTCCCTTGTGTCAACAACACTAATATTATTGATTGTAAGTGGGTGTACAGGTTGAAGAAAGATCCACAGGGAAAAGTCACTCGTTATAAAGCCCGTCTTGTTGCAAAAGGATTTACTCAACAACCCGGCATTGACTATCATGACACGTTTAGTCCGGTGATCAAAGCCACCACTGTTCGGGTTCTCTTATCTCTTGTTGTGACCAGCAACTGGTCCCTTCTTCAATTGGACGTGCACAATGCCTTTTTACATGGTGACTTAAAAGAAACTGTTTACATGAAACAACCGCCTGGTTTTGTTGATCCGAGTAAACCAAATCATGTGTGTCTTCTCCACAAATCTCTTTATGGGCTCAAGCAAGCTCCTCGGGCCTGGTTTACTCGCTTGCCAACAGTGCTCTCTCAGCTTGGTTTTTGTGGATCCAAAACTGACCCTTCACTGTTCATCCTTAACTCAGGTGGCACTCTTGTTTATATTCTCGTCTATGTAGACGACATCATCATCACCGGCAACAACAACTCAGCTATTAATGGTATTATTAACTGTCTCAGCTCCATCTTTCCTCTTAAAGATCTTGGCCAACATCACTACTTTTTAGGCATTGAGGTGGTTCATCATCAAAAGGATATTATCCTCTCCCAACGGAAGTACATTTCTGATATTCTTCATCGATCTGGCCTCTCGCATTGCAAACCAGTTAGTTCTCCTATGAGTACCACCCAAGTATTGACCATTGATGATAGTCCACTTCTGCCGGATCCGGTAAAGTATCGTCAAACTGTTGGAGCTTTACAATATGCCATTCTTTCTCGACCGGATATTGCTTTTGCTATCAATCGTGTATGCCAATTTATGCATGCTCCTACAGAAAACCATTGGTCCGCTGTTAAGCGTATCCTCCGATACTTGCAGGGAACAACGGACCTAGGCCTTCTTATTCGTCACACTTCGGGATCCTCCTTACAAGCCTTCACAAATGTTCATTGGCGCTTCTCCTGTTTAGGCCTATTTTGATTCTGATTGGGCGAGTTGTCCAGTCGATCCACGGGAGGATTTGCTATCTATTTGGGATCCAACCTTGTCTCTTGGTCTGCCCGCAAACAACGAACTGTCTCGAGGTCCTCAACTGAATCTGAATACAAGGCACTTGCTGATACCGTGGCTGAGTTAATTTGGTTAAAGTCTCTTCTACATGAACTAGGTGTTTCAGTCAAAGCATCTCATACTCTTTGGTGTGACAATCTAGGAGCCACCTATCTCTCAGCCAATCATGTGTTTCATGCTCGTACAAAACATGTCGAAGTAGATTTCCACTTTGTTCGTGAGCAGGTAGCTCGAGGTTCAACTCCTCACGAACAAATGACATATGACGATACTTTTCCAACATTTCCTTCCCAAAATCCTTCTTTGCCTCAATGTCTAACCTTACAAAAAACTCACCAGCCACATATGTCGCCAAGTCATTCATCATGTCATGCATAACAAATAATGATTCGTTATTAGGTGCATGTTGAAAAAATGACCTTGACAACAACTCGTCAAAGTATTCATGACCCATGCTTTCATCTGTTGAACTCGTTGGAGATGACTGGTGCAAAAAGCCTTCACCCATCCATAATAGAACCAGTTCTTCTTTGTTAAACATACAATCCTTAGGGAACAAGGAGCAATATGCAAACAACCGCTTCAAACGTGCAGAAAGATCATGGTAGCTTAGTTTAAGGGCTGGGATGATTTCACCTTAAACCGGTAAATTCCATATCTCACTGTTTAATACTTTCTTCCAATAGGCTTCATCTTTTTTTGTACTCAATAATCTCCCAAGTGCTTTCAAAGCCAAAGGCAAGCCATTACACTTTTTCACAATACTTACGGCATATGGTTTGAGTGATAAATGTGAATCAAAGTTATTTACGCCTAATGCATGCAGAGCAATTAAAGATAGAGCATTCTCGTGTGATAGGCTTTGCAGCTGCTTGTTTAGATTATTGTTACCCAACTTTTTGAGTAAATTATTCTTCCGTGTTGTCATGATGATTTTACTCCCGGAAGCACATTCATGAAACGGGCCGACCAACGTTTCCCAATCCTCACAACTTTCACTCCATACATCATCTAGCACCAATAGAAATTTTTTCTCCCTTAGGTGATCTCTAAGCTTCTTGAAGCGGATTTAAATCTGCAAAATCCTTGTTTTCCACTGTCACAGATTGAAAGATAACTTTGCTTATAGCAAAGCTATCAAAATCATCTGAAACACAAACCCATGCCTTGAGTTCAAAGTGATCCTTGACGATCTTTTCGTCATACAAAAGTCTAGCTAGAGTTGTTTTACCAACCCCACCCATACCAACTATGGGAACAATGCTAAAGTTTTGATGACATGATTCACTACTCAATACCAACTTGCGGACCAATGCTTCTTTCTCAGTCGGGTTCCTCTTTCACAGTCAAACCAAGATCAGATTTTTCCTTTAATAGATTTTGTAATTTGGTGGTAATATTATCTAACTCCTCATGCTTCCTAGGCGGTAAGAAGTTGGTGCAAAAAGTTGGAATTAGCTTTCTTACCTTGCTGGTGATGGTTTTTGACAGGCGGTTGAACTCGCAGTCCATAGCTTCGGTTGCCAAACCATCGAGGAAGTCATCTATGTCATAAGCCAAATGTTGGAGTTCATTAAGCCATCGTTTCACTGGTTGACTCGTTATCTCCTTCTCAGCAACATCAGTAAGCACACTCTGGATTTGGTTTAACGATTCCTTCAGTTTCTCGATCTCAGCTTCGATTCCCTTGTTGCGAGCAATGTTTTCCAAAGCTTCAGAGACTAGCTTCTCAAAGAGCACAGGGATGATGCCGGAAAGCACCAGTTCAGCCATTGATTAATTATGAGATTGAGAGATAGAGATGTAGTTTTGATTTCAATCTTGCATGTTTATGCTCAAACTTTAAATTAATGTTTTGCACAGATCACCGTCCAAAAACACAATCTCATTTTTACAATCAAACTTCCTCTAAATATTTTAATCTGGATTTTCATTTTTGTCTTGAAATGAAAACCAAACCAAGTTTAAATAATGGTTCTGATTCATTTTGGAAAAGGCTTTGCCTCTTTATATAACCGACATTTTTCTTGGTTTTTACCTTTTAACATTTTTATATTTAAATTAAATAATAAAATAATACACATCACTTTTACAGCTACTTTTTTTTTGTTTAGAACTAGTATTTCACGTTCGCGCTTCGCGACGGGGTCACGGGATCGAACCAAAATACAAACGATAACACGTTAAAAAACAAATAAAAAAACCTATCCCGCGCTACGCGACGGGGACACCAATTTTAACATTGATACAACGTAGGTGTTAAAATATATTACATTAAAATAAGAAAAAGAAAATAAAATGTACTTACCTAAATTTTAAAGCCTAAACCTTAAAGAAATAAATAAAAAGAAGGAAAAACAAAAATTAAAAAAACTGAAAAAAAGGAAATTAAGAATTAAAGTATATGAATAAAAAAGAGTAAATTACAAATTATGTCCTTTAAATTTATATAAAATTACAGGTTATGTCCTTTGATTTAAAAAATTACATTCTTTATTTGAAACCTTTGCACATATTGAGTCATTTACACTAACTACCATCCAATTGAGATATTAAATCTGGTCACGTGCCCCTCACATGAGGGGCATTAGTGTCTTTTTACAACTTTTTTTCCTAGACTTTTAGGGGTTGTTTGTTTACATCTGAATGAACCATTAAAAGGGTCTGAATCGATCAGACTGTTTGGTTAAAAAAAAGACATTTGAATGAGTTAAATTGGGTCTCAATGGGTCAGATTGTGGTTGATGTTGAATGGTTCAGAGTATCATGTCTGATTCACTATAATTTGAACCAAACAGCCCCTTTATCTTGCCATTAATAGAAAACAAAAATATTAAAATAAATAAATAAAGAAGTATGTAAACTAAAAACTCTCTCACCCACTCTCTCTTCCTCTCCCATAAAACCGATCCCCCTTTTCTTTCGTGGGATTCTTCTTCGTCGCTGCCATAACAATCTAAATCTGGAATTTGTGAAACAAAAATATGATATTCATGAAACAAAATGACCATAAAATGGCATGACCTTTCTTCTTCTTTTGGATAGAAAGAACGAAGATTTCAAGTAGGATGTTTAAACCCACCGAAGCTTCTGCAATCAATTCTTTTTCGAGCTGCAAACCTCCATTTGCAGATTTTCCATCACTATTGGAGCAAAATTTGACCTTCTAATTTCTTATTTTAAATGGCCTCTAAACCTCCCATCCGACCTTTCTTTGGTTTCTCTAGCCGCCCCTCCTAACTTCTCATCTTCGTTTGATGTCTGATTGGTTCACCATGCTGCTTTGTTAAAACAAAAGTCAAAATTAGTGAGACATCTACACCAAATTTGACCCCCTAAACTAGGATATGATATGATTAATGATTCTTAGGGTTCTTCCATTGGAGACTTCATCATCCATCCACTAGAACATAAATTAACACATGATGGGGTTTTGTAGATGATGGTGTGGAGGTCGAGATCGACAACCATGGAACCACCACCCAATCTGCTTCACGCTGCCTCCAGTTGTGAGTGAATCGGTGGCTCAGATTTGCAAATAAGGAAAAGGGGAAGAGGAGCAAGACAGGGGATGTGATTTGAAGATGAATTGATGCCTTTGATCGGAGAAGAAGAACGAAGGTGCAGTGGTGATGGTGATGGTGATGGTGGTTTGAAAGGCTACTGATGAACAAGATGGTGAGGGGTAAGCTCAGGATTTATTTACTTACGAACTCATATCTTTGAAGTAATTACACAAACAGTCCGTAAAAGAGTAAAATGACCATATTACCCTCACATGCTTTGCATGTAACTGGACTTAACAGATAAATTTAACAACAGTTAATGGAAATGACCCAATGTGTGCAAATGTTTTAAAAAAATGACATCCAGTGTAATTTTTTAAACCAAAGGACATAACCTACAATTTTATATAAACTTAAAGGACATAACTTGTAATTTACTCAATAAAAAAAGAAGCTAAAAATTGTGGGGGGGGGGGGGGGGGAATTGGGGCTTCCAGGATCGAACCCGGGTTATAAGGGCACACGCTCTTACCACTAGACCAACGACTCCCTTTGGGTTTATTGACCAACGTTTACTTTTTTATACACACGTAAATCCCAGAAAAATAAAAAAAAGGAAGGGAAAACTCATCAAATCACCACTTGACACGTGACATAACCGCCCAAACTCACCAATCTTGATTTAGAACTGTAGAATCCTTCTTGATTTGTTTTAGTTTCAATAACAACTCATACATCCAACTAAACCCGTGACCTCTAGGGATGGGTACCCTTTAACACGTGAGCGCCTCGTCTGTTTATTAATACTAGATTGGAAACACGTGTACTACACGAGTTTAATCATAAAAAAAATACAATTGATAATACACTTATATATATACTTCTCATTAATGGTACATTAAGGTATCACGTTTCAAGATTAGTTGAAGAACTATGTCACATTTTGTAGCTAAAATCTATATCTATATCTATACTATATAATAAATAAAGTTTTTTCCATACCATGTGTCGTCTGCACAATAATTCTCATCATTTTTTTTCCCGTGTCTCGCTTTTATTAAATACACCTCTATCTTTTAATAATAATATATATTTAAAGAAAATATTAATTATACTAATAAAATACATTTATTTTAAATTATCCCTTATAAAACTTTGAAATCTAATTATATAACTTTTATTTTCAATCAAATAATAAATTAAAATCAAATTACATTAAATAGTACTTACTGTATTTTCGACACTTAATTATATATTAGTTTTTACATATTTTGAGTTTTGCTTTCTATCTTTAGTATATGATATATTTTTATAAATGTAAAATATATACATAAAGATTTAAAAAATTTATTTATTAATATTTTTCACCCCGTGTGTATACACGGGATCTAAACTAGTTTATTATATACAAGTGTTTGGATTCCTGTTTTTAAAGTAATTATTGTCAGTTTAAAAACATAATTTATAATCAAACAAGTTGTTAACTAATGGATATAGACAATGATCAATTTTCTTACAAAATTATAATGTTTCTACACTTTTCTAAAATTCATCTGGGTGCATAGAAAAAGAAAGAAAACGAATATTGAATATAAATTATTTAATGAAATCAAGGGAGAGTTTTAGGAATCAAAGGGTTTGATTGTAAGGAGGAGAGAGAGGTGAGAAAACCCAAAATTAAGTGCACAGAAAAATAACACATGACATAATATTTAGTGATTTATTATAATAAGGATGCTAGGAATGTTTGTGCTTATGCTTATTTGATTATCCAAGGGTCAAATAACCAGTATGATCATGTCCTCGAGAAATCTATACTATATAATAAATAAAGGTTTTAAAGAGACACTTGTCACTCTCTTATTTATTCTCCTCGTTTTTTTCCCGCTTCTCTCCCCTATTAATTATACAAACTTTTTTAATTATTTTTTTATAATTTTTTGTTTCCCACCTCTCTTTTCTATAATGAAGTTCTATAATTATTTTTATAAAACTTTTTTCATTTAAAAAAATTGGATTATTCATAAAACATTTTAAGAAATTGAACATTTCTTTCATTATTTTTATAAAACATTTTTAAAAAACAATTATATAACGTTTCTACATTTTTTATTACCAAATGTATAACATTGTATTTATTTAACCCGTGTAATACACGAGGTTTCTAACCTAGTCTTATTATCAATAAAAGTGTGTTAAAACAATTATTTTATTTATTACTTAAAACAATACTAACACTTCACTCTTTATCACAGCTTTAAACTGCAAAAGCTCATCCAAACACTATCCTTTACATCAGAATTAATTACACGGATGACCCATGTGGTTTATCCAGATTTCACTTTTAGCCCTTAGGAATGAGAAACTATAAATTTGGCCCAATAGTTTGGGCGATTGTAACACCCATGGCCTCTGAGTTGGATGTCCGTTAATTTTATCCGTTAAGTGATTATAAAATGACCAAAATACCCCTTACATTAAAAAAAAAAAAACAAAAATTATAAATCATAATACCCAATCCCAAACATCCCCTTTCTTCTTCCCAAACTCCCACCACACTCCACCACCACAGTTCATCCCCAACCCAAACTCCCACTAGTGACTGCAAATGTCCTAAAAAGGGTGGGATCCTCCTGGTAAACTCGTTCCATGACAAATCCAAAATCTGGAGTTTGGTTAACCTGTTTAACCAAACGGGAATCATACCCGTGAGTTTGCAGTTGGGAATCACTAGAGTTTTGAGCATCTTGAACTGCAGATTAGCATCAGAAGACATTTCTTCACTGTCAAAGCTTCGGCTAAGGACCAAAGTGGTCAAATTTGAGCATCTTGAACCTTTAAAGCTTTCTGGGATTTGACCTGTGAGATTGTTTCCACCAAGATCTATGTTTTTTAATGCCGGGCAGGAAGGAAGATTATTAGGAATGAATCCTGCAACTTATTATCATCCAAATCAAGCAACACAAGGCTTACCATCGCTGAGCAATTTATCTCGATCGAGCCAGAAAATGAATTGTTTCTTAGTATAAACGAAGAAATGATGCGCGAATTCATTAGTGAAAAGGTGGGATCTCTCCAGTAAAGTAATTCACCCCCAATTTAAGAACCCTAATTCCAGAATTTATGCAAAAGCCTTATGCAATGGGACCTTCAAGGTTATTATTAGAAATGGCTAACAACTGGATCGAAGGTACATTTACAGTAGCCGTTAAAGATCCAGAAAACTCATTGGCACTTAAAGCAAGAACTTGTAGATAAGGCAATCGGAAAATTGAAACGGAAAATAGAAAGTGCCTTTGAGTAAATTACGAGATAGATTTAGGGTTCTAAGCTGGTTGGGGATGAAGTGCTGTGTTGGAGGAAGGTTGAAGTTTGGGATGAAGAAAAGGAGGGTGTTGGATATGTTTTATGATTTATAATTTTTATTTTTTATTTTTTTAATGTAAGAGGTATTTTGATCATTTTATACTCACTTAACAGATAAAATTAGGACATCCAACCCAGGGGCTATGGGTGTTACAATCGTGCAAACTATTGGGTCAAACTTGTAGTTTCTCATTCCTAAGGGTCAAAAGTGAAATATAGGTAAACCACATGGGCCATCCGTGTAATTAATTGTTCTATTACGGATAATTAAGTGATTCTAATTATTTAGTATCACATAAATATTCTCAAAATGTACATCAAAACAACCTTTTTAAGAGATTTGGGTATGATTAGTGATTGTGAGCGAAAAAGTGTTGTCATATAGGCGTCATCTTAAATCCCTCACCCACTAGTGAGGGGTATAGTTAGTTAGTGTGAGTGATTTATTTATTTGTTTTTTAAATAACTTATTAGTTAATTTTCAAACAAATATTTTAATAAATAAAAATATCTTTAACAAACATTTAACTAAACATTCAGAAGATTTAACTGACAATTAACTTTCATCAATTTTAGAGGCAAAACCTACTGTGTTTTGTTATCCTGTGGGCTATTCTTATAATTTTTCAAAGCTAGGAATAAAAAGTGAAATATCAACATATCACATGGGCCATTGATGTAATTTAAATCAAATACACGTTCAAACAATCCTTTTTAAGAGCTTTGGGCCAAAAAGAGAACGGTTTCTACAGTTGTTTTAAGATTTTTTTGTCATTGTTTTATTTAAATAACTTTTAATTCATAGGGATTTTGCCAATCATTTCTAATTTTCTTACACAACCTCACACGCATTCATACATTTCAGCTTTTTTAAATTCTTTTACTGATTTAATATTTTAATCATTTTAATAATTAATTTTAAACATATTTTATTTTTCTTTTTTACCTTTTAAAATATAATGTGTTCTTACAATCCGAATACACCGTTGTTGCATGCTTGTTTATATGTACGTTTTGGTATAAACTTTATTCAAACTCAAGTTGGTCAATGTTTCGACACAAACTTTAATAAAAATCAAATGTGATAAAATATGATATTTTTTTAATTCTTTTTTTAAGTCTCTTTCGTGTTTCTTAGCGCTCATTTTTACAACGATCTTACATTTTCTTGATTTCCGAATGAATTGTTGCGACGTGTTTTTTTATCTACATTTCGATATTAAGAATTGAACTGCCGCAACTTATACGTTCTACAGTGGTTTTAAGAAATTTTTGTCATTATTTTATTTAAATAATTTTTAATTCATAGGGATTTTACCAACCATTTCTAATTTTCTTACACTGCGCACACGCATTCACACATTTCAGCTTTTTTGAATTGTTTTAATATTTTTATTATTTTAATAATTAATAATTAATTTTAAACATATTTTATTTTCTTTTATACCTTTTAAAAAATAGAGAAAACTTCATATAAATGTAACCAATTTTCTAAACTGTTCCAATTAATTTACTTATATTTTTTTTCTTCTAATTAGGTCACTCAACTTTAAATGGATGTTCTAATATTATGTTTTTTACCTGTTTAACAAGTTACATGTCTATGTGTCATTTTTTTTTCTTTTTCCTTTTAATTTGATGATATGTAATAAAATTAAGAAAAATTCAAAAGACATAGAATTAACAATTATTAATTTCTTTAATATTAAAATTAAGAAAACTACAATATTCGATATAGTGTTTAAAAAAAATAATTGACGTAAATTCTCTACTAACAGATGAGGATTTCATTTTAATATTAAAAAATGGACTTATATTTTTTTTGGAACACTGTATCGATCAGTGTTTGGAGTTTTTTTTTATGTATTGGATTAATTAATTTGAAATTTTTTAGAGTTTAATTTAAAAAAAAAATACTATATGGAACGTTGTATGTAACGATTCACAGTTTCTTAATTTTAACATTAAAAAAATAATAATTGTTAAGCCCGTGTCAATGATTTTTTTTTAATTTTAATAGTAAAAAAATTAATAATTGTTAATTCAATGTCATAAAATTAAAAAAGAAAAAGAAAAGAAATGCCACATAGGCATGTAACCTGTTAAACAAGTAAAAAAATAGTATTAGAACATCCATTGAAAGTTGAGTGACTTAATTGAGACAAAAAAAGATTGAGTGATTTAATTGGAACAGTTTGAAAAGTTGGTTACACCTTTACAAAGTTACCCCTTTAAAATATAATGTTTTCATACAATCCGAATATATCGTTGCTGCATTCTTATTTATATCTACGTTTTGGTATAAACTTTATTTAAAAACAAGTCGGTCAATGTTATGACGCAAATTTTAATCAAAATCAATTGCGATTAAATATGATATTTTTTAATTCTTTTTTTAAGTCGCTTTCGTGTTTCTTAGTGCTCATTTTTACAACGATCTTACGTTTTCTTGATTTCCGAATGAACTGTTGCGACGTTTTTTTTATCTACATTTCGATATTAAGAATTGAGCTACCGCAACTTATACGCTTATTTTTACATCATTTTTTATTTTGTTTAAATCGAGCCGTGTGGGATTAAATATATTTCCTATTTTATGCACACACGGAATTACCGCCACAACACGCAGCTAATGTCTACTAGTTTTACCTATTGATTGATGTGGTGCTAGTTGATGTCATTAGACGCCACATGAAAAAATGCTTATTTGAAAGAGAAATCATTTACAAATTTGAAAAATGGTGTCACACCCCGTCAAGACAGAAACGCGAGGTGTCATACATGTAGTTCACAACATATGGTATAAAGTTTGTAACTAAGGCTTCACATAAATTATTAAATTTCATAAATTATTGTCAACACTTGTTTCAAATCAACAAACAAACATCAGAAGAAAATATTGTTCAATTTATTAACTAAGTCCAAGAGCTTTCCTATGTGATCATTCATCATCAACTATTTATTTCCTGA
Source organism: Smallanthus sonchifolius (assembly GCA_023525975.1). Lineage (NCBI taxonomy): Eukaryota > Viridiplantae > Streptophyta > Magnoliopsida > Asterales > Asteraceae > Smallanthus > Smallanthus sonchifolius. The sequence continues at coordinate 73,509,307 of CM042029.1, forward strand.
AACATATAAAGTAAAATGGGTCAATATAAAGTTGGTGAGAGACGTAAGTTTTATAAGTTATTGAAATAAGTTGTCATGAAAAGATATACAAATTTAATAAATCAAATGTGCAAACATATCAACACAAAATTTATTGCAATCAACCCTTAATGTTATATGCATCCACAATCCCAAAGATTGTGCCGTTAAAATGTTATTGCATTCACAATCCAAAGATTGTGCCGTTGAAATGTTATTGCATCCACAATCTCAAAGATTGTGCCGTTGTTATTTCGGTTTCCCCTATATGGCAATACTAGTACTACCTTAGGCTTGTAAACAAGTTAATGATTGCAATGTTGTTATAGTGTTCAAATATCAAACACATAATTGAAATTACTTGTTTAAGAATATGTTTTAATAAAAAAAAGTTAAGTTATTAAGACATATGTATACATGTTTCACCCCAAAAGTAAAAAGGAAAAATGGGGCTATCAATCTCACCTTGATATTGTGACTTAAACTTGAACTAGGTTGTGAGGACGAGTGAACCGGATAAACGATGTCTTAAATAAATAATTACACATATTTAATATATATAGGAATGATTAAAAAAAATATGAACGGAACGATTTGGAACTAACGTACGAGAAAATATTAAATATTCGAATTATTACGATACTAAGTTAAATAAAGTGATAATTTATAAATTGTATTTATAAAAGAGGCTTGGGTGTCAACAATACATATTAATTTCAAATAAAAACTTATTAAGACAATTATGGTAAAATAGTCTTCAAGATGAAAAATACTATAATATAATAATAATTATATGGATATCATTATAAATAAATAAATTAATTAGTCATGTGAATTTACTATTTAAAAAAATTTCAAGATTAATTACTAAAAGAATTATTTAACTACAAATATCATATTATTTGTGAAATTAATAATAATATAATATGATAGATTAATAAAACAATTATTAGAATTTATGCTAAGAAAACCGTATTAAAAACCTATTATAGATCATTACATTTTAAAGGTTTAGTTATATATGAAAGTCATGACGTTACGATCATGTTTATTTTATAGATTTAAAGGTTATATACACAAAATAATAGGGTTCGCATATTTGTAGCGATAAAAAGGTTTTTAGAGTAAAATCAAATATATCTATATTTTATGTATATATATACTTTTTATTCACTAAAAAGCTAGTGATTATAACCTTTTAAAATGATCCATAAAGGAGTTGTTTATTAGCCAAACTTATTTATAACTTGAGATTCAGAACAATAGAAATTTTAATGAAGTTAAGGATAATGGACGCAAAGTGTTAAAACATCAAATGTCGGGAATCAAAGTTGTTACAGGTGGACGAAAACTGATGTTTTGTTCAAATTTATAAATTATAAACAATATAACTTCTTTTGGTAAAATAACGCAATTACTACTTGTACATTGTGCTTCGGAATTTGTACGTTTGCTTTAATCATTTACGTTCTTTTTTATGCGTAGTGTAGGTAGAATCAGATCATCCGCTTTGCGTTGACCAGTGGATCCATCGAAAGCGTACAGGTACGTAAATGCTCAAACAATAGTGTTTTGTGTAAATTTTGTATATATCCTTTTCCTATTTTGCCCTTAATCATAGTACATGTTTCTGTGTTGATTTGCCATTGTGATTGTAACATCGAATGAAGAAAAACACTTGTTCATCGGATTAAATTTAGAAATTGAATCAATTTGGGGGAAAATATTTTTCTAAAACTTCGTATAGAAATAAATATATGTAACCGTTGTTAATATACTTATTTCTTTTTGGATATGTAATCTCCTACGTGAGAGCTTCACGACGAATCAAATCGCGTCAAAAACGGAGCTAAGATGAATGAGATATCGATGCTCGATTTTCATAGTGTTTGAAACTGTGAAGGAAAAGGATTGTAACTTTGTTTGTTTATGTTGCTTTTTGAACCTTAAGACAGGATGAAACTGTTTGATGCTCACTGTCACCTACAAGATCCCAGAATCTATAACCGGGCCCCAAAGGTTATCGACACGGCTCTTGAGAACGGCGTACGTCATTTTGTAGTCAACGGGGTCTCTGAGAACGACTGGAACTTGGTCAAAGAGCTGAGTGACAACCATCCTTGTGTCATCCCTTCATTTGGGCTGCACCCGTGGTTCATCGTGGACCGGACCCCGACTGGTTGACTCGTTTAAAGGATTTGTTTGATGCAAATCCTGCACCCGCGGTAGGAGAGATTGGATTGGACAAAGGGTCACATGGAAAAGCAATTGATTTCACAGATCAAGTTGAAACTTTCAACCAGCAGCTTCAGCTTGCTAAAGAGCTTAAACGACCCGCTTCTGTGCACTGCGTGCGCGCTTTTGGTAATCTTTTTGATATAATGAAATCTATCGGGCCGTTTCCCGACGGTGTGATGTTGCACTCGTACTTAGGGTCTGCAGAGATGGTTCCTGAGTTTGCTAAACTCGGGGTGTATTTTTCATTTTCGGGGTTTCTTATGGAAATGAAAGAAGCTGAGGCGAAAAAGATGGTGAAAGCGGTACCTTTGGATAGGATTTTACTGGAGACTGATGCGCCGGATGCACTACCCAAATTGAACAACTCAGAATCTGTTTTTTCGGTTGACGATGGAGACCAGAAACAGAAAGAGACGCTTAATCATCCGGCAAACATCCACTTGGTGCTTTCTTATGTTGCATCATTGCTTGAAATGCCTAAAGAAGAAGTTGCGGATATAAGCTACAGAAACGCAATGCGCTTGTTTTCTTACCAAGGCTCGAAACTGCAAAACGGTTAGTTCATAATATTGTTATTAGGATTCACATTATTGTCACAATAATAGCCTTATATGTATATATTATACATCCCCAAGGGGACATCCTGATTCCTGGCAGTTAAGTAGTGTGTCCCACAGCCAAAAGGTTGGCAGTTACTTTTAATGGATGTTCAATGTAGATGAACATACGCGCTATTTTTTTTTTGTTAAACTTACTAGGCATCGAACTTACGCGCATGTATGTGTTGTGTCCCAGGAAAAGAGAATTTGCAGGATCCAGAGAGCTCTGGGTAGAGGTGATGGACATGGAATACTGGTGGAGCACCTAATGGTATTGTATTATAGACACATTTAAGATGTTTTTGTGCATAATTGTTGTATTGATGGTAAAAATGATGAATATTATTGATGGGTTGTGTTAAGAAACTAACCATTATCTGTTTTTTTTTGTTAAGTTTAGTAAATATAGTAACATAGAAACCAGGTAAACATGTTAAAATGTTGAGTTAACATAAATGGTGATGTGTCATCTTTCTTGATTATTTGACAGTTATAAATGACATATCATCAAACCAACTCAACATCTTGACCTTGAAACCAAGGCTTTAGATAACAAAAAAAAAATGCTAAAGAATCAAGGAAATAACACATCACCAAAAGACCCTAAAATTCGGATTAAGTTTGCACTTTGTTTGTTAATTTTTTGGCATCAGTCTTTTGTCAAACAAATCCTTTAATCAGAAGCCATCCCGATTTGTTTCATCGGATGTAAAAAAGACTAAAATACCCTTTACGTACAACTATTAATGTGCATTCTTACTTTACCTTCGTGATTGTGGAAGATCAAAAAGATTAGTGACATGATAGTCATTAACCTTATGATATGGTACAATGACAACCATTTTATTTTCCTCTTACTTTGATTCGGGTTGGGCCTGTTTTGGTTTGTTAAAAAAAGCAAGATAGTTGTAATTAGAGGCGCACTTACTAGAGAACCGGTTTTAAGTAAAGAATCGTGAGAACAACATAATCATTCGTGAGTAGTGCTCATAAGTTATAACGAGAGAGAGAGAAAGAGAGGCGGTTATGCAATTAGATGATTGTTTAACGTATCACAATTAAAGCAATAAGGTCATGTGTTTATGTGGTTATCTACTTAAAATGGTTAAAAGTTAAAACTAATAACTATATAAAACTTGCATTTTACAGTAGCTTAAGGGTACCTTCTCACATTGATTTACTATTTAGCACTCTACTATTTGAGAGTTAATAATTATTTTCAAGTTAATTTTACAAATGGCACATGTGGTTTGATCAAATTACATATTTGTCTTCTAAGTTTTAAAAATTACAAACATAGCCCAAACGTTTTTACCTTACGCTTTTAGCCCCTGGTGTTAAAACCAGTTAGTTTTTATTAGAAAATTAGCTCATGTACCATCAACGTGACTTACAATTGCAAACTTACCCCTAAAAATTAGTTAAAATCCGTAAAAAATTGTAAGTCACGTGGATGACACTTGCGCTAATTTTTCGTTAAAAACTAAGTGGCATTGACGTTAGGGGCTAAAGGTGCAACAATGTCACAAACGTTTTGTAACGCCCCGAAATCCCGATATATTATTAGGTTCGTTTCGGATTCAAAGTTAAGGAATTAAGATTGAGGGACCAAAGTTGTCAAACGCCAAAGAGGGGAACGAGGCCTGGACCTAGCCGTCACCCCCTCCACATTCCCTCATTCTTCGTTTTTCATGCATTTGTAGAGAGTGGGAGAGTTCTAGAGAGAGAAAGTTAGGAAAACCCTTCAAGTTGTTTCCATTTCAAGTTTTGGACATTTGGGATAGCTAAAGTTTGAGATGCTAGACGATTTGAGGTATGATTCGACCCAGCTTCGGTTTTGTTAAAGTTATTAAAATCCAGGATTTTGTACAAAGATTGGATTTTTACGTATGAAATGGTAATAAACGTTAAATCTGACTTAGTATGGGTTAAATTTTAATGTAAAAAGTTGAAAATTTGGATCGAAACTAAGTATATTATTTTCTTCAAATTATATTTTCGTGCTAATACAGTGTTTTTTTAATAAACTCTCAAATTGAAAGAATACTATTTTTAAAGTACTCTAGAACTTATTGTCGATTGAATTAAAAAGTATCTGAAATAATTATTTACTTAAATAATTATGTCTAGATGACTATCATTATTCATTAGTTATCGTAACGATGCTTACAAATGAATCTTAATATTAGCAAGTGAAACAAACCATTTGAAATAATTATTTACTTAAATAAATAAGCAAATAAACAGTTATGAGATTTATATTTTACATATTTAAATGATATTGCCTTTCAAAAAAAAATAAAAATAAAATGATGCTGTTTGCAATAAGAATTAATATAATAACTAATATTTTGTGTTTTTAATCCTTTAAATGAACGCGGTTTCTTAGTTAATTGACCGCTTAAGAATTATATGACTATTTTTTTAATTATGGTGTTACACTTGGGTGATATAACACTATTGACTTTGAAGAAATCTTTAAAACCAAACTAGGCCAAACACAACTTGGTACATTTCAATATTTCAGAATTAGTTGAAAACTCACCAAGTAGACTTGTATATATAGAGCTTGGACATCATCTTCTATTTCATATACCATTCCATAATTTCTTCTCTAATTTCAAAAACTAGAAATGAAGATGTTAGGAGTTAAAACCCTACTCATAGTTTTATTTTTATATGCGATGTTGGTGTTGATGGTAGCTGAAGCAACATCTAGTAATAAGGTTAAGGTGGTTAAGCCTCCCAAACCCGTCAAGCTTGTACAAGAGCTTTTAACATGCAAGAGCCGTAAAAGCAAGTGTTTCATGAAACGCATCAAATGCCCCATAGAATGCCCCAAAGTTAAGCCGAAGAACCCGAAAGACAAAGCTTGCTTTCTTGATTGTTACTCACCTAAATGTGAGGCCGTGTGTAAATGTAAGTGATATAACTTTCATACTTTCAAGGTTTATAAAAAAAATATCAATATTACAAATGAAGGTCGTTTTAATTCTTATTTATTTGACTTAAAAGAATTAAAAATCATAGGAAAAACTTAAGAGGATGATGATATACTTTTATATCTAAATGTTGGAATGCTAAATTATCTGTTTGTATTTGATGTAGCACGTAAACCAAACTGCAATGGACCCGGAGCTGCATGCTATGACCCACGATTTATAGGTGGAGATGGAATTGTATTCTACTTTCATGGAAGGAGCAATGAACATTTCACCTTGGTTTCTGATTCCGATCTCCAAATCAACGCACGTTTCATTGGACTTAGACCTCAAGGTAGAACCCGCGACTATACATGGATCCAAGCATTGGGTCTCAATTTTGGCCACCATAATTTTACCCTTGAAGCAACAAGGACTGAAAAATGGGATGATAATGTTGATCACCTAAAGTTATCACACGATGGAATGGAATTGGTCATTCCAGAGGGCCATTCTTCTGAATGGAATTCAACCAATGGTGATATACAAGTTGAAAGGACTTCAACAACCAATAGTGTGACTGTTACTATACCTGATCTTGCAGAAATATCTATTAATGTGATTCCAGTATCAGAAGAAGATAGTAAGATACATAATTATCAGATTCCTGCAAAAGATAGCTTTGCACATTTGGAAGTACAATTCCGATTCTTTGGGTTGTCATCTAATGTAGAAGGGATTCTTGGTAGAACTTATCGTCCTGATTTTGAAAATCCAGCAAAACCAGGAGTTGCAATGTCGGTGATTGGTGGTGATAACAAGTACAAGACTAGTTCACTCCTTGCGACAGATTGTGCCCTTTGCGTGTTCTCTCCCGATAATATCAAAGACGAACATGACTCACTAACGATGGAGTATGGCATGCTTGACTACAAAGGTAGGGGTAATGGAATCACATGCAAGAAATAAGTCTATTGCATTATTTGATATGTCTATTGAATGGTTCTTATTATGATTGTATTGATTAATTTGTGTTCAAAATGTATGTGTTTCTTGTATCTTTTACTTTTGTACTTGGTGATTGATCGATAAAGTTTTTTGTTAAATGTTTCTTTCAATACTTCCTTTGTTGTTTCCTTGTTCTATTTTAACTACACTTGGCATTTTGTCCTGAGTGGAAATCTCGGTTATGTATATGGTTAAACAATATTTCGTAACCTTCAAAGGATGGCACAACATCAAACATCTAATTCTCCTCTAACAGAGGTCTAAGGTTGATTGATCGGTTTCAAAATAAAAGTTGAGAGTGAGTTTGATTGTGGTATAGAACTTGAGATTTATGAAAATGTTAATATGTTACTCAGATTTTGAAACAAAAATAATTTTACAATTCCAAATTGCCACAACTTTTAGCTATGTAAGATTGATGATGATTCTAATTGCCTTTCATGTTGTTCCAATTTAGTTTTTCGATGAATTCTCGTTGAACAATTTTGTAAGAAAATCATAAAATAGTAACAATGTTTCAATATTATTGTTTTATTGTTGTGAAATTTTCATAAGTGATCTAAAAAGGTAATTATGAAACTGATTGCTAGATTTAGTGACTTTTTTCATAGTTACATGTTACTTGAGCTTAAACTTGAAACAATACATAGTTACCAAATTTCATACTTGTTTCATATAAACTATTAACTAGTGTGACTATAGTGACATAATATTAAAACTTGACTAATTTTTAAAGTTAGAGTGACCTAATTTAGTATAATTATAAGGGTATCCGGTATGCATTCCCAAATCACGCCGTGCTCCTATGTGGCACCCCAAATCACGGCGTGAAGCTAAAGCGACACCGCCCCCTCGATCAAGAAACCACGGCGTGAAGTTGTGGCGTGAGATTTATCACGCGATCATTGCCCTCTTTTTGGTACAAATTGTACCGTTGAACGGTATAAAATATTACCGTTTGAAATAAATAATAATAATTAATAATATTAATTTTACTCACTTAAATACCAATTTTTACTACATATTTTTCACACCAATTTTCTAAATTTCTACACACCAATCTTCTAATTTCTAATCATCTACTCACTATTTTCTACCAAAACTTACTAATCTTCTATACTCATTTCTAATATCCCCAACTCAAAAATGAGTAACGACCCGAACCAGAACCAACACTTTTGGGCTCAATACGCGGCTCGTGATAACGCGTTTGGGGCCAACCCCAACTTTCAACCCAACCCAAACTTCCAACCCAATCCAAACTTCCTATCCAACCCAAACTTCGTACCAAACCCGAACTTTCAAATGTTTAACTACCAACCCCAAATGTTTCAACCGGGTACACCACTAGAATTTGTACCCGAAACTCAAGAAATGCCACAAGAAACCGTGGACGAAAATCTAAATGTCTCACGAAAAAAAGGAAAGAAGAAGGTTTCGCAAGAGACTTCTAGCCGGACGAATACAAAAAAAAAGTGGGAAAAAGACGAGCCACTATTCTTGGTTAAGGCGTTTATAGACGTCTCGGAGGATCCAATAATTGGTAACAATAATTTTGGTTTTGTATTTTTTAAAATTTTCCATTTTTTATTTTTATGATTATTAATTTGAATATTTGTTTTTTGTAGGCAACGCCCAAAACAAAAAAACATTATGGACAAGGGTTCAAGAAAAATATGAATCTTTTATGGGTGTACCGCCCGGTTACCGTAGTTTGGACCAATTGAGTTCAAAATGGACTCATATAAATGGGAAGGTGGTAAAGTTCCACGGGATCTATCAAGAAGTTTTGCGGGATCGAAGAAGCGGTGAGAGCGATGCCGATATTTTGACGAGAGCAACGGTCCGGTTTAAAGACGACCATGGTGGCGAAACACCAATTCAATATTGGGAGATTTGTAGGAATTCGCTAAAGTGGCAAACACTATACATTGCCCCCACTCGAACCGGCTCGTCCAAAAAAAGAACATCAACCGACATCGACGCTAGTCCGGGCGATTCCGATGGTAGATCTAAGTACGACCTAACATAGATGCACCGGAAGACGTGGAAATACCCCGTCCGATTGGGAAGAAAAAAGCAAAAGCCCAAGAATCGGGCTCGGGCTCAGGCTCGGGATCGGTTTCAAGACACGACGAAATCGGCGAGAAAATGGTCGAACAAATGACAAGATTTAACAACGCCCAAGACGAGAGGATGGATTGGAAACGAACAAAACAAGAGATCGAAATTCTTGGTATCGATCTTGAGTCACTAACAACCGCCCAACGTTTTTTGATTGAAAAAAAACAAAAGAAGATCAAAGAACGTCATGGTATCCCGTAGGTTTTGGTTATGTTTTTTTTTAATTAATGTAATTTTTTTTATTAATGTAATTTTATTTTATTAATGAATATTATTTTATTATGTTTAATTTTATTTAAATAAAAATTCAAAAATAAACATTAAATTATCACACCACCACAATCACATGGGTATACCCATTGCCATGTGATTATGGTGTGATTTTTCCAGAATCTGACGTGGCGCCACGTGGCGTGCACTTTATTATCACATGACACCATAATCACATGGGTATACCCCTTACCCTAAAAACGTGATTACTTTTGTGGGATAATTTTTTAATAATATCCCAAAGAAAAGAGAAAAAAATCGGATATGTCCACAATAAATCACATGGATATTCAATAAGATTTTATAAACTTTGACAACGACCAAATAACTATTGTACAACAGTTACATTAGATTGATTACTATAAAAATGGATTCATATATCATGTACAAAAATATTAAAGATATGGTTGGACAAATAACTCGTGGCTCGTAATTGGATCATAATTTTCTTGTTAAAAACTTAGATCAAATTCATCTCGAGCTAGTTGGCTAGGATAAATTAACAAGCTAGATACGATAAAAAAAATTAACTTTGCTCGAATATTACAATATAAAATTATAAGAAACTATTAAATAAATAAATTATTCATTTCATTGACATATTACTTGATTCCTCGTTTTCTTTTGTCTCCATGAGACTTAGAGACTCATGCTCTCTCTCAAAAAAAAAAAAAAAAAAAAAAAAAAAAAAAAAAGGGTTCGGGCCGGTAAAAAAAACCCAGTCTGACCATGTCTAATTTGACACGTGTAGTTTACCAAATGGGAAAAATACGAAAATGGACTTTTGACTAATAAAATACTAAAAAATGGACATCCTTATTTAGCCTACTGTTTCATGGACATTGTTCTTGCGAAAAGGCTAAAGACGGCTAAGCTAGCCGGCTAAAATTTCCGTGCCAACATTCAATTTGTCAGAGTACGAGCCAATAAGCATGTGACACGTGACAGGCTTAGCCGTCTAATAGACGGCTATAGACGTCTAAATAAACAGTTTTAGCCATCTAAATAAACAGTTATAGTCGTCTATTAGACGGCTAAGCCTCCGAAAAATTTTAAAATTTTCAAAAAATGTTTTCGGAGGCTAATCCGTCTAATAGACGGCTATAACTGTTTATTTAGACGGCTAAAGACAAAAACTGTTGATTTAGATGGCTATAGCCGTCTATTAGACTGCTAAGTCTGCCACGTGTCGCCATATTATTGGTTTGTACTCTGACAAATGGAATTTTGACACGGAAATTTTAGCCGGCTAGCTTAGCCGTCTTTAGCCGGCTGTCATGACCAATGTCCATGAAACAGTAGGCTAAATAAGGATATCCATTTTTAAGTATTTTCTTGATCAAATGGTCATTTTCGTATTTTCCCTTACCAAATTTCATATCCTTGGACTTCATAGGCCCTTTATGCCTTTATCATAATTACAATTGGGCCCCATAGAATTAGGTAGTCCTTCCTAGTTGCAAAGTGTGAACCTTTTTGGCACGAAATCCAGTTCAGCTTCAGCATAATATAATTAATAAATTTGGTAATACTACATTATGTAGGGATGTGTTTACAGTAAATATATATGTGTATATAGATATGATATAAAATTATTAAAAAAAGTTGACAGGCTCGATTACGAGTTAAATGACCAGTTTTAAATGAACCGGCAATTTTTTGATTCAAGGAGTCGTGTAAACCAAAGCAAAAACCAATGGAAACTTGCTGGTCCTTTATTTTTTTTAGATCAACTGACCTGTTGAACCAGTGAACCGAGGTAATCTGCTTTCAAAACATTGGTTGGTGGTGAATAAACATTTCAGAATAATAGTAACTTTTACATCAAAAAATAAAATTTTTAACTGTTTAAAGTAATGATATCCCATCATTGACTTGAAGAAATCCTTAAAACCAAACTTGGCCAAACACAGCTTTGACCATTTCAATATTTGAGAATTAGTTGCAAACTCACCAAGTAGACTTGTATATATAGAGCTTTGACATCATCTATTTCATATACCATTCAATACTTCTTTTCTAATTTCCAAAACAAGAAATGACGATGTTTGGTGTTAAAACCCTACTCGTGATTTTGTTTTTACATGTGATGTTGGTGTCGATGGTAACTGAAGTTGCATCCAGTAATAAGGTTAAGCGTGTTAAGCCTCCGAAACCTGTCAAACCCATACAACAGCTTTTAACATGCAAGAGCCACAAAAGCAAGTGTTTCATGAAGCGCATCAAATGCCCCGTAGAATGCCCCCAAGTTAAGCCAAAGAACCCGAAAGACAAAGCTTGCTTTCTTGATTGTTACTCTCCCAAATGTGAGGCCGTGTGCAAATGTAAGTAATGTATAACGTAAATTTTATATATATGTTTACATCTAGATGTTCGAATGACATTATCTATTTTCATTTGATGTATAGCACGTAAACCAAACTGCAATGGACCTGGAGCTGCATGCTACGACCCACGATTCATAGGTGGTGATGGAATTGTGTTCTACTTTCATGGTAGGAGCAACAAGCATTTCACCTTGATTTCTGATTCCAATCTCCAAATCAACGCACGTTTCATTGGACTTAGACCCGAAGGTAGAACCCGTGACTATACATGGATCCAAGCATTGGGTCTCAAGTTTGGCCATCATAATTTCACCCTTGAAGCAACAAGAACTGAAAAATGGAATGATAATGTTGATCACCTAAAGTTATCACACGATGGAATGGAATTGCTCATTCCAGAGGGTCATCATCTGAATGGAACTCAACCCAAGGCGATATACAAGTTGAAAGGACTTCAACAACAAACAGTCTAATGGTCACTATACCCGATCTTGCAGAAATATATGTTAATGTGATCCCCGTATCAAAAGAAGATAGTAAGACGCATAATTATCATATTCCTACAAATAATAGTTTTGCGCATTTGGAAGTACAATTTCGATTCTTTGGGTTGTCATCTAATGTAGAAGGGATTCTTGGTAGAACTTATCGTCCTGACTTTGAAAATCCAGTAAAACCAGGAGTGGCAATGCCGGTGGTTGGCGGTGATGAAAAGTACAAGACTAGTTCGCTCCTTGCGACAGATTGTGCCCTTTGTGTGTTCTCTCCTGATGATATCAAGGACGAACATGACTTGCTAACAATGGAATATAGGATGCTAGACTGCAAAGGTGGAGGGAATGGAATCACATGCAAGAAATAAGTGAATCACATTATTTAATGTCTTCTGAATCGTTCTTATTATATGATTGCATTAATTAATTCGTGTTCAAAATGTATCAGATTACAATATTAGAAATGAAATTCAAAATTTTGAAGCTAATGTAGACTAACTAACTGGTTCATCCAATTCTTGTATTATCTCTCCCAAAGACCAAGGTTGTTGCCCAGTTAATCATGACATATAACCTGTTTCTCCAGCTCAAGACACGTGTCAAATAAGCAGACCGCCAAATCAGCCAGCTCACGAACCCTGCCATCGATACTCCCTTAGCATCCTGTAGTAAACAAGATGATAAATGTTACAAAACATCAAAGAATATAACTCAGGTTTTCTTTTTTAATCATATTAACCCATCAACCATTTATAAAAAAGTGACAAAAAAGTGAAATTTTTATTACCTTTGACTGGGTAAGGTCAACCAGTGCCTTATAGCGACCAACGGAAGCCATGCTTCCAAGATGCTTGTAAACAAAAGGATCGCCAAGAACGACATCGTTTGTGGAACACGCCTTTCCTGCATTTTGCTTCCCAATCTTTTTATTAAACAATTCAACTAGATACTTTCCTTGTCTTTCAGCAACCTGTTTTTCACATTAAACATGCTTCACAAGTCAAAAAAAGGTGCATTTTGACTTTATAAAGTCAACTCCAAGTACATTTCATGTGGAAGGTCAAACCTGAGCTAGAGCAGGAAGAACTGGCCTTCCTGTGTGTTCAAGAAAACCAGCACAATCTCCAAGCGCAAATACATCTTCAACCGAAGGAACCCTTAACCATTCATCAACGCCGATCCTGCATACAAGAACACAGATTCATCAATATAATTCAAAGTTTGAAATTTCTAAATCTTTTCCTTTTACCATTGCAACCGAAGGAACCCTTAACCATTGCTTAGCATTTTCTGAAAAGGGTTTTAACGTTTGATAACGGGTCAAATACCTTAAAGTTCTAAATCTTTTTAGTTTAAAGAAATTATAATATTATTGTTCAGAAATGATCCACAATGTTAACATTAGCAAACCTAGGTGATGTTTAGGCAATTAAAAAGATTATGTTTTTAGACCTCAATATTTTTTAAATATCCATAACATCTCCCCAAGTCATGTGATGTTAACATCATAAATCATTTCCCTATTTATTTTAGTTATATAGTTTCATATTTAATATGTTAATCTATACTATATAATAAATAAAGGTTTTTCCATGCCATGTGTCGTCTCCATATTCATTCTCATAACTTTTTTCCTGCCTCTCTCTCTTATTAAATGCACCTCCTATTTTTGACAACAATATATATTTAAAGAAAATATTAATTATATTAATAAAACACATTTATTTTAAATTATTCCTTATGAAACTTTGAAAATCTAATTATTTAACTTTTATTTTCAATCAAATAATAAATGAAAAACAAATTATATTAAATAGTTTTTAATTTATTTTCAAAACTCAATTATAGATTAGCTTTTGCATATTTTGAATTTTGTTTTCTATCCTTAGTATATGATACATTTTTACACGTGTAAAATATACACATAAAGATTTAAAAATTATATTTAGTGATATTTTTCACTCGTGTGTATACATGGGATCTAAACTAGTATTACAAAGTAGAAAAAGATGGAGTCAACCCAACCAAACTTGACCTGCTCATAAAACTATCATTTTGACATGTTATCCTACTCACTCATTTTGACAGCTCTGCTTTTATTTTAGAATGACACAAAAATTGGATCTAACATAATGAAACATTAACCATTTGCTAGGGGTTCAAACTCAAGGCCTCTAGATTGTTTAAATAAGCTCAACGGGCGATTTCTTGATATAATTAACTCCGTATTAGTATAACTTTAGAATTTACCTTCCACCAGGAGATTTGGGAAACTTTAGTTCTTTTATGAAATTAGAGGGACCCACTCCGGTTGACCACACCAGAAGTCCATAAGGTACAACACTCCCATCACTAAGAATAAGCTTTTTCGAGTGCACCTCTTTAACAACTCCTCGAACAAGACGTACACCATACTGATATGCAATTTCTTGTTAGATATAAGTACAATATTCAACTAAAATAGCATTTTTTTAATTCATTTAATCTGTTTCATGGGTCACATTTCACCAAATGGAAAAATAGTAATGATCTTTATAATGTTACCTTTGTTAAGTGTTTCATAGCATATTGTCGTAGCCCAACATCAAAAGACGACAAAATTTCATTCGCCTGTTGCAAAACCATAGACAGACATGAATATTGTACTAAAACAACAAACATGGAATAAAGCATATGGAAGAACAATAATTACCTCAATAAGGGTGACACAAACGTAGTTTTTAACATGTGCATAACGTTGATAAACATCTCTCACTATAAAATCACTCAGTTCACCGCTAAACTCAACTCCAGTTGGGCCTCCTCCAATAACAACACAGTGCAACATTTGCTCCTTTTCTTCCTCAGATATGCCTGAAAATGTCATGTGTTTCATCCTAGTCTTTCTTACAACTTAGAGGTGGAATTTTACATTTTTCAATTGTGGGAGGAGGTTATTGGAATCAAAACAGGTATTTTGTCCAAATATTTTAAATTTTATATAAATAAGTAGCATGTGAGACATGATTACACGATTTCTATTAGTTTCAATAATCTATGTATTTAATAAACTGATTTAGGAGGTTTTAGGCATTAAAAATACAAAATTGAGTGACTTTCAACCTGTTTCCTTTTAAGCAAATTCTTTTTATTTTAGTTGATTGATTTGTTAAAGATAAAGCATAATTTGAATCAGCCCATTTATTAATGCTATTACATATCATCACTAAATTCACAGAATCAGTGCATATAGTAAAACTAATTACCAGGAGTTTCAGATAGCATCAAGTTCAAAAGAAGTCTTTTCCTTATTTCTTGAGCGTGACTAACTTCACGAAGAAAATACGCATGCTCCTTCACGCCCTTTATGCCAAATGTTAATGGCTCGGCTCCAGAAGCAATTACAAGCTTGTCATAAGCAACTCTAAACCGGTATGGTTCATACAGGAGCTCGTTATCGCTAACTGTCTCACAATAAACCTGTTCAATCAAAACAACACCTCAGTTAGAATGGGATAGAGTTCAAAGTCAGAGGTAGCATTCTTGACCCATGTACTTATTAATAGGTTGATTCATGATATGGTTTATCTCTATGAGATCAAACGGGTAGAAACGGGATGAAAGTAGCCCTAAGTGACTTTTTAATGCATAAAATCTCCTAAATCCTTTCTTCCAAAAATTAGATTATTACTCAACCATATGAAAAGTCATCTTCTACCCAACCTGACTAGCCCATTTGCCCCCTCTAGTCAAAACACGAAAACCTTCATTTGAATCTGTTCGTGTGTGTTTGTATAAGACATGCTTACTTCATGTTTGTCTGTATCAACGCCGGTGCAGGAAGCAAGATAAAAGTAAGAATTTGGATCCTTAGCCAAAGCAGTCTGAACACGCCCAACGGGCTCAGCTACAGACCGAAATTCAAGAGTTCCAACACAAGTTGATGCTAGCAAAGGTGTGAAAACCATGTGATTCCTAGGTGAAATGCAAACAACATCGTATATTGTAGTATCGATTCCTTTAAGGAATCTGCATGCTGCCCAACCAGTACCAAGAACCACAACTCTAGGTTTGTCACCAGGTTTAGTAGCTTCAAGATTACCATACCGAAATTTCTCAGCTTTTGAATCAGAAAAATCCTCAGGTACCTGCTCAGCATGACCAAATCTATATCCTTGAATCGCCTGTGTTCCCCTGCTTTCAAATTTCATATGATCAACTTTTGTAAAGGATTGTAGGTACAACATCCTGTTAACTGTTTCAGCATTGTGGTAAGAAGGAGCATCTTTGTTTGTTATGCAGCGGTTAATGGCATATGTTCCTGATGATTGTTTCCAGTTTCTTGAAATTCTTGCCAAAGCCATTGCCAGATACTAAATCTGAAGGCTTTCTGATAAATGCAATGATATAAGAAACATTATATTGTAAACCACGATTAGAGACAATCAAAAGAAAAGACAAATTTCGTGTACCACCTAAGTACTGGTCGAAAATGTGTAATGCAAAACAAAAGTAACATAGATTTGTTCATCAGTTGATGACAACTACAAGATTTTGTATATTGTGATCATGTTAAAGTCTAAAGTCTGGGCCAATAAGATTTTTCCAAGATTCAAGAAGGGTTTTTTATGCAATCTTGCAGTTACATTTTGCAAAGAGACAACACATTTTGCTCACAAAGGAATAACTTTACCATCACCATTTGTATGATCTACAGACCCAAGCAAATAAACTGCAATAGAATCTAGGAACAAACTGATAATAAAAAATGATAACTATCTCCCAGTAACTTGGACTGCTATTATTAAAATGTCTAATCTAAATGTTGCATAAGTAATCACGATAGAGAGTCTTCTTGTTTACGTTATAGAATAATGAAAACCCCATGCATTATTGTGTATTACTGAAGAGTACAATGAGAACAATTACAAAGGAAACCTAACCCAATTTTTTTGACAATGGTGGTTTTGAAGTTTTCATGGTTTCCAGGTGATCTGCTAGTTGAACAAGCGGATGTGAATAGAACAGGCGGTGATCCGCTAGTTGAACTAACGTATGTGAACAATGAACGTGAAAAAAAAACAAAATTAAAAAGTTAGATGCTCACTTGACCTATTCACTTTCATTATTAACATCCACTTGTGTTGTCCTATCCCCTAGAAACTATGAAAACTTCAAAACCCATTTGCAAAACCATCTATAATAAAAAAAAAAAATCAATGGGCTTAACCCTAAATTACATATGGTAAACAATATTACAATAAACCCTAACAAATATAAATGCAACAATACAAATCAAATCCAATCAATTTGATGCACATACAAATGTTCATATTACCTGACCTTAGAGACAAAACAAGATGAATCTTCACTTCACAAGGCCCTGCAACACACACATAAGAAAAAAAAATCTTGAATCCTCGTTGAGGCAATTTCACAAACACTTGGTGATCAATAAAATTAAAATATAAATCAGGATTGTAATTGTGTAAATAAAACCCTACGTTTACATAAATAGATTAATGAGAAAAAGGAAACACAGTTGTTACAAAATTAATTACATTAATTTGTGTTAAAGAATCAAAGATTTGCATTGTGAGAGGAGGATAAAAATTAAAAAGGGAAAATATTTACTACAAATTTCTAATTTTTTTTAAGGGGATCGAACATATACATCGAGAAAGTATTAGTAATCTAAAATAGGAGAGAAAGTTATTACCAAGAAGACGTTTGAGAATGTGTAACAATGGTGTTTTTGTGTGTGAGAGAGATGATGATATGTGAAGAAATGTAACAGTAGAAGAAGGTTGATGGTTTAGTTTTGTTACTTGCTGCCCACGGTGCGGAATAAGAATTTTTTTTATTATTATTTAATAGTAGTGATTAGGGATGACCATTTGGTATCGAGTACCGGTAACGTACTGAACCGGTACCGTATCAATAGATTCGATACCGATATCGGTACCTACTTTTTCATAAATTCGGTACCGGTATTTTCGGTACGGTACTGATATCATCTTGAGATCAACATTTTGTAACAAGTACCAGTATCGTACCGATAAATTCGATACTGGTATAGGTACAATCTCTTCCCTAGCAGTAATGATATGTTTGTCTGTAATTATTAATCGAGGAAGAATATCATACATACCCTTATAAATATAAGTAAATATCATATATACCCAAGCAAGGTCAAAAATATCATATATACCCAAAACTTTAGTACATTTTTACCCCTATTCATTAGTCATCATATAATCTTTTATAACTTCAATTTTAATGTTAAAACTAGTTTTTACCCCAGCGCTTCGCGGCGAGAGTCTGGTCGTTGTTGGTTTGACTTGTTTGCGTGGATAAAAGTTTCATAGAATCGCAGACTCATTATAGCGTATGATACCAAAAAAACACTCGAATTTTCAATGCAACTTTGTCTTAAATAAAATTTAAACCAAAGCGTTGACAATTTTTTTTTAAAATGGCACATTCCGTTATTTAAAAAAACCTAACGAATGAAGGTTATCATAGAAAACGGTGTCGGGCCCAACATTGATAAAATTTAGACGAACGTAGTCCCAACAGTAAAAATAATGTTAATAGAAAGTAAACATAAAACTATATAAAAAAAGAGAAAAAAACAAATTAAAAAAATTACCGGTTCGGATCGTCGAAAACCATAAGGCGAATACCGATATGGGTTCCAATAATACCACTACTGACAATGATGTTATTCACCCATAATAGGTTTGGCTCATCATGGTACCACAATAGTAATGACACTCGCTATAGGCAACGGGAAAAACTCGATTTTAAATACAACTCCGTTTAAAAAGAAAATTATATCGGAACGTTGATAATAAAAATTACAAACAGCTGCGCAATCTGTATTTTAAAAAAAATTAACGAACGAAAATTATTAAAAGAAAACGAAACTAATAGAAAATGAAACGGGCTAAAAACGTATATTATATATATACTACAGGTTTGAAAATGAAAATGTAAAAAGAAAATTAAACGGACTAATCAGAGTGCATTGTTTGTAAATCACAAAACTTCAGTGACCCAACCATAAACAATGAAAGTTAACTATTCCTAACAGTTTTGTTTTAATATTATTTATAATATAATTATAATTATAATTATAATAAAAAAATTAACGTCTAAATGATAAAAATAAGCATAACGCTATGGTAACAAAACCGTTAAAAAAGAACAAAGAAAAAAAGGAAAAAAATTAAAGAATTTAAAAAACAGTGGAATTGTAAAAGAAAAGTTAACAGAAAAAAAGGGAGAACATGAGGATCGAACATATGTGGCTTTCCTCAAAGGCAAGGGAGTAAACCACTCCACCAAAAAGTCTTTTGTTGATATTCATTAAAATTACTGTATAAGACATGAAAAATAAATGAAAAAAAATTCCTATTCAACGCCGCCAATGCTTTTTAAGGTATTAGTAATGTTATGAATGTTAAATAACGAGTTTTGAAAAAAAAAAAAATACTAAACAATCATTTTCTATATTATTTTTTTAAACCTATCAAATCAAAAAACACCATCTTTCTTTAATATATACAAATGCTAATAAAATAATCTTGACAATTTCAATAAAATAAATAAATCTTACTTGAGAAAATCACAAAATTAACCATTTAACTAAAATAATATGAACAATTAATCATTAATAAAAAAACTAAAATAAGGGTAAAATTATCATTTCTTAAATTGTTTTTAATGAAATGGATATATGTGATATTTTTACATGTTTGTAAAGGTATATATGCTATTTTTAGTTTTTCTTAGGTATATATGATATTTTTTAAGTTTATAAGGGTATATATGAAATTAACCCTAAAATTAAAATCCTATATTGTGTTGTGATAGTTCTTCTCTTATTACATAAACAACACTGTCACAAAATTTGATTAAGAACATTTGTTTGCCAAAAAATTAAGGATTATTGGATTTTAATAATCTCACATTTTATCAATTGGTCAATAATAATCCCAACTGAGAATATTCTTACCACCGGTCCCTACTTTCAAACTATTTTTTTACATTGGACCCTCCGTTAAAAAAACTTAACGCCGTTAGAGTTTGTATGACGTGGACATTTGCAAACCGCCGGAAAGCCGAGCCAAGCTAGCAGTGGTCTCGTGTTGGATTTTGAAATGGGCTTTGGTGGTATTTAACTAGTCTCGTTAAACACCACCGTTTTCTCTGTTTGGACTTTCCGGACCCACGAGACCAGTTAAACACCACCAGAGCCAATTTCAAAAGCTACCACGAGACCACTGCAAGCTTCACTAGACTTTCCAGCGGTTTGCAGATGTCCACATCATATAAACTCTAACAGCATTAAGTTTTTTTAACGAGGGGTCCAATGTAAAAAAATATTTTGAAAGTAGGGACCGGTGGTAAGAATATTCTCAATTAGGATTATTATTGGCCAATTGGTAAAATGTGGGATTATTAAAATCCAATAATCCAAAAATTAAAATTAAAATCGAGTAAAAAATGTTATGAATATTAATATAAAATTTTGTTTGAAAAGTTAATTTGGTCAAAATAAAATACTTAATGCGTGTTCTTATTAATAAACTAATTTTAAAATGTTTAATTTTATATATAACCCTATAAACATGGGTAAATAACTAAATATTATATATACCTCATCAAAAATTAAAAATATCAAATATAACCAATTTAAATAACCTTTTTACTTTATGACAATTTAGCATTATCCGTTATATGAATTTTTTGAATCTAATTTTTTTAGTTTTACCTCATATGGACACTATAATCTATTCTTTTATTTTTGATGTCGACTATGACGATTCTCTAAACCTATTCAGAAGGCATCGTTTATGAAGGAACGATTGCGAGTAATTATAAATGCTATAAAAAAATTGTTATATATAATGTATAAATGCTATAAAAAATTGATAAAAATATTAAAAAAAACAAAAAAGTTAAATATTTTTTTTGAGAAAACTATTGTTTATGGGTAAATATACAATTATAAAGTTAAAAATAGTTTAGTCTACTGGCAAATGTGTATACCCAAGATTTCATCAAAATGGAGAGATGATCGGGTGGACGAGTGGCCCGTCTCAAGTTCAAAATGGGTAAATACGAAATTTTAAAAATTTAAAGAAATAAGGTAAAACTATCTTTTAAATAGTTTTTAATGAAAGGGGTATATATATTTTTAACAAGGCTGACTCAATCCTTTTGGGGCCCAAGACGTAGTAAAAACCCCAGGGCCTTTTTCAAAATGTTGTCATTATAAACAGTGACGGATCTAGGTAGGATTGTTATTATTTTTTAGTAGGGCAGAAAATGGGTTGATTAAAATAAAATTGGACTATGTGTATAAAAAAAATATGCTTAAATTTTTTTGTTAAAGGTCAGACTATGAGATGTACTCTAACGGAAGACCCTTTTTTTTTCAAGTAACAAGTGTGTAGCAATTTGATACAATACAGCTCACAGCTTATGTTCAGGTTTTCTTTAAAAAGTACTTACGCGAAAACAAATTAGAACAATAATATAAAAAACCAATAGACAAGTTAAAGGCTATATAAAGTAAAATGACATCATAGATATGATAAAATGTATACCCTACTTAGTTATTTACATCTCATAAAATACATAAGAAAGCATATGTTGGTTAATGATAATTTGTTGAATTAAGCAATCAATTAGTTAAATCATGTAATTACTAATGCATCTTCCAATGAATTTGAGCCCCCGAAAACCCGATTTAAAATCATTGATAACCGGACGCCTCCTTGTGCGATTCGCTTCATCACAATAGGCAATCTTGATTCGAAGTAATCATCTGCAAATTTAAATATATGAAAAAGATCATTAAGATTAATAGTACAAAGTAATGATTCGATAAAAAGTAGTTTTCAATATAAAATGTAAACACTATATTATGTATCAGAACTGTAATGAAAATTTAGAAATTATTAAATAATTAGTAATAAAAATATAGAAATTATAAAGAAAATATTAAATAGTAATGAAGATTTAAAAATTAATAAAGAAAATATTAAATAGTTAGTAATAAATAAAAATAACGAAAAAAATAATCTCTAGCTCACAGAATTATAACATCTGACGTAAACAGTTACTTATTTATTAGATATAGATTACCTGAAAGAGTTTCGCCAACCTCAACACCTTTATAGCCCCATTTGCATGCCAATTTTATACCTTCTTTCGCATACCTTCCATAATTTAGATGAAAACAATCCATTAAAAACAATATTTTAAATTAATCTACTTGTAATATAATATGGGCTAAGACATATTTTCTAGAATTTGTTCCGCTCATGAGCAATTTTTTTTTAAACCGGGATGTTGAGAAAACATTGTAAACAAGACTGTGTATTTTATTTTTTTAGTAAACTAACAAATACAAATTATTTTTAAAAAATCAAATTAATTGGGAAATGAAATACGATTATGAAAAGATCAACCATATGTGTCAAGATATTAGTGGATGTATTTGAAAGTTGAAATTATTGGAGAGCTGCTCACGATCGTGATCCCACTCACGCGTGAGGGGCTCACTCACAGGTAAAGGGAGCAATGTTCCCGTAAACGTGAATGGCTCACAACTCCCACGCACGAACCATATCGGATGGGCTTATTGTAAAAGAAAAGACTTAGAAACTAGTTATACATAGATGTAGACGTTATATACGTTTATATTTTTCATGGTTAAAGTGATAATAAATAAATCAAGAAGAAACTTGTTAATGCAGGTGGAAAGATCATCACAATCCTTCCAAGAGTGGACATCATCCGACCATAATCCCTAAATTTAATATTTTAATAAATTAAATACTTTACTTAAATATAATACTCCACAAAACATGTGTTGTCAACTTACTTTTTTTTAACGACAATTTGAATCACAAGCTTACTTATTATAAATGATTAGAGAAATAACAGAAATAAAATTATCATATATGCATGTTATTTATGTGACTAAAATACTAAATTAATATATAATTAGGGTTCTTACATGAGTGAAATTGGCTTTAATGGCTTTTTATCACCCTATCCCGACGATTTTTTTGACCCTATAGCGACGACTTGTCGACGGGATAGCCTATACCGACGACATGTCGTTGGTATAGATGTCGTCGGTATTACCTCGTCCCAATAGCCAAGATTGTCGTCGGGATAGGTCAGCCTATACCGACGACTTGTCGTCGCTATAGGGTTTAATTAAAAAATTCAAAAAGAAATTCTATACCGACGACAAGGGTTTTTTGTTTTTTTAATAATTTTTTAAAAAGGCCTATAGCGACGACATGTCGTCGGTATAGGTCTTTTATGTTTTTTTAATTTTTTAATTTTTAATATTTTATCCAGAAATATTAAATTTCTAAAAACAAAAACCTGCAAATCATTAAATATAAACCATTCAAATATTCAAATCAGATAAAAACTAATATCCGAAACATAAACCAAACATCCAAATTGTTCGACACACAAACTTGTCAGACAAATCAAACATTTAAAACATAAACTTGTTCGACACACAAATATGCAAATTGTTCAAGACAAATACCAACCTAACCAAAATAAACAAACAAAACTTCAAAATCTTGAAAAGGTAGCTAACATATGAAACCCGGATGTTACCTCACCTTAAATCCCGAGAGTTTTTGTGAAAGTTGCTCCCAATAAATACCATCTTATATACCTACACATCACAATTACATACATAAATAAAAGCCCAATTACATAATTACAAACATATACATACAAACATACATACATAAATAAATGTCCAATTACATAATTACAAACATATACATACAAACATACATACACATATATACATTCATATTAACTAATCATCATAAACACAAATTACACACATACATCCAAACTAATCATCCAAACTAATCATCATAAACACAAATTACACACATACATACAAACTAATCATTATAAACACAAATTACACATATACATACATATACATACAAACACTAATTTACATAAACTAAATTATATAAAATAAGCACACATTTAAACCAAATGACCTAAACTAATCATAATTTAATAATTCCATCATATATACAAATATACATACTCATACATACAAACATACATACATACACATACATAACACATACATACAAAATCATAAAATCTTAGATCTAGACCAAATTTCATCACAAATTAGTAATTAAACGAGTATTTACCTTCACAAAGCTAGAAATCCAAGAAATGATGAAATTCCTTCAAAACCTAACCAAAATAAACAAACAAACTTCAAAATCTTGAAAAAGAAGCTAAAATATGAAACCCGGATGTTACCTCACCTTAAATCCCGAGAGTTTTTGTGAAAGTTGCTCCCAAAAAGCCCAAAAACCGTGAAATCGCCAGAGAGAACAATTTGGGGGAGTTTTGGAGGATTCTGGGTGGAAATGAAGGTCTGCTTTCTGTTTTCCCTATTTGTTCGCGCTGCACCCTATGCCGACGACATGTCGTCGGCACAGGTAGCCTATGCCGACGACATGTCATCGGTATATGGTTCGTAGGATGTTGACCAGTCAATAAAGGTAAAAACCATATCCCGACGACATGTCGTCGCCATAGAGTTTTCCAGAATTTTTTTTAATTTAAAAAAAAAAATTGACCGATGGAAATTGATTAAATAAAAAAACAAAAAGAAAATCAAAATTAACCTATAGCGACGACATGTCGTCGCTATAGGTTTTCCCCAAAAATTCATTGGGCGCCAGCTTTCCCTCCAATCTGCCTTAACCCTATAGCGACGACATGTCGTCGCTACAGGGTGTCCCATTCAAAATTTTTGTTTTCACCTATACCGACGACATGTAGTTGGTATAGGGTTCGTAGGACGTTGACCAGTCAATAAAGGTAAAAACCCTATCCCGACGACATGTCGTCGCCATAGGGTTTTCCAGAATTTTTTTTAATTTAAAAAAAAAAATTTTGACTGACGGAAATTGATTAAATAAAAAAAAACAAAAAGAAAATCAAAATTAACCTATAGCGACGACATGTCGTTTCTATAGGTTTTCCCCAAAAATTCATTGGGCGCCAGCTTTCCCTCCAATCTGCCTCAACTCTATAACGACGACATGTCGTCGCTATAGGGTGTCCCATTCAAAATTTTGGTTTTCACCTATACCGACGACATGTTGTCGGTATAGGATGACCGATGCCGACAACAAGTGTCGTCGGTATAAGCGACGTCGACACAGGGTCATTTCTTTGTAGTGGGTAGAGACTCCATATCCTTGTCATAGAACTGTAAGAATTATTTCTCTGTCCCATACCTGTTTAATCATCAATTTTACTATCCACAAAAAAATTGTTTAATTCATATGTGTGTGATATGCAATTAATATAAAAATAATAGATTTGTTTTTAATAATTTAAAGTATAACATATTGGTTGATAATAATTTAAACTAACAGTTTGTTTACTGATAATCTCAACTTTCATTTTTGTTGTCAATGGCAGTCCTAGTAGCATAACCATCATATATTTACAGTCGATTTAGCCTCAATTGCCACTTGATTTCACGTGTATGTTTCGTCACCTCACATTAAATCGTCATTTTGAGCGAAAATAAGTATAAATCGAAAGTAAATCTATGATAATTATGCTACTGAGACTGTTATTAACAACACAAATGAAAGTTGAGATTATCACCAGCCAAACTGTTAGTTTAGATTATTATCAGCCAATAATTCATAATTTAGATTATTACAAACCAATTTGCCTATAAAAATTGCTATATTCTCAATTTTACCCTAGTTTTAATTTGATAAATTTGAATTCTGTGACAAAAGACATTTAAGGTAGAAAAGGATGATTAGTAAATAATAACTATACCTTTTTTTTAAATGAATAGCTAGTATTTTAATTTTATTAATGGAATTTGTTAAATTATTTAATTAACGTATTACATGGTGCAAATTAGATTTATGCCTGAACCATCGTAAATCAATGGTGTTTCCTCCTTCGTCGCTAATAAATCCAACATGCATTGGCTGATAAATTACATATTAAATTATTTAATTTAATTTCAAGAAGATATATAAATATAATTAATAAAAAAAGAAAAAGAAAAAGAAAATGGAGTACATATATACCTGATGAATATCTATGGGTACTATAACTTGTTTCAGCTACTAGATTTTCATAAACGGTCGGTTTCGATTAAAAGCAGTCCGGTTAATTGAAAAAGACGGTGCAGTTAATTCGGTTAATCACAAGCTTACACATGGATCATTTCAAGCTTATTTCAGTTAATAAATCCAATTATATTTGGATCAAATAAAAAATATGTTAAGTTATAGAGAAAAAAAGTGAACAAGTAATTTATACCTGATAAATAATAATAAATAATACGTCACGTGTCACAGTTCTGTGAGTTCAAGATTATTTTCCCACTTATTTTTTTCTCATTACTTAATAGTTAATATTTCTTACCAACTATTTAATATTTTCGTTATTAATTCATAAATCTTCTTTAAAGTTCATAATTTTTTTATTCAACATCTGTAAAACACGATAGTATGTTATATAAGAAAAAAATGTAACAAATAACCATAATCGAAGAATAAAAGTCGGTTATTTTAATTCAGTTTTTTCGGTTACGGATTTTTTTTTCACCACTATTTAATAAACTACATGAGGAGAAAGGTACTTGAATAATCAAAGGAGCAAGCATATCGATGAAGTGAAGTGGACTAGTCCACCGGTACCGGTACCAATGCCGGATCTGGTCCGGCCACACACACAACGCCGATAAGTTGCCCTTCACATAATCCGGCAACAACATCCGTACAGCATGTGCTGCCTCTGGTATAAGTAATTCCTATCGCACAAAATTAGTTTATGAATATAATTAAGTAAATAATTATAGAATTAATATGTATATTAACTAATTATAAGTAATAAAAACATACTTGTGCTATTTTGCATGTCATGACGTGTCCCTCTTTGCTCCATGCATGAACACCATTAATCAGAATTAGAAACCCAAGAAATGAAATAAGACAATCTTGAAAACGCCATTGTTAATTTCTCTTCACAAATATGATGAGGTGCTTTCATTTCATTTATAAGCAAAAAAGCAATTCGTTGAGTGCAAGTTTAAACTTGTTCATGCTTTTAAGCACCATCAATCAAAACTGAGTATTCCTCAAGCAAAAACAAAGATTAACTATCTATCCATCTTACATATGTATAGGTATATAGAGGAGGGTTTATAAGAAAATTATATAGTTTTATAAAAACTGCGTCTAATAACTCGGAAATTATTTATTCCTTTAATCGTGAAAATAGTGTTCTAATAAACTTTCACCCCAAGTATTTATATATCCTTTTAAGTTAAATCCTTTTATTCTCTCCTCTCTCTTCTTAATTGAAATCACCTTAATCAAAAACCCTAATCCAAAATCAAATGATGCATGATGGTGGATACGGTGGAGAAGAAGCAACAAGCACGATTTACACCTGGAATAGATGAATTCGATTCGCAAAACCCTATCTTATTTAGAATCAACGAACTAGGAGTCCGAAACCCTTCACAACCCATATACATAGGTTTTTTTTATACATATATGTAAAATGTGTTTGGGTTCTTCATCATTATGTTCTTCATCGTGATTCACCATTGATCATTGAGCACATATTGTGTTTATTTGTTCATCTGGTATTTGATAGGGTTTATAATTTTAAGGGAAACGATTCTTGATTGAGATACAATAAATGTCTCTTATTACCTATAATTCCATCCTAATTATTTCAAAATGATTACAATAAGCCATAAACAATCTCAACCATTAATTAATCAGATCAAAGGTAAATTAGTGGTTTTCGCAAAACAATTAGTTTTCTTATTAACCATTCTCTAGCCCCTAGGTATACATACCTTGTAATTGATTAATCAAGAAACTATATATAAAAAAAGTAAGTTTTAATTGATTCATCCCCACCAGGCACGCCCCTGTGGTCAACTTTCTGTCATACTAGAGTATTGTTGTCGCCCAGTTAGACGAAGCACGGGGCCGTGCCACACCAGGCACGCCCCCGTGTCCGGTACATGTAGAGTACGTACGCGACCAGGACAAAAAGCAGCCCGTCAGATATCTCAGCACGGAGCCGTGCCCAACCAGGCACGAGCCGTGCCTCACTTCTCAGACCATATAAATAGTGTCATTTGGCTCTTGAGTTGGAGTTGGCCTTTGGGGGAAAAGTTCCACTAGCACCCATTGACGTGTAGGTGTTCGTTGGGTGTTTATGATGCCTAACTATATGTTTTTATGTGTGATTTAGCATGAAATGTGTTTACTTTGTATGTGTTTATTATTTATAGGTTTTTGGATGCTAAGTACGTGTTTTAGAAGCATTAGAGAGGAAATAGAGGGATTAGATCGGAAACTATGCAAAAGATGGAGGGTGATGTGGAAGTTCTAGAAGCTAAATCTTGAAACAGTCATATCTCGAGCTATAAAATGAGTTACGAGATCCATAATATATGAATCTTGGGTAGCTCGAGAAGTCGGATTCAAAAAGTTGGTCAAGAAATACGCTAGGGGCGTAAGCTTACGCCCTAGGAGCGTAAGATTACTCCGGTAACGTTTTCTTGACAGTAGCTTCAGCTCGGCGGAGTAAGCTTCCGCCCCCGGTGTAAGCTTACGCTGGTTACGTTTCAGACGCGGATTTTTCAGGAAAAATGCCGGTTTTCAGTGTTTAATTAGGGGTTTCTTCCCCAAATTCAAAATCAACTTTTCTAGGGCAGTTCTTGGGCGATTTGGGAGTTCTTGGAGGCTAAGAAACACGATTCTAACATCCCATTGGAGATTGATACTCGAAAGATTGAATATGATTTCCATCATCATGAGCGGCTAATCCACCGGTAATCATTCCCGAGTGGATTGTTTGTAAGTTTTTAGGGTTTTATCATGTGCTAGCTTTGAGAAACAATTCTTGTATTCGTTTGGTTTGAAGTACTCGAATCCTTGTGTTTAGTATGGTTATGAACTCACGGGAGTCGATAAATTCTTGCACCATTGACCTCGTTAGATAATAATTGCTATGATTTTTGATTTGTGTTGAATATATTGATTAGTCTAATTCTATATTGCATACATTTATCTCGATTTCATTCGTGAATCTTGTCTTGCACGATTTGCCTATGATGTATGAATGTTGATGTTCTTGGTTAGATTTGGTCAATTTGATTTGGATAACCATTTGATTGCTTGAACTCATATCTTGGTGTGATAATCCCTAATTACTTGTGAACTTGAAACCCATACGTGATTCCTTTTTAATCATTGTTTTCAACTTAAACCGTTTTGTTTGATTACTAGTGATCGTAATTGTTACTTGATAATCCTTGTTTGTTGAATTTGTTAATTTCACCTCAATCATTGCTTGTGTTTGGTCAGAAAGACCCATTGCAACTTCATAAATCACTTTATCAATTGAAGTTAAAGCACCGACCACAAACTTTTCGCAGTTCGACACCCTTCTTACCCTAACTAGTTTAAGGTGATTAGTACATACTAATTCTCTATCTTTGACCGGTCCCTTCGACACCGATCAAATTTTGGCCCCGTTGCCGGGGAGTATGTGTGCTTGGTGTTTTAGTTTAATTGATTTTAGTGACTAATTGTTAACTCGTTTTGTTTCGTCATTCTATTTTGTTCTTGTTTACGTGTGGTATTTTTTTGTGTATGCATTGCTTGTTTGATTTTTTTTAATTAAATGATTTAACCCCTAAAAAATCCAAAAATATATATATTTTTTACTTTATTTTGTTTGTTCGTTTTTACCTTGGTATTATAGTTTGTTTGTGCATGTATTATAGAATCTCAAGCATGTTGATCTCACTATGAATATGGACTCTAGTGAATGCTTTCATTATAGGAGCACATCTCATCGGAACAATGATTGTCCATATTTTTTGAAATTATGTGGGAAAGCCTAGTGGCGCCGAATCCCTTATCAATATGAAGATTGTGAGAAGCGCCGAGTGCAATATTGTTTATCTCGAGTCGATCGAGAGTTGGCGCAAATTCATCATTCAAAGCAATACCGCTTAGAGTTGTTAAGTTACAAATATGATATTTTATGCACGGGAAGGCGAAGGGGAGAGCGAGGCCTTTCAGTTAACGAACAGTCTCAGGCAAAACAAATGTGGGTGTTTTCACAAATGTGGGTGTCTTCACAAATTGGGGATGCGGTTGCAGAGAATAATACCACACCAATGCCTTCAATTGATGAAGAATTAACGAGTGCACTATCCGTGAATGATGCTGATGATGAGGGGGAAGAAGAGGTTGTGGATCTTTCGGAGCATATAGTTGAATGTTTAGACTCAGTCAATGACATGGAACCTTTTGAGAAATCAGTGACTGAGATATTGACAGTTTATTCTAACCCTCCTCCCGTTTTAGTTACTCGAGGCAATAAAGTTGGGGATGAGGGTCTGAGGATAAAGATTAGGAAGGTGGGACTACAAGACATTGGGCAGTCTAGTCGGAAGCAAGCCCGCATCGATTTAGCCGACATGTCGATCACAATAAGGCAGGATTGGACACGACACATCAACTACCGGGCATATATTGGAAATTCGGTGGGAAAATATGGAGTTAGAATTTCGAACATTGCATCAATTTACATGCAGGTTTTGAGAGAACGAGTTTGGAGGGGACACATAAGATATCAGGCTTTTGTTGGCAATGTGGTAGGTAAGTGTTCATTGCGACCATCATGAGTGACACATGAGGTAATGTTGGGCTGAGGACAATAAACTTAGCCCTATCCGGGAGGCAACCCGGCTTGTGATTGTTATTATTTTGTCTTTGTTTTGTTTTGTGTGTTTTAGTTTTCGTCACCATAGCAACACTCAAGTGTGGGGAAGACTCATGGAAGACTTACGAGTCCATTTTTGGTGGTGGTTTAGGCACTCTATGATGACCTCTAATCAGGTCCACGTACTCTTTCTCATATCTATGTTACTTTGATTGAACTATATTATTTTTGTTTGTTTTTGTGTTTTTTGATGTGTTTTTGTTTGAAACTTGGTTGATTGTGGTTGGGTTGGTGCTTATGGTTATGGTAATCTTTGAGTTGGATATTTGGAGATATTGTATATTGGATGTTTTTGCACTCACAAACCGTACTTTTATATTTTATAACTATTTACATTGAGACAATGTAAGGTTCAAGTGTGGGGATGTGGGAAATCAATGAAACCATACAAGTTTTTGAATAATTGTTTTACAAAGTGTTTGGCAGAGGTGTTTGATCATGGTTGATTCATTAAGTACTTGATTAAGTTTTTCTAACAAATAAAAAAAATATATATAATAATTTTGAAAAATATAGAAATTGGGAGTAACAAAGTTGAAAGTGACGGTTTGCATGCACATGTCGGTAACCTATTTTTCACCGTTTTTGTGAGATTTTGAGCCAAATTGACATATATATTCTTTTATTTGAGTATTTGGTCACTTAGTTACATATTTTAGAACTTGCATAGTGTTGATACATGTTAAGACCTTGAACCAATTGATTGTACAAAACTGATAAAGGCATTAGGAGAAACCATTTTATTTTTAGCCATTTTTATACCCCTACTCGTTAATATCCACTAGATGCCCACTCTGAGTCTATACCTTTTCTTTTGAAAAAAAAAAAAACCATTCACCTTTTTAGCCTTTTCTTTTTAAACCCGTGAGTTGGAATTCAATTAACTTAGATAGTTGTAATTGTGGTTGCAATTGAGATATTAAAAAAAATTAAAAAATGAAGGAAAAGGAAATACCAAAAATAGTCTTGGGTCAACATTTGTCCAAAAGTTGTGAGTTTTAGTTTGAGTAAAAAAAGAGAAAAAAATGAATGAAAAAGAAATATAAAAATAGTATTGGGTCAATATTTGCCCAAAGGTTTAGTTTGAATTTCAATAAAAGATGTTATTGAGTCAATTTTAACCCAAGTTTCATTTGATAGTGTTGATAGATCATTTATACCCATAGTAGAGATGTGAAAGTTTTAGAGTTGATTTGTAATTTCATTAGTTGAATTCCACTCACCTTTAGCCACTTTAAAAATCCCTATCCATACCCGTAACCTTAGCCTACATTACAACCCTTAAAAGACCTTTTGATTTGTGCATTTTAGTTGTGTTAGTAGGAGGAGATGTGATCAATATGCAAGCTTATGATAATGTGGTTCATTATTTGGGTTTGAGTGAAAAATACTAGCACATCATCGCTAGTCCAGATATGAAACCGAGGGGAGTGATTGATTGTGAGGGGTGTGTGCATGCAAAGCCATAACTAGATATGAGTTAAGCGTGTTCCAATATTTCCTTTTGTTTAAAAATTCATCGATGGTTTGTTGGATTGTAAATCTGTTGAGATTGTAAATCGGCTGAGAGTGTAATTCTTATGAATCTTGCATGACCTTGGACCTTAGCTTATGTTTAGTTAAAACAATTGTTTGAGAATTTGAAATCTGGATTTGAAGCAAAAGACTTTTCTTGAAGGCAAGCAAAACTCAAGTGTGGGGATGTGATGTGTAGGTGTTCGTTGGGTGTTTATGATGCTTAACTATACGTTTTTATGTGTGATTTAGCATTGGAATGTGTTTACTTTGCATATGTTTATTAGCATAAGCTTATGCCCCCTAGCGTAAGCTTATGCTGGTTACGTTTCAGACGCGGATTTTTAGGAAAACTGCCGATTTTCAATGTTTAATTAGGGGTTTCTTCCCCAAATTCAAAATCAACTTTTCTAGGGCAGTTCTTGGGCGATTTGGGAGTTCTTGGAGGCTAAGAAACACGATTCTAACATCCCATTGAAGATTGATACTCGAAAGATTGAAGATGATTTCCATCACCATGAGCGGCTAATCCACCGGAAATCATTCCTGGTGGATTGTTTGTAAGTTTTTAGGGTTTTATCATGTGCTAGCTTTGAGAAACAATTCTTGTATTCGTTTGGTTTGAAGTACTCGAATCCTTGTGTTTAGTATGGTTATGAGCTTGCGGGAGTCGATAAATTATTGCACCATTGACCTCGTTAGATGATAATTACTATGATTTTTGATTTGCGTTGAATCTATTGATTAGTCTAATTCTATATTGCATTGATTAGTCTAATTCTATATTGCATACATTTATCTAGATTTCATTTTTGAATCTTGTCTTGCACGATTTGCCTATGATGTATGAATGTTGATGTTCTTGGTTAGATTTGGTCAATTTGATTTGGATAACCATTTGATTGCTTGAACTCATATCTTGGTGTGATAATCCCTAATTACTTGTGAACTTGAAACCCGGACGTGATTCCTTTTTAATCATTGTTTACAACTTAAACCGTTTTGTTTGATTACTAGTGATCGTAATTGTTACTTGATAATCCTTGTTTGTTGAATTTGTTAATTTCACCTCAATCATTGCATGTGTTTGGTTAGAAAGACCCATTACAACTTCATAAATCACTTTGTCAATTGAAGTTAAAGCACCGACCACAAACTCTTCGTGGTTCGACACCCTTCTTACCCTAACTAGTTTAAGGTGATTAGGACACACTAATTCTCTATCTTTGACCGGTCCCTTCGACACCGATCACCCATTTCGTAGTAGCAACTGTAGAAGACCACTTGGAGGCCCAAGAATACCCATTCCACCTTCATAATCTCACTTGGAGGATATCATTTTCATTCTTGAGAAGCTTTGGTTACATCTTAAACTCACTTTGTCTTGCATGTGTCTCATTTGTGTTATGATTGTGTGTATGCTCATCATGAGCTAAACATCTTTTCAACCATCTTAGTGTGATGAAACTCAATTAATTATGTTGAACTCATGATCATGGCTAAATTATTATGTTAATGTAATGATGATTTTGTGTTAACCTTTTGGTGATCTTGCATGTCTAAATGTTTGTGGAACAAATTAAGGTTTATAAATGGGAAATCATGTTGAAGCACTTTTGCGTGACAAACACTCTAGATACTATCTTAGCTTTATGTACTTGTCCTGTATGTATTTGTTTGTGTATGTTAGTGTCTGTATGTATTAGTTATCGAGTTGTAATTACTAATGTATGTACTAGTCGTCTGTTTTCTCTAAGTGTTTTGCGCACTTAGCAAGTGCGAAGGCATTACTTCCCGCGTACTTAGCAAGTGCACAAGAACACTCTGCGTACTTGCTAAGTACACATGAACAATTTGTCCTGCGCATTTGTAAGTGCGTAGAGATCATGTCTAGTATAAATAGAATGGTATGATAGAAGTTATGTATGCACTCATTTGTAACAGTTCTGTAACCTTCAAGTTTTATAATAGACGGAGTTTGAAAGTGCTTTCGTTGTCGGTTTACTTTGTGTTACTTGATTCTCCACCTAGTCACGGGCATTCCGCACCCGGTTGGACTAGTCACACACCCACACGTAACGATCCGAGACACCCGGGGACCTTTAAGTGGTATTAGAGCTTTGCTCTTGATTTCGAGTGTTGTAAGTATGTTAGGAGCATCTTCTACACAATCTACAGAGATTTTGCAAGCAAAAGTGTGTGTTTTTTTGATAAAATAGGGGTAGCTCTTGAGCACTATTTTAGAGGCAAAAATCACTAAAAACCTACCTTTTGTTGTGTGTTTGAGTGTTTTGAGCATCAAAGGTTGGTTAGAAACAAGTTTCTAACCATTTAGCTTGATTTAGTTGGTCATATCTTCAATTTTTGAAGATTCCGGTGAGTTTCCAGTGACCGGAAAAAGTTGGTGAGAGTTGGTGAAAAAGTGACATGCGTACTTATCATATTTGGAAACAAGTACAGTCTTGTACGCAAGACAATTTCTTGTTGCGTACTTAATTCCTTCCTGCGTACTTGTTATTTACTCCTGCGTACTTGTTAAGTACGCAAGAGCAAATCTTAAGTGCGCAAGACCAAGTTTTTAAGTGCGCAAGGCCAGATCTTAAGTGCGCAAGTTGCTTTGATTTTTTTGAAATTTAACTAAGTGGTTCACCATGGAAAATCTTCAAAACCTCGGTAACCTTCTGAATTATGACAACGAGATTGGAATCCCACAGAAACCACCAAAGTTTCTTAACGTAAATGATTACTTAAACTCGAAAGCACGCTTTGAGCATTATATCTCGTACACCGATTCTTCACTTTGGATACCCATTCTAGAGGATCATAAGCATCCCACATATACATATCTTGATGAGGAAGTTCCCAAACCTATATCCAAACTTAATGAAGAAGAAAAGAATGTTTATGACAGAGAGAAGAAGGAACACGGATCTATTACTATGGCCTTGACCAGAGAGTTATTTCACAGCTTTAGAAGATATGATAACTCCAAGGATCTCTAGAAGGCTTTGCAGAAAAGATTCGAGGGAAATAGTGATATCAAGAAGAGTAAGAGGGATCTTCTTAGGAAGCAGTATGAGTGCTTCAAATATCTGGAGAATGAATCTATAGATGAGCTTATCTCTAGATTCTATCATCTGTAAAACGAGCTGAAAGCTTATGATTTAATCTATCCGAATGAGGAATTAGTTGAGAAGTTTCTGGATGCCCTACCCCGAAAATTTGAGATGTACACTACCTTGATGAGAGAGAACTCAAAATTTTATGAGATGACGATTGATGAACCAATTGAAAAGGTTCAAGCACATGATATGAACCTGAAAAGAAAGGAGAGCTCAGGGAGACCTCAAATACAAGACCCTTCTATGTATTATGGGACGTCTTCCACAGCCAAGTCATCGGGTCCAGGAATTGCCCTTTTCTCAGGGAACTCTCATGAGGAGTATAATTCAAATGTTTGTGGTGGTCATGCTTGCTATGTAGCATCTGGATCTGGTTCTGGATCTTATCATCAGAATTCCTCAAGAAATCCTTCTCCCACATCTTTAGCTAACCAATCTGCAATAACCAAGATAGCTGAAGATCATGTGGCTTTGTTCTCATCATGTATGCTTGCCTATGAGAACTTCATTGGCGGTAAGCTAACGGATCTTAAAACCATAGAAGAAGACTTTAATCAGGTGGATCCGGATGATATGGAGGACATGGATATTCAGTGGAATATGGCCATGATCTTGAGAAGATCCAAGCGTTTCCTGAACAGAACAGGAAGAAAGTTCATTGGTGGGCATTCAAATGCGAAGGTTGGTTTTGATAAATCCAAAGCCAAGTGCTATAAGTGTCAGAATTTTGGATACTTTGCTCGTGAATGTCAAAAGGACAAAGCACCGGCTTCGGGTTTCACCAGACCTAGCCAAGGAAACGGTCAAGGGTACAACAACTCCAACAACCGCAATCAAAGTCAAGGTGGTACGTCCAACGCTTTGGTAGCACAACAGGACGATAGATTTGATTGGGGTGTTCATCTGGAGGATGCCCTTATTGCTCAAACACAGGTTGGTCTGATGGCTGAAATCATGGAGATGATAGAAGAAGAAGAACGAGAAGCTTCTGTGGCTGACCAAGAAGAGTCTACAACTGAAGTTGCCCTCATGGCTATTGGAGAGGTATCATGTTCATCAAATTAGGTAGATTCTAATTCCTTTGCTATCATTTCTTGTTCCAAATGTCTAAGCTTAAAGGATGAAAATTCTAAGCTTCAAGAAACGGTCGAACCCCTTCGTATTGCAGCTTTAAGCTACAAAGAAAACGAAAAATGATACAAAGATTCAATTGAAACGTTAAAGAAAGAAAAACGTGATTATTCACTTAAAATCAGCGATCAACAGTTTCATTTCGATGTTGCGTACAGGAACAATGAGATCACCAAGCTGCAAAATGAGACCTTGCAGTTGAAAGGAAATATTGGGAAGTTGAAAAATTCTCGGTTTGTGATGGAACACTGTGAATCCGTAGTGAGATAAATGAATGTCTTAGGGATGGGTACTAACGCCATTCCTTCACCAGCAAGTGAGAAATTTGTCAACGGCTTAATTGACATTGATCTGTCTTGCCTTGATGAGTCCTCAAGTCAGGATGAGTCCTCTAACAAGGATGATTCCTTAAGTAAGGCTGGCTCTTCCTTTGATGAAGAGTTCTTTACTAATGAAGGCTCTGAGAACACCTTCCCTGATGGTGTAGTCTCAGAGGAGTTGCTCGATGAAAAGAAGGTTAAGAAAAGATTTGTCACTGATCGTGAGAATTGCATTTTAACCGAACCCGATATTGTTGAAACAAATGAAAAATTAAAAGTGATGCTTTATGGGGGTTATAAAAATATTAACCAAGTAAAGAAAGAAGCCTTTGCAACTCATTACGGGCTTGGCTATAAAGAAAACTTGCAAAAATATTATAATCCTAAATCTCAATCATCATCGGGTCAAACAAATGTTCATGTTCATCAAACAACTCCTCCTGCTCATCATGCTGACTCATCTAATGTCAAATCAAATGAGCCTTACAGGAGGACTTACAAAGATAAAAGAACATGTTTTCACTGTGGTACGGTCGGTCACATCATTGTGAACTGCCCGAATAAGAACCAAGGGAAACGGCTAGTTATTTCATAACCAGCTGTTGTCCCCAAGTCACCACCAGTGAAACAGACCAAGTATCCAAAGAAGAATGAGGTGAAACCACTAGTGAAACCGTTGGTGAAGCCAAAGACCACATATGAGGCTAAACCAACTGTTCCAAAAAGGGAAAAGCTTCCGGCTAAACCCTGTGCATCTACCTCTGGTAGTGCACCAACTGGTGAGAAACCTGTGGTAAAACTCTCCAAACCACAGAGAAGAAGAAGGAACAAGAGATTGAGAAAGCTGGAACAAATGGTTGGAGTTTAATCAGGTGAAGCTTTCACTAGTTCACCTGCTGCTGTTGAATGTAAGCCTATTGTTCGAGTTAAGAAAAGGAAGAGGTCCTGGAATAAGAAAACGAAAAGTTCTAAATCTCCTGATCCCAAGTCTTCTACAGATTCACCCATTTTTGACAGTCACGACTGTGAGTTAATAGAGGTAGTTTATTTTGAGAAAGACGGACGACCCAAGACCACTATGGCTTGGGTCTCCAAATCTAACTAATCT
Source organism: Smallanthus sonchifolius (assembly GCA_023525975.1). Lineage (NCBI taxonomy): Eukaryota > Viridiplantae > Streptophyta > Magnoliopsida > Asterales > Asteraceae > Smallanthus > Smallanthus sonchifolius. The sequence continues at coordinate 73,547,375 of CM042029.1, forward strand.
GTTTGTGACTCATGCAGGGACATCCGAAAGGTACTATCTCTAATCGTTGGTATGTAGATAGTGGATGCTCCCGGCACAAGACAAGTAACATGGCTCTGCTTCAAGATGTCAAACCATTCAAAGGCGGCTATGTGGCCTTTGCAGGAAAGAAAGGCGGTAGTATCACGTGTCAAGGCATGGTTTTGAATGGTTGTGTTAGCTTCGACAACGTCAACTACTACGAGCAGCTGAAGCATAACATGTTGAGTGTCTCCCAGATGTGCGACAAGGAGTACTCAGTTATGTTTGACAAGATAGAATGCATGATTATCAAACCTGGTTTTAAAGTTCCTGAAAACTGGATTCTGATGCGAGCACCAAGGACAAATGACACTTATCAGATCGATACGAGCGTGGCAAAAACCACCTCATCAGTTGCTACTTGTTTGCTTACCAAAGCGACAGAGATTGACTCAATCTTGTGGCATAGGAAACTCGGACATATTTCTTATCAAAAAATGAAACATCTTGTCCTAAACGGTTTAGTTACCGGGGTTCCTAAGCTGAGATTTGCCATTGCAGATGACTTTATGCCTTGTAAAAAGGGCAAACAACAACGGAAGTCTCACAAGCCCAAGCTACAAAGCTCCATCGATACCCCTTTGGAGCTCTTACATATGGATCTGTTTGGCCCCATAAGTATCCGGAGTGTTAAAGGTAAGTCATATTGTCTAGTTGTAACTGATGATTTCTCACGTTTTTTTGGGTGCACTTTTTAGGTACAAAGGATGAGACTACTGACATTCTTCAATACTTGATCTTGAGTTTGGAATCCCTTTGCAAGTTGAAGGTTAGAAGAATAAGGAGTGATAACGGAACTGAGTTCAAGAATATTTTGATGGAGCTTTTCTGTCTCAAGAAGGGCATTCATCACGAATTCAGTGCCCCGTACACATCTCAGCAGAACGGAGTTGCAGAAAGGAAGAACAGAACCTTGATCGAGACTGCAAGGACAATGCTGTCAGATGCAAAACTTCCTGTAACTTTCTGGGTAGAAGCAGTAAATACAGCTTGTCACGTCTTGAACAGAGTTCTGGTTGTTAAGAGGCACAATAAGACTTGCTATGAGTTGATCATCAATCGACCTCCCAATCTTGACTACTTAGTTCCTTTTGGTAGTCCTTGTTCCTTATTGCTACAATACAAGGATCGGAAATCTAAATTTCATGCAAAAGCAGTGGAAGACATCTTCTTAGGATACGTTGCCAATTCACCATGCAAGAGAGTGTACAATATAGGAACTCGTATTGTCGAGGAATGGTTCGAAGTGGATTGCAGAAAACACAGCATTCCATCAGAACCAACTGGTCCAACTTGGGGTTTTGATTATGATGCGCTATTCAAGTCTTTCAACCTTCCTGATCTATCTACCGATGATGCCACAAATGTGTACGATTTATTTAATGGCGGCGATGACTCCAACTTCTCAACCCGTGCCACCGTACCTATTGTAACTCCCGATTCTAATGCTACATCTGCATCTAGAACTCATGATAGTGAGGACGTTGAAGTTGTCCATGTTGACCGAGATGACGCTCTAGCTAATCCTAACACTCATGTAGGAAATGAAGCTCCAGCTGATCCAATCAACATTGAATCATCTTCTTATGGAACACAGGATATAGGGGAGTTGAGCACAAATCTAGACACAAATCTCCAGGAACCGCACGTACCAGAGACGAGAGTGCATAAGAATCATCCAATTGAAAACATCATTGGTGATCCTCATGTCGGTGTTCAGACTCGTCATAGAACCATTGCTGAGAACAGCAGTTTGTACGCTGAGATACTTGACACTGGTATCATGGAAACATGTTTGCATGCTGCATTCGTGTCTCAATTGGAGCCAAATAATGTGAAAGAGGCTCTCGCTGACAATTGCTGGATTGAGGCAATGCAAGAAGAACTGTCTCAATTCCAAAAGCTGAGTGTGTGGGATTTAGTTGACTTGCCAAGAGGCGTACAACCAGTTGGAACCAGATGGGTGTTCAAGTTCAAAACGGATGATCGACACGTCGTAGTGAAGAATAAAGCAAGGTTGGTTGTTCAAGGATTTTTATCAACAAGAGGGCTTGGATTACACAGAAGTATATGCCCCAGTTGCTAGACTTGAGTCCATTCGACTGTTTCTGGCTTATGCCTCCTATGTAGGCTTCAAGGTCTATCAACTTGATGTGAAGAGTGCTTTCTATATGGAAAAGTTCATGAAGAGGTCTATGTCACTCAACCTCCCGGCTTTGAAGATCCGCATAATATCAATAAAGTGTATAAGCTCGACAAAGCACTTTATGGTCTTCATCAAGCACCTCGGGAATGGTATGAGACATTATCAAAACATCTATTGTCCAACGGTTTCGATCGTGGATAGATTGACTCGACCCTCTTCATTCGGAAAGCATGATGTGATATTCTACTCGTACAAGTGTATGTCGACGGCATTATCTTTGGGTCTACAAATGAAGAGATGTGTAGGGAATTCGAACAGGTGACGAAGTCTAAATTTGAGATGATCAACATTGGTGAATTGTCATTCTTCCTAGGTCTGCAAGTCAGTCAAAGAGAGGATGTCATCTATCTACATCAAACTAAGTATGTGCAGGACATCTTGTCAAAATACAAGATGAATGATAGCAGTACTTATGGTACACCTATCCCTTTCAATCACGGTTTGCATCCAGACAAAGATGGAAAGGATGTGGATTATAAATTGTACCATGGGATGATCGGTTCTCTCATGTATCTCACAACTTCAAGGCCCGACATAATGTTTTCTGTATGCTTGTGCTCAAGGTTTCAGTCACAACTGAAGGAGTCTTATATGATAGCTGTCAAGAGGATCTTCATATACTTGAAAGGGAAACCCCGATTGGGTCTTTAGTACTCAAAGCAGCAGTCATTTGACCTCAAAGCCTATACTGATTTAGACTATGGTGGTTGTAACCTTGATAGAAAATCAACCTTAGGTGGATGTCAATTCTTGGGAGACAGGCTGGTTTCCTGGTAGTGCAAGAAGCAAACAACGGTTTCTGTCTCAACATGTGAAGCAGAGTACATTGCTGCAGCGAGCGGTTGTTCTCAGATATTGTGGATTCAGCAGCAATTGAGAGACTACGACTTGAATTTCACTGGAACTCCACTGTTCATTGACAACAATGCCACCATGTCCATCACAAACAACCCGGTGAAACATTCCAAAACTAAACATATTGAAATTCACCATCATTTCATCCGTGATTGTGCTGAAAAGCATCTCATTGAACTTGTAAAGGTTCACATGGATGACAACTTTGCTGACCTTTTCACTAAGGCGTTTGATCGAACACGTTTTGAACATCTTGTCAACATGATAGGAATGTTCAATCCTGAGTGAAAACTTGTTTTCTTAAATCAATTCAATTCATGGAAGTTAAATTTTATTTCTTTTAAATGTTCTCTGTATAGTTCTTTTAATTTTCAAATATTTTACAAAAATCCAAACAAAATAGAAAACTAGAAAAATTTCAAAGTTTTCTCGAGAAAAGAGGAAATGATAGTACATCATAAATGATCTAAACGTCTTAGATTGCACATATGGGAAATGATTACATCATGTTTACTTGATTGTTTAAATTGTTGTGTTTTTAATTTGCTTATTTACAAGTAATTTGAATTGTCAGTAGGCTGTAAGCATCATTGAATCATTATTAGTGTGGAAATTTAATCAATACTACAACTGTGATTTGAACCCATGTTTGCTAGTGTGTGTGCGTAAAAGAATGCAAAAGATCACTATCAAATATAGGATGTTCGATTTTGGCAATTATTTTCTTCTGAGACCAGTTTCGGGTTAGGTCGTTAGCACAATTAATGCGGTTCATCTCACTGCTCATACTCACAAGTATGCAATGAGAGATTGAATCAAGATATGTCTTGACATCAACCGTTGAGCATATATTCACCTTTGAATCACGCCTCATTCATTGAAATCAAATCCAGATAAAAGTTGGATCCCCTTACCTAAATCCTCAGACACCATATTCATTATCCTGAATCATCATTCCGATATTCACTGAAGAAATCATATGAAACCAAGACAAATGAATCACTCGATTCTGAATCTTTTGATTCCTGATAATCCTTATGGATTCTGTTTGATTTTCCTGTGCTAATTGATGTAACTTCATTCTAGAAATTTAGAAAATCACTGGGAAAATCTTAGATGCCTTGAGTTAGTGCAAAGTTAAATTCAAATAGCATAACTGTGGGGTACACGTTGTATACTTATAACTATTACCTTAACACACAAGAACGTGATACTAAGATGCTTACAGTTTCAGATCTTATAATATTGCCAACTTGAATTACTTATTTATGTGCTTATTACGTATGAATAACTAGTAATCCATGACATGATCCCATATTTTTTGATGTTTATCTTGTATCATTATTGCTATAGTTTAGCCTGATATGATCATCTGCTCGTGTCTTTGAACAAAAATAGTGTGTGTGTGTATATACTTGTATATCTCTATTCAGAAAAGAGCAAAAAGATTTTAAGTTTGTGTATAGTTCAATTCTAATAAAAAATGCCAAAAAAATTGTGTTTAACCTTCTTGAATTGACTTTGAATCCTCTTGATTGAATGTGCTTATCCTGTTCGTTATTTGACTTTGACTTCTTCATAATTTGAGTTGGAATTCGAGAAACACAAGGGTTTCTACGTACTTGACAAGTGCGCAGGATATAAACCTTGCGTACTTGCTAACTTAAGTCAAGTACGCATGACTTAAGTCTTGCGTACTTACAAGTACGCAAGGTTTAATTACTGTGCACTTGTTAAGTACGCAGCACCGAAATGTGTTGGATATATATACATGACTTAGAATTTTTTCTGAGTTTATCTCATTCAAACTTCTTTGACACTGTTGTATACCCACTGATCCTTTTTCACTCGAAATTTTCGTGTGTTCCTAAACGGTTTTTCATCCCGATCTTAGTTTCAACATCAACCAACTAACATTTGGTGAGAATCTAAGACCATTTCATCCGTTTAATCTGGTGTTTGGAAAGATTTCTTGAACTTTACAAACTAGGGTTTTGATGATGGAATTTAGACCGATTTTGGGAGTTTTTGAGTGAAATTATGCCTTAAAACTAGTTTAATAACATCATTTGAAGCCTTATCTTACCAAATTTGTCCATTACTTGATTTGATCTTGGTTTTGACCCTTGGTTTGACCGTGGGGTTACGTGGGTCGACACTTAGGTCAAAATGACCAAGTTATAGTGCATCCTTGGTGTTAGGTTAGGTTACATTGTTCGTAAACATGGTTTTCGACCGACTGGCAACCCATATCATCATCATTTTTCACAAGTTACTGATTTTGGACTTTCAAAAATTTGCCTAAGTGTTAAGTCATGCGTACTTAACAAGTACGCAAGACATAAGTCATGCGTACTTGCTAAGTATGAAAGACCTAAACTCTGCGTATATAACGAGTACGAAGGAAGGGAATTTCTGAAATTTTCTAAGTCTGGATTTTCAGTTCTTTGTGAAGGTACTATACTTGGTCATGTGTATTCAATTCCAATGAATCTTCTTGTTCTTATTGTGTTTACTGTTTGTTTTTGCAGTGATGGCTCGTGCGTTTACAAGCAAATTCAATATACTGACACTTACACAACCGGAATGGAAGGGTGTTGCACTTCAATACAGGGAGATAGTTGATTTCTTGAACCGCTCAAAGATCAGCTACGCTATCTCAGCAGATCCCATTGTATCAAGACCGTACCTGGAGCAGTTATGGGACACAGCGGATCATGACTAAACGGTAACCCCTAACGTCATTCGAGCTACTGTGGCGGGTCATGACGTTGCTTTTTCTGAGGACACAATCCGAAGGGTCTTACAGTTCCGGGTCACAACTGACCCAATTTTCTATCCTGATTACTTTGTGGATGGGTGTTGGAGGCAACGTATGGGATACGTCGGTGTGCGGGATTATTCATCATACAAGAAGATGTGGGTGCTAGATCAGTGGAGGTTGTAAGGCCCCAAACCCGGGAGGCCTCACTTGTTGGATTTACTCATTCACAAACAGTTCTTAAACTTGAATATCAAATAACGCAGCAAAAAATACTTCATTAAAACATAACCATTACATTGTTCAACATACGGAAGCGTAAACATGTCTAAACATAACTTAATGAAATCAAAACGTAACATGATGCCAGTCTTCATAAGCGTCCGGGTAACTCTTCATCGCTATCCAAGCATCGCCGTCCAACCTCATAACCTGCCTTAACCTGAATGTGCACACTAAAAATCAGCTACGCTGGTGAGTTAATGGTTCCTCATTCAATCATTCATTAGGGTTCAACATCATGTATAAGAAAACAGGGCCTTTCGTTCATCATTAAAAACCTTTAAACATTTATCCTCATCATAAACACATTGAACAGATCATTTGTTTAAAACATTTAACATTCATTTAAGTCATACATTACTATCTAAATCTGTGTTACCATTCGTACCGTCATTTAGTATGGTATTGCCCCTAAGTCTTAACTGCACGAAGACCGACAATACAATACATTCCGTCAATTCCCTTTGGTATTGCCCCCAAGGCTTAACTGCACGAGGACCGACAATACCCATTCAGTTGCCCCTATGGCTCTCATGTCCATAAACCGACAACTTCCATCGACGGCTATGGTTCACGGCCATAATACCGTCGGATCATAATTTAACCTTACATAGGGTCACGTTAACCCCTGAGTAACCGTCGTTACTCCCTACCAGTTGTACAACATCAAACCATTGACATGCCACAAAGACACTGCCCATGTTGTTCTTATGGCAACTATGGCTCGCTGTCCATAATCTACCACAAGGCTGGGAATTACATTCCCAGACTTCATTCGTCAATTCCCTTCATTCGACAGATTAGATTTGTAATGACTTCTTTAAAACCTTTGCCCTTTTCTTTTCTTTTCGTAAAACATTTCATTCATTTTCAAAACCCTTTACCTTCATTATAAACCATTTCTTTATAAACATTTCGTTCGTAAACATTCCATTCATAAAACTTTCTTTCCATAAACCGTTCATTCCAAATCATTTCATTTCGTAAACTTAGTTTCATAAACATCATTTCGTAAAACATCATTTCGTATGTATGCACACCAGCCCGAAAACATTATATAAAACATTTAAAAGAGGGCTTCTAGAACTCACCTGATAAGCTAATCTGGGTTGTCCTAAACAAAGGTCCCACAACGTCACTTCCGATCTGAATTGATTAGTTAAATACACATCAGACCAACCCCCGACTCTAACGGTTTAACCTTCTTAAACAACCTGACTTTACCTAAACAACCTGATGCCTGCGCACTTAGCAAGTGCGCAGGGACTTGTTCTTGCGTACTTAATAAGTGCGCAGACTTTGCTTCATGCGTACTTGATAAATACGCAGTACCTGCTTTATGCGTACTTGATAAGTACGCATGACCCTCTTCATGCGTACTTGATAAGTATGCAGGATCCTCTTCTTGCGTACTTGGTAAGTACGCAGGATCAGCTTCATGCGTACTTGATAAGTACGCACGAACTGCTTCCTCGCAAAAACCCTAACTTTCGCATCCGGGTCTGATCACGTCAAGATCCCGAACTTGTTTACATTCAAAACGTTTGCTTATCATTAAGGAACTCAAATCTACATTTTCCTTACAATTTCATCCGTAAAAACGTTACATTTTCATCCAAAACCTGAAAAACCCAAAAACGAACAAAAACTCAGATTTAGGCCAGATCGTTACCTGAATCGAGTTTCTGGTCTGGAGATTCTTCTCACGAGCTCTGGAGCAACATACTTCTCAAATCTCAGGTCGATCCGCCAACTTTCTCTCTCTATGGTTTCTCTCTCTAGAAGTTGCAAATGAGAGAAATGGGTGGTGACCTTGGCTATTTATAGGGGGGCTCCCCTTCCAGCCGCCGGCCCATCCGGCCCGACCCGACATGCCTCGTTCGTTTATTCCGTTATTATAACTGTCGTTTTATTTTTGGGATGTTACAAGTCTACCCCCTTACAATAGGTTTCGTCCCCGAAACCTATCATAAGTCAAATAGTTGAGGGTATGAATCCCTCATTTCCGTATCCGTTTCCCAAGTGGCTTCTGATCCCCTTCGATGCTTCCATTGGACTTTAACCAATTGAATAATCTTATTACGCAAACGCTTCTCCTTTCTGTCTAAGATGGCCACGGGTTCTTCGACGTAGTTAAGGCTGTTGTCGACTTCGATGTCAGTAAGTGGTACGTAAGCCAATTCATCCGCCAAACACTTTCGCAAGTGTGATACATGGAAGGTAGGATGAATCCCACTTAACTCATCAGGCAACTCTAGCCGATAAGCGACTTCACCAACCCGTGCCATTATCCTGAATGGTCCGACAAACCTCGGACTTAACTTTCCTCTCTTCTTGAATCGTATGATTCCCTTCCAGGGTGACACTTTCAACATTACTCTTTCCCCAACATCAAACTCAATAGGCCTTCGTCGTTTATCCGCATAGGATTTCTGACGATCTTGTGCGGCCTTCATTCACGCTTTGATTTGATCAAACCTTTCTGACGTTTCTCTTACTACTTCAAGACTCCCTAATTCCTTTTATCCAATCTCACCCCAACAAATCGGTGTCCTGCATCTCCTCCCATACAACATTTCGTAAGGCGGCATGCCTATAGTCGTGTGATGACTATTGTAGTAGGAGAATTCGGCTAGCGGCAGATGACTGTCCCAACTACCGCCAAAATCGATAATACAAGCACGAAGCATATCCTCCAATGTCTGAATGGTCCTTTCGGACTGACCATCCGTTTGTGGGTGGTATGCCGTGCTGATATTAAGTCTCGTGCCCATCTCCTCGTGAAATCTTTTCCAGAACCTCGATGTGAATCGTTTGTCCCGGTCAGATACGATCATCAAAGGCATCCCATGCCGTGCTACTACTTCCTTAATAAATACTTCCGCTAACCTTTCCGACGAGAACGTCTCGCGAATAGGTAGGAAATGAGCACTCTTCGTTAAACGGTCCACAATTACCCAAATGGTATCATGACCTTTAGCTGTGCGAGGTAGCTTGGTTATGAAGTCCATGGTAATGTGTTCCCACTTCCATTCCGGTATATCAAGTGGTTGAATCTTTCCATACGGTTTCTGGTGTTCGGCCTTTACTTGCGAGCAAGTCAAGCATTTGCTTACATACTTTGTCACCTCATGTTTCATTCCAGGCCACCAGTATTCCTTTATCAAATCTTGGTACATTTTATTGGTACCAGGATGGATAGAGTACCGAAAATTATGAGCCTCATCCAAGATTTTGGTTCTAAGCTCGCCACCCATAGGTATTCATACCCGTCCAAAACGTGTCCTAACACCAAGGGTGTTATATTCAAACTTGTCCTGTTGGCCAACCATCATTTCCTTCTTTATGTTTTCTTCTTTAAGTGCCTCATCTTGAGCCTTTTCAATTTCTCTCATCACATCCGATGTTACCACCAACTGGCAAGCTTTCACTCTAATAGGAGTGGGCACATCCTTTCGGCTTAGAGCATCAGCCACCACATTTGCCTTTCCAGGATGGTATATTATTTCACAGTCATAGTCTTTCAACAGTTCCAACCATCGCCTCTGCCTCATATTAAGTTCCTTTTGTTCGAAGAAGTACTTCAAACTTTTGTGGTCAGAGTAAATAGTAAACTTCACCCCGTAAAGGTAGTGCCTCCAGATTTTCAATGCGAATACGACAGCAATAAGTTCCAAATCGTGGGTTGGATAATTAGCTTCGTGAATCTTCAACTGTCGTGACGCATACGCGATCACTCTTCCGCGTTGCATCAACACGCATCCCAATCCCTGACCCGAAGCGTCAGAGTAAACCACTAAGTCTTCATTGCCCTCGGGAAGGGACAAGACTGGGGCTTTGGTTAGCTTTTCCTTCAACTCCTTAAACGCCTCGTCCTGGGTCGAACCCTATTCGTACTTTACTTCCTTCCGAGTCAACTTTGTCAACGGCGAAGCTATTTTTGAGAAATCCTGGATGAATCTCCGATAGTAGCCTGCCAATCCCAAGAAACTACGGATTTCAGTTGGTGTCTTAGGAATATTCCATTCCCTTACCGTCATTATCTTCGTTGGGTCAACCATAATGCCGTTCGGGTTAATGACGTGACCTAGGAATTGGACTTCCCTAAGCCAGAACGCACATTTGGAGAACTTAGCATACACCTTTTCCTTCTTCAGAGCTTCCAATACCTCCTTTAAGTGACATGCGTGATCACCCTCATTCTTGGAGTAGATGAGGATATCATCGATGAACACGATTACCGATCGATCCAGCATTGGTCGACAAACTCTATTCATCAAATCCATGAACGCTGCGGGGGCGTTCGTTAATCCGAAAGACATTACGCGGAATTCAAAATGTCCATAACGCGTGCGAAATGCAGTTTTCGGTATGTATTCTTCCCTCACCTTCAACTGAAGGTACCCGGATCGAAGGTCGATTTTTGAGAACCAACTTGCGCCTTGCAATTGATCAAACAGGTCGTCGATCCTTGGTAAAGGGTACTTGTTCTTCACCGTACGTTTATTCAACTCGCGATAATCAATACACATCCTCATCGAACCGTCTTTCTTCTTCACAAACAACACCGGAGCACCCCACGGCGAGATGCTCGGTTGGATAAATCCCTTTTCAAGTAACTCGTCTAGTTGTGCCATTAACTCTTTCATCTCCACTGGTGCTAGTCGATATAGAGCCTTAGCCACGGGGTGGGCATCTGGTACTAAGTCGATTCGAAATTCGATCTCTTTGTCGGGTGGTATCCCAGGAAAATCCTCTAGAAACACCTCCGGGTACTCGCGTACCACGGGTACATCTTCTAGTTCCTTCACTTCCTTACACTCGTCAATTACGTACACCAGATAAGCCTCGCATCCGCGCCTCAAGTAATCTTCTGCCTTAATCATCGAGATGACGTTTGGCATTGGGGCGTCACGATCTCCAAAAATCTCGACTTTGCTACCATCCAGAGCCTTGAGTCGGATTATCTTTCGTTTACATATTATTTGTGCTTCGTTGGCAGTTAACCAATCCATACCTAACACGACATCAAACCCACCCAAAACCATGACAAACAACCTGACGGGAAATCTATGGCCTTCTATTTTTATCGTGGAATTTTCAACTACATCAGTCACCCTTGCAGTTCTACCCTCAGCGGTTTCTACGCTAAAGGCCCTTTTTAGTTTACTCACAGTGTACTTTACCTTTTTACAAAAAGTCGTAGATATAAAACTCTTACTGGCACCCGAATCAAATAACACAGAAACAAAAGTGTTGTCAAGGATGAACGTACCTGACGCTACGTCGGGGTCTGCCCTGGCTTGGTCTTGCGTCAGCGTGTACGCACGAGTCTTTGCTCGGGGCCTCTCTTCTTTCTTCTCGGCACCCTTCCCTTTCCCAGATTCGCCCATCTTCGGTTTCGGGCATTCCCTACTCAGATGACCGGCATCCCCACAGTTATAGCACTTGAAGTGTTGTGGGCACTCACGGGAGTAGTGCCCGGTCTTGCCACACTTAAAGCATAAGTTAGTTCCCAGTCTACATTCACCTGCATGCTCCCTTCCACACTTCTTACAAACAGTCGACTCATTCACCCGAGCCCTCTTATCACGGGTACCAAACATCTTTCCACCAGTTCGCTTGTTTGAGAAGCTCGGTCTCTTCTCCGGTTCCTCAATGGTGGCATCATTTAATGCCAGATCATCATACACCACACCACTGAGTTCCACCACCGAATCATCGGTGCTAGGGGTGTTTGCTTTGATAAAGGTGCGGACCTTGTCCGGCAGCCCTTGAATGTAACAGGAAATCTTTCTTTCCTCAGTCGTGATAAGGTGTTGCACCAGACGTGCCAGTTCATTGAATCGTGTGGTGTACTGCCGGTGCGTCATGCTCCCGGCCTTAATCCCCAGAAATTCCTTTTCTACCTTTTCGATCTCATTTCTTGGACAGAAATTCTTGATCACTAAAGTATTCAAATCAGCCCATATCATCGCATCCACAACCTCGCTCCCTTTTGCTTGACGTACACCTTCCCACCTATGGGATGCTTCCTCTCTCAAGGAGTTAGCAGCAAATTTAACATTATTTAAAACATTTAAAAGAGGGCTTCTAGAACTCACCTGATAAGCTAATCTGGGTTGTCCTAAACAAAGGTCCCACAACGTCACTTCCGATCTGAATTGATTAGTTAAATACACATCAGACCAACCCCCGACTCTAACGGTTTAACCTTCTTAAACATACTGAATTTACCTAAACAACCTGATGCCTGCGCACTTAGCAAGTGCGCAGGGACTTGTTCTTGCGTACTTAATAAGTGCGCAGACTTTGCTTCATGCGTACTTGATAAATACGCAGTACCTGCTTTATGCGTACTTGATAAGTACGCATGACCCTCTTCATGCGTACTTGATAAGTATGCAGGATCCTCTTCTTGCGTACTTGGTAAGTACGCAGGATCAGCTTCATGCGTACTTGATAAGTACGCACGAACTGCTTCCTCGCAAAAACCCTAACTTTCGCATCCGGGTCTGATCACGTCAAGATCCCGAACTTGTTTACATTCAAAACGTTTGCTTATCATTAAGGAACTCAAATCTACGTTTTGCTTACAATTTCATCCGTAAAAACGTTACATTTTCATCCAAAACCCGAAAAACCCAAAAATGAACAAAAACTCAGATTTAGGCCAGATCGTTACCTGAATCGAGTTTCTGGTCCAGAGATTCTTCTCACGAGCTCTGGAGCAACACACTTCTCAAATCTCGGGTTGATCTGCCAACTTTCTCTCTCTATGGTTTCTCTCGCTAGAAGTTACAAATAAGAGAAATGGGTGGTGACCTTGTCTATTTATAGGGGGGCTCCCCTTCCAGCCCGCCGGCCCATCCGGCCCGACCCGACATGCCTCGTTCGTTTATTCCGTTATTATAACTGTCGTTTTATTTTTGGGATGTTACAGAGGTACTTTGCCCACATAATGATCATGTGCATTTCTTCCAGGAAGGCAGGGAAGGATGCCATGGGACATGATCTAGCAGCTGCCATGGTTGGTTTGTCTCTCAACAGGGGCTATAACTTCTCGAGATACGTCTACAAAGCCCTAACTGATCAGATCAATACGACATAGATGTTTAGGTTTTTGTTATACCCCAGATTTGTGCAACTCTTGATCAACGATGAGTTGCCAAATCTTCCTGCTATTGGGGAGAGACTGCAAGTGAAGCGGGTGGCCAAGAGAGTTTTCTGACAATTTCTAACGCTAGGCAGTGTAGAACCTACCCCTGTGCATACTCCAGTCTTTGGCCACCTGATCAATGAAGCTTATGTGGCACCTACAGATTGGAGACGGTTTAGTGCAGAGTCTGAGCCAGAACTCAGTGAACATGTGACTCCGGATTTTTTAGTTAATTCCGTTAACTATTCCGTTAAGTTTCTTATTAAAAACCATCCGGTCTTCTGCAACAACCAGAAATTCCCATGTGGAAATGGGAACAAATATCCATGGATTTCATCACCAAATTACCACGAACCCCTACTGGATGTGATACTATATGGGTAATTGTTGATCGATTAACAAAATCTGCTCATTTCCTAGCAATCAAGGAAACCGACAAAATGGATAAGCTTACTCGTACATACTTGAAAGAAATAGTCTCTTGGCACGGGGTGCCTTAGGCACGCGTTTAGATATGAGCACAGCATACCATCCTCAAACTGATGGCCAAACAGAACTTACTATCCAAACTCTGGAGGACATGCTACGAGCTTGTGTGATCGATTTCGGTAACACTTGGGAGTCTCACCTACCGTTGGTGGAGTTCTCCTACAACAACAGCTATCACACTAGCATCAAGGCAGCTCCATTTGAAGCACTTTATGGACGGAAATGCCGTTCTCCCATTTGTTGGACCGAGGTTGGAGATAGCCAACTCACAGGTCCTGAACTTGTATTTGAAACTTCCGAAAAGATCGTTCAAATTAGAAACCGTATGGCGGCAGCTCGTGATCGTCAAAAGAGCTATGCTGACAAGCGTCGTAAACCTTTGGAGTTTCAAGTAGGTGACATGGTCTTACTCAAAGTCTCACCTTGGAAAGGTGTCATTCGTTTCGGAAAACGAGGCAAACTGAATCCTCGTTATGTTGGACCTTTCAAAATATTAAAGAGAATCGGACCAGTAGCGTATCAACTGGACTTACCTGAAGGACTGAGTGGTGTACACAACGTCTTTCACATCTCAAATTTGAAGAAATGTCTAGCTGACGAATCTCTCACAGTTCCTCTTGAGGAACTACACGTTGATGAACAGTTACGTTTCATCGAAGAACCTGTGGAAATTATGGATAGGGAAGTTAAAACGTTAAAGCACAGTAAGATCCCTATTTTCAGAGTTCGTTGGAACTCGAAACGCGGACCGGAATTCACGTGGGAGCGCGAGGATCAGATGATGCGCAAATATCCAAATCTGTTCAAGCACTCCGCGTCAAATTCTTAAGGTATTATTTAATTTTCGGGACGAAAATTCTTTCAACTAGAGGATGATGTGACACCCAGAAATTTTTTTTTATATTTTAATTTTCGGGACGAAAATTCTTTCAACTAGGGGATGATGTGACAATCCGGATTTTTCAGTTAATTCCGTTAACTATTCCGTTAAGTTTCTTATTAAAAACTTAACCCCGTTAACTAAATCAAACCCCAGGGACTGATTCTGCCACAAATCCAACTCAAAACTACAAGGACTAGTTGTGTTAATATGCTAAATCAAATAAATTGACTTCTCAAAGTCAAAATCAGCAAATTTGGTTCCTGTTGACTTTCAGAAGTCAAATACGTGACAACTTGATCAAAATTCACAAAATATACCTCAAATCCGTTAGAATTCATAACGTAAACAAATCTTAATAGCAATAATCGATCATTATTAGAACCTTAATCATAATCATTTCAAATTAAACTCGAATTATGATCGTGGTTTCGTAACCGTCGACTTCATTTTCCATTATCATCAAATCCGACGAATTTCTGTATTGCCTTCACGAATTGAGACACTATACACACTCGACGAACCTCTGTGAAGCTTTTGCACCAACTGAATTGGCCGGAGTAACAGTCGAAGACGCCGGAGACCGCCACAGTCACAGTCGGCCATCATTTCAGTCGAGAACCTCCAATTCATCACGCATTCTGGTAATTTCTTGTATCATTAGTTTCGTTTTTACTCGTCAATTGAAAGCCCTATCATTACCAGGGCTTAAATTATCAATTCGATCGAAATCTATAACCTAGGGTTCATCATTGACCGGTTTAATCAAACCCTAGTCTAGACCCAATCAAAATGAAATTAACCTATACAGTTAGATTCGCAATACCATACAATTCGAACTTTTATTATCAAAATCGTTGTAACCCGTAATCTAGGGTTCATATGAAATCAAGTTGTCGAATTCAACTCTAAACCGTGTTTAAACCAAATTAAACTATACCACTAGACTCGTAGTCTTCTGTAGATTGAAAGCCCTATGAAATATCGGGCTTCCATCATCGAATTGATCTTGATCCTGTAATTAGGGTTCGTTCTGGAAACGTGTTGGGGTTTTCGATCTTAAACATGAATTTGATACAATTAAACCACATCAACAGATTCGCAAGGTTTTGTTTAATAAAAGCCCTATCATTTCAACAATTTTTAATATCAGAATCGATCAATTGAATCCATGTTTATAAACTAGGGTTACGATCCCTCTTTCAGTAAATTAGCGATCTTAAAACCGATGGTTTTCAAATTCAATGAGTCCCCAGACTCGCAACACCTCGATTATCAAAACCCCCATGATTTGGAAACCAGTCGCGATCGAATTCGTGGCGTTTGGGGCGGGATTCGATCTGGGTACATGTGGGGAAGGAAAGCACGCCTGATCAGGAGGTTAAAACCAATGTGTTCCGGGTTCTGTTGCGATAGCCTAGCGGCCGGGACTGGTTAGAGCTGTGTGCGTGTGTGGGAGAGACCCGGGTTCGAGACCGGGCTCCCACAATTATTTTTAAAACATTTTTCTGGATTATTAAATTAATAAAAATCAAACCTTTTAATATTGTATTATTATATAAATGGGTTTTAACCCGGAAAACAACCCGTAAGCTCGGGTTTGAAATATTAGTTTGTTTTTATAAATTATACCCACTTTTATAAATAATATATTATTATTATTAACAAGTAAAAATAATACATTTATATTATTTTTAAGCCGTAAACTCGTGTAAAATAATATGTTTATATTATTCCCAAATTGTGACCCGTATTATTAAATAATATATATTTATAGTCATTTTATAACGCCGTAAATCAATCGAGACTAAATAATAATATAACTAATTATATTATCCACTCGTATATATATATATTATTATTTATGTCGTTCGTCGCGTAAAGTCATTCCTAAACCCGTGGACGCGTTCGTCCACTCTCGTTTATTGGAGCGGTTCTTTTAAGGACGTTCCTCATTTTCCGTGTCACAGTCACAATTCCCATTATCGTTCCTAATTTATATGTTTATAATTTTAGGACATTCGTAGGTCTTTTGAGACTTACACTCGTGGTTCCAACTTACTTCTAGTGTGAAACTACCTTCAACGCCAATCAGGTGAGTTTTCACGGCCCCTTTTTACTGTTTTAACTTCGGGGAGAAAACATGCTTAAACTGATTTTGAGATTTTGTATTTCATATGCTATCAATGTTAAAGCTAAGTGTAACATGCTATCACAGAAAGTCCTCATCTTATCTCGAACCGTTAATATGGATCTTAGCGAGGTAATGTTTAGTAGTACTACTGGGTTTGACAAATCCCACCCGCGTTAGTCGCACTAACTCGATTGGATATTGAACGGGTGAAATGTTAGCCTACTCACATGGCCAGTACTGATAGACCTGACAGGAGGCAATAAACAAACAGTCAGTTTCGGTTGCGAGCACTTGAGCTAAACATGAACATAGGTTAGCTACCTATAGATACATATTGAATGATCATAAATCTGGTAAACGCTTACATATTTATTTGAAACCTGTGAACTCACCAGCCTTGTGTTGACACTTTTTCTTACATGTTTTCTCAGGTCGCTAAGCTAAGACACAAGGTGCACGTTAGGGCATGCATGGGATTCAACTGCTTTGCTTTGTGTCTATTTATGTTTGGTTGAATTATTCTATTGTACTTCGTTTGGACTTTTGAGACTTTTGGACTTTGGTTTTGGGCGCGTGTATTTTGCGCATTTACTTTCTTTACGCTTCCGCATTGATACTCTGATTTAAAAGATATTTTCATTTTGAGTCCCATGTAGAGTCGTTCAAAGTAACTAATGTCTGAGATCCTGGTTCGTCACTTCCCAAACGGTAAAACTCCATTAGTTGAAATTGGGGGTGTGACAGAACATTCTGATGAGCAACAGAAGATGAGGAAGTTGAAAGTGAGGATGAAGTTTCTGAAGAAGGAGGAGACGAAGAAGCAGGAAGTGGTGGTGCTGAAGAATCCGACCCCGAGGTGACCGAGTCTGATTTATCTGATTCCGACGATGCACCATCACCATCACACCCAAGGAGACAGACACAGGTGACCCTTCCTGAGTCGTCTTCTAAGAGAAAAAGACAACGGTGTACTAGTAGTGAGTACGAGCCCGGTTCGGATTCGGATGCTGCTATACAGAGACGCAAAAGAGAAAGTATAAACAAGCGTCGGGGGGGGGGGGGGGGATAGGCAACACCAAGCTATCCTTCATGAGGTAGAAGTCAATGCTTAGAGGCATGCAACTGTGACGACTGCGAGTACTGATTCAACTTCTACTTCACTTTCACAACATCTTTATAGGCGATAGAGGAGGAGGTCACGTGTAACACTTGATATGGCTACAACTACTATAAAATAGGAGGTTCCTGTGATAGTGACCCTCCATGTACAATCTGTCCAGGTGGCGGTGACAACTCCAATTCCGACCGAGTCTGTCACCATCACCCCAACCACCATTCAAACATCCACCATCCCTACCTCAATCCCCAAAATCACCCTTCAACCTATCAGTGAACCATTTCCTGAGTTTGATTTTACTCATGGATTTGATTTTAATAAAATCTTCACCTTCCTAACTCATTAAGCCGAAGCATCGTCATCTAGGGGTCCTGATCCTAGAGATGCTAGGATCATTACTCTAGAGACTCAAGTCGCTGGATTACTTGAAATGGTATGGAAATCGAGGGAAGAAGCTGACAAGCAACAGGGTCAGATAAACTCCTTGATTGATGAAGTATCCGAGTTAAAGAAACAGCGGGTGGCTGATGACAAGAAGCGCCAGGAGCATGAAATAATGGTGAAATTTGTCTGTGATATGGCTAAGACGCTTGCTGCTCAGGTGGAGAGATTGAAAGAACTGTTGAAGAATCAACCACCTAAGCCTAGTAGTGAAGAGGCTTGTCACTTAGTTGACTTAACTAAGAGCGATGACCAGGACAAGGATCCTGAAGCCGGACTGAGTGGAAGTGAGCAGCAATCGTCATCTCTGGCGATTGTTCCCATCTCTGCCGTGCCTATGGCTGAGGGGGAGTCTTCTCAGAATGAAGGTGGAGGTGGTGATAATGGAAAGTCTATGGCTGACGTATTGAAAGATCTATCTGACGACGTGTCAGACGATGTGATCTTATTATTAGAGCCAGACTATTCCAAGGAAGCACAGATCGATGCTCTCTGTAATCTGGAAGAGGGAGAGATCGAGTCTGGTGATGACTGGGATGAGGAGGATGAGGAGGTTGTGATTGAATTTCCCAAGGGTGACGGGAAGGAGAATATGAGTTTGAGGATGGAGAGATTTTCGAAGCTCCATCCTTTGAAACTAATCTTGATATAGGTTCAGTCGAGCCTGTAAGTACTGCTGAGGCGTCGACTGAAGCCTCTCATACCGACCCTACACCTGTGGATCCATAGGCACAGAAAAGCAAACACATGCCTGCAAGTTCTTCAAAGGATTCTACTCCTGTCTTGTAGAAGACGTCCATTATTGACAAACATGGAGCAACGTGTATGATCTTAGCTGTGAGGTTCGAGGATGACAAAAATCTGTTTGCAATCAAGTGAGCTGGGGGGGTTCAATACTTGAAACCAACCAGTGAAGCTTTCAGCTCCTTGCCAAAGCACGACCTTGTGAACCTAGCAAACCGAGAGCTGCTGGGTCACTCAAATCACGCAGTAGTGATAGGTTTGTGGCAGGTTCTGCAGCGAGAGGGAAGATCTGGGGAGTTCAAAGTTTTTAAGCCTCAAGTGCCCAAGCGAGTCAGGGATAAGAATGTTAGACATTCAGTGACTCATAAAAGCTTAAAGAAACTGGTATACAAGCCAGTGCTGTGTGAAACCAGGATTCCCCTGAGCAAGTTATCTCAGGATATCCTCGGTAACATATGGTACTGGTACGTTGATCCAAAAACGGGCAATGCGGTGGTGATTGGAAAGGTGTGGTCCGAAAGTGGAAGCTTAGTGCCAAGAGAACTGATCAAAGTGTTTGATGAGATCTGTTTCATCAACTTTTCTGTAAAAGATATGGAAGTGCTAGCTGACAAGTACTACATGTACACGGACGAGTAGACAAACTTCCTTGCTTCTAAATACGACAAGGTGGTCAAGTTCTGTCTTGACTACAAGAAGAAGATGGAAGCTAAAGCTGGGGAGTAGTGAAGACCGAAGACAAACCAGAGTTGTTGAGGGGGAGTTTGTTGAATCACTTTTGTGTGACAAACACTCTGGATACTGTCTTAGCTTTTTGTACTTGTCTTGTATGTATTTGTCTGTGTATGTTAATGTCTGTATGTATTAGTTATCGAGTTGTAATTACTAATGTATGTACTAGTCGTCTGTTTTCTCTAAGTGTTTTGCGCACTTAGCAAGTGCGCAGGAATTACTTCCTGCGTACTTAGCAAGTACGCAAGAACACTCTGTGTACTTGCTAAGTACACAAGAACAATTTGTCCTGTGCACTTGTTAAGTGCGAAGAGATCAGGTCTAGTATAAATAGAATGGTTTGACAGAAGAAGTTATGTACGCACTCATTTGTAACAGTTCTGTAACCTACAAGTTTTATAATAGACGAAGTTTGAAAGTGCTTTCATTGTCAGTTTACTTTGTGTTACTTGATTCTCCACCTAGTCACGGGCATTCCGCACCTGGTTGGACTAGTCACACACCCACACGTAACGATATGAGACACCCGGGGACCTTAAAATCGTATCGAGTTAGAAAACCTGTGAGACTAACATTTATTTATAACCTTAACATCTTTTGTTAAAATGTTATAGCTAAGAATTATTAATAATATTTAAACCTTATTTGTGAGGGAAACATGAAGATATGCAACCCTTTGTTCAAGATTTGGAAAAACGAATTAAATGTTGTGTTATTTCTATAAGAAAAGTTATACTAATCGAAAGTGACGATGACTCGCTCTTAAAATTTATATAACTTTGTTTTAGAATATCATAAGTCAAGAAGTTACACTCTTTTATCTAACTAAACTAATTTTAAGTGAATGACATGTAAATTACTCATGGAATTTTGTCTTAATGATTAGGGAATTATAATCTTTAATTGGATTTTGGTTCTACTACTTCAAAGAACATTAGCATAATAGTAAACTTTAGCCATATGAAAAGAGGTCAACATACATTAATGAGTGGATTCTAAACTAAGATGGTTGTCTTTTAAAAATTATTTCTTTTGCTCAAATTACATCTTTTTCAGAAAATACAAAAGATAATCCTCATTTTACCAAGAAAACAATCTAATCACTTTTTCACTAGTCACTTGATCTAATTAAAAATCTGGGTTGAGACGTTAACTGTGTCCATGGATTGACATCCGGTTCTTACCAAAACTGTATTACCACTCGATAGGTGCACTTGCCATTGTGTGTGTATTGTAGTCTAGGTTAAAACCATCTTTTAAAACCGATATTTGTGTGAAAAATCTTTATAAAAAATATATATAGTTCACGCACATCACACACGCATTTTGTTGGTTAATGATGCAATGATATTAATCATTATGATTTAATTGGGTTTTACTTACACGGGTTGTAAACCATTGAGCAAAGTTTTTATCTCTAAGACCCGATTCCGGCTGACCCGGATATAGTTGTGGCGCCACTCTATCAAACTCAATGACGTAAGGGTTAACTTCTACACAATTTAACAAAACATAGGTGTGAGACTTGTGAAGTTCATCATGAGTCATGGGTCTTCTCTTTCCGCCATTTGCATATAAAAGAGTATAATATAAACAATATATATTATAAATATAATACATTTCCATTATATAACCTTGTAAAATAAATAAATAAAAATATATAATATTTCATGGGAAAACTGTCGAAATTTCCGACCACTTTCCCACAAAACTCAACTTTTTTGTGGGAAATTCGTCGGAAATTCCGACCGTTTTCCCACGAAAATATGTATTTTTCGTTTTTTGACGGTTTAACGTTGACTTTTTGTTTCCATCTTTTGTGTAACTTCATTATACGTTAAATTACTTGTATTTCTCCAACTTGTACGTGTTATATACTTACATACGTGCAACGTCGTTCGTATACTTAATCGATACACATAACTCAAAACAAGTTTTTAGTATCATATAAGTGTGTATACATATACTAGGTTAAAGCCCATTATTTACATAGATTGAATAAATACAACTTGTTATAAAACTGTATTTTCTATGAAAATTTGTATGTTTAATGTTATTAGTTATATGTGAAATAAAAAATAATTGAAATTTCGTATGATTTAGTAATTTTTAATAAAATATTAGAATATATGTTAGATATTTAATTATTTAACATCATCATTATTTAATAGAAGAGAAAGACGAAAAATAAAAATCTAGATTTCATTATAAGTAGCAAGTATAGTTATTCATTTATTATAATATATGTTAGAAACCCTGTATATTATACAGGGTGAATAAATACAATGTTATATATACTTAGTAATAAAGATCTAATATTACATAATACATAATTTTTTAATACAAATTTTAGAAACGTTATATAGTTATTTTTTTTAAATGTTTTATAAAAAGAATGAAAAAAATGTTCAAATTATAAAAATGTTTATGAACAAAGTTATTTTTTAATTAAAAAATGTTTTAAAAAATAGTTATAAAAATCATTATTATTTAATAGGTGAGAGATGCGGGAAACAAAAATTATAATTTTTTTATAGAAACTTGTATCATTAAATATGAGAGAGAGGCGGAAAAAAAAAATTTGATGATAAACATGAGAATGACATGTGACACCCCAAAACCTTTTTTATTAGTATGTATAGATATGTTTGTAAATGCAACGAGACGCACACACGCATATACAAATATATAAATATATATACACACACAAATACATACGAATACACATACACGTACTTATACGTATGTATAAATAAAAAAATGTTAATAAAAGAAAATAATAAAGCAAAAAAAAATTAAAATATGTATTTGTCCGAAAATATATAAAAGAGTATAATATAAACAATATATATTATAAATATAATACATTTCCATTATATAACCTTATAAAATAAATAAATAAATAAAAAATAATAATATTTCGTGGGAAAAATGTCAGAATTTCCGACCACTTTCCCACAAAACTCAATTTTTTTGTGGGAAATTCGTCGGAAATTCCGACCGTTTCTCACGAAAATATGTATTTTTTCGTTTTTCGACGGTTTAACGTTGACTTTTTGTTTCCATCTTTTGTGTAACTTCATTATACGTTAAATTACTTGTATTTCTCCAACTTGTACATGTTATAGACTTACACACGTGCAACGTCGTGCGTATACTTAATCGATACACATAACTCAAAACAAGTTTTTAGTATCATATAAGTGTATATACATATATATGTTTGTAAATACAACGAGACGCACACGCGCATATACAAATATATATATATATATATATATATATATATATATATATATAGGCGAAGTTTATAAGAAAACTAACATTTACGCATACAATTAGAGAACTCCTCTTTAAAGGTAAAAAAAATCATAACTTAAAATATAAATAAAAATCTAAAAAAGTGGTTCGGAGACCTTGTATCCCACGTCGTACTCGTTCAAAAAAAAACTCGTAAAAATAGCCGGTTTAGCTTTAGGGTTTAGTTTTTGTGTTTAACTTAGCTTTTAGGTTAGGTTTTTAGATGGTGGGTGGGTGGGTGGGGGGTTTAGGTTTTTGGGGGGTGGGTGTGGTGGGGTTAGGTTTTTGGGTGAGGGTGGAGTGAGAGGTTTAGGTTTTTAGGGGTAGGTTAGGTTTGTGGGGTGGTACTACACATATGTAGTATTACATTTATGGTTAGGTTTTTGAGGGTAGGGGGTGGGTGCGGTGGGTTTAGTTTTTTGGGTGGGGGTGGGTGGGGTGGATGGGTTTAGGTTTTTGGGTGGGGGTGGGTGGGTTTAGGTTTTTAGGTGGGGGTGGGTGGGTTTAGGTTTTTGGGTGGGTGGGGGGTTTAGGTTTTTGGGTGGGGTGGGTGGTGGGTTTAGGTTTTTGGGTGGGGGTGGGTGGGGGGGTTTTAGGTTTTTGTGTGGGGGTGGGTGGGGGGGGTTTTAGGTTTTTGTGTGGGGGTGGGTGTGGTGGGTTTAGGTTTTTTGGGTGGGGGTGGGTGTGGGGGTTTAGGTTTTTGGGTGGGGGTTTAGGTTTTTGGAGTTGTGTTAGGTTTTTGGTGTGATACTACACATATGTAATATTGAAAATAATAAGAAAAAAAAAACGACGAGTTAATTATTATATTTTATAACGTTATTTATACTCAAATGAAAGCTAAAGAAATTCTTGATTTAATGGTGTAATTTTAAAAAAAAATAATAATGTATGCAAAAGATAGAAATGTTTAAAAATTTATATATTTTAAGTTCTAATTTTACTCTTACTTTTTAAAATTTCATCCCTTCTTTTCTTAGTGATTCTCTAGTTCTTTTATTAAAGTGAGTTCTCTCATTAACTCAACCCTATATATATATATATACATATATATACACACACAAATACATACGAATACACATACACGTACTTATACGTATGTATAAATAAAAAAAATGTTAATAAAAGAAAATAATAATGCAAAAAAAAAATTAAAATATGTATTTGTCCAAAAATATATAAAAGAGTATAATATAAACAATATATATTATACATATAGGGTTAGGTTATAGTAAAAAAGGGTTTTAAAAATAAAAAGAGTAAGAATGATTCTAAGCTTGACACGTGTCATTTTATTGTTTTTAAAGGAAGGGCATAATGGTCAATGTGTAATATACCAGGTCAATGTGTAATACACCAGATCAATGTGTAATACAATGTCTGATATTACACAATGATCAGACCTGATATTACACAATGAACTGATATTACACAATGACCTGACATATTTGAGCGAATTACACAATGATGAAAACATATAACACAATGATGAAAAATATTTGACACAATGAACTTGTATTACACAATGACCTGACTAATTACACAATGAACTTGTATTACACAATGAACTTGTATTACACAATAAACTTGTATTACACAATGAACTTGTATTACATGATGAACTTGTATTACACAATGACCTTACTAACTACATAATGAGCTGAAAAACGCAAAACACAATGATAAATACATATAACACAATGAACTTGTGTTACACATTGAACTTGTATTACACATTGAACTTGTATTACACATTGAACTTGTATTACACAATGAACTTGTATTACACAATGACCTGACTAATTACACAATGACCAGACGTGGTATTACACAATGAACTTGTATTACACAATGAGCTGAAAAACGTAAAACACAATGACAAATACATATAACACAAACTTGTATTACAAATTGAACTTGTATTACACAATGAACTTGTATTATACAATGACCTGGCTAATTACACAATGAGCTAAAAAACATAAAACGCAATGATAAATACATATAACACAATGAACTTGTATTACACAATGAACTTGTATTACACGATGAACTTGTATTACACAATAACCTGACTAATTGCACAATGAGCTGAAAAACGTAAAAGACAATGATAAATACATATAACACAATGAACTTGTATTACACATTGAACTTGTATTACACAATGAACTTGTATTACACATTGAGCTGGAAAACGTAAATTTTTTTCTTTTTTTGTTTATAACGACACTATACTCGTTTTAAAGATAAAAAAACGCTCGTTTTTATGGTGTAATTTAAAAAAAAAAACAATGTCGTATGTAAAAGTTATGATCTTTTAAAAATGAGGGGAGGAACTTGATAAAAAGTCAACAAAAGTGGCCAAGACTAAAATACCCTTCCAACAACTTTTTCTCCTACAATTTAATCTAAACCATTAAATCTTTTGTACAATTTGATCTAATGGCTCTAAATCCTTCTCACCCTTCTTAGAGTTAGAATACTTTTTACATGAACCTAATCCTATAAATATAATATATTTTTATTATATAACCTTGTAAAATAAATAAATAAAAATATATAATATTTCGTAGGAAAACGGTTGGAATTTCAGACCACTTTCCAATAAAACTCAGCTTCTTTGTGGGAAATTCGCCGGAAATTCCGACCGTTTTTCCACGAAAATATGTATTTTTTGGTTTTTCGACGGTTTAACGTTGACTTTTTGTTTTCATCTTTTGTGTAACTTTATTATACGTTAAATTACTTGTATTTCTTCAAATTGTATGTGTTATTAGACTTACATACGTGCAACGTCGTGCGTATACTCAATCGATTCACATAACTCAAAACAAGTTTTTAGTATCATATAAGTGTGTATACATATATATGTTTGTAAATACAACGAGACGCACACACGCATATACAAATATATATATACACACACAAATACATACGAATACACATACACGTACTTATACGTATGTATAAATAAAAAAAAATGTTAATAAAAGAAAATAATAAAGAAAAAAATTAAAATATGTATTTGTCTGAAAATATATAAAAGAGTATAATATAAACAATATATATATTATAAATATAATACATTTCTATTATATAACCATGTAAAATAAATAAATAAAAATATATAATATTTCGTGGGAAAACGGTCAGAATTTCCAACCACTTTCCCACAAACGTATTTTGTAAAATAAAATAATACTTTTAAATATACGTTTGTCGGAATTTTGTGAGAAATTTCCGACCGTTTTCCCACAAGCGTTTTTGTTCTCGGTATTTTATGGGAAAGTCGTTACTAATTTTAGGGTTTCGTATTTGTGGGAATTTTGTGGGAATGTTGTAGAAAATTCTCAAAAAAAAATTTTTATGAGAAATTTTTGTAAGAAAACTTGCTGTTTTCTACAAGTGACTGTTTTCTTAAAATTTTAAATTTCATAAATACCCATTCTTTTAAGAACCAATGAAAGGCATAGAACCATAAAAACCATTTTAGACCAATCAACTTTTTATTATAATTTTTGTTTTCTCTTAATACCATGGGGGTATTATGGTCATTTATCCTAAACCACTGTCCCACCACATCTGGTAACCGCCTTCCCTTTATTCCATATATCTGTATACGAAGAAATCATATTTCCTATTTTCCGGCATCATAAAAACACTCGAACTCAACGCCACTCTACATCACCACATGTATCTGCATCACATAATCTCTCCTTTGATGCTATTAATTCTTGCAACTGACCCATGTTATCTGTTTAATTGATGCGATGTATATCCTGCACTTTTGTCTTTTAGGAGGTAGATTCGTCAATTGTTGATGATCGGAAGTTGCGAAAGAGATGAAACCGTCAAAATTGGAATGGAAGGACGTCGGAGAAAGAATAAGATGATTACTCTGTCTTTTACTCGAGGATTATGACACAGGAAGAGACATGATATAGGAAAGAGGCTTACAAAGCTTGTCAGGGAGATAACAAGACGTTGCATATGTGCATCTCTAAATGCATGCATGCATTTTGTCTACATGCACATATGCATATTAATGTACTTTAAGGTTTTCATTGTATAAAAAATGTTGACGGTAAAAATGGAAAGAGAGAAAACGAAGAAGGGGCTATATGATAAACTGTAATAGTTTTATATTAATGCTTTATCCTTTATGGATGTTTCATTTTATATATAAAACATTGTATGCATTAAACTTTTTACCCAGCATTTATTTCATTTATAATCAATTTTCATATGTAAAACAACTATATGTGCATGCATGCACTCATGCATATATTCATTTAAAATGGTACCAAATATGTAACTTTTAAAGTTACTCGTAATAAAAAAGAATATTTTTGAAGCAATGTACGTGTCCATACATCATTATTTTCCTGAATGCATATAAATAATATCAATGAAAACACTATACGTGTAAAGATTTGAAAAAGAAATTTTCAACCCCCATGGAAGTGGCTGAAGATTTGATCCCTAAAAAAAAGTCGAACCACCTGGAATAGATTTTGATTAATTACATATAAACAAGTCTCATAAAAACTAAAATGTATTCTCAAAGTCGGTCGTGTGGGGATTAATGAAACAGAATAGAAAAACATTCTTATTCTAATCATTCTCCACAAATGTGTTATAATGTTACGGTAGAACAAAACTTTAAGATCGTAAGTTCGTCGGGTGGTTATTAAGGAGAGAGAAGGAAAGATGGGGCACTTACGCTGTGTTCCCGAGTTTAATAAACGAAAGAAAAAAAGAAAAAGGGAACCAAGTATAGAAAAGAAAGGAAATAGAAGAGAATGATATAATGTAACTCGGGAACAGAAGAGAATGATATAATGTAACTCCGTGTTCCCGAGTTCGAAGGAAAAAAAAGGAAATTAAAAAATTTATTTGCTCCCAAGTTGAAAGGAGAGAAAAGAAAGTTACAATTTTACAATTATGCCCTTTAACATTTTTCAACACCAAAAATTCGTAATTGTTAATAGATTTTGATTTTTCAACACCTTTTTCATACGACAGTTTTCTAAACATTTTGCAAACCAAATATAATCACATACAATCTCGTTGATGCACCACAACCTCATAAAAGAGTAACAAGATAATTATCAGTTTCAATTATAATAATCCTTTTAACGATCAATTGTTTTCAAGATCCAAAACCAACAAAATAAACTACCCAAATAAAGATACAAAATGTCATACTTGTCCGAATTTATCAAACAAAAAGAACTGCAACTAAATAAACACGTCTTCTGAAGTCGCTTAATTACCCGCACCCATCATATCTTTTAGTACACTCATCCGTATCTGAAGAGGACAACTAAATAGTGTCCTTGTTTTTGCTTGATTGGCTGCCAAAAAAATTAAGGCTCTCGGTATATTTCATGGGGTTCCAAACCCATCGGCTCCAATTCTTTATAAATTTCCTCACCTGTATACTCACGATGATAAACTTTATCAAATATTTTATTACCTTTCAGAATAGCATTAGCCACATTGTCAACACAAGTAATAAGCTTTGAGTTAAATGTTTCATCTTCTTGTTCAACTTTTATTTGTTTACTTTTATATTTCTTTGCATTTGAAGACTGCTCACGTAGAGAAGGCGGAGAGTGTAACACTTCAATATCGTCATCATTATTGTATTGGTTCTCCAGAGTTACTTCATTGGCAGCTAATAAGTCATCCACTTCTGTAATTGTTTCTATTTTAGTGTCGTCATTCTTGTTCAATCGGGAATTTCTTTCTTTAGCAGTTTCAGCATGTGCACCAGATGCCCTGTCCCTTGCAAATAGTTCTAACATTTCAGTGTAGTTTGATACTTTTTTTGTCTTCAACATTACAGCCTCGGGCTTTGACTGTTTAACAAATCAAAGATAATTAGTATTATAAAAAATAACATAAATATTTAAGGAAATAACTAAAACACTTACATCTATTAACTTATCCCATACTTCGACCTCTGCTTCAATTAATTGAGTTCCAGAATTCTATGAGAACCCACTCAATGAAGTTCCTCGAAACATATCATACCATTGAGAAAAATGGTCTTTCAATGTTTTTAAGAGATTCTTCAAATGATTTTTGGTAAAATCCATTTGAAGATTTGTATTCAACTCCTCAAGAATAGTATTGTATGCTTGTGAAGTAAATGTTCCATTAATCCTATTACCCTTATCTTGTTGCTTTACCATTGCTTGAATGAATGCGGTATCCATTTTCTCTGTCCATTTTAATTGTTCCTTTTTACCTGTATTTCCAATGGCTTCATGTTTTCTCATTGTAACTTTCTATATGGTAACATAAACAAAAGAAGGATATATTGTTAGAATAACTATATACATGTAAATGGTAAATGTAATAATTATGATAAACACAAATACTAAATAACATAAATAATTTCAAACACCAATTATCAATACAATGTCAAAATAAATACTATAATTTAATATTCTAAACTGTTTTGACATATCTATTTCATTGTTTGGATACATCAAATAGTTAGTCCACATTTCATTTGCAATTGAGTTCCTTAGTTGGTCTACTCTAGTACTACTCTCACGTATGTCACTTGTATTATGAAGATCTTCCTCTTGTGTTCCATTTAACACCTCATGTATGACCTCATCTTCAATAACTTTGTCCCGATCTTCCTCTAGTAAAAAGTTGTGTAAAATACAACACGCCAAGAAGATGTCAGATTGTGTTTTACAAGAGTAAAATGGTTTTGTTGTACTTCTAATAATAGGAAACCTCTTTTTTAGGACACCAAATGCTCGTTCAATTGCATTACGTAATGATGCATGCCGAAGGTTAAACAATTCCTTTGAATTCTTAGGGGCACGAGTGGAGTACTCTTTCAAATGATACCTAACACCTCTATATGGCGCCATTAGTGTACTTGTATGAGGCAAACCCGCGTCTACCAAACAATATCTACCTACAAATAGGTTGTAATTAGTATTATTATAAACACTACACCATTAAGTAAATTCGATTTAAGAAACTACCTGGTGGAATTACTAGTTTATCATCTCTAGTGAGTGCATTCTTTATTATTCTCGAGTCTGATGCAGTACCCTCCCAACCAGTTAAAACATATGTGAACTTTAAATCAAATGTACAAGCAACCAATACATTTATTATAGGGTATCCCTTACGACCATTATATCTAGGGGCATCTTTATTAGGCACTCTAACATGAACATGTATTCCATCAATTGCCCCTATACAATCCTTGAAAAAAGGATAAAATCTCTTTTTTTCTTAAATTTCTTTCGGGACAATATCACCTTTAGGTTGTAGAATATAACAACTTTCTAATGATATAATCGCTCGTAGAACTCTATGGAGGCATCGACGGGTCGTTGATCTAGATCGACGGTATAGCCAAGAAAGAAATCGGTTTCTCAAATCATTACCTACAATATGCAAAAATCTTGCAACATGTTCTTCAACGGACATGCGTTGAGTAGGCCGAAGACCACCGTCACGCTTTAAAATATTGCACAACGTCATAAAAGCTTTCTCACTCATACGGATAAGGTCACGACATTTACCACTATTTGAAAGGTCGTGTAACATCTCTTCTCGTACATATCGTCGTTGTAAAATTTCATCTCTAGTAGGTAAATTAGCATCCTTTTTGGTAGACAGTCTATGTCGTGTAATGAGAACCACCAATAAGCAAATCAGGTTAACTACTTGCAATTGCCTGGCTCGCACAACATGAGCCGTGTTGAGTAGATGATTATACATTGTAACTGTCAACTAGCCATTGAAGAAAATGTCGTATGAATCACCATTGTTGTCCGTAGGTTCAGTGCATACACACACATATAGGAAGTAGGTAATATATTCAATACAACCACATAAACTATTAGTGGTTAATTTGATGTTTTATGACTTTATCACTCCTGTCAAGTGTCTCCCCTCTTCAATGGTAAATTTGATGTTGCCTGATTGATTAGAACTATAGTGTGTGTATAATTTATTGATTTATGTTTTCTAGTTAGATTAGTAATTTAGTAACCTTGTGTAATTGATGTTTTAATCCCTCTTCACTGCAATTGATGTATGTTTTTTGTTGGCTTAGTATTAGTCTGCAATTGCATGATTTTAATGCTACTTGTTGTTTCTACGATTCACATAATTGAAAAAAAGTCATATGCAGATCAGACAGCCGAACATATGGGGTAATCATGTAAAGCAGCAATTAAACCAAAAGAAGTCCTTTGATGGTTTTATATAGTAACTACAAACTAATATCTCCATTATCAGCAGATTGATAATCATATGCAGTTGGTATTGAATAGATTAAAAAAGTATGAACTTTACTTGGTGTCACAGCCCGACCAGGTGGCTAGGCGTGATGATCGAATACCAAAACAAAACACAGCGAAAATAACGTGACATATAATTTATAAATATCATTGATCCAACTAAGTCAAAATGTACATTTACAATGGTTCATATCATCTATACACTAACTAAAAATAAAATAATGGATTCTATCTTCTCATCAAAGCTTTCTCGGGTGGAATCTATGGCTCGGCATAAGTCTTCTAAAGGAATCCTCTATCTTCAAACAAGTTCATGTCTATGTTGCTAATTGCCAAACTCGAGAAGGTACCTGAATACATGTTTAAAAATATTGCGTCAACTAAAAAGTTGGTGAGTTCACGAGTTTAGTTAATAGAGCATTTATATTGAGAATCTAAATATGTATGGTGTCAAATTAAACAAGTTCACAATCAACCATGTGCCCACAACCTGTGGACATCTAGAAATAATAATAATATCCCCTAACCCATACCCCTTATTGTTATGGGTCTAGTTACTCATGTCTGCCAACATAAGTTTAAAATTGTTAAACGAATATATGTCACAAGATATTTATTATCATTATATGATTATCATTATATGATTATCATTCCATGGGAGATTGTCCCGGTTACATCAGGCCCAAGGTGTGCGGGAGTTTCACCAGATAGTACTACCCATATATTCGCTAGCTCCAAAGGAGTTAATGATTGTGTGCTAATATTCGGGGATTCGTTATGACAGCTAAAAATGGCCTTATTTAATTTATACACCAAGTATGTAAACAAAACATAAGCATGTAATCACCCCAAAAAGTTTAAGTAAAAGAGGGGAAAAACACATGAACTCACCTAGTAATCTTGTATATGCCACATCAGTATGCTAAAGTTGCGAGCTTGATATCGTGTGTAATCATTAAGGAAAATCCTAATTATGATTGTGACATTAGTGATTTATACTAAAGTAATGTCATTAACCGTGTGGTTGAGCTCGACCGATTCGTTAAAGTGTTGGGTCGTTGGGTAAAAATTTCGGGTTGTAACCTCCATTTATTATTCTAACAGTTGTGCTATAAAAGCGTTGGTTTGACTTAGTATTCGTGTATAATAGTAATACTTTTGTATATGTTATAATGAAAGTAGTAAAATAATGTTTCGACCCGAATCAAAATAATACTAAGTATTATATTAATGGTTCGATTCAAATAAGGTAACATTAGACATTATTTACTTACATGATGTATTTATATATGTAATATATATGTATAAATAATTAAATGTATTTACAAGTACTAATATTCATTTTGAAGATAATAATCAAAGTTTATAGTTACGCATATACATGTGTTCAAATTATATTCGAATAATATAAATCATAAGTGTTGACGAAACTATTTATGTTCGTCTAATACTAAAACATAATTATAGTGTCTAGTTTACAAATGTTGATAATGTCTAAGCTTGTATCAAATGAAGCCACATAAAAATATATTTGTATCGAAAATAATTAATTGAAGTTTATAAAATGTTTGTATACATAATATATGTATAAAGTATCACGATAATATTGTTTTTGTTAACTATTGCTAAGTAAAATAGAGTTAAGTAAGTATCTATATGTAAATAGAATGAAGTTGTACATGTATATGTATATATGGCATTTATATAAATATGTTTGTGTTGAAAATAAATGTGTCCTATGTGTGTACCTATTAACTTGGACAAAAGTGTTTATTTGTAAATTTATAAGGTTTTGTTAAAAAGACATGTTTATGTATTATTTTTGAGTCACATGCTATATTTAAGTTCTTAATAACCGTAACTAGATTAGTAAATAGGGGTAATAATATTAAAATATTAATGTTATGCTATAAATAATATAATAGTATAAGTCAATAATAGTGAAAATGATATGTAAGATTGTCATAACAATAATCATAATAATAGATAAAAACTCTTTAGTGATAATAGATTATACGGTACTAACGTTAGTTAATTTCAAATAATAGTAGAATTACAATACTCATAATTATGATAAAATAACAATAATAATGAACATCACATTTTAATAATAATAACGACTTTTATATAAGATCACTAAGTTTTAAATAAACATTTATAGTACATAATTTAACAGAAAAAAATGATAATAAAATAATATAACCCTTTTTTTATAAAAATAATAACTTATATAATAGTAATATTAATTAGTTCTACATAAATGTTTTTAACACCAACAACCAAACAATATAATAATAGACATGTAATCTTTAAAAGTGATAATGATAATATATGTAGAAATAATAATATAATACTTTTAATAAGAATAAAATACTTATATCATATTACTATTAATTAGTTTTAAAATGGTTATGTCTAATTTTCGTGTTTGAAGGAAATTATAATAAGACTCATAATATTATATAATTAAAACACTAATATTTATAAATATGGGTGTATAAAATTAACTGTCGTATGATTATGTATATAAAGCATAAAATAATACACATATATACTAGTAATAAAGTAAGTGTATATATATATATATATAATTATAAGTTTCGTGTATAAATACTTGTATTTAGTTTATAACTAAAATTGTTTATATAAATGTACTAATGGTAGTATTTATAACTTTTGTTTTACTAAATAATATATTTTATAAGTCTAGGTGTATATATTTATGTTTTTAAATAATATGTTTTAGATTTATAATTACTTTTGTGTGTATATATATATATATATATATATATATATATGCGTACGTATACAACTTTTATATTTTCTTTCTGTTTGGACGGAAACTCGGTTACTACAAATACACGAACGGAGTTCGGATTTACATCTAAATCCCGAGGGATCGGGATCGAGTCGGTTTAGCTCAACTATCTATTACACACGTTTATATTATAAAAGAAATTTACAAACTTAACACGCGTTTGTACCTCTCTACACGTATGTGAACCCGCTCGTTGTTTCTCCCGTTGATTGCCTTAGACCCGAGTTTTCTGCTTTTGACCGACTTTGACCAGGGTTGACTTTCGTTGACCGAAACCCGGGGCTGTCGGGAACGACCCGAGCAGTCCCGCCTATCCGGGCAACGTCCCGTCCTCACCATAACGTGTCGAAAACTCCATATGAACACCTGGGAATGAAAAACCGGCCACTTAATCACCCGGTCTAGCTGGAAAAAATCGTCGCAAACATTAAAAACAATAACGATGCGAACAAATGTATAGATCTATACTCGAGAGCACGTGAAAATGGAAAAAGAAAACTGACTGGTGACTCACTTGGACATCGCCGGAAAGACGAAGACGGTCGGAAAGCCGATTTTGGCCGGAACCCTAGTTCCTTTGCCTGAAAAACGGGATAGAGAGCGTGATCGGCACCCCGCTGTCTCCGCCATCTTCCACATCAGCCCGCCATCACCACCGCCGGAGAAGGAGGGGCTATCCCCTTCCATCTTGGTCCCATAATATCTCTCTCTCTAAGATTTTCCCTTTTTCTCTCTCTTGCCGCTTGCGCCGGAGAAGGAGGAGGGGATGAGGTGAAGGTGGTGATGTTGTTGTTGTGCCGTCGCCGTGAGGGGTGGCCGGAGCCGGAGGCTCCTCCCCCTCTCTCTCTCGGCTCTCCTTCTCTCTAACTTTCTCTCATTTCACACCCATATGTGTGTGTAGGTTTGTTAAGAAATGAAGGGAAAGTGGGGATGCAGGAAGATTATAAGGGTTTGGTCAGGAAGGGGAGATGGAGAGGCATGTCGGGTCGCCATCGCCGGAGCTCCGTCATGGGCTTGCCGGATACCGGCTCCCAACCTCTCTCTCTGGTGAAAGAAGATATTCTTTGACTTTGTGTGTGTTTTTTTCAATAAAGAGAATGGTAAAGAGGGTTTTCAACAAATGAGTGAACTGATGAAAAAATATATATATAAAATAATAATAAAATCAATTTCTTGGTTTATGGGAGATTTAATTAGATTTTTCTAATCAATCGTAATGATAGGGATTTCTTGGTAATATAAAGATTTGATGTCATTAAATCTTTTATCAGATTTTCAAAATATTTTAAACATTTAGGCTAGATTCAATAGGATAGTGTAGGATTTGTATATAACACTGCTGGTAAAGACATAAAAATTAATAAATTAAAATAAGTAAATAAAAGCTTAAGGGTTCTAGAAGTCCAGAAGTGTGTATATGATAGCGGGATAGAACCATCGCGTGTTCATTTGAGTCTCCGTTAAGTTATCTAAATTCAAAATTTTAATTCTAAAATTCATATAATAATAAGACACACTAATAAGTGTAATTTAAATATTTATTTTGTTAGATTTCTTTTCCGACTACTTTGCAAGCCGGTATGCATTGACACCTCGCGTGCCACACGCGTTAGCCTAAACCATTGATTCGCGCTCCGATAATTTATATTATTTAATAATAATAATAGTATTAACCATTTTATTAAATAATTAGATATTTTATTATGCTAATTCTAAAATAGTCGGTATCGTTCTGTAGCGCGTGCTCACACGCGTCCAATCCAAGTAAAACGTGTCGTGTTCTGAAACTAGTTATGATGTGCTAAATAATATTAATATTTAATACGATAGGTATAAAGTAATTACTTGTTTATAATATATTTATTTATACCGGGTTTAGCATAACCCGCTAACGTCTACACCGGTGTTTGTTGCTGTCGCGCGTTGCATTTCTCGCGTAAACTCCTAATCAGTCACCCGAATTAAATAGTATTTAATAATATTATTTATTTGAGGTTTGACGCCTAAAATATTTATCGCGTCGGATAACCGATATTAAGTCGTACGAGTGCGTTAATCGTTCTAACAGTTTTCCGTGTAAACGGTTTAGGTATTAATCATTATAAATTATATCGAATCATGAAATGATCCGTCAAACAATGTTTATTAGTTTGTTTTGCATTCAGTTCGTAAATTAGGCATTCAGTTGGGCCGTTAATGGGCCGAGTTCTTTTATTAACAGTTGGGACGAGCCCTACGGGCCTAGTTCACATGTGTAGTCACAATGTGTTTATTGAGTTCTATATCGTGACCCATAGTGTTTAAGTTTGTTATCCAGTAGTTCAAGTATCCAAATACATAACACGTAAAAAAAATCAGGCTCTAAATTTGGGGTTGTTACACTTGGGTACTTAAGTAGCAGACTGGTCAAGCTTTGAAAAAGAAACTAATCCAATCACCATTATCAATAGCATTTAAATGTGAGCAAAGACAGTTTGTATAGTTTCATAGATACACATGAACGTGAGGAAAGACAGGTTTGCATGGTTCCAAAGTAACAGTTTCAGAAACGAATAAAAAAATTCAGGTAAAAATTCTGCAGAAACGCAATTTAAAAGAGACGAAGATTGAAGGTTGATTTTGTACCTGGATTGAAGTCAAACAACGAAGATTGAAGTCAGAAGGCTGTCAACTGTGATGATGACGACTGCGAAGATCCGATGGTTTTATAACGTTCCCAGCTCCTAAAAAGTATAGCGTTTTTTTTATAATTAAATTGAGTTGAGGGCAATTTGGGAATTTTAAAAGTGATAGAGTTTGATTACAATCCTTTCCCTCAGAATCACTCCAAATCGGAAGGAAAGCCATACACACCAATCTTTCTTCCTTTTCTCTCTATTTCTCCCCACTTCTCTCCGAAAAAATAACTCTGGAACACGATTTTTCCCCGATTCATCCCATTTCCTTTCACTTCCCTCGTTAAATGACACTCGGGAAAACAACGTTAATAAGGATGTAGGAGAGTGGGACACAGTAAATACCCTTACTACCCTTCCTTTCCTTTTTTCACTCACGCACCAAAAATAATGCAATATGTACAACAGGTTAAGCGGTTCCTATGGTTCTCTACCTTTTCTTGGTTTTCAAAAGAGTAAATCCGTGTGTATAAATGACATGTTCAATTAAGAACCAAAAGAACCATATATTTCTACACAAATATAATGATGTATATATGCATCTGTGCATATATAAAGTAAGGATGCATGTATGCATTTGTGTAAGAATGTATGGTTCTTTTGGTTCTCATCAAAATGATGGTTCTCAATTGAACATGTCCCTATTGTTATGGGTCATTTTACAGCTCATGATCCTGGATATTCGACGTACTTCGGTATCCTGACAGGTTCCAGTATCCTCAATATTTAACCGTTATTATCTTTCAATTATTTTGACCAATACGCGGGTAAAACACATGTAGTCAAGGAGAACATGTTGAAGACGAGTGGAGTAACTTGCAACGGATATATTTGAAGAATTAGTCTATCCCGGGATTCTCGGATAGTTAGTTAGCATTATCATTGTATTTATTCCAGCAGTATCGATCGAATAGGCACATCATCTCACTACGCACTTAGCTTCTAAACTCGTAAACACTTTTGTAACACACTTAGCTCGATCATTACTTCTCAACACTTGTAATATTTTTATCATTTATCGAAGAAACGAGGCAGGCGACGATTGTCACCTCCCGAGGTTTTATGCCGGCGATCCCTAAAGATCAAGGGCTTTCCTCGTAAACAACCGTGTCATTTTTTACGTTTTTACATTGTTCTCCGTTAATTTTACATGCACACTGTCTCACAAACTAAGTTTGGTTACAAAATTAGTCTTGTTAATTTTTACCCAAAATAATTTGGCGCTCACCGTGGGGCAAGTAGTGTTTTTTATCCTTAAATCTCTACTAAAATTTGTGTTCAATCACCATCTTTCAAAACTGATTTAAAAAATGTCGTCCCAATCCAAGAATGTTTCTGTTTCTGCTTCATCTTCAACCTCTGGGTTAGTCAACCCTATTCCTCATCCTCCTCCGTCATTCCAGAAAAAGAATGATAGTCTGCAGAAGGAAAATACTCCTATGGGTTTTTCGGGATCCGGAATATCCGCTAGCACACCTGTGCTTGCTTCAAACGACGAGATTCTCAAAATGTTCTCGAAAGTGAAGCAACAAATGGAGCAACAGAGGAAGACTAACCTAATGTTGTTTCGAGAGATTGAAAGGGTCAAAGAATCAAATAAACCAGTGGAAGTGACGACCCCGTTGCAACCAAAGATCTTGGATTTTTATTCGTTAGGATCCTCAGGAGTCCATAAAGGAGACTTTCTTCCAATGCACACCGAGATCACTACTGTTGGACCAACTCCGGCTGTCAGAATCAGTACGAGTCAGGATCTTGGATTCACTCCAGGATCATCATCTAGAAATCCTGACATGGGTAACACTTTCAATAGAATTTTCAATACTAATAAATATGTGCAGGATACAGGGATCACTCCATCTATAGCTAAAGAATTGAAGAAGTTGAGGGAAATGATCTCCAGCGTACCAGGCGTGGTCCAGCCTATACCCGAGATGTCCACTACCAGTCACAGGATCTCCAGATTTGCCCATACCATATGCGATGTGGAGATCCCTAAGCACTTTCAGACTCCGAACATGAAGCTTTATGACGGAACTACGGATCCCGAGGAGCATGTCGCGCAATACAGGGAAAGAATGGAGATTAACCCCATACCTCTTGTAGGTTCCGGGAGCCTCGTCGCGCAGCGGAGAAACACGGACCTGTTCTGTGATTTGTGTGGGAACCAAGAAACGAGACAGAGAAAAACACGAACAAAGACAAAAGACAATGAAACGACACGTAATCCATAACATAGAAGTTATCCCGTGTTACAGACTACATACCGAAGGAGCACACATCTCTCATCTAAGCTCACGGTCCAAGGGTCGGGAGAGCTCGTCCCGGCCCGAACACCTCTCAACCTAGTTCCAGAGTTCCACCTACAAATGAAGACAAGTCTTCTATTTATAGGGGAAGGAACATTACATGCGTACTTGTCTAAGTACGCAGGGTTTGGTCATGCGTACTTGACAAGTACGCAAGGCTACTTACTAAATACGCAAGACCAAACTGGTGTGCAGGCTAAGTACTCAGGAACACCCTCCTGCGTACTAGCCACGTACACCGATACATAGAATTTAATCTATAGTTACAAAAACATGCTTCTACAAACTCCCTCTTAACTATAGCATCAAATTCTATCTATCACTAACACTGATAATCATCAGTTTACAAAGAATGTCCTAACAGACTCCCTCTAAACTAATGACATCACGTGTCTTCTGGTGAGACTTGATCTTCTGGCATTCCACTTGAGATCTTCAAATCTTCAAACTTCAGTCTTCAGTTGCCGAGTGATGCACACGACTCCTTCAAAACTGTAGCTTTCATTGTAGACCAAACCAAGTGCTTCAATAGGAACCAACTAACCCAACACAACTCATTGTAGTTCATCCTCTCAGCAGTAGCAACCTCCACCCTGACTTAGAATTCCTCCAAATCAGCTGGCATATGATAGAGAGTTTGAATTTCCAATAACCAATATCAAACTAATCAGCTCCCATAGGAATTCCAGTAAGATAAACTTAAGTCTGTAACCAGATGTGTCCAACTCTATCCTGTATCTTCATGAGTCAACCAAATTCCCTGAAGATGTTCATTTCCAATATCTCCTTTCAGTTTAAGCTCCATCTGACTAGACCAGAAACAAGGGTATGCTTCTTATCCCATCGGCCAATGATAAAAGGTTCCATCTTCAACTAATAATCCAACGGATATCCAGCTTCATCTTGAAAACACTTGATAGAATCAAACACAACATCATTCTCAGCAGTGATCACTTTATTTCCAAAGTCCTACATTCTTCAATTAGATCTTCATTCTTGGTTTACACCTCCTAATCTGTATACGTTCACCGCGGTGAAGTTCCATAACTAGGTTGTCTATCTGGATTCCGCCCAGATCCCAAATGAGAAATCCCATCATAATTGAATCACATCAAATCTTGAACACAAGCTTGACCAATGAGCACGAAAAATATAGTATACACAAGAAATCATAGTTGAGATCCATGTTACATCAAAGATGTATATATATAGGATGTACCAACGGCTTTTCCACCACCTCTTTAATGTCTCATGAATACTAGATTTTATCTCCCTCATTTCTCTGTAAACTATGACAAGCTTCATCATCACTTCACTCAAATCTTCAAAAAGCACAACTAGCCAACTCTAGGATTTTATTCTTTTATTTCTTTGCAAAGATCCAAAACAGCAAATCTTTGGGTTCAAGTTGTTCCAGTATTCATCCCCTATTAAAGAAGTATCTCGGATACTCGTAGCCTACATATTCAGGTTTGAATATCTAAACAAGATGATTCTCTTTCCAAAAGACCCAAAGCAGCCACATCTTCACAAATAGAATGAGACCTTTGGCCGATGACGACCCAATTGCTCCCATTAGTTCATCATTCATACCCTATTAAATAAGTATCCCGGATACTCGTAGCGTACATTTTCAGGTATGGACCCTTAAACAATGTATGACAAGTGGTATCATCCAACAAAAATCTCGTTCGTGTTTCGCCAAGCCACATCGTATACAAATTCTGGTCTGAAAAAACCAAAATTACTATCTTCTCAAAAATGGCCCGAAACACGCATACAAATGATCCCTAATTTTTTTTTTATTATTTTTTTTTTTGAATCCCAGATGCTAGTCCATGCGTACTTAGTAAATACGCACATAAAGGGTGTTCATGCGTATTTAGTAAATACGCAAAGCCAAGTGCTCATGCGTATTTGATAAGTTCGCAAAGCCAACCCATGCGTGCATGCTAAGTACGCAGAGTCAAATACTCATGCGTACTTAACAAGTACGCAGGACAACTTCTCTTGCGTACTTAGTAAGTACGCAGAAAAGCTGAATTTGCGTACTTATAAAAAAGTAACAGCGTTCTTGACGGATCTTGAGGAGAATGCTCAAAAAGTGATGGATCTGAGAAATTGATGCTTCCAAAAGCTTAGAAATCATCATCTAACAAACCCTTAGCCTTCCAAACACCAAATGAAGTGATAACAAACTCAGATTTGAGGATTTTTGCAAGAAAAAGTTGCGAACTTTTATAACCCAGATCTGCTCAAAAAACCCTAAAACCCAAAAACCCAAAACTGGAACACAAATCAACGAACACCGAGGCTCTGATACCACTTGTAGGTCCCGGGAGCCTCGACGCGCAGCGGATATATACGGACCTGTTCTATGATTTGTGTGGGAACCAAGAAACGAGACAGAGAAAACACGAACAAAGACAAAAGATAATGAAACGACACGTAATCCATAACATAGAAGTCATCCCGTATTACAGACTACATACTGAAGGAGCACACATCTCTCATCTAAGCTCACGGTCCAGGGGTCGGGAGAGCTCGTCTCGACCCGGACACCTCTCAACCTAGTTCCAGAGTTCCACCTACAAATGAAGACAAGTCTTCTATTCATAGGGGAAGGAACATTACCTGCGTACTTGTCTAAGTACGCAGGGTTTGGTCATGCGTACTTGACAAGTACGCAAGGCTACTTACTAAGTACGCAGGACCAAACTGGTGTGCAGGCTAAGTACTCAGGAACACCCTCCTGCGTACTAGCCACGTACACCGATACATAGAATTTAATCTATAGTTACAAAAACATGCTTCTACACCTCTGGACTTGAAGGAAGCTTGTCTGTGCAAGGGCTTCGGCTCTACTTTAATAGGATCAGCCTTAAAATGGCTACTTAATGTTCTTTCATATTCTATTACTTCTTTTGCTCATTTGATTAACCTGTTTAACAAACAATTTTCTTGCAGTATAACTTTTGAAAGGTTAACAAGTGACTTATACAGGGTAATTCAGAATCCCGGAGAATCACTCCGAGACTATGTCAGCAAATTTGGCCAAGAATCCTTGGACATCCTGAACGTGGACGTTGCCACTGCAGTCCAAGCATTCAAGATGGGATTGAGGAAAGACTCTCAATTCTATGAAGACCTTGTCATAAATCCTTGCAGGAATCTTGACGAAGTCAGGAACAGGGCGTTAAGATTTATCAGGCTCGAGCATGACAAGAAAATCCAGCAAAGGGCAGACGCTCTGACTAGTTATACTCAACCTAACCGGAAGACTGAATATGCACCCTTCAAGCCATACAGATCCAAACCGTATGCTAAACCCGATAATCACAGGATGAATGCTGTGGAAGATGACGAGGAAGTGGAAGAATATCCTAAGTTGTCTGAATATTATTTTTCACTTGTCATAACTAGTTTGTTATATGCTATGCAGGATCTCGGAGACAAGGCTAGGTGGACTCGCAAATTTGAGAGGAATACCGGAGGAAAGTACAAGTCCAAAAGGTGTGCTTTCCATGAGGACTTTGGCCATGTGACCGAAGATTGCATTGCCCTACGCAAAGAGATAAGCTACCTATTGAGCAAAGGGTATCTCAAAGAATTCCTAGGCGAAGGAAAGAACAAGACTAAGGATCAAGACAGGATCTCGCAAAAAGCAAAATCCCCGCCTCCAGATGCTAAAGTAATATGTTTCATATATGGTGGGTCTGACATTTGTGGTACTTCTTATTCTGCAGCAAAAAGAAATGCCAAGGAAGCAAAGACAGAAAGAGGGGACAGGGCGCTATTTTCAAAGATCCTGAGGACATGATATTATTGGCCTACAATGAGGAAAGATGTTGTAACCTACTCTCAAAAGTGTGATGCATGCCAAAGACACATCAATATACTTCACCAACCAGCAGAGCCATTGTATCGAGTAATCTCTCCTTGGCCATTTATAAAGTGGGGAATGGACATAGTCAGCAAACTCCCCAAGGCACCAGGAGGAAAAGTGTTCACGCTAGCGATGACCGACTACTTCTCAAAATGGATCGAAGACGAGGCATTTGTCAAAGTAAGAGAAAAGGAAGTTATCTCCTTCATCAAGCGCAATATCCTGACGAGATTTGGGATCCCGGCGGAGATAGTATGCGACAATGGGTCCCAATTCATTGGCAAAAGGACAACCAACTTCTGTGCTAATTGGGGGATTAAAATGATAACTTCCACCCCTGTGCATCCTCAAGCCAATGGACATGCGGAGTCAAGCAACAAGATCAGCATCAACAACATAAAGAAAAGATTGGGAGCAAAGAAAGGACGATGAGATGAATAGCTACCTTTTGTACTTTGGGAAGATAGAACAACCGTAAAAAATGCTACATGACAAACTCC
This sequence comes from Smallanthus sonchifolius, assembly GCA_023525975.1. Taxonomy (NCBI): domain Eukaryota; kingdom Viridiplantae; phylum Streptophyta; class Magnoliopsida; order Asterales; family Asteraceae; genus Smallanthus; species Smallanthus sonchifolius. Next base: position 73,591,014 of record CM042029.1, read on the forward strand.
ATTTTCTTTGGTGTTTGGAACTGAAGCAATTATTCCTACGGAGATGATTATTCCTACGGAGATGATTATCCCTACTGCCAGAACCAATCTTCAAACTCCAGAATCCAACAATGAAGCCCTCGCTCAGGATCTTGACACCATAGATGAGCTTAGGGATCTCGCTAAGGTCCGTATAGCAGCTTACCAGTAGAGGATGTCAAGGTCATACAACAAGAGTATAAGGATCAGAAGATTCCAAGTGGGTGACTTAGTACTAAGAAAGGCATTCCAGAACACAACCAATCCCAGTGACGGAAAGCTTGCACCAAAGTGGGAAGGCCCATACTTGATTGATTCGGAAGCAGGCAAAGGTGCGTATTGGCTGGCAACTATGGAAGGAGAAATCCTGCCAAGATCCTGGAACGCCATCCATCTCAAAACCTACTTCATGTGAGTTAGAAATTATGTTCTAACTAAAAAGGTACGTACTCTTTCCATAATTATTTTTATATATTTGATTATTCTTTATCAAATTACTGACTTAAGCGTCGGAGGGGTGTTAGCCAGGCTAACACCCGCCTTCACCAAGGATTCCTGTTTTGTAGGAATCACCTCCAGGGATCCCGACAGAAGATAGAGATTGGCCATATCTCGTAAGTTTGGGTATCCTGATATACCTCGAAGGTTTAAACGACTTTCGCCTTTCTAAGTATTAGGTTAATACACCCCGTCAGGAGCGCACGATATCCGATTATAGTTCAAGGTGGTGCGACCAGTCCATGTAACAGTGGCTGATAATTTCGCCATTGTTGGCTATATATTGGGTGCTACGAATATAACATACTGTTATTACTTAAGTTTCTCCGATCGTTTAACACTTACGTGTTAAAGCTAAGGTTTTTAGCATTTTCATGCTAACTCAGAATTGGCATTGCCCACGATATTGGCTTAGCCCACGATTATCTGGCTTGGCCCACGTTTTTTGCTTAGCCCACGAATCTAATTTGTCACAAATTAAAAACTTACGAACATTATAAAGATCAATTACTAAGACTACAACGTGACTCAACACTGGGGACAACTAATAGTTGTTACACTTTGGACTCTATGCTATAATCCGGTATGTGTATATACCCCACTTGATACATAACTAAGGTATGTGATACTTATTTTTCAGATTTGAAAGCTGAATGACCAGGTCATGACATGTTTGGTGCTTTTACTTAACATTTATCAAAACCAAATTATATTTTCCTCAGTCTAAGTTTGATAAAAATCCAAGAGTTTATTATTAAGGATCCGATATCCCGAATATATATTCAAACCTATTTTTCTAATTATTTCGAACTTTTAATTATCTAAAGATCCAAATTTTCTAAAACATATCAAAGAAAACCAAACATATAACAAACATGGCAAATAGTCATAAACTGTCCACTAATATTTATAGTGAAGGAAAGAAAAGTGATCCTGGTATCATCCAAAACCTGGACCCATCCACCCAGAATCACAAAATAGAAAATTGTCTATCCCATAACAGGGATCCCAAAAGCATGAAAAAGAAAATTGTTCATCAACCACAGACATAAAAGAAAATTGTTTCAAGACAAGTCAACCAACACAAGTAATCAAATACCAGGGCTCAGGTCTCCACATTTTTACCTTCATCGCCCTGATCAACCTGCTTCTCAGCATCACCAGCTCCAGCATCCTTAGCAGCCTTGCTGGTATCCACTGCATCACCTCCTAGCTTGGCCAGAGAAGAGTGCCTTCCCTTAAGATCCCAGGCTGCATGATCAAAACCTTCAGCAGCAGCTTGCTCAGCCATCTGGATCCTGGTTTGGAGAATAGACTTGGCCGCAGTTTTCTTAGCATCATCTACACTCCGCAGAAGCCTAAGCTCGTACTGGGTTATGCTCTCCTGCAACTTGTTCTTCTGGTTCTAGATCTCATTCTCCAAGTACTTACTCTTGGCAATGAGGATTTTCTTCAAGTCCTCAACCTTCTCTATAGCTTCCTCAGCACTCTTCTCCGCTTCAGACAAATTGGCGCATTGGGATGCCAAGAGGAGACTTTCCAGATTCATCAAGCCCTGAAGCTTCTTGGTGGTCTCAGCAGAGTCCATCCCCTCGAAGATCTCAAGATCCAGCAACTCAGCCGTTTTTCTCTTTTTGCTTCTAGAAGATTTGGACCGGGAAACAGGGACATGAGGCTTGGCAGTTGTAGGCGTGAGATCCTCCTTCTTGACCACAACAGCCCTAGATAGAAGGCTGTCAAGGCCAGACAGAGTAAATTGAGAGCTTGACTTGGGGATTACTACTAAAAAATAAAGTAGTTCAAAACCATGGTATATGAAGACAGAAATACTAAACATTCCTCAACTGAAGACATCTCAGATTCAGAATACTGAGTTTCCAAGCTGGCTTGACTAACGGTAGACTCGAAGCGGAAGGATCTTTCACCCACAAGTATTTCTAATAACGCTTTAATCCTCTTGTCTGTATCGCTTCTTGTAGGTATCCGTTCGCAAAATTTTGGAGCTACACAAGGATCAAACAAGAATTATCAGCAACAGGTAAAATGTAGTATAATTTGCAGGAATCCTATCTATTTCCTACCTTTCTTTACCCATTCAAGCGGCAAATGTCTCCCACCGGGGATAGAGTCTCTCCTAACAAAGAAGAACTTCCCCTTCCAGTCAGGATCATTTTGAGTGGCTTTTGGGATTAAATGAGTTCGCCCGGTCCTAAGCTGAAGGACGAATCGAGAAGAGCCATGGGTTCTTAGATTGTAAGTATCGGCTAGCTTAGGGATGCCAATGGCCAAAGAGTGTGAACGATTTAGTCTTTCCACAGTTGCTAAAATCCTCCAAACCATCGGCATGATTTGGGAGTAGCAAAGACAAGTGATCTTGAAAAAGTCGGTGATGAAGGAAAAAAGGGATATGACAGACCTAACGTAAAAGGATAGTTATGGAAGCAGGCCTAAGTTTCAGAAATCAAGTCGGCCTTTGTTCTAGAGTCAAAAGGCCTAAAAACAGTTTTTTGAGGGAAAACATTATTAGACTTCAAAAGTTTTATGTCTAGATCGGTAAAAGATTCAAGATCAGAATGATCAAGGATTCCTTGATCCTTGAAATCCTCTATCGTTTCAATGATAATGGAGGAAGCCGATCTAGTCATTTTCTTACCCATGGCGACGGAAGAATAGAATAAATAAAGTAAAAAAGTTTCAGGAAATAATTTACCTGTTCCGGCTTGAAGAAGATAAATATGAGAGAGAAGGTGTAATGATGGTTTTATCCTACAAGCCACAAACGGTTAAATCACCTCGGTATACGTAAACGTCTCATCCTAACCCTATCATCATTTATTATTTGAATTTTAAAATTTTACAGATGTCGATAAGATTGACAGCTGTTAAATTTGGGGACAATTGTTATGAGTCGTTTTACAGCTCAGGATCCTGGATATTTGATGTACTTCGGTATCCTAACAGGTTCCGGTATCCTCAATATTTAACCGTTATTATCTTTCAATAATTTTGACCAATACGCGGATAAAACACGTGTGGTTAAGGTCATCCCTGAAGAATCGCTCCTGAAGTCAAGGAGAACGTGTTGAAGACGCGTGGAGTGACCTGCAACGGATATATTTGAAGAATTTGTCTATCCCGGGATTCTCGGATAGTTAGTTAACATTATAATTGTATTTATTCCAGCAGTATCGATCAAATAAGCACATCATCTCACTACGCACTTAGCTTCTAAACTCGTAAACACTTCTGTAACACACTTAGCTGGATCATTACTACTCAACACTTGTAATATTTTTATCATTTATTGAAGAAACGAGTCAGAGGACGATTGTCACCTCCCGAGGTTTTATGTCGGCGATCCCTAAAGATCAAGGGCTTTCCTCGTAAACAACTGTGTCATTTTTTACGTTTTTACATTGTTCTACGTTAATTTTACAAGCACACTACCTCACAAATTAATTTTGGTTACAAAATTAGTCTTGTTATTTTTTACTCAAAACACCTATATATATATATATATATATATATGTATGTTAATAAGAAAACTAACATTTAGGGAGAGAACTAAATAACTCCCATTTAAAGGTAAAAAAAAATCATAACTCAAAATATAAATCAAAAACAAAAAAGTGGTTTGAAGACCTTGTTTCCCACGCCGTCCTCGTTCTTAAAAAAAACTTGAAAAGATAGTCGGGTTTAGCTTTAGGGTTTAGTTTAGCTTTTAGGTTAGATTTTTGGAAGGGGGTGGGTTGGGGGGGTTAGGTTTTCGGGTGGTGGGTGGGGTGGGGTTAGGTTTTTGGGTGGGAGTGGGGTGAGGGGTTTAGGTTTTTGGGGTGGGTTAAGTTTTTAGGGTGGTACTACACATATGCAATATTACGTTTAGGGTTAGGTTTTTGAGGGTAAGGGGTTGGTGCGGTGGGTTTAGGTTTTTGGGTAGGGGTGGGTTTAGGTTTTTGGGTGGGGGTGGGTGGGGGGTTTAGGTTTTTGGGGGTGTGTTAGGTTTTTGGGGGTGATACAACACATATGCAGTATTGAAAATAAGAAGAAAAAAAAAGACGAGTTAATTCTTATTTTTTATAACGTTATTTATACTCAAATAAAAGATAAAAAATTCTTGATTTAATGGTACAATTTAAAAAAAATAATAATAACGTATGCAAAAGATAGAAATGTTTAAAGATTTATATATTTTAAGTTTCAGTTTTACCTTTCTCTTTTTAGTGGTTCTCTAGTTCTCTCATTAAAATGAGTTTTCTCATAAACCTAACCCTATATATATATATATATATACATATACATATAGGGTTGAGTTAATAAGAAAACTCAATTAAATGAGAGAACTTAAGAACTAAATTTAGATCATTGATCTCATTTGATCAATGGATGGAAAAAAAAGAGGGAAAACAAAATAAAAAGCGGAGTTTTTAGGTAACAAGGGTAAATTCGGGATTAAAAAAACAAAACAAAACCCGATCATACGGTTCGTGTAGATTCAATTCTTCACCAATCGCTCTACTAGGGTTTGGATACTACACAAAATTACCGCAAAATCGAGCCGAAATAAGAAGATTCTACCATGTATCTTCACCTATCGATGATCTAGGGTTTCGATTCTAACAAACATACCACAAAATCAACCGCGAATCAAAAGAACTACTTAAGGTAATCGTCAGCATAGTCAAATTCATACATTATCAACATCTATTAGGCGTATTACTGATGTGTTTGTTTCAATATATAAAAATATAAATAAATATATTTTTAAGGTGATTGATTTCACAGAATCAGGTTTTAAATTTATAAATTAAAATGATAATTGCGTTACCTTAAAACAAACACAATAGGCAAGTGTACATATCGCATCGTAATATAGTTAGATAAGAACAAAGTATCAAACCAATGGACACGGTCGAGTTCCAATACTCAACTTTTGTTATCGTTTAGCCGGATTAATTAGTTGCTGGGTTTTGTGTGCTTGTGAAGAAGAAAAGTAAATGGCGGTAAAGTAAGTAACATAAAAGTAAAAATGTGCGTGAATTGTGTAACAGAAATGTAACTAGCAGAAAAGTAAATAAAGCGAAAATGATCAGATTACGAAATATATTGCTTCGGGATTCGAATCAGCTTGGTACGTTATAATGTTAAGTTAACTAATTCAGTGGTATGACTACAACAAACTTGTGACCCGGGTCACCGCTAGAGCCTCGTCCTCACGACATTTGATTTGCAAATTATATTCTTTAAAAAGTGGTAGTTGTCACACCCCCAAATTCCACTAACGGAGTTTTACCGTTTTGGAAGGTGACATACCAGGATCTCAGACATCAGTTATTTCAAACGACACTATATGGGACTTGAAATGTAATAACATAAAAGATCAAGGTTCAGAGTGTATATGCATAAGCATTAAACGAAAGTAAATGCGCAAAACAACGCGCCTAAATCCAAATACAAACGAAACATAAAGATTATTCAATAGATAATTATTTCAATTGTAGTCCAAGACACATGCATGACTTAACGTGATCCTGAGTGCCAACCTGAGAAAACATGTAAGAAAACGAGTCAACACTAGGTTGGTGAGTTCACAGGTTTCAATCATTTCAAATAAAGCATTTGTGGATTATGTACATTCAATATGTATACCAATAGGATGCATGCCTATATTCATGTTTTGCTAAAGCATTCGCAACCGAAACTGACAGTATGTTTGTTTGTTTGCCTCCGGTCAGGTCTATCAACTCTGACTAATGTGTTAAGGTCAATATAACACCCGTTCGACCTCCAATCGAGTTAGCGCGACTAACGCGGGTGGGGTTTGTCAAGCCCAGTAGTACTACCAAAATTACCTCGTTCATACCATATTAACGGTCCGATGTGTGTGAGGACTTTTCATGAGAGTGTGTTACGCTTAGCCTCAACAGTGATATCATATGAATTACAATAACCCAAAAAGGGTTGTGACATGTTTTCTCCCCCAAATAAAAAAACAGTAAAAGGGGCCGTGAAACTCACATGCGTTGCGTAGTAGGTAGTATCATATCACACAAGTATGAGATTTGAAATCTCAAGTGTTAGCCTGCACGGCTTACGTATGCCCTAGAATTATAAACACATAAGTTAGGGACAAGTTGGGATTTGTGACGACGACACGGAAGTTAGAACATCTTAACGCTTTCTAAGAATTTAAGAGTAGACGAATGTGTCTACGGAATTATATAAATTTCATAGTATAATTATTAAGGAAAAAACGTTACGTGTCGTACGTTAATAACGAATAATAAATAAATAAATAGCCACATTTGTACGTTAAAGTCGTTTACAAAGGTTAGGAAAATAATATAATTTAATATATTATTTTTAGGATCGTAGTACTATCTAAATAATCATTTGTGTGAGAAAATAATAAATATATTATTTTTAATCGAGTATATAAACGTGAATAAATAATATAAACGATTATATTATTTTTAGTTTAAACGTCACACAAAGTAATTAAACGAGTTGAAATAATATAAAAGTATATATATCATTTAATAAGATTTGTCACGGGTTAAAAATAATAAAAACATATTATTTTATACGAAGTTACGGTTTGAAAATAATATAAATATATTATTTTTATTCGACAATAACATAAATATATTATTTTTAAAAGTGGGAATAATATATAAAAAAATGGGTTAATAATTCAAACCCGAGCTTACGGGTGGTTTCTCGGGCTAAAACAGATTAATAAAATATTATAATAATATAAGGTTTGATTTTTAATAATTTAATATTATCAAAAGTGTCACAAAAATAAAATGTGGGAGCCCGGTCTCGAACCCGGGTCTCTCCCACACATGCACACTGTCTCAACCATTTAGGGTATCGTGTTAGATACCCGTTTCAAATGGTTTTATCAATGAGATCCAACGTGATCTTCCCCCATATCACAGTCCGATCAAAACCAGCCCCAATTTCCATGAATCTGATAACGATCGATCAAAGTGACCTAGGGGTTTTGTTAATCGGGTCCATACGCATCTGTGTGTGTATTTAATTGCAAAACCAACAAGTTTATGATCGTTAAATATTAGATTCAAAAGGCCGAAAACCCTCGATTTGATCCTGAATCGATTTGATTGTTTATGATATTGAAAAGTGTTGGATTCATAGGGTTTTTGTTAATTTGATGATTGCGAATCTGCTGGTATATTTTAATTTCATTTAAAATGAGTGTTGGTATGAATTCGATTAACTAGAAAGCCATAAGAACCCTAGGTTCGATCCGGTTTCGATTAGATTTCATAGGGCTTTTAATGTAGACATCAAGGCGAGTCTACTGATAAGAATTAATTGCATTTCAAATGTGTCTAGGATAGGGTTCGATTAAACCGAATGGATATGAACCCTAGAATCGATTTGAGTCAAATTCGATAGTGAAAGTCCAAATTAACATGGGGCTTCCACTAAAAGAGTGATTTCGATTCTAGCCATATGGTTTAATTGAATTATGATTGAGTCCAGAGTCAAAAGCCCCAAATTGGATTTCGTATGAACCCTAGATTCTGGATTTCAATTAATTTGATATTATAAGCCACAATACTCATAGGGCTTTTAGTTAATAGACTCAAACGAAACTAAGGATGCGGTTAGTTACCAGAAACGTTGACGGATTGATGGTGATCGACTAAACCGAGTGTCGACGGCTTGCGGGTTAGATTCCGACGACTTCTGCTGTGATTCCGACGAGTTTGATGTGTGTAATTGCTTCAATGGTGTTCGAATGAAGTGCGCAGGAGTTCAATTTGTGAGATTAACATCAGGTTTAATCGAATTCGAGAGTCAAATAATCATTGTCGACAGTTTTGAGTTAATACCTATTAATTCAGATTAATTTCAGTATAATGGTGATGATTAAGTCTTAATTAAGTTCGTTAAAGGTCTGTTTGTATACGACGGTTACAAATTCCGGTATAACATCGATCATGAATGCGAATTGAGATCAAAATGTTACGAGTTTGACTCCAAGAAGTCAACAGGGATCAATTTCCTTTTGATTTTGACTTTGCAAGTCAACAGGTCAAGTTTAGAGACTTGACAGGATCAGTCCCTGAAGTTTGAGATCAGAAAATGGCAGAATTAGACCCTGGGGTTAGATTTAACTGGGTTTAGTTAACAGGTTAAGTTTTAGATAGGATATTTAACGGAATTGTTAACGGAGTTAATTTGAAAAGTCCGGATTGTAACATCATCCCCTAGTTGAAGGAATTTTCGTCCCGAAAATTAAATAATAAAAAAAAATTTTCCCGGGATATCACATCATCCCCTAGTTGAAAGAATTTTCGTCCCGAAAATTAAATAGTACCTTAAGAATTTGACGCGGAGTGCTTGAACAGATTAGGATATTTGTGCATCATCTGATCCTCGCGTTCCCACATGAATTTCGGTCCGCGTTTCGAGTTCCAACGAACTCTGACAATAGGGATTTTACTGCGTTTTAACGTTTTGATTTCCCTATCCATGGTTTCAACCGGTTCTTCAACGAATCGCAGTTGTTCATCGATGTGTAGTTCCTCAAGAGGAACCGCGAGTGTTTCGTCGGCTAGACATTTCTTCAAGTTCGAGACATGAAAGACATCGTGTACACCACTAAGTCCTTCAGGTAGGTTTCTCCATGGACAGAGAGGGTTTCTCCATCTTGAAGAGGGAGGCGAACAATTTTCTCATGACAGACAATCTCGGTTTGGTTCTTGGGTAACCGGTCCATTCCGAAAATTACGTCGAGACTACTGAGTGTGACCGGCATGAGATCAATTTCAAATTTATGGCTAGCCAGTTCGAGTTTACAACCCTTAAGAACATGGGTTGCTTCTATTATTTTTTCGTCTGCTATTTCTATGATGTATTTGTCCTCTAACAGGGTCGGGGTTTTTCTTAGTAGGTTACTAAGTTTATTAGTCATGAAACTCCTATCAGCACTAGTGTCAAATAGTACAGAAGCAAAATAGTTGTTTACAAGGAACTTACCGGTAACCACGTTGTGGTCATAACGAGCTCATCCAGATCCTAGCACAAAGGCTCGCCCCTTTGCACCATTCCCTCCATTATTGTCTTGGTTGTTATTATTGCCTTGGCGGTTGTTGTTGTTGTTTTTGTTGTTGTTGTTGTTGTTTTCACCCTTCTTTAATTGTGGACAATCCTTTCGGTAATGTCCCTCTTTTCCACATTCAAAACAACCCTTAGTAAGACCCGGTTGTTGGAAGGGCTGCTTGGCTTGTAATTCCCCTCTGCAGTCTTTGGCAGCATGACCCACCTTGCCACACCGCTGGCAACGGTTTTTGTCATAAGAACCGAGGTGGTGGCAATTACATTTGCTACACCTGGGGTGTCTCCCAGTATAACCACTCTGATGCTGACCCAAAGAGGTTGACTGGTTGAAGTTTTTCGTAGGTTCAAACCTACGCTGTGGTGGTTGTTGTGGCTGATTCGGCTGAAATCCCATGTTGTTGTTGCTACTGTTAAACTTCCTTTTGTTGTTGTCAGTAGACTTAGATGCTGACTTCCTGGGAGGTAGTGTCCCTTGGGTAACGGCTTGGTCCGTCAATTTGTGAGCAAGACGGATGGTTTGTTGGATGGTAGTGGGGTTGGATGAAGTAACCATGCTCTGGATTTGTGGTACTAATCCACTGATGAACATTTCTATCCGCTTGTAGGATGGTGTAACCATGTGAGGACACATCCCCGCTAGCTCGTGCGAGCGAGTAGTGTAGAGTTCTATTTCAGAACCCTCCATTTTCATATTCCAGAATTCTCCCTCGAGTTTCTGAATCTCATCCCTGGGACAGTACTCTTCCTTCATCATGATCTTGAAATCTTCCCATGGTGATGCATTGGCCATGTCCAGACCTATCATCTGGACCTGTGCATTCCACCATGTGAGGGCAGGACCCTCTAAAGTTCCCGATGCAAATTTGACTTGGTCGGCTACAGGGCAGTTACACATGGAGAACACAGATTCAATCTTTTCAAACCATCGGAGTAATCCGACAGCTCCCTCAGCTCTACTGAATGTGTGGGGCTTGCAGTCCATAAATGTATTGAAGGTACAGACATGCTGATTGTTCTGTAGATTGTTGGCTTGCCTTGGATTGGAAAGAGTAGGTTGGGTTTAGGAAATAGTGGAATAAATTCGTACAGTTGGTTGCCTAGAGTTAACGGTTAACAGGTTTACCTGCAATGTGTGCTGCTAAGGCTTCAACAACACTGTCATTAATCAACGCGGCCAGTTCGGTTTAGTGTCAGGATGATATTTCCACGACCACCATTGCGACCGCCACGACCACGTCCGGCCATTATTCTTCATATTCACAAACATAAGAAATGAGTAAATACATCGCATATTGACCTCATTCAAGTGTAAGCAAATAGAAGGAGATGCATAAAGACATGCAAGTTTATGATTATAGTACAAGGCTAACTTAAATCGTAAGGCCATAGAATAAATAACTCAACGCAAACAGTTCACTAATATTTTATTGGAATGGGAACATCCTTACCCATTTAGGTTTTTATTTAAAACATAAAGAAATGACAAGATAAGATAAGATAGAATAGAATGGAATGTCAAGCTCCACTGCCGACGGATGAAATGACTGACTCAGCATCATCCTCCTCTACTTCCTCGGGCTCATCTTCAGGCTCAAGGTCGGGTACTTCAGCTGGCTCTAAAGCAGCTGCAAGTTGTATCTCTAACTCCCCAATTCTTTCCTAAGATTCTACCTCAGCCTCCTCGAGTACATTCACTCTAGCCTGTAACGCCCTTACCTCGTCCACTAATGCATTATGCAAGTGGTCAGTGCCTGGCAGTTCTGCTACTAGCAGATCCATCCTGTGATCCGTCTGTTTCTCCCCTCTTAACAGACCTGTGATCGCTCCTGCTGCGTCTCTCATATTCCGAATATCTCAATCCATAGTTGCTACAAATGCCGCAAAGGCTTGCCCCAAGTGACAAGGTCGCAATGGTAAACGTGGTCCTGATGATGATGAAGTTCCAAAGTAAGGTGATGGAACTCGTTCCTGTCTAACCCATTTGCTCAGTAAACCGTGGTACCAATCCCAGTCACTCCCATTCCGGATATGCATAGGCTCTCCATACACAATAGAGTCATCAATGGGCTCAAGCCTACGTCTCTTGGGCTCCGGTGATGCAGTGGCACGAATGCCGTGTTCCTGAATGGTAGGTGGTGAAGATAGTGGTGTAGACATAATTCCTGAAACATAAGGAGTAAGTATCTATGTCAAGTGTCTATGCCAAGTAACTAATGTGTGTGGCTATAGTCTAGAATGCAGTCCTAGTTCTCTATAACCAATGGCTCTGATACAAATCTGTCACACCCCAAAATTCCACTAACGGAGTTTTACTGTTTGGGAAGGTGACATACCAGGATCTCAGACATCAGTTACTTTAAACGACACTATATGTGACTTGAAATGTAATAACATAAAAGATCAAGGTTCAGAGTGTATATGCGGAAGCGTTAAACGAAAGTAAATGCGCAAAACAACGCGCCTAAATCCAAATACAAACGAAACATAAAGATTATTCAATAGATAATTATTTCAATTGTAGTCCAAGACACATGCATGACTTAACGTGATCCTGAGTGCCAACCTGAGAAAACATGTAAGAAAACGAGTCAACACTAGGTTGGTGAATTCACAGGTTTCAATCATTTCAAATAAATCATTTGCGGATTATGTACATTCAATATGCATACCAATAGGTTGCATGCATATATTCATGTTTTGCTAAAGCGCTCGTAACCGAAACTGACAGTGTGTTAGTTTGTTTGCCTCCAGTCAGGTCTATCAACTCTGACTAATGTGTTAAGGTCAATATAACACCCGTTCGACCTCCAATCGAGTTAGCGCGACTAACGCGGGTGGGGTTTGTCAAACCCAGTAGTACTACCAAAATTACCTCGTTCATACCATATTAACGGTTCGATGTATGTGTGGACTTTTCATGATAGTGTGTTACGCTTAGCCTCAACAGTGATATCATATGAATTACAATAACCCAAAAAGGGTTATGACATGTTTTCTCCCCCAAATAAAAAAAATAGTAAAGGGGCCGTGAAACTCACCTGCGTTGCGTAGTAGGTAGTATCACACAAGTATGAGATTTGAAATCTCAAGTGTTAGCCTGCACGACTTACGTATACCCTAGAATTATAAACACATAAGTTAGGGACAAGTTGGGATTCGTGACGACGACACGGAAGTTAGAACATCTTAACGCTTTCTAAGAATTTAAGAGTAGACGAATGTGTCTGCGGAATTATATAAATTTCTTAATATAATTATTAAGGGAAAAGCGTTACGTGTCGTACGTTAATAACGAATAATAAATAAATAAATACATTCGTACGTTAAAGTCGTTTACAAAAGTTAGGAAAATAATATAATTTAATATATTATTTTTAGGATCGTAGTACTATCTAAATAATCATTTGTGTGAGAAAATAATAAATATATTATTTTTAATCGAGTATATAAACGTGAGTAAATAATATAAACGATTATATTATTTTTAGTTTAAATGTCACACAAAGTAATTAAACGAGTTGAAATAATATAAAAATATATATCATTTAATAAGATTTGTCACGGGTTAAAAATAATAAAAACATATTATTTTATACGAAGTTACGGTTTGAAAATAATATAAATATATTATTTTTATTCGACAATAACATAAATATATTATTTTTAAAAGTGGGAATAATATATAAAAAAATGGGTTAATAATTCAAACCCGAGCTTACGGGTGGTTTCCCGGGCTAAAACAGATTAATAAAATATTATAATAATATAAGGTTTGATTTTTAATAATTTAATATTATCAAAAGTGTCTCAAAAATAAAATGTGGGAGCCCGGTCTCGAACCCGGGTCTCTCCCACACATGCACACTGTCTCAACCATTCCCGCCTGCTAGGGTATCGCGTTAGATACCCGGTTCAAATGGTTTTATCAATGAGATCCAGCGTGATCTTCCCCCATATCACAGTCCGATCGAAACCAGCCCCAATTTCCACGAATCTGATAACGATCGATCAAAGTGACTTAGGGGTTTTGTTAATCGGGTCTATACGCATCTATGTGTGTATTTAATTGCAAAACCAATAAATTTATGATCGTTAAATATTAGATTCAAAAGGCCTAAAACCCTCGATTTGATCCTGAATCGATTTGATTGATTCTGATATTGAAAAGTGTTGGATTCATAGGGTTTTTGTTAATTTGATGATTGCGAATCTGCCGGTATATTTTAATTTCATTTAAAATGAGTGTTGGTATGAATTCGATTAACTAGAAAGCCATAAGAACCCTATGTTCGATCCGGTTTCGATTAGATGATAAAACCCATAGATTTCATAGGGCTTTTAATGTAGACATCAAGGCGAGTCTACTGATAAGAATTAATTGCATTTCAAATGTGTCTAGGATAGGGTTCGATTAAACCGAATTGATATGAACCCTAGAATCGATTTGAGTCAAATTCGATAGTGAAAGTCCAAATTAACATGGGGCTTCCACTAAAAGAGTGATTTCGATTCTAGCCATATGGTTTAATTGAATTATGATTGAGTCCAGAGTCAAAAGCCCCAAATTGGATTTCGTATGAACCCTAGATTCTGGATTTCAATTAATTTGATATTATGAGCCCCAATACTCATAGGGCACTCAAACGAAACTAAGGATGCAGTTAGTTACAAGAAACGTTGACAGATTGATGGTGATTAACTAAACCGAGTGTCGACGGCTTGCGGGTTAGATTCCGGCGACTTCTGCTGTGATTCCGACGAGTTTGATGTGTGTAATTGCTTCAATGGTGTTCGAAAGAAGTGCGCAGGAGTTCAATTTGTGAGATTAACATCAGGTTTAATCGAATTCGAGAGTCAAATAATCATTGTCGACGGTTTTGAGTTAATACCTATTAATTCAGATTAATTTCAGTATAATGGTGATGATTAAGTCTTAATTAAGTTCGTTAAAGGTCTGTTTGTGTACGACGGTTACAAATTCCGGTATAACATCGATCATGAATGCGAATTGAGATCAAAATGTTAGGAGTTAGACTCTAAGAAGTCAACAGGGATCAATTTCCTTTTGATTTTGACTTTGTAAGTCAACATGTCAAGTTTAGAGACTTGACATGATCAGTCCTTGAAGTTTGAGATCAGAAAATGGCAGAATTAGACCCTGGGGTTAGATTTAACTGGGTTTAGTTAACATGTTAAGTTTTAGATAGGATATTTAATGGAATTGTTAACGGAGTTAATTTGAAAAGTCCTGATTGTCACAGTAGTGCCTCACATTAGGGACAACATTTACCCTCAACCCATCGAATGGTCATCTCCGGGTTGGATAAAGAAATCGGACTCAAAATGCCTTATATTAAGTTAAATAGGTGATTATATTTTGCTCACCGGGAGGCGGTGTAACAATGGGACCAAGTATAAAGACGTACCGTTCCCAACATGAGTTCACCAATTCTTGGTCGCATAATAATCTCGTGTAAAGACGTACGATCTTATAAGTATAGACCAAGCCTTGACTTATCAATCTCTGATCGTATAAAGACGTACGAGTTTCAAAGGAAGTTTGATTGAAAAGGGTTTTACGATCTTAATCTTTAAAATCAAGACACTCACAAATATAAAGAACCCAAGCCCATCAAGAGATGGTTTTTGAGGACGAATTAGTTAAAGACATAAACATACTACTTCATTAATAGGTTAAACATTAACATGCACCAAACATCATCTTCACCCTAGCAATACAAAGAAGTTTTAGCCACGAATGGCCATAACAACTAGCGTAATGATGAGTTTCGTAGGCTCCTATATTGTGAAACAAGGAGGAAGAGCCCCTCTAATCTCTACTCTCTACTATAACTATGAGAATGCTCTCTTCTTGAGTGTAATTATGCTCTAGATTGGTGTGTGGAATGAAGAACCCAAGCCTCCTATTTATAGGACTCAAAATGTTCAATGCACGGTCGTGCAAAGGCCCAGGGAATCAAACAGGGTACAGAGGACACGGTACCTGGCCATGGGGAGCAGAGAAGGGTGATGCATGCAACCCACTTCTTTCTCCCAGCTTTGTCTTGTAGCTTCTTGTTGACTATTGTTGACCAATTTTGACTTCTTGGGGGTTAATTCTCCGGGAATGAACCTTCTAGAAGCTTGAATACTTAGTGTTATTGATAGGATTTAGCTTGATTTGTATTTTTAACAGCGAATAACCTGTAATTATAAAATATTTGTGTTTTAAGCATAAATTGCAAGGTTATTATTCAGTGTAGTACCATAATGCGGGATTATTATGTATGCAAAATATGTATAAATGATGACATATCAGTTACTCTAATATCACGCTAGATAACACACGTCCTTTGGTTTTTTTACTGATTAATAGAAGAATATCGCGTCTGGATGTATTTAACTGCTTATTTAAAGTATAATTGCATTTATGTAGTAGTTTAAGTTATTTTTGCATATGTTTTACATGATTTTCCAAGTATTACATACATGCAGTGCATAATTGTTACATTTAACTAATTGTTGAAAGTTATACTTGCACATATGTAGCATTGTAAGTTATGGTTGAACATATGTAGGGCCGAACAGAGCAATGTTAACCTAATTGGGCATGTTTGTTTGTACTGCATACATGCAGTGCATATGAAAAAATTGTGATGATATTGATGGTGTTATATCACGTGTTTAAATATATTACACGTGTGTAGTATATATTAAGGATGATAATGTTCATCCGTCTTGATGATGTTATACCATTTGTTTAGAGTTCATAATAAATTATGTATTGTGCAGGGTCACATTGCATGTATGTAGTATGTATGTAGCATATATACAATATATATGATGATCTTAGTGTTCAGTTGTGATGATAATAATATAACACTTGTTCAGTATGTTAATTTTCAGTTGTTAAATTGTGATGATGAAGGTATAGCATTTGTTTATAGTTCAACATAAAAAAATGCATTATGTAGGGTTACACTACATATATGTAGTGTGTTGATAAAATATGTTAGTAATGATGTAATGATGCAGTGCTTATGAAAAGTATTGTGATTATGCTATATTGCATATATGTATTATATCTAAAACATGCGATGGTAACGTTGATGGTAATGTCAAAACGTTTGTTTATGTTATGTATAATACACATATGCAATATTTTTGATGATATTAATGCTATTTTGGTTAAATGCGTGTAGTTATACTACATATATGTTAATATTTTTACATATGCACTAACATAAAAGATGCAAAACTTAACATGCAAGTATTGTTTCATAATTTAGGTAACCAAACAAGAACATGAAACCAAGAAGTATCGGTCTTTTAAAAGGTATGTTATATTTAGTTTTATATATATATATATATATATATATATATATATATATATATATATATATGTGTGTGTATTATCATGAATACATATACGCATTGTTGACGTATCAAATATATACAATACTGATGCATTACAAATGCTTTACATATGCATATTACTAATACATGAGAAGGGTACCCTACAGGAGAAACCGCCCAAAGAAAGTATGCATTGAAAAAAAAGAGACTACAAAGGGGAACAAAAAAGTTGTTTTTTCTAACTCAAGCCTTAAAATAAAGATAAAAAGAAACATGAAAGAAGCAGACGGGAATACAGGATACACACTAGAAGGTATGGAACATGTGTAGTAGTAGTAGTATTCAATATATTGTATAATCATATTAGCATTGCATATATGTAGTGATAAGAATGCATACTTAAACATAGTTATAAACTATTATTTCACATACGTAACATGTTGCAAACACGTAATAGTGTTGCATATAAGTAGTATCAGTATTGCATATATTATATAATAATAAATATAATTGCATATATGTAATAGTATTGCATATATGTAGTAGTAATGTCGCATACATATTAATACATTTACGTAATTCTAAGGTAGTACTGCATACATGTAGTAATAGTATTGCATATATAGTATAATAATTAATAGAATTGAATACATGAAGTGTTAGGATCGCATACATAGTATAATGATAAATATTAATGCATATGTGCAACATGTAGTAGTAATGCACATATGTAGTATTTATTAATACATGTATGTAATATGTTGCATACATGTATTAGTATTGCATATCTAGTATAATAATAAATAATAATACATATGCGTAACACGTCGTAGAAAGTGGTGGCAGAAAAAGGCCGAAAAGGCAACGAAAAGTGATTAAAGACAAACTAGGTGATGATGCAGAAGAAGATGTTGTTGTGGTAAATGATGGTATGGTTTAGACAATTATTGTTTATATAATTTGTTATGATTAATTTAATTGCATTAATTATTGTTTATATAATTGAATTAATCTATGTAATTCTTGGGCGGTACTGCATACGTGTAGTAATAGTATTGCTTATATAGTATAATAATAAAGTGAATTGAATACATGAAATCGCATACATAGTATAATGATAAATATTAACATATATGTGCAACATGTAGCAGTAATGCACATATGTAGTAGTTATTAAAAATGTGAAACATGTTGCAAACATGTAATTGTATTGCACATACGTAGTACTAATGTCGAATACAAAACATAATATTACACATCAATACATGTATGTAATATGTTGCATACATGTATCAATATTCCATATGTGTAGTAATAATATTGCATATCTAGTATAATAATAAATAATAATACATATGCGTAACATGTTGCAGAAACTGGTGGTAGAAAAAGGTCGAAAAAGCAACGAAAAGTGATTCAAGACAAACTCTATGATGATGCAGAAGAAGATGATGTTGTGGAAAATGATGGTATGGTTTAGACAATTATTGTTTATATAATTTGTTATGATTAATTTAAGTGTAATAATTTATGTAATTCATATGAAAGCAGGGACAGGGGAAAAGATAAACCGAAAAAGAAAACGCGGTGTTGGAAAAAAGAAAGGGTTGTCTAAAACACCAAATGCACCGAAAGGTATACGGTCACGTTCAACACCGCGTCAACTTTGCATCACGGTTAGAAGACTTTCAGATAAACAGAAGGAGGCTGTTAAAAGTATGGGATTTGGAAAAATATTATCAATGAGAGTAGATGGAATCCCTACCAAACTCGCTTATTTTGTAGTTGACACATTTGACCAATCAAAATTGGAAATAGATTTGGGTAAGGTCAAAATAAAAATTGATCATCACCAATCAAAATTGGAGATATATACGTATTTGTTTGTAGAATGTAATATGATGCATGTGTGCATTATAAAAAAAATAAAATGCAAGTAATTGAATTATGAAAATTAATTTTATAACGAACACATGTATTTTGATGGTTGAATATATATGGCGTACAAAATATAGAATTATTTACGTATATTTGTAGTTGTAACATAGGATGATCGGGTTGCATACATGTAATGTGATTATGTCGCGGAAAATGCATGGTATTGTAGCATTATGAACGTGAAAACAATAGTGTATGACGCACAATAAAACATTTAAGTAAATGCATATTGAAGCGGTTAAGAGCATGAAAACAATCGTCCATGTATGTAGCATGTTGCAGGTATGTAGTATATAATACAATATGTAAATTCATTATGTAGTGCTATTGTGTAGTATAGCATATACGTATTTGTTTGTAGAATGTAGCATATACGTATTTGTTTGTAGAATGTAATATGATGCATGTATGCATTATAAAAAAAATGCAAGTTATTGAATTATGAAAATTAATTTTATAACGAACACGTGTAGTAGTACGACTGTACATGTAGCATGTCATATATTGCATATGCATGGTATAAAAAATCAAATAAAAATTGTTTGAACTAATTAGTACAAAAGGAAAAAAAACATGCAATATAACATGGTAGGAATAAATTTTAAGATGACTATTTGTAATAAGACCTGTAAAATAGAGTTGCATATAACATACACGTTTTGTATAACATATAATGCATTCGTGTAGTATAACACATATTGCATATATGTAGTGTATTATATAAGGCATACGTGCGGTATAAAAAATCGAATTGTGAATTCTTTTAAATAATTTTGTAAAAAAACAAAGAACCCTGCAAAATTTTGAATTAACCGGTACAAAAAAAGAGCCTCATCGACATGATAATTGGGTAGAAGACAATGATGTGATGATAATCTGTAATAAAGTTTTGTAAAACCAAGGTGCATATAACATCCACGCAATTTTAAACAAGTATTAGCAAAGTTTTAAGACCACAATAAGATGCAGAAATAGTAATGTATTTAAAAAATGAAAACGGGCATGTGAAGTCACAAAAATCAAACAGCAGACGGTCCAGAAGAACGTTTAGTGCGACGGGCAAAACGGGTAACAGCAGGTCGTGAAGATGGGCCAGCAATAATATCAACATCAAATATATCAGCAACAACTGTATCATGACCAGAAAAGCGTCTCGCGTATCGGGAAGAACGGTCAACAGCAACACGTGAAGACGGGCCATCAGAAAGATTGTCATCATAACAAAAAGATGGGTCAGCAGGGAGTTCCACGTCAG
This sequence comes from Smallanthus sonchifolius, assembly GCA_023525975.1. Taxonomy (NCBI): domain Eukaryota; kingdom Viridiplantae; phylum Streptophyta; class Magnoliopsida; order Asterales; family Asteraceae; genus Smallanthus; species Smallanthus sonchifolius. The sequence continues at coordinate 73,611,175 of CM042029.1, forward strand.
AGTGTGAGGACAGGCCAGCAGAAAGATCAAAAACTGACCCAGATGTACAAGCGGCTTTATCGGCAGCTTCTTTAGCAGCTTGTATCTTTTTACAGTTACACAAGTTGTGGTCATACACATACTTGTTACACACACCACATAACCTTGGATTTCTCTTGTAGTTATTAGTAGCCTTTTCACCTGGACCAATCAGTCGCCCATTTGTACCACGTCCTTTATTTCGAATACCCCGAGGGGGGTGGATTGAAACGATAGCAGGAATAGATTGTCCAATAAGATCGCCAATAACAACTGATTTCTTGTTATAATCCGGCTTATGGGGAAACTCATCAAAAATATGTTTTTTAATTTATTTAATATGTTCAGCAAATGCATGATTGCACCTTAAACGGTCTACACATTGAGTGACAAGATCCAATATTTCATTCGTGAGTTTAGACTCTTCACTTCTGTCAACAGTATATCTATTTGTCATATCATGAACTTTCTTTGGAAGCACATCTCGTCTCCATCGGGTATGATGATATTGTGTGGGTATAGTTTCAATCTTATTGGGCCTAAACACACAGAAAATATGCCGACAGATGTAACCAATGCGCGTGAAACACATGCATGTATAAGAAATTGTTTTCACATGAAGATCGAGGACAACCTACAAACAAAGTATACATGAATAAATAGAAGAATAACGCATACATGAAGTATCAACTAACAAAGTAGGTATATAAATGGTTATTAGAATGTATTAAACATATGTTTATATTGCATATATGTAGTACAATTTTTAGATATTTTAATTTGTTGATAGATACTATCATTAAATAATAAGGAGCACTAAAAGAGTAACAATTATATGAAGTATAAACTAATATATTAGGTATATAGTTGTTTATCATAATGTTTTAAACATATATTATATTGCATAAATGTAGTATAAAATTTGGTTATTTTAATATGTTCACAGATATAATTAATAACAAATTATGAGCATTATAAGAGTAACTGCATACAAGCAGTATCAATTAATGGAGTAGATATGTACTATGTAATTTACCTTGTTGATCAACATTAGTAATACGCAAATCGTGAACATCATGAGCATCAACATGAATAGAATCGATGCTGAATTCTGGCACATATTTCACAATTTCGAAAGGTGCTGAATCATTTATGTGCATGAACTATATATATTTTTAATAAAGATTTTTCACACAAATGTCGGTTTTAAAAAAATGGTTTTCACTTAGACTACAATACACACACAAAGGCAAGTGAACCTATCGAGTGGTAATACAGTTTTGATAAGAACTGGATGTCAATCCATGGACACAGTTAACGTCTCAACCCAGATTTTTAATTAGATCAAGTGACTAGTGAAAAAGTGATTGAATTGTTTTCTTGTTGGAATGAAGATTATCTTTTGTATTTTCTGAAAAAAGATGTAATTTGAGTAATAATTTTTAAAAGACAACTATCTTAGTTTGGAATCCACTCATTAATGTATGTTGACCTCTTTTCATATGGCTAAAGTTTACTATTATGTTAATGTTCTTTGAAGTAGTAGAACCTAAAATCCATTTAAAGATTATAATTCCCTAACCATTAAGAAGGAATTCAATGAGTAAATTACATGTCATCCACTTAAGATTAGTTTAGTTAGATAAAAGAGTGTAACTTCTTGACTTATGATATTCTAAAACAAAGCTATATAAATTTTAAGAGCGAGTCATCGTCACTTTGATTAGTATAACTTTTATTATAGAAATAACACAACATTGTTCTTCGTTTTTCCAAATCTTGACCAAAGGGTTGCATGTCTTCATGTTTCCTTCACAAATAAGGTTTCAAAGATTATTCATAATATAACATTTTAACAAAAGATGTTAAGGTTATAAATAAATGTTAGTCTCATAAGTTTTCCAACATGATATGATTTCCCATTTATAAACCTTAATTTGTTCCACAAACATTTAGACATGCAAGATCACCAAAAGGTTAACACAAAATCATCATTACATTAACATAATAAATTAGCTATAATCATGAGTTCAACATAATTAATTGAGTTTCATCACACTAAGATGGTTGAAAATATGTTTAGCTCGTGATGAGCTTACACACAAACACAACACAAATGAGATACATGCAAGACATAGTGAGTTTAAGATATAACCAAAGCTTCTAAAGGATGAAGATGATATCTTCCAAGTGATATTATGAAGATGGAATATGTCTTTTTGGGCCTCCAAATGGTCTTCTACAGTTGCTACTTAGAATTTGATGTTAGTGGAATTTCTCCCCCAAAGGCCAACTCTTTCACAAGAAGCAAATGACTTTATTTATAGTGTCTGAGAAGTGAGACACGGCACGTGCCTGGTGGGGCACTACCCCATGCTGAGACATCTAATGAACTGCTTTTTGTCCCGGTCACCTACGTACTCTGCATGTACCGGACACGGGGGCGTGCCTGGTGGGGCATGGCCCCGTGCTTCGTCTGACTGGGCGACAACAGTACTCTGGTAAGTTAGAAAGTTGACCACGGGGGCATGCCTGGTGGGGCACGGCCCGTGCTTGGCTGGGAGACTTTGTCTTTTCTGCTGATTGAGGGCACTGGGGCATGCCTGGTGGGTCACGGTCCGTGCTTCAGCTTCTGTCTTGGCCAATTTCTCACATAAAACAAGTGCCAAACAAGAAAAAGTGATCTTATGAAGTTATTCCCATGAAACAATGGTTCATTTTATGAAGTTATAGACAAGCACAACTTTAACACTTGCTCACAATGTTCAAACATACTCGGTTAATATTTGTGATCATACGTGTAATGGTGTATGTATTTAGAACACTCAATCATCAACATGAAATGTGCTAGGTCATATGCTCGTGATGGGATCAAAACTTTACAAAATTAATTAGAAACCTTGCATGAATCAAAAGGACTTATGTTTTGTGGGTTGGCTAAGGAATTTGGGACTTGCTTTGGTTTATTTGGTTGAAAAGAAAACTAAGGTAGAAACTAATAGAAATCCCTCTACAATACTCGGGTTAATAAGGGTAATACTAACTCGATGACTCATTTTTGGTCAGATTGTCAAGACCAAATCTCATCTTTAGAAACCTAACTTCCTCTTTGACCTTGAGATATACATAGCTATCCTTCCTAAGGGTTCCCTTGGCTTTGAGCCTAAAAGCACCCAACTTGATCAACTCCGTATATTCAAACTGAGAGGTTGTTTGGTTTTTACTACATTTTCCCACATGAGACCAATTTCCACACTTGTAACATTATCTTTTCGCCCTTCTTTTCATGGCGCTTTTTGATGTTCCACAAAATGGTGGATTTTGTTCCATTTTTCTCCAACTTTTCCTTGCTTCAAATATTAGAACAAAAAGGTGCTCTCTAATTTCCGGGGGTAATTCGGTTTTACGAAATGAATAGATGAAACAAGGTTGAGATCAAACGGATGCATTTTTTTTTTAACAAAACAATGTCCTTGGTGAAAGTTGATGGGTTTGGGTGAAGATGGTAAGGCTAGCTAGGTGTGTTAGGTTGGATGGTTGGTAAGGCGGGTATCCTAGTTTCCTAAATCATTTTCATGCAAAAATTTCCAATGGTGGTTTCGTCTTGTATACCCAAAATAAATTCTAACTTTACACAAAACACGTGATACCCTCAATGATTCGATGAACACAAAAGCAAGAATGATACAAAATTTGTAAAGGCTCAAGTTATGCTCACGGAAACGTATGGAATGGGTAAAAAGTCTAAAGTTCATGCATGTCTATTATTTATATATAACTTGCCATGCTAGGGAATTGTTTATGTCACTTTACTAGTTGGTTTATTTAATTTGTGTTGAGAAAAATTACAACTTCCTTCTTTTAGTTTTTCAAAATTGTTGAAGTGATTTTTGTGCCATGAAAAATGTTGGAGTTCTTTTTAAGCTTTTTATAGCCAAAGTTCAAGTGCTAAAAATGGTGTAACCCCCCCCCCCCCCTTCTCCCTACACTTGAAGCTAACATTGTCCTCAATGTATGTGATTTAAACAAAGTGTAAAAAGAGATACGAGAGGTAAGGGTTAAAAAGAACTCCCCTGAAAGATATTGCCTCTAAAGCTTGCAATTGGTACTCACAGTGTCCTGAAAAACATGATTCTAATTTGTTGAAACCAATTTATTAGTACAAAAATTACTTAAAAACTACAAACATAAATAGTCTAAATAGGGGCATGAATCAGCCAGTGGCCGATAATCTCTAATACAAACAGAAAAATTAAAAGATATAAATCTGAATAACACAGCTACTTTTGTGTTAAAAATGGTGCTCTAATGGGACTTCCACCCATCACCTCGACCTAATCGAGGTTCTCTTCTCCCCAATTCCTGTTCATTCGCCGCCTCATGTAGGCAACGTCCTCCCCAATTTGATCAACCCTATCGGACAGATTAGTGATGCGTCCAGAATTTGATTCGCAAATCTCGAAAGAGCGGCGAGCATATGTGCTGACAGTCTGGATGGATTCATAGAGATCCATCATAGATGTGAATCCAGTCTGCTGAGATGATGAGGTTCCTGCCTCGTAGCGCGAACTGTGTTGCCTCTGTGGTGAATTTTGAATATCTAAATCCATGATTATATGATCTGTGTCTTCGGGATCCCAAACTTGCCCTTTCGAGTCATGAAACCATGGTTGGCCATCGGATAGGTGGGTGACCATGCTCATGTTGGCACAAATACTCAAATCCAATAAATCGGGGGGTGGCCCGAAGGTTCCATCTAGAGGCTCACTGTGGTACTCATAGAGTTTGCAATCCAACTTCCTCCAAATAATAGGGTGCTTTCCCCAGCTGTTGCATTCGAGGCAAAGAGATGACAGAAAAGGTATGAGATGTTGCAAGGCTGCTTCTTGACTAAACAATATAGTATCCAAAGGTCCCTGAGATTGACTACACCGCCACTCTGACCTCGTTGTGTTACTGAGTGGCTAAGCAGACAGCGAATGTAACGGAACAGTGGATCTTTCAGTTTGCTGCTTTTTGTACGACTGGCATTGTATTCTCTGTTGCCTACTTCATTCCAGAATGATGTTCTAACATGCCCCCAAGCACGGGGCGTGCTTCATAGGGATCACGTATTGATCAGACCTGCAATGGGTATGGACTCAGCGGAGATCATGGCAAAGATTTCGTGTCAGGCACGGGGGCGTGCCTAACCAGGCACGGGGCGTGCCTCGCTCATTAGACTAAAAAAAAATTAAAATTAAAAAATTAAAGTATTTACAAGGTGTCAATGTTTAATGTTGGGTTTTTGGCAAGACCCTTCCCATTTTGATTAAGTGTCCTCGGGTTGGAGGTAGATGACCTCCGAAAGTGTTTCTACTTGTTCTTGAATATAAACCTTCAAACGATGACCGTTTACTTTAAAACTTCTCCCATCGGCATGTTCAACTTCAACTGCTCCATGCAGAAAAACTTCCTTTATGGTGTAAGGTCCGGACCAACGGGACTTCAGTTTCCCAAGGAATAAACGAAGACGGGAATTGTAAAGCAAGACGCGATCTCCGGCTTTGAATTGTTTATTTTCCTTTAGACGAGAATCATGCAACCTTTTTGTCTCGTCTTTGTATACTTTAGAATTTTCATACGCCTGACAACGTAATTCCTCAAGGTCGTTGATTTGGGAGAATCTGAGCTTTCCGGCTTGTACCAGATCTAGATTAGCAGTTTTCAATGCCTAGTATGCTTTGTGTTCTAACTCGACTGGGAGACGACAAGCTTTCCTGTAGACTAGTTTGAATGGAGTGGTCCAATGGGTGTTTTATAGGCTGTGCGGAATGCCCATAGTCCATCATCGAGCTTCTCGGACCAATCCTTTCTGTTGTGTCCGACTGTCTTTTCGAGAATTCTTTTGATACCTCAATTCGTCACCTCTACTTGTCCACTCGTTTGTGGGTGATAAGGTGTGGCAAACCGATGATGTACACCATAGCGAGATAAGGCTTTTTTCCAATTAAACATTATAGAAATGCGTTCCCCTATCACTGATGAGTTCCTTTGGTGCGCCGAACGAATAGTCTTTTCAGGAACTTGACTACTGTCCTAGCATCATTAGTGGGGAGTGCTTGAGCTTCAGCCCATTTGGAAACGTAATCAACTGCTACTAGTATGTAACGGTTTCCAAAGGAAACAGGAAATGGTCCCATAAAATCGATTCCCCATACGTCAAATATTTCACAGACCTAAATAGGTTTTTGAGGCATTTCGTTCCTTGACGAGATATTGCTGGCTCTCTGACAGGCGTCGCATGATCGTACCATGGCATAAGCATCCTTAAAGATTGTGAGCCAGAAAAAACCTGAATCAAACACTTTCTTAGCAGTCAGAGTGACCCCATGATGTCCTCCAGTAGGTCCTTCATAACAGTGTTTGAGGATCTGTTGCGTTTCATCTCCAAACACGCATCATCGGACGATTTGGTCGGCTTCGACCCTGAACAATATGGATCTTCCCAAAAGTAGTGTTTGACATCCGCGAGGAATTTCTTCTTTTATTGTACGTTAATCCTTTCACAATGACTCCGCACGCGAGATAGTTTGCGAAATCCGCGAACCATAGATGTTCTTTGCAAATTGTATCTATACTCATCAGAAACTCATGCGGGAAGTTATCATTGATATCCAATTTCATGTTTTCGGCTGAGGTTGGATGTTCAAGACGTGAGAGATGATCAGCCATGACGTTCTCAGCTCCTCTTTTGTCGCAAATTTCAATGTCAAAATCTTGTAACAGGAGTATCCACTGGATCAGCCTTTGCTTAACGTCTTCTTTGCTGAACAAATAACGAAATGCTGCATGATCCGTGTAGACAATTGTTTTTAGAGAACAAGATATGAACAAAATTTATCGAATGCAAAAACCACCGCCAAGAGTTCTTTTTCAGTGGTGGTGTAGTTTTCTTGAGCATAGTTCAATGTTTTGCTTGCGTAGTAAATTGGATGGAAATGCTTTTCTTTTCGCTGTCCTAGGACGGCTCCTATGACAAAATCGCTAGCATCGCACATTAACTCAAATGGTAAGGTCCAATCAGGAGCAGCCATGATCAGAGCATTGATGAGCTTTTCTTTGTGAAGTTCAAAAGTCTTTAGGCATTCGTCAGAGAATACGAAGGTGACATCTTTTTCTAAGTGTTGGGTCATAGGCCGTGCAATTTTTGAAAAGACTTTAATGAATCGACGGTAAAAATCGGCATGCCCTAGGAAACTTCTAACGGATTTTACGGAAATGGGCGGTGGAAGTTTTGAAATGGTATCTATCTTAGACCGATCAACTTCTAATCCTGCTTTCGAGATTTTATGTCCTAATAATATTCCTTCTGTCACCATGAAATGGCATTTCTCTCAATTAAGGATAAGGTTGGTGTATTCGCATCTTGTTAACATTTTCTCCAAATTACTGAGACAGTGCTCAAAAGAGTCGCCGAAAATTGAGAAATCGTCCATGAATACTTCCATCGAATCTTCAATCATGTCGTGAAAGATGGCTACTATACACCGCTGAAATGTTGTTGGTGCATTACATAAGCCGAAAGGCATGCGTTGGTAGGCAAATGTTCCGTATGTACAAGGGAATGTTGTCTTTTCTTGATCTTCTAGGGCTATGGGAATTTGGATGTAACCGGAAAAACCATCTAAGAAACAGTAATACATTCTGCCAGAAAGTCTTTTTAACATTTGATCGATGAATGGAAGTGGAAAGTGATCTTTTCTTGAGGCGTCGTTTAACTTCCGGTAGTCAATACAGACCCTCCATCTAGTTACGGTTCGAGTGGGAATGAGCTCGTTCTTCTCATTTGTTACTAATGTCATTCCTCCCTTCTTGGGTACAACTTACACAGGGTTGGCCCAAGGTGAATCAGAAATAGGATAAATGAGCCCCGCATCCAATAATTTTTTTACTTTCTTCTTTACCACTTCTTGCATTGCTTGGGTTCAGTCTCCTTTGACGTTGAACAATTGGCTTGTATTCGCTTCCATCAAAATCTTTTGAGTTCAAAATGATGGATTGATCCCTTTTATATCCATGATCTTCCAGACTATAGCTTTTTTGTGTTCTTTAAAGACCTTAAGGAGTTTAGATTTCTCCTCAATTGTTAACCCAGAAGAGATGATCATGGGAAATTGGGATTGTTGTTCTAAGAACGCATACTCCAGATGCGATGGTAGTTATTTTAACTCCGGAACTGGTGGTTCTTCCAAGGATGGTTTTGCCCTTGGTTCTGAATCTCGGTTAGTGTCCTTGCATGGTTGGTTCAAGTGGGTATCATTCTCCTCTGACCCTTCCACTTGCAGGACCTCTTCTTGTGTGTAGTCTTCGTATACACACTCTTCAATTATCTGAGTGTCACATGCTTCCTCTTCTCGTGTTTCTCGAATATGACAGCTAACGTTAGAGTCACATACGTCAATGAAGTACAGAGAATCATCATGATGCTATGGATGCTTCATAGATTGTCCGATATCAAAAGTGATTTCATTGATGTCTACCCTTAAAGTGAGTTTTCCTGTGCAAACGTCAATGAGGGCTTTGACGGTAGCCAAAAAGAGTCGTCCCATAATGAGGGGGCGTTCTTGTCCTCATCCATGTCTAAGATAAAGAGTCATTCCATAATGGGGGGGAGTTCTTGTCCTCATCCATGTCTAAGATAAAGTAATCGACTGGAAAGACGAAGTTATCAATTTTCTCCAACATGTTCTCGACTATATCTCGAGGGTATTTTACTGAACGATCAGCCAATTGGATGCTCATACGGGTTGGTTTGGGTTCTCCCAACCCCAGCTTTTCAAACACTGCGTATGGCATTAGATAGATACTTGCGCCAAGATCGGCCAGGGCGTTGTTGACTGAGAGATCTCCTATTAGACACGGAATGGTAAAACTACCCGGATCAGTCATCTTTGTGGGAAGCTTGTTTTGCAGGACAGCTGAGCATTCCTCATTTAGTATTACGTGGGATAGCTCCTCAAGCTTCTTTTTGTTTGTTAATACGCCTTTAAGGAATTTTGCATAATTTGGCATTTGAGCAAGAGCCTCGATGAAAGGCAGATTGATGTGAAGTTTCTTGAATAGTCCTAAGAATTTCCCGTACTCTTTTTCTTGTTTCTCTTTTCTCATGCGTCCCGGATACGGAAGGGGCGGGACAAATGTTCGAACAGGTTCCTTGGGTGGCTTATCAGTAGGAGGAGAAGTGAACTCTTGAGTATCATTTGGGCATTCCTCCATTGTGGTTTGCTAAGAGGTGGAGATGACTCCTTCCATGGTGGTCTTGCCACTCCTGAGTGTAACCGCGTTTACTTGTGCATTAGGATTGGGCACTGTGTTGCTAGGAAGACTTCCTTGCTAACGCTCTGAGAGAAGCTGTGCCATCTGTCCTACTTGCTTCTCAATAGCCTGCATGGATGCCTTTTGACTTCTCATCTCAACTTCATGCTTTTGGAAACGATCTTCAATCAAGTTGTTAGAACTTTGCGTGCTGGCTAGAAGTTGTTGTAAAAGGTTCTCGACGTTAGTCTCCCCATTGCTTTGATTACTATTGTTGTGTCCTTGGTATGGTTGTTTGGGTGGAAAAGGTGCATTTTGTTGCTGGAAGGGTGGTCTTTGATTGAACCCTGGAGGTTATTGATTGTTTCCTCCTTCTCTGAAGTTGGAGTTGTTTCTCTACTTAGAGTTATAATTATTTTCGTAGGAATTGTTTTGTCCTCCAACATAATCAACTTCTTCTACCACCATTGCTTGTTGATGTGTTTTGTGAATTAAGTATAAAAATATAAATAAATATATTTTTAGGTTAATTGATTTCACAAGATCAGGTTTTAAATTTATAAATTAAAATGATAGTTACGTTAACTTAAAACACACACAATAGCCAAGTGTACCTATCGCAGCGTAATATAGTTAGGTAAGAACCAAGTATCGAACCAATGGACACGGTCGAGTTCCAATACTCAACTTTTGTTATCGTTTAGCCAGATTAATTAGTATGTGGGTTTTGTGTGCTTGTGAAGCAGAAAAGTAAATGACGGTAAAGTAATAACATAAAAGTAAAAATGTGCATGAAGTGTGTAACAGAAATGTAACTAGCAGAATAGTAAATAGCAGCAAATTAAATAAAGCGAAAATGATCAGATTACGAAATGTATTGCTTCGGGATTTGAATCAGCTTTGTACGTGATAATGTTAAGTTAACTAATTCAGTGGTATGCCTACTTTAAACTTATGACCCGGGTCACCGATAGAGCCTCGTCCTCACGAAATTTGATTTGCAAATTATATTCTTTAAAAAGTGGTAGTGCCTCCCGTTAGGGACAACATTTACCCTCAACCCATCGAATGGTCATCTCTAGGTTGGATAAAGACATCGGACTCAAAATGCTTTATATTAAGTTAAATAGGTGATTATATTTTGCTCACTTGGGAGGCGGTGTAACAATGGGACCAAGTATAAAGACGTACCGTTCCCAACATGAGTTCACCAATTCTTGGTCGTATAATAATCTCGTATAAAGACGTACGATCTTAGGAGTATAGACCAAGTCTTGGCTTATTAATCTCTGCTCATATAAATACATACGAGTTTCAAAGGAAGTTTGATTAAAAAGGGTTTTACGATCTTACTCTTTAAAATCAAGAAACTCACAAATATAAAGACGGATTTAGACAATAATAAAAGCCCATCAAAAGATGGTTTTTGAGGACGAATTAGTTAAAGACATAAACATACCACTTCATTAATAAGTTAAACATTAAAATGCACCAAACATCATCTTCACCCTAGCAATACAAAGAAGTTTTGGCCACGAATGGCCATAACGACTAGCGTAATGATGAGTTTCATAGGCTCCCCTATTGTGGAACAACGAGGAAGAGCCCCTCTACTCTCTACTCTAACTACGAGAATGTTCTCTTCTTGAGTGTAATTTCTCTCTGGAATGGTGTGTAGAATGAAGAACCCAAGCCTCCTATTTATAGGCCTCAAAATGTGCAATGCATGGCCGTGCATTGGGTTGCACGGTCGTGCAAAGGCCCAGGGAATCAAATAGGGTACAAAGGACACGGTAACGGGCCATGGGGAGCAGAGATGGGCCATGAACGACCGTGCATAATGCACGGTCTTGCATCCCACCTTTTCTCCCCAACTTTGTCTTGTTGACTATTGTTGACCAATTTTGACTTCTTGGGGGTCAATGCTCCAGGAATGAACCTTCTAGAAGCTTAAATTCTTAGTTTTCTTGATAGGATTTAGCTTGATTTGTATTTTTAACACCGAATAACCTGCAATTATCAAATATTTGTATTCTAAGCACAAATTACAAGGTTATTATTCAATTTAGTTCCATAATGCGGGATTATTATGTATGTAAAATATGTATAAATGATAATATATCATAACACCCCACACTTAAACTTTGCTTGTCCTCAAGAAAACTCATGCATGATCACACCCATAACTAAAAACTTTACAAGGGAAATGGAATTTCAACTAGTGTTGAGACTCCGGGATAACTCTTGAGTTGGTTATTCTATTTTTTTTCTTATTTTAAGATGATGGAATCCATGACACGCCTACTAGAACGTTTATTATGCAAAAACTCCTCACTACTCACAATGTACACTCAACTCTAGGGATATATATATATGGATAATGTAAGCTAAGTGGGACACTCGAGTTTGAATTGAATTATGCAATGGTCATAAGCTTGTATGCAAATCAAGTCTCCACCAACTAACTAAGTAGTATGCATGAATCACGAGGACTTTAAAGGGTTGTAATGTGGCTAAAGTAAAACTAAGGGTGAAAATGAAAATCTTTTTGGATTTTTAGGGGCTTTTGAAAGGTTTTGAAGGGTTGCAGCTATCGCGAAACACTCAGCTACAGCCTCATGGCATAAAATGGTAAATACTAAAAGTTCCCTCTACAGTACTCAGATCATGAGGTTATAACTAATCTGAGGGTTCGTTTATGGTCAGATTGCCAAGACCAAGATCTCTCATCAGGTTCAACTTATTCCTTATTGTGTAATACACATTACTGCCATTTCGTACGGATCCTGTGGCTAGTCGCCTAACAGAACCTACTTCCATTAGGTATGTATACTCGCTTTGGGAGTGAGTTTGATTCATGCTGCACTTTCCATTGTGGCTCCAGTTGCCACACTTTCTACATCTACCGTATCTTTTGGCTCTTCCTTTGGCGACACTTTTTGAAAAACTGCAAAATGGTGGCAATTGTTCTTGCTTGCGCCACCATTTTCTTACATAACTAGTTGCTTGAAAAATCTTTTCTCGAAGTTCGGTTGGTAATTCAGGCTTTACGAAATGAATGCAGGAAAGCAAATTGAAATCGAAAGAATGCATGTCTAGTTCTTTTAGGTCTCCCGGTAAAAGACCAACTTTTTTTTTAAATCAAGATAACTTCTTTAGCATCCCTCCTTTCTCAATTTCCTTGAAATAATATTTCCTTGAATTTTTCTGCAGATAGTTCGGATAATTTCCTAATGCATCCACCATTTGTATATTCCAATTCTTCTGAGTAGGGTGGTTTCTTTCCAAATTTGTCCCGATGAACTTGCAATGATAACACAAGATAATTTTCCCATTTCGAAGACAGTTAGCCAATAACCGGTGTTTGCGAAAAGCTGGTTGGGTGATAAGTATGGGTTTAGAAAAGAAAATGCTAAGGCTCAGAGGACTATCTAGGCAGATAATATTTTTGTAGTTTTTGGATAATAAGGGTGATAACGATCCTAGGTGCCTCAATCATTTTCATACATCCACTAGTTCATGGTCTTGATATGTATAAGTCATACAAGTTCTAATTATGCATAAAATTCAATCGAATAAACACTCAATATACCAAACGAAAGAGCACGCAAAAATAATGATAATAATGCTCGTGAAAAGGCTCAGATTATTCTCACACGGAAACGGATGGGATAGGGTTTAGTGATTTGTTATGCATAACTACCGTTTGTTTCTACTTGCCATGTCTTCATTTTATTTAATATGTGCAAACTCCAAGAGGTTTTGTTTAAAAAGGGTTTAAATATTTTTTTGAAAATTTTTCGGGTTTTTAAAAAAGGTAAGTTTTTGTAATGTTTTAGTCACATGGGTAGAAAATCACAAGTTAAATTTTACTGCTTTGAGCTTAACAGTCATGAATCTCTAATTCCCCACCCCACACTTAAAACTGTGCATTGCCCTCAATGTACAAATGCATGTAATGAAATGCTATGCAAGAATTTAAATGCATGGAGTTTTAAGGGAAAAAAACTGGTACTCCCCCGATCAATTCGGTGTATAACCTAAGGCTAAAGCTTATTGTTGTTGTCAGGCTGTGCCTATCAGCTGCTTGTCAATGTGTTGCGTCGCAGACTTCATCGAATTTCTAAGAAATTTGATGTGACTTCCGGCTCCAGGCTCGTAGAGTTGGCATGTAATTCCTCGGAGTAGAGAGATGATCTTGGTGATGTTATTCTACCTGAAACATAAAAGAAAACATAAAAACGAACAAGGAAAATAAAAGGTAGTAGTTAAGCTACTAAGGTCCTAGTATCGAGAAGGCATACCTGGGTGCTGAAGTAATTAGAAACTTAAATTTGGAGAAACCAAACATGAGGTCCATGCTTTCTGTCGTATGCACCAACTTCTCAATTTATTCATGATCATCGGGTTGCCTCCTGGAAGCGCTACGTTTATTTATGGGTCTTTAGCCTGACCCATACGTGTTACATCAGTCTTTCTTCAGGTGGGAGTGAACAACCCCCCTGTGTCTCTTGCTTCTTCGTTCAGCTTCGGTAATTTATCGAAGTACTCATCGATCCAATTAGTGTTGTCAAGATCTTTGGTGAGATCTATTGCAGTAGGATCTGGTGCCTCTGGCTTGGTAAGATCAGGTGCTTTTCCTTCAATGTTTCTCTTGTTTTTGAGGAAATCCGTCAAGAAGCGTCCATATTTTGGCATAGTTTGTATGATATCCAAGAAGGGGATGTTGACATGGATTTGGCTCAAGAGTTCTATGAACTTGTCATATTGCTCATTAGTTTTCTGCTTTACCAGCCCCCCTGGATATGGTATGTGGGAAGTGAACGTTATTTTTGGTGGAGCTTTTGGAGGAAGGTCCATCGTAGGAGGTTGAATTACACTAGGTTGTACTTTCTGAGTGGATGAACTTGCGGGCTGTGGTCGGAGTGGCACTCCGATGAATATCTCTCTCCTAGTTGATTGGACTTCTTCTTCTGGCATAGGTGGTTTTGGGTAGACTTTGCTATTCCTTAGAGTAATAGCTCAGTGTTACTCGGGAGACATCCTGGTTGCCTTTCGGACAATAGTTTTGCTATTTGTCCTAATTGCGTTTCAATGGATTAAAAGGTAGCTTTCTGCATTTTGAACTCAGCTTCATGTAGACTAAACCTTTCCTCCTATTTCTTGTGATGAGAATCTGTTATGAGGGCTTGACTTTCGGTAGTGGAAATTAGCGTAGTCACCGCATCCTCCAGGCTCATCCCATTGCTCATCTTGTTTGGTCCTTGAAATTGTTGACGAGGTTGAAAGTTCTGGGGTGGTCTTTGCTGAAACTGTTGTTGTTGTCCAAAACTAGATTGTCCGTGGTTGTTGTCTTTCCAGCTAAAGTTTGGATGATTCCTCCATCCAGGGTTGTAGGTGTTGCTGTAGGGGTTGTTTTGAGGCCGATTTGTTCCGACAAAGTCAACTTGTTCGACGTCGTCTGTGATGCTCTTTACTTATTCCATTGTTTTCGGTGTTTCCTTGCCCTTACTAATTTGGTTTAATCTTGAGGTCAGGGCGTCTACTTGAGTAGATAATGACGTGACAACGTCGACGGTGTGAACTCCTTGCCTTGTGCCTCTACTAGTTCGTGGGTTGTACCATTGATAGTTGTTCATAGCTATTTCTTCAATTAGATTATAAGCCTCTTGTGGCCTTTTGTTCCCAAATATGCCACCCGCGGTAGCGTCAAGTGTCTGATGTGCTTGATTATGTAACCCGTTGTAGAAAGATGATACTTGCAGCCAAACCTCTAACCTATGGTGAGCACATTTCCTTAGCATGTCCTTGAATCGTTCCCAAGCCTCATATAGTGACTCACCATCGTCTAGAGTGAAAGTGGTGATATCAGTTCTTAATTTAGCGGTCTTGGCCGGTGGGAAATACTTCGATAAGAATTTTTGAGTGAGATCGTCCCAAGTGGTGATTGACCCGGTAGGGAGAGAATTCAACCATGCCTTAGCTCGTTCCCTTAAGGAGAAAGAGAACATACGGAGGCGAATAGCGTCGTTCGACACTCCATTCAGTTTAAAGGTATCACAAATCTCGAGGAAATTTGCGAAATGGGCATGTGGATCCTCATCGGGTAATCCGTTAAACGTGCATGATGACTGGATCATGTAGATGACATGAGATTTGATCTCGAAGTTGTTAGCGTCGACGGTTGGTCTTGTGATACTAGACCCCAACATGTCTAGTAACGGTCTTGCAAATTCGGCGATAGTGCGGTTTTCTACGGTCATTTTTCTATCACGGTTTTCTCGAACTCGGCGGTGAAAAAAATCTTTCAGGTTCTGTTAAATGTTGATATAAACCAGTAGTAGAACTTTGGATCATACAGTACCTGCAACAAAGTGTGAAAGAAAAACAGAAGGAAAATAAAAGGCTAATCCATTAACTTGAATTTTTCTTGAAATCACCGTGTCCTCGGCAACGGCGCCAAAAACTTGATGTGTTTTGTGAATTAAGTATAAAAATATAAATAAATATATTTTTAGGTTAATTGATTTCACAAGATCAGGTTTTAAATTTATAAATTAAAATGATAGTTACATTAACGTAAAACACACACAATAGGCAAGTGTACCTATCGCAGCGTAATATAGTTAGGTAAGAACCAAGTACCGAACCAATGGACACGGTCGAGTTCCAATACTCAACTTTTGTTATCGTTTTGCCAGATTAATTAGTAGGTAGGTTTTGTGTGCTTGTAAACATAAAAGTAAATGACGGTAAAGTAAATAACATAAAAGTACAAATGTGCGTGAAGTGTGTAACAGAAATATAACTAGCAGAAAAGTAAATAAAGCGAAAATGATCAGATTACAAAATGTATTGCTTCGGGATTTGAATCAGTTTGGTATGTGATAATGTTAATTTAACTAATTCAGTTGTATGACTACAACAAAATTGTGACCCGGGTCACCGCTAGACCCTCGTCCTCACGACATTTGATTTGCAAATTAAATTCTTTAAAAAGTGGTAGTGCCTCCCGTTAGGGATAACATTTACCCTTAACCCATCGAATTGTAACACTCTAGGCAAATCCCACATCGGTCGTGCACAGGAGAGATCCTTGGTTCATAAGGAATGTCCTGCCTCTTAAATCAACAACGCGTTTTAGGGCTTAATATAGTGGATGAGAGGAGAACTCCACAGTTAAGCGTGCTTGGGTGGGAGTAATCCAGGGATGGGTGACCCCTGGGAAGTTTTCACCTGAGCAACCAAAAACAAATCCGTGAGCTCTTAGGGAGCAAAGCGGACAATATTGTTGGTACGAGAGGCCGGATGTTACAAATGGTATTAGAGACACTCTTGTGCCATTCGGGATGGTGGGGCAAACCTCAGCGATCACGGTTGAGTCCCCGGGGGTGTTCAGGATGACACCTTAGGCAAATCCCACATCCCTGAATTGGATGGTGGGGCAAACCTCATCGAGGACGATGAGTCCAAAAAGGGGGGTGATTGTAACACCCTAGGCAAATCCCACATCGGTCGTGCACAAGAGAGATACTTGGTTCATAAGGAATGTCCTGCCTCTTAAATCAACAACGCGTTTTAGGGCTTAATGTAGTGGATGAGAGGAGAACTCCACAGTTAAGCATGCTTAGGTGGGAGTAATCCAGGGATGGGTGACCCTGGGAAGTTTTCACCTGAGCAACCAAAAACAAATCCGTGAGCTCTTAGGGAGCAAAGCGGACAATATTGTTGGTACAAGAGTCCGGATGTTACACGAATGGTCATCTCCGGGTTTGATAAAAACGTCGGACTCAAAATGCTTTATATTAAGTTAAATAGGTGATTATATTTTGCTCACCGGGAGACGGTGTAACAATGGGATCAAGTATAAAGACGTACCGCTCCTAACAAGAGTTCACCAATTCTTGGTCGCATAATAATCTCGTATAAAGATGTACGATCTTAGAAGTATAGACCAAGCATTGGCTTATCAATCTCTGCTCGTATAAAGACGTACGAGTTTCAAAGGAAGTTTGATTAAAAAGGGTTTTACGATCTTACTCTTTAAAATCAAGACACTCACAAATATAAAGACAGGTTTAGACAATAATAAAAAACCCATCAAAAGATGGTTTTTGAGGACAAATTAGTTAAAGACATAAACATACCACTTCATTAATAAGTTAAACATTAACATGCACCAAACATCATCTTCACCCTAGCAATACAAAGAAGTTTTAGCCACGAATGGCCATAACGACTAGCGTAATGATGAGTTTCGTAGGCTCCCCTGTTGTGGAACAAGGAGGAAGAGCCCCTCTACTCTCTACTCTAACTACGAGAATGCTCTCTTCTTGAGTTTAATTATCTCTGGATTGGTGTGTTGAATGAAGAACCTAAGCCTCCTATTTATAGGCCACAAAATGTGCAATGCATGACCGTGCAAAGGCCTAGGGAATCAAACAGGGTACAGAGGACACGGTACAGGGCCGTGGAGGGCAGAGATGGGCAATGCACGACCGTGCATTGGGATGCACGGCCGTGCATCCCACCTTTTCTCCCCAGCTTTGTCTTGTAGCTTCTTGTTGACCAATTTTGACTTCTTGGGGGTCAATGCTCCGGGAATGAACCTTCTAGAAGCTTGAATTCTTTGTGTTCTTGATAGGATTTATCTTGATTTGTATTTTTAACACCGAATAACCTATAATTATCAAATATTTGTATTTTAAGCACAAATTGCAAGGTTATTATTCAATTTAGTACAATAATACGGGATTATTATGTATGTAAAATATGTATAAATGATGACAAATCACTTGTTGACACTAGTTGGTTTTATGCTGCTTTCCACATGTATCACATCGAACTTGTACCTTTTTGAACTCGGTTTGCATTTGTACGAATTTTTTGGTAAGCGCTTCTAATTGTGTTGCGACAATGGTGTTATTATCAACGTGATGCATACCCTTTTGGGTGGGTCTGGCTCTTAGAGGATAATAAGCAAAACTTTTCGTGGCGGCCTTTTCCAATGCTTGGAATGCCTCTGTTGGGGTTGCTCCTCCAAAGTCTCCTGCAGCGCATTGATCGACAACTTGCTTGTGCGCTCCCCTGATTGCATCGTAGAATGTTTGACATTGCAGCCACAAGTCTAGACCGTGATGTGGACATCTTCTTAGAAGGGTCTTATATCTTTCCCATGTTGCATGTAGTGATTCATCGTCATCTTGACGGAAACATGTGATACTTGATCTTAACTTGGCAGTTTTGTCGGGTGGAAAGTATTTTAACAAGAATTGTTCGGCCATTTCAGCCCAAGTTGTGATGGTGCAAGGGGAAATGCATCTAACCATTCCATTGCGCGGCCACAGAGCGAAAACGAAAAGAGCCTAAGTATAACGGCATCATCAGAACAGTTATGAATTTTGAAAGTAGCGCAGATTCGTAAGAAACGAGCGATGTGAGTGTTGGGATCTTCATCAGGTAGACCGTTAAATTGAGTAGAGTTTTCTACCAAATGAATGATACTAGATTTTATTTCAAAGTTGTTGGCTGCAACTGCTGGCTGGGTAACGCTGGACTCGTAGCCGTCAAGGGACGGTTTGGCGAAATACGTCATATTCCTCTCTTCTGCGTCTGCCACGTTTTCTTCTGATTAAGCGTCATCCCAAGTTTCTCCTGCTATAAGTGGTTATTAGAATGTATTAAACATATGTTTATATTGCATATATATGTAGTACAATTTTTGGATATTTTAATTTGTTGATAGATAGTATCATTAAATAATAAGGAGCACTAAAAGAGTAATAATAATATGAAGTATAAACTAATATATTAGGAATATAGTTGTTTATCATAATGTTTTAAACATATATTATATTGCATAAATGTAGTATAAAATTTGGTTATTTTAATATGTTCACATATATAATTAATAACAAATTATGAGCATTATAAGAGTAACTGCATACATGCAGTATCAATTAATGGAGTAGATATGTACTATGTAATTTACCTTGTTGATCAACATCAGTAATACGCAAATCGTGAACATCATGAGCATCAACATGAATAGAATCGATGTTGAATTCCGGCACATATTTCACCATTTCAAAAGGTGTTGAATCATTGATGTGCGTGAACTATATATATTTTTAATAAAGATTTTTCACACAAATGTCAGTTTTAAAATAAGGTTTTCACCTAGACTACAATACACATACAAAGGCAAGTGCACCTATCGAGTGGTAATACAGTTTTGATAAGAACCGGATGTCAATCCATGGACACAGTTAACGTCTCAACCCAGATTTTTAATTAGATCAAGTGACTAGTGAAAAAGTGATTGAATTGTTTTCTTGTTGGAATGAAGATTATCTTTTATATTTTCTGAAAAAGATGTAATTTGAGTAATAATTTTTAAAAGACAACTATCTTAGTTTGGAATCCACTCATTAATGTATGTTGACCTCTTTTCATATGGCTAAAGTTTACTATCATGTTAATGTTCTTTGAAGTAGTAGAACTCAAATCCATTTAAAGATTATAATTCCCTAACCATTAAGAAGGAATTCAATGAGTAAATTACATGTCATCCACTTAAGATTAGTTTAGTTAGATAAAAGAGTGTAACTTCTTGACTTATGATATTATAAAACAAAGCTATATACATTTTAAGAGCTAGTCATCGTCACTTTCGATTAGTATAACTTTTATTATAGAAATAACACAACATTGTTCTTCGTTTTTCCAAATCTTGACCAAAGGGTTGCATGTCTTCATGTTTCCTTCACAAATAAGGTTTCAAAGATTATTTCTAATTCTTAGCTATAATATTTTAACAAAAGATGTTAAGGTTATAAATAAATGTTAGTCTCATAAGTTTTCCAACATGATATGATTTCCCATTTATAAACCTTAATTTGTTCCACAAACATTTAGACATGCAAGGTCACCAAGAGGTTAACACAAAATCATCATTACATTAGCATAACAAATTAGCCATAATCATGAGTTCAACATAATTAATTGTGTTTCATCACACTAAGATGGTTGAAAATATGTTTAGCTCATGATGAGCTTACACACAAACACAACACAAATGAGATACATGCAAGACATAATGAGTTTAAGATGTAACCAAAGCTTCTAAAGGATGAAGATGATATCTTCGAAGTGAGATTATAAAGATGGAATATGTCTTCTTGGGCCTCCAAATGGTCTTTTACAGCTGCTACTTCAAATTTGATGTTAGTGGAATTTCTCCCCCAAAGGCCAACTCTTTCATAAGAACCAAATGACTCTATTTATAGTGCCTGAGAAGTGAGGCACGGCCCGTGCCTGGTGGCGCACGGCCCCGTGCTGAGACATCTGATGACCTGCTTTTTGTCCCGGTCGTGTACGTACTCTGCATGTACCGGACACAAGGGAGTGCCTGGTGGGGCACGGCCCTGTGCTTCATCTGACTGGGCGACAACAGTACTATGGTACGACAGAAAGTTGACCACGGGGGCGTGCCTAGTGGGGCACGGCCCGTGCTTGGCTGGGAGACTTTGTCTTTTCTGCTGGGTGAGGGCATGCCTTGGCCAATTTATTCTATTTTCGCTTTCTTTTCGCTTGTTTCTTCTTTTTGAGCTTAGATTTCCCTGAAACTTAAATACAAGCTAAATGAGAGACAAATTAACACATTGTACAAAGAAATTGCCAATAAATGGGATGCAAATGATGTGAAATACATGTATAATTTAGAGCACATCAATCATCATGTTGAAAGATACTTGTAGAACTATTAGATGAAGCCATGTCTAGTCGATTTAACAAGTAATACACCAAAAATTAGATGTTAACAGGTTAATATGGATGAATGATTGAAAGTCTACAGATCTGATAGCATAATACATGTTGAATTGAAGAAATCGTTGTTTATTATCATAGATCTGGATCAAATCGATATGTATAAACGTGAAGAAGGACGTGAACGTGTATAATCGATATGTATAGATCTGAAGAGGATCATGAATGGAAACGATGTGATGAATCCCCTCTAAATCGGGATGTTTGAGCTATTTGGGGATGAGATTATGTATTGATATTTGATAGGAATAGACCTGATTGATCGGGTATTGAAAGTTACGGGAAATGTTTTTTTTTTTTTTGGTTTTGTGTCATATTTGTTAATTGTCAATTATACTCTCATACTTAAGAGTTTTTTGGTTCTCTCCTTAAGCATGAGTTTTCTTATGAACTTCACCCTATATATATATATATATATATATAGGGTGAAAACCCTTATGAGTTGTGAAAACTCATGAAAACTCTATTTAACAACTTTATTCTTTTTTTTTAAATATGATAGTTTTGTTACATATTTTCATCACTTTTTATAAAAAAATCAAAAAAGCGCTGAAGGAATATTCAAAAAAAAAGATTTAACAATTGTAAAAAATCCTGAATTTCAGTTGTTACATACGTAACAACGTAGTAACGGTAATTTTTTTACAATTTTTATATCTTTTTAAAAAAAATCCTTCAACGCTTTTTTGGTTTTTTTTAAAAAGTGACGAAAATATGTAACAAAACTACCCTATTTTTTAAAAAAATAAATAAAGAAAAAAAGTAAAGTTTGCAAGGGTTTTCACAACTCAAATGGGTTTCCATTCTAACCCAACCCTATATACATATATATATTATATATATATATATAATATATATATAATATATTGGGAGGGTTCTAGAGAAAACCACATAGTTAGGCGAAAACCACTAAAAAATCAATTTTAACCAATAATATAATAATATTTGTTTTTTATTTTATTTTATAGTTTGATAAGAGTATCAATGTAATATTACACATTTTTACCAAAAAATCATTTAAATATTGGCTCACGTACCCATAGTGTTACGTATACGTAAACATAAAACAAAAAAATTACGGTTACGTATACGTAACCTATATTATTACACATTGTTTTAGTAGTTTACTTGGTTTTCGCCTAACTTTGTAGTTTTCGTAATTGTGTTTGTCAGATTATGTACATTCAATATATATCAATAGGTAGCTAACCGATGTCCATGTTACTAAAGCACTCGCAAACGAAGCTGACTGTTTGTTGTGTTTGAATGACTTCCACCATGTCTATCAACAGTGGTGATGTGTTAGGTCAATATTACACCCGTTCGACCTCTAGTCGAGTTAGAGCGACTAACGCCGGTGGGGTTGGTCAAACCCAATAGTACTACTCAAGATTACCTCGCCAAGTTCATATTAAACGGTTCGATGTGTAAGGACTTTCATGATAGAGTGTTATGCTTAGTTTAACAAGTGATAAAATAATAATTACAGTAATCATATGTTCGCGTCATGTTTTCTCCCCCTAATTTAAAAACAGTAAAGGGGTCGTGAAACTCACCCGAGCGAGGTAATCTTGAGAAGCAATAGGGGCGATCCTTTAGCAGCGATATATCGAATTGTAAGCCTTTATTAGGTTAGGGCTTTTGATCTAGGGATGAAAACGAAACTGAGGATATGTTCAATTACCTGATTCGGTATCAAATTGATAGTGCTCGACTAAATGGAGTTCCGACTTCGAATGCTCTATCCCCGGCGTCTCCGGATGTTACTCTGGCCAATTAGAATGTGCAAAAGCTTCTGAGAGACTCGTTTAGTGTGTGCAAAGAGTTTGATTGCAAATATGATGAACGAATTAATCGAATTGAAGGATTGTAATGATGGTTTCAATGGTTACGGCTTAGGTGCGATTAATATGATAAATTCAAACTCATTAACACCCAAAAACGCTTGGAATCGGTTCAATGATGGTCGACATCGTCATTGCTATGCATTACTGTTACGAATTCTAACGGTTGTTGAGTAATTCGGGTTTGATTTGGATTCAAGAGTCTCGATTTTGACTTTACAAAATCAACAAATTGAGTTTGGGATAATCACAACCTTAGTCCCAGAAGTTTATGTGTAATTGGTTTGAATATTGATAGATATGGTCCTTGGGGTTTCTAACTAAGTTAACTGGGTTATGAGATAACGGAATTTGAGTTAACGAGGTTATCCGGAATTTGTCGAGTGTCAAAGTTTTTTTTCTTTAAAACGAGTATAGTGACGTTATATACAAAAAGGAAAAAAAATTTACGTTTTTCAGCAAATTGTGTAATTTGCTCGTCATTGTGTAATTTGCTCGTCATTGTGTCTAATGTCAATTCTTTGTGTCAAATATTTTTTAATCATTATGTTGAATGTCAAATATTTTTGGTAGTTCATGTTATAATACATAAAGATACATAAAAAGAACATGAAGATATATAAAAAGAACTACCAAAAATAACATGAAGATATATAAAACGTAAAACAAAATGATTAATAAATATAACACAATGATGAAAAATATTTGATACAATGACCTGACTTTACACAATGTCCAGACCTTACATTACACAATAACCAATATGCCCTCCCTCCAAAAACAATAAAAGGACACATGTCAAGCCCGTAATCCTTCTAACCATTCTTATTTTTAAGACCCTTTTTACCATAACCTATATATATATAAATAGGGTGAGGTTCAAATGCTAATCAATTTTTATATGATAACCATGATAACCACTCTCAAACATAGTGTTACATATATGTATCAATTATCATTATGTTAATGTTACATATATGTAAACACTATGTGTCACGTATATGTAACATTATTTGGTACGTATACGTAAAACTCATCATTTTCGTATTTACGTTCAAAATATTTATTCAAGATACTTAAATACAATTTTAACAATTAAAAGAAAAGATAATTTATAAATTATGTGATTGTTTTATAGTGGTTAGCACGGTTATCACATAAAAAGTTGGTTAGCATTTGAACCATTCCCTACATATATATATATATATATATATATATATATATATATATATAATTCACTTTCTAAAATATATATGATAATAATCATCATTTAATAATTTTTGAATTTAAGATCAGTTTTATTATATTTTTCTCTACGCTTTTCTATGGTCTTGAGTTTTTAAATCTTTTTATAAAATATATACTTTTTTATCAAACGCAGGGAGGGATGAAACCACTATGCTTGCAACTAAAACCCACCACCGAATTGACATCCACTTAAAATAAATATAATCTTTAATTCCTTTATTACATTTTTCTTAGATCAATCAGAACACACAAAAGAAATATAGGCTTTATCGATCACCAAGTACAAAAGTGAGAAACAATAAACACATACATTTTGAGCACAAGTAAATCAATACAATCATATAAGAATCACTCATAAATAATGCGATAGGATTATTTCTTACATGTAATTCCATTCCC
Organism: Smallanthus sonchifolius; assembly: GCA_023525975.1. NCBI lineage: Eukaryota > Viridiplantae > Streptophyta > Magnoliopsida > Asterales > Asteraceae > Smallanthus > Smallanthus sonchifolius. The sequence goes on from CM042029.1 coordinate 73,635,810, forward strand.
TCCACCTTTGCAGTCTAGCATGCCATATTCCATCATTAGCGAGTCATGTTCGTCCTTGATATAGTCAGGAGAGAACATGCAAAGGGCACAATCTGTCGCGAGGAGTGAACTAGTCTTGTACTTGTCATTGCCACCAATCACTGGCATTGCCACTCCTCATTTTGCTGGATTCTCAAAATCCGGACGATAAGTTCTACCAAGAATCCCTTCAACATTAGATGACAACCCAAAGAATCGAAATTGTACTTCCAAATGTGCAAATCTATCATTTGTAGGAATATGGTAATTATGCATCTTACTATCCTCTTCTGATACCGGAATCACATTTACAGATATTTCTGCAAGATCAGATATAGTAATAGTCACACTATCGGTTGTTGACGTCCTTTCAACTTGTATGTCACCATTGGTTGAATTCCATTCAGATGAATGGCCCTCTGGAATGACCAATTCGATTCCATCATGTGATAACTTTAGGTGATCAACATTATCATCCCATTTTTCGGTCTTTATTGCTTCAAGTGTGAAATTATGATGGCCAAACTTGAGACCCAATGCTTGGATCCATGTATAGTCGCGGGTTCTACTTTGAGGCCTAAGTCCAATGAAACGTGCGTTGATTTGGAGATCGGAATCAGAAACCAAGGTAAAATGCTCGTTGCTCCTTCCATGGAAGTAGAATACAATTCCATCTCCGCCTATGAATCGTGGGTCATAGCATGCAGCTCCGGGTCCGTTACAGTTTGGTTTACGCGCTGTATATCAAATGCACACATATCTTTTATCATTCTCATATCTAGATATAAACATATAAATAAAAGTTACGAGTTATTACTTACATCTGCATACTGCCTCACATTTGGGTGAGTAACAATCAAGAAAACAAGCTTTGTCTTTCGGGTTCTTTGGCTTAACTTTCGGGCATTCCATGGGGCATTTGACGGGCTTCTTGAAACACTTGCTTTTACGGCTCTTGCATGTTAAAAGCTCTTGTAAGGGCTTGACGGGTTTAGGAGGCTTAACACGCTTAACTTTACTACCAGATGCAGCTTCAGTTACAATCGACGCCAACATTGCATGTAAAAATAAAATCACGAGTAGGGTCTTAACGCTAAACATCTTCATTTCTAGCTTTTGAAAGTTTTAGTTTGGAAACTAGAAAAGAAAATATGGAATGGTGTAAGAATTAGATGATCTTCAAGCTCTATATATACAACTATACAAGTCTACTTGGTGAGTTTGCAACTAATTTTGAAATATTGAAATGTACCAAGTTATGTTTGGCCAAGTTTGGTTTCAAAGATTCTTGAAGTCAACCGTGTTATATCACCAGATTGTTAACCAAACCAAACCAAACCAAACGTACCCAGTATAATCCCACACATAGCTAACGCTATTAGTAGGGTCTGGGGAAATATATTTATACTAACGCTATTAGTATATCACCAGATTGTAAGTAGAATAAAAAGTTTTGAAGTTATATTTATACTTTAAACAGTTTGAAATTTTTTTTATTGATTTAAAAAATAAACTTAAGGTTTTGAAATGGTGATTCAAGTATCCATCGTCCATTGTTTTGAAAACAATTCGTTCCTTACATTATGTATTGTTACCAAATTCAATGGGGCCTATTTGCAATTATGGCGCATGGCCAATGAAATACAAGTAATACAAGACTTGGAAAATTACACGGCACAATAATTTTAAAGTTAAATACGGTTTTAGTCCATGTGGTTTGACATAAATAACAATTTTAGTCCAAAAATTTAAATTTGACTTTTTTATTCCAATAGTTTCAGTTTTGTATCGATTATGGTCCGATCCACTAACACCGTTAAAATTTTTCAGCTAACTTTTTTGAAAGGATTATTGTATTTTAATAATCCCACCTTTTACCAATTGGCCGATAATAATCCCAACTGAGAATATTCTTACCACCGGTCCCTACTTTCAAACTATTTTTTTACATTGGACTCCTCGTTAAAAAAACTTAACGCCGTTAGAGTTTATATGACATGGACATCTGCAAACCGCCGGAAAGTCGAGCCAAGCTAGCAATGGTCTCGTGTTGGCTTTTGAAATTGGCTTTGGTGGTGTTTAACTGGTCTCGTTAAACACCACCGTTTTCTCTGTTTGGACTTTCCGGACCCACGAGACCAGTTAAACACCACCAGAGCCAATTTCAAAAGCCACCACGAGACCACTGCTAGCTTGGCTCGACTTTCCGGCGGTTTGCAGATGTCCACGTCATATAAACTCTAACGGCGTTAAGTTTTTTTAACGGGGGGTCCAATGTAAAAAAATAGTTTGAAAGTAGGGACCAGTGGTAAGAATATTCTCAGTTGGGATTATTATCTGCCAATTGGTAAAAGGTGGGATTATTAAAATCCAATAATCCTTTTTGAAAAGACTATAATACCCCTATTATTAAAAAAAATATATTTCTCTCCTTTTATTAAAATCCTAACCTTTCTTCTCTATCTCTCTACCCTCTCATCCTCTTCCCCAAATTCAAACTTCCCCAATTCAAAGTTTAACTCTCAAGTCCATAAATGAATTTTGCACCATCTTCTCTCTCTCTCTATCTATACACACACATAATCTTCAAAACCCTCAAGTCCAGATCTTCCAAAGTTTAACTCTCAAGTCCAACGGTAGTGGTTTCACGCAGCGGTGGTAGTAGTTTCATGCGTCGACGGCGGTGGCAGATCGATGGAGATCAGTGGGAAGATTGAAAACCATGTGAGCAGATCGGAGCTGTGGGGAGCAGATTGATGGTTAGGCAGGGTGGAGGCGGAGGTCGGGCGACGGTGGTTAGGCTGGAACAAGGGTTAGGTTGGGGTAGAGAGAGGGAGAGAAAAAAGAGACGATGGAGGTCAATTTTCTGGCGGATTTAGTGGTGGTGGTGGTAGAGGTTGCAGGTGGTGGTGGGAGATGGTGGTTGCAGGGAGGTGGTTTTATTTCTTGTTGGTTGTAATTGATACATATATATTATTTTTATTAACAGGGGCATTATAGTCTTTTTATACAAACTTAACTGAAAAATTTTAACGTGTTGGTGGACCGGACTGTAATCGATACAAAACTGAAACTATTGGACTAAAAGAGTCAAATTTAAACTTTTGGACAAAAATGGTTATTTATGTCAAACCACAGTGACTAAAATCGTATTTAACTCATAATTTTAAGATAAACTAAATTAGAGAAATATGGGAAAATAATTATTTCATTTAATTATTTAGAAAATTAATAGTTTAGATTTTCTTTCTTGAAAGACGACTTTCTTAAACTCTTACTCCCTTCGGGAGCAGCCCGGGTGATCCTGTGAGTCATTCATGTCTTTTCTAATTGTAACATCAGCGGACTCGAACCCGGGACCCACCTACGAGGAAACCCACAACTGGGAAAACACTCTAGCTCAAACTGGAATAATTTGTTTTAAACAAGACTCGAACCCATGACCTTAATAATAAACTACGACTATAACTTTTACCATACTAAACTTGATTCTGATAGTACTTTGTATTTGGATGCTAGTGATACTAATAATCAATGGTGGATTGAGAAATTTTTTTTATAGGGGTCGAAAAATTATTATAGATTAAATTCTATGTGGAAACAATTTGATTTTCCTTTTAAAATTCTGATATGTGTGTGTCTAGCAGCTAAAGAAGTTGAGTTTAGTCAATTAATAAAGTTAATTGATATGTCATCATTTATACATATTTTACATACATAATAATCTCGCATTATGTTGCTAAATTGAATAATAACCTATCAAGAATTTACATACATAATAATCTCGTAATTTATGCTTAAAACACAAATATTTTATAATTGCAGGTTATTCGATTTTAAAAATACAAATCAAGCTAAATCCTATCAAGAACACCAAGAATTCAAGCTTCTAGAAGGTTCATTCCCGAAGCATTGACCTCCAAGAAGTCAAAATTGGTCAACAATAGTCAACAAGAAGCTGCAAGACAAAGCTGGGAGAAATTAGTGGGTTGCACGGCCGTGCATCCCAATGCACGGTCGTGCATTGCCCTTCTCTACTCCCCACGGCCCGGTACCGTGTCCTCTGTACCCTGTTTGATTCCCTGGGCCTTTGCACGGCCGTGCATTGCTCATTTTGAGGCCTATAAATAAGAGGCTTGGGTTCTTCATTCCACACACCAATCCAGAGCAAAATTACACTCAAGAAGAGAGCATTATCATAGTTAGAGTAGAGAGTAGAAAGTAGAGAGGCTCTTCCTCCTTGTTACACAATAGGGGAGTCAACGAAACTCATTATTACGCTAGTTGTTATGGCTATTCGTGGCTAAAACTTCTTTGTATTGCTAGGGTGAAGATGATGTTTGGTGCATGTTAATGTTTAACCTATTAATGAAGTGGTATGTTTATGTCTTTAACTAATTCTTCCTCAAAAACCATCTTTTGATGGGCTTTTATTATTGTCTAAATCCGTCTTTATATTTGTGAATGTCTTGATTTTAAAGAGTAAGAACGTAAAACATTTTTTAATCAAACTTCCTTTGAAACTCGTACGTCTTTATACGAGAAGAGATTGATAAGCCAAGGCTTGGTCTATACTTCTAAGATCGTACGTATTTATACGAGATTATTATGCGACCAAGAATTGGTGAACTCATGTTGGGAACGGTACGTCTTTATACTTGGTCCCATTGTTACACCGCCTCCCGGTGAGCAAAATATAATCACATATTTAACTTAATATATAACATTTTGATCCAATGTCTTTATCCAACCCGGAGATGATCATTCGATAGTTTGAGGGTAAATGTTGTCTCTAACGGGAGGCACTACCACTTTTTAAATAATATAATTTGCAAATCAAATGTCGTGAGGACGAGGCTGTAGCGGTGACCCAGGTCACAAGTTTGTAGTAATCATACCAATGAATTAGTTAACTTAACATTATCACGTACCAAGCTGATTCGAATCCCGAAGCAATACATTTCGTAATATGATCATTTTCGCTTTATTTACTTTTCTGATATTTACTATTCTGCTAGTTACATTTCTGTTACACACTTCACGCACATTTTTACTTTTATGTTATTTACTTTACCGTCATTTACTTTTCTGTTTCACAAGCACACAAAACCCACCTGCTAATTAATATGGCTAAACGATAACAAAAGTTGAGTATTGGAACTCGACCGTGTCCATTGGTTCGATACTTGGTTCTTACCTAACTATATTACGATGCGATAGGTACACTTGACTATTGTGTGTGTTTTAAGTTAACGTAATTATCATTTTAATTTATAAATTTAAAACCTGATCTTGTGAAATCAATCACCTTAAAAATATATTTATTTATATTTTTATATACTTATATCACGACACATCATTAATCTATTTTTAATGGGATTTGAAAGCTCTCCAACTCTGACGTCAAGTGGGCCCGGTTAAAATAATATATTGGCCGGAGTTGGACGAGCCTCTCCCATATGACGGAGAGTACGACGTCACAATATTCAATGTTCGCCTTTAAAAAAATGGTTTATACCTACTAGTAATGTCGTTAATTAGAGATCCTTCAATGTCAAAACTGCTTTTGCTGTTTTTACTTGTTCCTTTTATGTTAAAAGGTTCTAAAAGTAAAAAAGGAAAGTTGGTAGAAACACTAGTTTAAAGTTTACGAATTGCAATATGGAACACTATTGAAAGTTGTTTTGAATTGTATTGGTTATCCTCCAAGTTTTAAGAAAAGTTTAACTAGAATAATTGCAAGAGAAGTTTTTCAAGCCATACAAAGTTTAATCAGGATAATGGCAAATACTTTTTCAAGTAATACGTAAGGCTGACAAAACAAGTCTAAAAGTGTTAAACATGTTAGACACAACACGACCCTGTTTGTAAACGTGTTACACGACACGACATGTATAACACAATTAATATCACCTATTTAGTGACACGACTGATACAACATGACTCATCCCGAAACATTTAATACGGTTAACAAATAACAAAACAAAATAAAATATCACCAAAATTTAAAATCCATAACAATAATATCCTTCAAGAACAATCCTTAACATATAAATATGTATATAAAAAATAATAATATAGATAGGTATAACCGGGTCTAAACAGGTTAAGACCTGTTTAGACACGATTTTAATCGTGTCTTAAACATATTGACATGTTTATGACACAAAACCTGTTAAATCTCAAACTCAAACCTCTTTAACTCCGTGTCAGAAATTGCTGACCCTAGTACTACGGTAGTTAATAAAACTTATGTGAGAACTAGTTCAGGTGGGTTGCCATTTAGTCTTAACAAGTGTCAAAATTCTAACCACCGACCACTTCTAACCCTTCAAATTTGTAAAATGTCAAACTCACCTCTTAACTTTATAAAATTTCACTTTGACCACCTCAAGTTTCTAAAGTTTCGAGTTTACCCCATGTAGTATATATATAATATGATTTGTCCTCAATAACTTTCGTTCGTTAATTTTTCTAGAAAAACTAATTTGTGGCTGTGTTTATTTTGTTTCTTGGCATCCGGGTATAATTTTTGTTAAAGATGGAGTGTATACAAAATAGGGTATTCTTTAGGTATGTTGGTTATATCGACTGACGGTAACATGTTGGTACCGTGAAGAATGAGAATGACACCGACTAAAGAACATCGGTAGTGTTATATAACTGTTTTTACCTATGTTTCGATCTCCACAACCGATTCGCCGTAACTTCATACGTTTTCTTTTATATACTTAACTACATTTATTTTTGTGCTTAGCCATATTAATGTTACCTACTCAACCGTTTCAAAGTCCATCTTCCGCCATGAGCACGGGCCCATTTTTCTCGTCAAACTCATTTATAAGCTGAGTCGGCCGCATGAGTATATGTTCAATCTAATATGGGTGTTAGGTGTTTGTTTTATAACAATTCCATTGTTTAGAGTGTGTAATTGTAGTATTTGCAAAATGGTTGAGTAGTAGATTCACGTGCGAACCATATGACTTATGTTTCTGATTTGAAGTTTGATAACTTGTAAACAACATTGTGAGTTGTATTCTTTTAAAGATGTGTTTAAGACTCGTTTCTAATTTTGGGTTTTTTTCTTGAATTGTTCTTGATTTCAGGAAAATTAATAGTTTAGATAGTTTTATGAGATCTTAGTTTTTTTTTTGAACACCACCACCTAGATTTTAGCTAGTTCTTATTTTGTGTGTTTTGTATTCTTCATCATGTTGATGAAGTTTGCTTAGATTTTGAGGTTGGATTGCAGATCTCATCTTATTCTTTGTCCTTAAATTGTTTTTATCACAAAACTAATAATATAAACTACAACTAGAACTATTAAAGAGGTATCTAAATTCATTTTTTGCATATAATAATTGTTTTAAAACAAATTACTCAATTTTACTAACATGTTTAAATCTATATCTATACATCTATACATATAAATAAAGGTTTTAGGAGCCACATGTCATCACCACATGCTTCCTCAAATCCATTTTCCCGCTCAAACTAAGACATCTAGATAACTATTACACGTGGGTTCAATGACCCGAAATATAACTCGTGGATCCTTTCATTTACCCGACATATATAACATCATAAACAAAAACCCTATATCGGATACACTCTCATCTCTTCCTCAATCCGCCGATCGATCAAAACCTAATTCTCGAATATTTTTTCAGTCGATTACACGATTATCACAACAAGTATGTTTTCTATATCTCAGATTCGACAATCTCCTCCTTTGGAACTATTAGTTTTTCTGCTTTCAGCTTCTCCGATGGCCTCCGAAAGTTTCACTGACAAGAACGCGGCGGCGTTTTCAGGTAGGTGAAAGCCAAATCGGATAATAAGGTTTAGGAATTTTTACTTTCATCTTGATTTTCGTTTAGGATTTAGGGTTTGTTTGTAGTTTCTTTGTCCCGTTTTTTATTTGTTGTCTGACTGAAAAAATGGTGACCGGAACGAGCAAGAGACCACCACGTGATCCAATGGTTGTATTGATAGGCCATCGTGCTTCATTCATGGATGTTTGTTTCCATCCTTCTCAAGGCTTGGTATTCCCAGGGTAAGTATTTCCATCGTTGTTTGAACATGTTTCCATGCCAACTATTATGTGATACAATTGGGGGTTTTACATCAAATTGACCATTATACAAATTTCATGATTTACAGACCGGAATTGTACCCGATTTTGTTCTTTTCTTTGATTGCGAGGAAGAGATGGAGAAACGTCTCTTGAGTCGCAATCAGGTTGGAAATTAGTAATTTTTTTATGTACTTTGATTAAAATGTATAACTAGATCTTAAATGAGCTTCACAAGTCTTGTCAGTGAGCAGGTAAGTTGAGTAAGTGGTCAAAATATGTTGGAGTCAAAGCATGTTATATGGTTGAGCAGGTAAGTTGGGTAAGTGGTAAAAATGGGTTTTAGTCAAAATATGTCATATGATTTGGCTTAGTCTAATAGGAAGACTGACAAACACTTTTTTTGTATTTTTGTAAAGAATTAACATATTTAACATGAATACAGAATTATACTACCGTAATAGGTATAGAAAGCTTTATGGATTTGAATATTTCTAACATGTTTGGCTCACTTAAACCACCCGCTTTCTTTAGTTATTTTTTTATTTTTTTTAACCATACGACTTGTTAGATATTAAACATTAACCCCATGTGATCAATTTAAAATTTTGAATATGACAGAGATTTATGCAAAGAAGATTGTACGTAAATATCAACAACTGGTTGAAGATGCTCGCAAGATATGGATTTCTGGGAAGAGCCTGATTGACAGCTAGATGTGTATGGTCTTATAAAATTGGTATGGCACTTTACGTATCTTATAGATTGATTGTTTTAATATGATTACGAATGCTTATCCTACTGATGCCGATGTATCAGATGTAGTAAATTATCAGAGGATGACATTCGCGGATATAAGACAATCAGCGTTGTCTTCTTTGTTAGTCAACGACTGTATGACGGAGACTAAATTTAAAAGTCAATGTTTTGACTTTGATGTTCTTGGTTTTTCAATGATTGAATCTCTGATATTCACCCATGTTTTCTAGACTTTCGTTTAGGGTTGGTTTGTTTCTAGGAAAATGTGGCATTTTGGGCGTCACCTAAGACTCGATTGCTAATTGACAGGATGGGGTCTGTCATTCACTCATTTGGGAGCATAATACGTAAATTTCATACTAAAGTCTTATAAAAAATCCTATAATGCTCATTTTCTTAGAAATTTTATGCTAAACTACATGTATATCTTTTGCTTTTTTTTTCACTCAGAAACATTAGATGGGTCTTGGAGAGAGAACCGTTTTTCACATGAAGGTTGTTGAGAACGGTGCATCGGAGAATTAGGTCGAATCAAACGGTGTTGAGCAGTTGGAACTTATACTAATGCATTTTTCTATTATACAATATCGTGTTATACACGGATCTATAACCTAGTTAACTCATAAGTAAAAGATTAAGTCACAATTAAAATTATTTCAAATAAAACTAATTAAATTTCTTTTAACTTAACTTGGTTTATGTGTTCAAAATTTAGCAACTAAATTTAATAATCCTTACTATTATAAAGATAAATAACTTTATTTGTCACGTGTCGACTTTTAATAAAATCTAGATTTTTATTTCTCATCTACCTCTCCTATTAAATAATAATGATTTTAAATAATTAAATATCTAAACTTTATTCTAATATTATAAATCATAAGAAAAATTCAATTATAACTTATCTTAAGATATAATTTTATAATTATTAAATATGTATTATTTTTTATTTATAATTCTAAATCTTCATTATTTCTTATTTCACCAATGATAAAATCTTCATAAAAACAATTGATTTACAATAATTTGGATGTATTCGGGTCGTGTAATACATGAGTTTCTAACATAAATCTCTATTATAATAAAAAAAAACTAAATTTTGTGCCACTTGTCAACATCATATTCATCTTCACATCCATTTTCCCCACAAAACCACATTTACATCCTTCATCCAATATTTTCATATTTAGCTCATTTAAAAAAAAATATTATATAAATAAACATTTTACCAAATCAATTTCATCATTATAACCATTGACTCACATTTTTTAAAAAAATTTATCATCAAAAGTGAATATTTAAAAAAAACAAGAATAAAAAATAGGATATTAAAAAAAATGAGTTTTTAAAGTTTATTATCTAAAAACGAGTTTTTAAAATTTTATCAATAAAAAACCAAAATTTCAGTTTTACATATAAAATTTGAAAATACCACTTTTGTATTTTAAATAAAATATGTGTTAGAATAAATTTTGCTAATATTTAATTAGTAGTTTTTTAATTAAGTTTGATATCAAATTTGTATAAAAAATTATATTAAAATATTTATCAATATAATCTTAATATTTCATCCCGTGTGTTACACGAGGTTTAAAACTAGTTTATAATAATATAGAGTACATTTGGGTGACCTCATTTGGGTGACCTCATTGAACATCTAACCTTACAGTGGTTAACATGAAGCCAACGCTGATCCCCAACATTGGCCCAAAAAGAGGGAACCACATGGGCCGTTTTAGTGCTAGTATTATTAAGTGTGAATTGGTTTCATGTAGTGGTGCACAAAAAAACCGGTTTTTTTTTTACCCGGTCCAAACCGGTAAACCGGTTTGGGTTAAACCGGTTTGGGCCAAACCGGTTCGGGTTACCCAAAAACCGTCGGTTCGAAACCGGTTTAATGCTTTCAGAATGCGATCGGGTTAGGGACCGGTTCAACCAAACCGGTTTGATACACCGGTTTTCGAGTTAATGCTAATTAATGCGATTTAATGCTAGGTTAAAACTCTAATTAATGCGAGTTAATGCGATTCAGGGTAATTAATGCGAGTTAATGCGATTTAATGCTAATTAATGCGATTTAATGCTAGAAATTTCAATGCGATTTAATGTTAAACCTGTTTGTTTTAAATTAATGCTAATTAATGCGAGTTAATGCGATTTAATGCTAATTAATGCGATTTAATGCTAGAAAATTCAAAATGAAATCACGTAATTGAAACAACTTAATCACGGAAATATAATTTTTTTTTTTTAATAAAAACCGGTTTAAAACCTACCCGAACCGGTTTGACCGGTTTACATATTTCCATTACCAAAACCGGTTTAACCCGAACCGGTTTGGGCCCAAACCAGTTTTGACTTTTCGTTGACCAAACCGGTTCGGGTCGGGTTGAACCGGTTTAGGTTAAAAAACCGATTTGTGCACCTCTAGTTTCATGTATTTTGTTTGAATTGTAGTATAGGCCCGTTTGGTTCGAATGCCGTTTACAACAAAATGATCTATAGGCTTAAGATTGATAATATCTAGTGGTGCACAAATCGATTTTTTAATCCAAACCGGTTCAACCCGAACCGAACCGGTTTGGTCAACGAAAAGTCAAAACTGGTTTGGGGCCTAAACCGGTTCGGGTTAAACCGGTTTCGTAGATGGAGAATGACTAACTGGTCAAACCGGTTAGGGTTGGTTACAAATCGGTTTGTGTGGTAAACCGGTTTTTATTAAAAAAAATAAATAAATTCAAATAAATTTTATATTTTTAATATAAAAAAATAACAAATATAAAACATAAAGTTCAATGTTTATTAATATTTGGAAAGTTCGGAAATTAAAAAACATGAAAAGATAAAATTATAAAATTGTAAAACATTACAAATGACAATATATATTTTTATTTTTTGGAATATTGATTGATTATTCTTATGCGTTGTCTTCGGAATTAGAGCTTCGTAGCCTTGCATCTTCGGCTAGTTCTTCATCGGTGACTGGTTCGGATATTCCAAGATCAACCTCGTTGAATCACTAACATCGTCATTCAATCTAGAACAATATTTGGATCAAAGTTCCAAATTCCTCCTTCGCTTGTCATCGAGGCTTGACCTTCACTTTGAATTCCCTTCAAGGACGGGCAAGATTTTTTCATATGCGTTTTCAAACTAGTGTTTGAATCTTTCCCCAAAAACGCACCACACATCTTGCACCGAGCACGTTCCTTCCCGTTTGACAACAAACATAGATCGTAATTTCACCAAATTTCCGGATTTCTCGTTGTTGCTCGAATTTCCACAACGGTAACTTCGTTTGAGGAACCACCAACACCAAAACTTGTCATGCTTTTTTTTAGAGTTTAGAGAGAGTTTAGAGAGCGTTTTTGAGCGGTTTTAGAGATTAGAGAGTGTAAAGAGAGGTGTGATCAACCCTAAACACCCCCATCTATTTATAGTGTTTTAAGAGTGCAAATGGGGCAAAAAAAAGGGCCAAAATCGACCCCAACGGCTATAAATCCGTTCCCCAACGGCTAGTTTTTTGCGAGCGCAAAAACCGGTTCACACAAACCGGTCCCCAACCCGGTATACTCCTAAATGCTTCAAACCGGTTTCAACCCGGCGTTTTAGCCTAACCCGAACCGGTTTGCTCCAAACCGGTTTATCCCAAACCGGTTTGCCGGTTTGGACCGGGTAAAAAAAAACGGTTTTTTTTGTGCACCTCTAATAATATCTATGCCGGATTGCCAGGTTTAATACCCTTTACTCGGGTAGAGGTGAACAAAAAAACCGGAACCGGAACTGGAACCGTCCAAAGAACCGGAACCTGGTACATAGGTTCCGGTTTTTCAACCAAGAACCAGGCATGGAACAGGTTGTTGAGAATACCTGATTTTTGCACCACTACCCTTGTACCTTGTGACACTAATCCATCTATATTTTACAGATTTGTAACGCGTATATGCTTAAACTTTTAATAATGATAAAACTTAAATTGGTTAAAACTAAAAGTGAAAAAAAGGTTTTATGAGTCAAACGGGTCAGATAATCTAGTTTTTTTATTTAATTTATCTATGTTTTATGAGTTTATGTTTTAAACATTTATCTATTTTGTAACAATATAAGTTTTTAATGTTGTTGACTTTTTAAGTTAGTTATTTATATGTTTAATTAAAGTATTTATATGTTTAATTAAGTTTTTCGAATACCCGGAAATACGTTCTTGAAATACCCGTCTTGAATTACCGGAACCGCTAAGAACCGGAACCGGTTCTTGAAAAACCGGAACGGTTACATAGGTTCCTATTTTTCAACAAAGAACTGGACCTGGAACTGGAACTGGTAAGAACCAGAACCGGTTCTTAAGAAAAACCGATTTGTACACCTCTACTCTAGGGCCCACGATGTTTGTCCAATTTCTAGGAAAGACTTTTCTTTAGGGGATTGTCTTGAGATAGTCTAACTCTTACTTTGTAACTAGCTAGTTTCTTCACGTTTCGCAGCAGGATGTATCCATATAGAAAAAAAAAGGACTTGAATAAGCTTGTATAAAGGAATACACACGCTTCGTTGTGGGAGTCTGATTGTTTTTCGCCAAAGCCATGCGCCAGGAGTTTGCTCGTTGTCGGTTCGAGCCGTCAAAAACCATAAAAGAGAATACTGATACAGGTTCCGATAATAGTACCAATACCGACAATGATGTTCGCTCATAGCAGGTTAACCTCCCTAAATTATTCAACGTTAATTCCTCTAGCTAACTTTTGTGGCATTTTTGAACTGTATAGCTAATTGTTATTCCAAATATGAGAAACATATTAATATTTTCATAAATCCATAGTTCTATACCAATTACCACAATCAAACTCAATCCCAAATTTCTATTTTGTAAATTCACGATAAAGCACGTTGTTTAACGAGACAGAGATTCCTATTTAGGAGTAGGGCTGTTCAAATAGCTCGTTACTCGAAACACGCTTCGATTAGCTCGAAAACGCGCGAAATCAACTCGTTATCAAACCAAGCCAGCTCGGCTCGGGAGGTTTACAAATCAAGCTGCTCGATTTGGCTCGAAATACTTTATTTTTAATTTATTTTCTATATACATACAACTGTTTGTGAGAGATGGGTGTTTTTTAATCAGTCTACACGTCACTTTATAAAAGCAATAATTACATATTTGAACGTATGCCCTAATTTAGCCTAATACTCAACACTACTTGTTGACCACTAACCAATATTATGTTTAGGGATATTCAAATAGCTCATGTCTCGACGATCGCTTGAAAAAAAACTCGAAAAACTAGCACGAAATCGGCTCGTGAGCAAGCTAGGATCATTTATAAACCAAATTGTGCTCTACATGATTCGTTTGCAAACCAAGCCAGCTCAGATCGTCTCGTTTACAAACCAAGCTGAGCACGAGCCGCCCCCAACTTGGCTCGATTCGGCTCGTGAACAACCCTACTTAGGAGTTAAAAGAAAACAAGTAAGCAACGAAAAGTGTGTTAAAAGAAACATTTATTCAAAGACTTTACCTATCTAATGCCAATAATAAAAGTGAAAGATACAATAAATACGCATATACATGGAAAACAAATTAATCAATACAAACATATAATAATAAGAGATGTTCATAAGACTTATTTCTTGCATCTAATTCCATTCTTTCCACCTTTGCAGTCTAGCATGTCATATTCCGTCACCAGCGAGTCATGTTCATCCTTGATATTATTAGGAGAGAACACGCAAAGGGCACAATCTGCCGCAAGGAGCGAACTTGTCTTGTAGTTGTCATCACCGCCAACCACCAGCATTGCCACTCCTAGTTTTGCTGGATTTTTAAAATCAGGACGATAAGTTCTACCAAGAATCCCTTCTACATTAGATGACAACCCAAAGAATCGGAATTGTACTTCCAAATGGGCAAAGCTATCATTTGCAGGAATCTGATAATTATGTGTCATACTATCTTCTTTTGATACTGGAATCGCATTAACACATATTTCTGCAAGATCAGATATAGTAACAGTCCCACTATTGGTTGTTGAAGTCCTTTCGACTTGTATATCACCTTTGGTTGATTTCCATTCCGATGAATGGCCCTCCGGAATAAGCAATTTCATTCCATCGTGTGATAACTTTAGGTGATCAACATTATCATCCCATTTTTTGGTTCTAGTTGATTCAAGGGTGAAATTATGATGGCCAAACTTGAGACCTAATGCTTGGATCCATGTATAGTCGCGGGTTCTACCTTGAGGTCTAAGTCCAATGAAATCAAGGTGAAATGTTCATTACTCCTTCCATGAAAGTAGAATACAATTCCATCTCCACCTATGAATCGTGGGTCATAGCATGCAGCTCCGGGTCCATTGCAGTTTGGTTTACGTGCTATCAAATACAATAAGATAATTTATCATTTATTTAAGTTTCATGTTGTTTTAAATTATTTATACCAAAGAATTAAAATCACATTCATTTATAATAATAGCACATAACTAGAAGTGTGAAAATAATAATATTTTTTTATAAAATCTTAATAGTATGAACTTACATTTACAGACGGCCTCACATTTGGGTGAGTAACAATCAAGAAAGCAAGCTTTGTCTTTCGGGTTCGTTGGCTTAACTTTTGGGCATTCTACGGGGCATTTGATGCGCTTCATGAAACACTTGCTTTTACGGCTCTTGCAAGTTAAAAGCTCTTGTACGGGTTTGACAGGTTTAGGAGGCTTAACTTGCTTAACCTTATTACCAGATGTAGCTTCAATCATCATGGACACCAACATTACATGTAAAAATAAAATCATGAGTAGGGTTTTAACACCAAACATCTTCATTTCTTGTTTTGGAAATTAGAAAAGAAAATATGAAATGGTATAAGAAATAGATGATGTGGAAGCTCTGTATATATACAAGCCTAGTTGGTGAGTTTGGAACTAATTCTGAAATATTAAAGTATTCCAACTTATGTTTGGCCAAGTTTGGTTTTGAAGAGTTCTTGAAGTCAGTAGTGTTATATCCCCAAATTGTAACTATGATAAAAAAAATATTGAAGTTTTATATGTGCTTATTTTGAACAGTTATAAATTTATATACCGTTTAGAATGAAGAAAAAGAATAAATGCACATAATAGCAATATAGCATAATTAATGATTAAAGTTCACTTTTAAACTTAAAATATGTTAAGCCGTCCCTAAGTATATCTTGCATACATAAATCCAATATAAAAGGAGGTATTTTATCTCATCCTCATCCAAATCATTTATTCATTTTGTTTCTTTGCTTCAAAATATCAATATACTTTTTTTAAGTCATGTAGGACTATCCTTTTTCAGGTTCTGACAAGGTTTTTGGAGATCGGGTTCTCCCTAGAAGCAGTCACCCTTCTCAAACCCTACCAATAGCTTGGCTATGGGTGATTTTTACTAAGTATAGTTGTAGTTGTTGTATTAATTACTTAGACCATTCGGGACATCTCTCATGGCTCATATCGTGCACCAAGGTGACACCGTTGCCACGCGTGAAACACCGTGCTAGTGTAGCGTGGTCCAAGGTAGTTGAGCCTTGGCGTGAAGAAAGCCATTGTGGGTTTAGTATTTTTTTTAATATTTTTTTAATCATTTAATTTGATTTTTCTTTAATAACTTGTATTGATTAACTTAAAAAAAATCTAAATACACAGTATTGTTAATTTTTTTTAATAACTATTCTATTATAAATTGTATTGAAACTAAGTTTGTTTCAGGCTAAAGTATCTTTTTGGTCTCTTAAGTGGCTTTGATACGTGTTTGGATCGGTAAACTTGAAAATTCAGAAACTTGAGGGGATTAAATTGATATTTTACAAAGTTGAGGGGTGAGTTTTGAAGATTTTTAAAAGTTGAATGATAGAAGTTGTTGGTGGCAAAGACTACTTCTGTTTAAGTGTTATAATGTATGACGTATGTGTTATATGAGGTCATCCTAATGAAAAGAATGTTCCACTCCTCCCTCTCATTTTTACAACACGTTATTAACACAAAAGTACTATTTTTAAAACCCTATTTTTTTTAAGAACAGTGACCGCAACTCAAACCTCACAACGCTACAATCATCAACCGAACCACCGCTTTCGTTTTCTAATTAAAACACCACTATTTTCGTAGAGAAAAAATTAACATTTTTATATGTTTTGTATGATTAATATGAAATTATTTAGTTAATTACCTCTCTCCCTTCTTAGTTACTCAAACATAATAAAGTGACTTTTACAAAGATCACCGGCTAGATTAAAGTGGATTATCTATGTATATATCCATCCTTGAGGTTGACATCTATGTAAGGCGTGGAGCCTTCGATTACGGTTGATTTTTTGTGTAAGTCATTTCATGTCATTCGAAATTAACAAATTGGTTTCTATGATTGGATTTATTGCTTCATATGTCCAACTTAATCAAACCTTGTGAAGTGGTGTATGTGGTAAGATTCATGTCTTACAATCATGAGGTCTTGAGTTCTAGTCTCTCTACAAGGCCACCTACCTGGCTTAGGCCGCGAACCTTGAATAGACCGATTAGTAGGGTATTGGTCGGGGGTCAAGGGTTTACCGCGTAAGCGGGTTCTCCCGGTTATAAAAAAACATAATCATGTTAATAAGCAAAGTTGTAATGTCTATAACATATTATTCTATACAAATATGATATCTTGTTGATTTTGTTTAAGATAAACGAATTAGAGTTTCACCAAGACATAGGCCTAGGGTTTTTATTTATAGAACAATATGTCTAGATTTTTGTTAGGGTGGAGCGGACACCTAAGCCTTGAAGCCCTATGAAACCTCACACACCATTAATGAGAGTGTGACACGTCATTTGAAACCTCACGAAACCACGTAGGTGGCAGCACCCAAGCCATATATGAAGCCCTATGCAGCCCCACATTAGCAATGATTGGATTACATGAGGCATTAGAGTTAAGTTGGGAAGCCGCAAACTCAAGCCTCACTACGGCGTAGTGGTGGTGGTGGTGGTGGCGGTTTGCCATGGAAGCCACACCAAGCCTCACTATGGCTTAGTAGACGCCCCCTCCACCCTTTAAGACTTTTTTTTAGAACAAATTGATGTATTTTATTTTCGTGTATGATGTTTCTTAGACTGAATTTTCAAATTGTTTTATAACAATTTTATTTAGTATTTACCTAATTTGAATAAGTTTTTATTTATGATATATAATAGTAACTATAGGTGTGAATTCAAACATCCTTATTCTAATAAATGATTGTAAGAAATGCCACATGTCATCAGTATATTTCTTTTCATTAAAATCTTTTAATTATCACTATTTTAAGTAAGTTTTAATTTTAAAATTTAATTATCTTAATGTTTTTTTTCAGAAAAAATAATATAAATTTTAAATTCTAATTATTATTTAATTAAGGAAACAAAGAATTTTTTTACACATTATTTTAATTTTTTTACATATTATTGTATTTTTATTTTTTTATTAAATAACCACATGTGATACATGGGTATATAACCTAGTAATATAATAATGTGCCCAGTCAGACGAAGCACGGGGCCGTGCCCCACCAGACACGCCCCCGTGTCCGATACATGCAGAGTACGTACGCGACCAGGACAAAAAGCAGCCCATCAGATGTCTCAGCACGGGGCCGTGCCTCACCTCTCTGACCCTATAAATAGAGCCATTTGGGAGAAGAAATTCACTATCTCAAATCCGTAATAGCAGCTGTTGGACACCATTTGGAGGCCCAAGAAGAACCATTCCACCTTAATAATCTCACTTGGAAGATATTATTTTCATACTTGAAGCTTTGGTTACATCTAAACTCACTATGCCTTGCATGTATCTCATTTGTGTTATATGTGTGTGTATGCTCACCATGAGCTAAACATCTTTTCAACCATCTTAGTGTGATGAAACTCAATTAATTATGTTGAACTCATGATTATGGCTAAACTATTATGTTAATGTAATGATGATTTTGTGTTAACCTTTTGGTGATCTTGCATGTCTAAATGTTTATGAAGCAAATTAAGATTTATAATTGGGAAAATCATTTCGAGTTGGAAAACCTATGAGACTAACATTTATTTATAACCTTAACATATTTTATTAAAATGTTATAGCTAAGAATTAGGAATAATCTTTGAAATCTTATTTGTGAAGGAAACATGAAGACATGCAACCCTTTGGTCAAGATTTGGAAAAACGAAGAACAATGTTGTGTTATTTCTATAATAAAAGTTATACTAATCGAAAGTGATGATGACTCGCTCTTAAAATTTATATAACTTTGTTTTAGAATATCACAAGTCAAGAAGTTACACTCTTTTATCTAACTAAACTGATCTTAAGTGGATGACATGTAAATTACTCATTGAATTTCGTCTTAATGGTTAGGAAATTATAATCTTTAATTGGATTTTGGTTCTACTACTTCAAAGAACATTAACATAATAGTAAACTTTAGCCATATGAAAAGAGGTCAACATACATTAATGAGTGGATTCTAAATTAAGATGGTTGTCATTTAAAAATTATTACTTTTGCTCAAATTACATCTTTTTCAGAAAATAAAAAACATAATCCTCATTTTACCAAGAAAACAATCTAATCACTAGTCACCTGATCTAATTAAAAATATGGGTTGAGACGTTAACTGTGTCCATGGATTGACATCCGGTTCTTATCAAAACTGTATTACCACTCGATAGGTGCATTTGGCTTTGTGTGTATTGTAGTCTAGGTGAAAATCATCTTTATAAAATGACATTTGTGTGAAAAATCCTTATCAAAAATATATATAGCTCACGTACATTAAGTTTTTGGCGTCGTTGCCAGGGACACGGTTTCAACAATTAACCCAAATTTTTAATCCGTAAATACTAGTAAATATTTTTCAATTCTTAGTTAGTCTGTTCTTTTTTCTACAATAATTTCACAATTAATTGTTAGGTAATGAATGTCCACCACACCTGATCCCAATGTCGTCACACCCTTTTCGGAACTCGAACGACATTTCCTTCATCGACTACGAGAACAAACACGAACTGTAGCTGAGGCGATAGTAGGAGAAACTTGGGAGGACGCTCAATCAGACGAAAACATGGCAGACGCAGAAGAGAGGAATATAACGTATTACGCCAAACCTTCCCTTGACGGTTACGAGTCCAACGTTACCCAACCAGCGATTGCAGCCAACAACTTCGAAATAAAATCTAGTATCATTCATTTAGTAGAAAACTATGCTCAATTTAACGGTCTACCTGATGAAGATCCTAACGCTCACATCGCTCGTTTCTTACGAATCTGCGCTACTTTCAGAATCCACAACTGTTCCGATGACGCCGTTAGACTTAGGCTCTTCTCGTTTTCGCTCTGTGGTCGCGCCATGGAATGGTTAGATGCATTGCCCCCTGGCACCATCACAACTTGGGCTGAAATGGCCGAACAATTCTTGTTAAAATACTTTTCACCCGACAAAACTGCCAAGTTAAGATCAAGTATCACAGGCTTTCGTCAAGACGACGATGTATCACTGCATGCAGCATAGGAAAGATATAAGACCCTTCTAAGAATATGTCCACATCACGGTCTAGATCTTTGGTTGCAATGTCAAACATTTTATGATGCAATCAGTGGAGCACACAAGCAAGTTGTCGGCCAATGCGCTGCAGGAGACTTTGGAGGAGCAACCCCAACAAAGGCATTCCAAGCATTGGAAAAGGCCGCCATGAAAAGTTTTGCATATAATCCCATAAAAGCCAAACCTACCCAAAAGGGTATGCATCACGTCGATACCGACACCATGGTCGCAGCACAATTAGAAGCGCTTACCAAAAAATTCGAACAAATGCAAACCGAGTTAAAAAAAGTACAATTTCGATGCGACACGTGTGGAAAGCAGCATAAAACTAGCGAGTGTTAACAAGCAATGGTTGTAGAAGAAGTCGATTATGTTGGAGGACAAAATAATTTCTACGGAAATAATTATAACTCTAAATGGAGAAGCAACTCCAATTTCAGAGAAGGAGGAAACAATCAGCAACCTCTAGGGTTCAATCGAAGACCACCTTTCCAGCCCCCCTGGCACCATCACAACCAAGGACAGAACAACAGTAATCAAAGCAATGGGGATACTAACGTCAAGAACCTTTTGCATCAACTTCTAGTCAGCACACAAAGTTCTAACAAATTGATTGAAGATCATTTCCAAAAGCATGAAGTTGAGATGAGAAGTCAAAAGGCATCCATGCAAGCTATTGAGAAGCAAGTAGGACAGATAGCGCAACTGCTCTCCGAGCGTCAACAAGGAAGTCTTCCAAGCAACACAGTGCCCAATCCTAATGCACAAGTAAACGCGGTTACACTCAGGAGTGGCAAGACCACCAAGGAAGGAGTCACCTCCACCTCTCAGCAAATCACAACGGAAGAATGCCCAAATGATACTCAAGAGGACACTCCTCCTCCTGCTGAGAAGCCAACCAAGGCACCTGTTCGAACGTATGTCCCGCCCCTTCCGTATCCGAGACATATGAGAAAGGAGAAAGGAGAAACTAGAAAAGGAATACGGGAAATTCTTAGGACTATTCAAGCAACTTCACATCAATTTGCCTTTCATTGAGGCTCTTGCTCAAATGCCAAATTAAGCGAAATTCCTTAAAGGCGTATTAACAAACAAAAAGAAGCTTGAGGAGCTATCCCATGTAATACTCAATGAGGAATGCTCAGCTGTCCTGCAAAACAAACTTCCCACAAAGATGACTGATCCAGGTAGTTTTACCATTCCATGTCTAGTAGGAGATCTCTCAGTCAACAATGCCTTGGCCGACCTTGGCGCAAGTATCAATCTAATGCCATACGCAGTCTTTGAAAAGCTGGAGTTGGGAGAACCCAAACCAACCCATATGAGCATACAGTTGGCTGATCGTTCAGTAAAATACCCTTGAGGCATAGTCGAAAACATGTTGGTGAAAATCGATAAGTTCGTCTTTCCTGTTGATTTCGTCATCTTGGATATGGATGAGGACAAAAACGTCCCCCTCATTCTGGGACTACCCTTTTTGGCTACCGCCAAGGCCCTCATTAATGTTTGCACGGGAAAACTCGCCTTAAGGGTAGATAGCGATGAAATCACTTTCGATATCGGACAATCTATGAAGCATCCACAACATCAAGATGATTCTCTGTGCTTCATTGACGTATGTGACTCTATCGTTAGCTGCCGTATTCGATAAACACGAGAAGAGGAAGCATGTGACACTCTATATAATTGAAGATTGTGTATACGAAGACTACACACAAGAAGAGGTCCTGCAAGTGCAAGGGTCAGAGGAGAATGACACCCACTTGAACCAACCATGCAAGGAAATTGACCAAGATTCAGAACCAAGGACAAAACCATCCTTGGAAGAACCACCAGTTCTGGAGTTAAAAGAACTGCCATCGCATCTAGAGTATGCGTTCTTGGAAGAACAATTGAGGAGAAATCTAGACTCCTTAAGGTCCTTAAAGAACACAAAAAGGCTATAGCCTAGAAGATCATGGATATAAAAGGGATCAATCCATCATTTTGCACTTATAAGATTTTGATGGAAAGCGAATACAAGCCAGTTGTTCAACATCAAAGGAGATTGAACCCAAGCATGCAAGAAGTGGTAAAGAAGGAAGTCATAAAATTATTGGATGCGGGGCTCATCTATCCTATCTCTGATTCACCTTGGGTCAGCCCTGTGCAAGTTATACCCAAGAAAGGAGGAATGACAGTAATAACAAATGAAAAAAAAACGAGCTCATTCCCACTCGAACCGTAACTGGATGGAGGGTCTGTATTGACTACCG
Organism: Smallanthus sonchifolius; assembly: GCA_023525975.1. Classification (NCBI taxonomy): domain Eukaryota; kingdom Viridiplantae; phylum Streptophyta; class Magnoliopsida; order Asterales; family Asteraceae; genus Smallanthus; species Smallanthus sonchifolius. The sequence goes on from CM042029.1 coordinate 73,658,488, forward strand.
AAAGTTAAACGACGCCTCCAGAAAATATAACTTTCCACTTCCATTTATCGATCAAATGATAAAAACACTTTCCGACAGAATGTACTACTGTTTCTTAGATGGTTTTTCCGGCTACTTCCAAATTCCATAGCGTCAGAATATCAAGAAAATACAACATTCATTTGTCCATACGGAACATTTGCCTACCGACACATGCCTTTCGGTTTACGTAATGCACCAGCAACATTTCAGCGGTGTATGGTAGCCATCTTTCACGACATGATTAAGGATTCGATGGAAGTATTCATGGACGATTTCTCAATTTTCTGTGACTCTTTTGAGCATTGTCTCAGTAATTTGGAGAAAAGGTTAACAAGATGCGAAGATGCCAACCTTGTCCTTAATTGGGAGAAATGCCATTTCATGGTGACAGAAGGAATAGTGTTGGGACACAAAATCTCGAAAGCCGGATTAGAAGTTGAACAGTCTAAGATAGATACCATTTCAATACTTCCACCACCCACTTCCGTAAAATCCATTAGAAGTTTTCTAGGTCATGCCGGTTTTTACCGTCGGTTCCTTAAAGACTTTTCAAAAATTGCACGTCCTATGACCCAACTCTTAGAAAAAGATGTCACCTTCGTATTCTCGGACGAATGCCTAAAGGCTTTTGAACTTCTCAAAGAAAAGCTCATCAACGCTCCGATCATGGCTGCTCCTAATTGGACCTTACCATTTGAGTTAATGTGCGATGCAAGCGATTTTGTCGTGGGAGCCATCCTAGAACAGCGAAAAGAAAAGCATTTCCATCCAATCTACTACGCAAGCAAAACATTGAACGATGCTCAAGAAAACTACACCACCACTGAAAAAGAACTATTAGTTGTGGTTTTTTCATTCGATAAATTTCCTTCATATCTTGTTCTCTCAAAAACAATCGTCTACACGGATCATGCAACATTGCGTTATTTGTTCAGCAAACAAGACGCTAAGCCAAGGCTGATCCGGTAGATACTCCTGTTACAAGAATTTGACATTGAAATTTGCCACAAAAGAGGAGTTGAGAACGTCGCGGTTGATCATCTCTGACGTCTTGAATGTCCGACCTCAGCCGAAAACATGAAATTGGATATCAATGATAACTTCCCGCATAATTTTATGATGAGTATAGACACAATTTGCGAAGAACTTCCATGGTTCGCGGATTTCGCAAACTATCTCGCGTGTGGAGTCATTGTGAAAGGATTAACATACCAACAAAAGAGGAAATTCCAAGCGGATGTCAAACACTACTTTTGGGAGGACCCATACTTGTTCAGGGTCAAAGCAGACTAACTCATCCGACGATGCGTATTCAGAGATGAAACGTAACAAATCCTCAAACACTGTCATGAAGGACCTACTGGAGGACATCATGGGGCCACTCTAACTACTAAGAAAGTGTTTGATTAAGGATTTTTCTGGCCCACAATCTTTAAAGATGCTTACGCCATGGTACGATCATGCGACGCCTGTCAAAGAGCCAGCACTATCTCATCAACGAACGAGATGCCTCAAAGACCTATTCAGGTTTGTGAAATTTTTGACGTATGGGGAATCGATTTCATGGGACCATTTCCCATCTCCTTTGGAAACCGCTACATAATAGTAGCAGTTGATTATGTCTCAAAATGGGCTGAAGCTCAAGCGCTCCCCACCAATGATGCTCGAACAGTCATCAAATTCTTGAAAAGACTATTTGCGTGATTCGGCGCACCAAAGGCACTCATCAGTGATAGGGGAACGCATTCCTGTAACGCTTAATTGGAAAAAGCCTTGTCACGCTACGGTGTGCATCATCGGTTTATCACACCTTATCACCTAAAAACAAGCGGACAAGTAGAAGTGACGAATAGAGGCATCAAAAGAATTCTTGAAAAAACAGTCGGACACAACAGAAAGGATTGGTCCGAGAAACTCAATGATGCACTATGGGCATTCCGCACAACCTATAAAACACCCATTGGGACCACTCCATTCAAACTAGTCTATGGGAAAGCTTGTCATATCCCAGTTAAGTTAGAACACAAAGCATACTGGGCATTGAAAATTGCTAATCTAGATCTGGTACAAGCCAAAAAATTCAGATTTTCCCAAATCCACGAGCTCGAGGAATTTCGTTGTCAGGCGTACGAAAATTCTAAAGTATACAAAGACAAGAAAAAAAGACTGTGTGGTTCCCGTATAAAGGAAAATAAATAATTCAAAATCGGAGATCGTGTCTTGCTTTACAATTCACGCCTTCGTTTATTCCCTGGGAAACTGAAATCCCGTTGGACCGGACCTTACACCATAAAGGAAGTTTTTCCACATGGAGCAGTTGAAATTGAACATGCCGATGGGAGAAGTTTCAAAGTGAACGGTCACCGTTTGAAAACTTATTTCCTAGAGCAATTAGAAACACTCTCGGAGGTCATCTACCTCCATTCCGAGGACACCTAATCAAAATGGGAGGGGTCTTGCCAAAGACCCAACATTAAACATTGGCATCTTGTAAATATTTTAATTCTTAATTTTTAAAACTTTTTGAGTCTGATGAGCGAGGCACGCCCCCGTGCCTGACAAGAAATCTTTGCCACGATCTCCGCTGAGTCCGTACCCGTTGCAGGTCTGATCATTACGTAATCCCTGTGAAGCACGCCCCGTGCTTGACCAAGCGCGGTCCGTGCTTGGCCTTCTGGCTCTCCTATAAATACCATCCTCATTCTTTATCATCTTCACACCAACAAAGAGGAGATATGAAGATGGATCCCAATGAGAGTACTTCAGAATGGGTCCCGACGAAGATGCCAAGGACGGAGAGTCGTGAAGCAACAACCGTGGAAGTTGTTCTCAAGCTCAAAGAGCTAATTAAGGAGCAAACCGAGATGAACGTGCTTAAGAAAAGGCGCTTGCTTCAATTTTGCGAGCGTGCAGCCGAGATTAGGGAGGAGCTTGTCACGCTCAACCTAAAATTTACTGATATGTGCAACCGCACTTCCCAATGCCCAATGCCCATGCTCTCGCATGAGATGTTCGACGGCTTCATGTAAAATGTTCTAGTGTAGGGAAGTAGTTTGTAGAGTCTCGTTTTGCCTCATGAGGCTCCCGACTTGTATATCAATTTCCTATTTCAATGAAATGATCGTGCGTTAGGATTTTCGCTTATCGTAATCGTGAATGACTTAACTAATCTTGTTGTTTTAGATTTGAGACTTTGGTGACCAAACTAATATATATATATATATATATATATATATATATATTTTCACGCCCGCCTGACAGTTGCAGCAGCCTTTTCTCTTTCTAAAAAACCCCAACTACTTAACCCCATTCACCCCCAATTACTTAAACGAATACTCTCAGTTTTTGGCCACCTAACACCCAATTTTCACTAATTTCTTCACCAAATCTCTCAATCCTTCCATCAAGGTATGTTTAGATCATCTTTTTATAAGTAATTAGAGTTTTGATTTAGATTTTGGGCATCATTCTTTTTCCTAACCAGATTTTGCCCCTTTGTAGACCAAGGTTCTAAATTTCTAGGGTTTTTCCTTCAAATCTTCAACTAATCTTGCAATTTTCGGGTTTAAATTGGGTTTCCACCCGGATTGACCCATTTGTTCATAAAATTAGTTGTTAGGTTTGATTCTTGTTGACCATTGTTTAAAAATCTGTAACACCAGCGAAAACAAGAGTTCAAGGTTTCATAAAACCGAGCTAGTGCACGAGTTCGAATCTCAAATTCTTCACTCTCAGTGAAGCACGCCCCGTGCCCCACCTAAGCATGGCCCGTGCTTTGACCACATTACGGGTATGTTACTATCTGGCACTGCACCATCAGGTATGATGCCAAGAACGGCCTATGCCTACCTAGGCACGGCCCGTGTTCAACCTTCTGTCCAGAATTGGATGTTCGTCTAATTGATGTGTTTGGATTCAACTCACTTGTGTATTAACTTCTCAGGAATCATGGTTCATCCATACTTGGTTTTTGATGGTGACAACGAAGGATGATGTCGTACACGTTTGCGCAAGCTTAGGCGGCGCGAGGAGGAACCACATCTCATGGTTTGCTATGATACCTTAGATGTCGTGAAACAGCGGTCGCGCTTCAATAACATGGTCATTCTTCCTTGGCGCCGCGTGTTCGGAAACAACCAAGAATCTATTTACGAGTATACCTTGGAGTTCTTGTCATCGTTCAATTTCCAATCAACCAACCTAGACTTTTGGGATGAAAGCGTCGTATCATTCCGTCTTGGAGGCGAATGGCACACCACGTCGATTGCTCACTTTGGGGTTGCACTTGGAGTATATACCGAGAATGAGATCCTTGAACCCGATTTTTATGAATCGGCACACATTTTTCCAGATGAGGAGGATAGAAACAACCCGAATGGGGGCATGCTAGAACATCATTTTGGAATGAAGTAGGCACCATAGAATACAATGCTAGCCGTACAAAAAGAAGTAAGCTGAAAGACCCACAGCTCGGTTACATTCACTGCATGCTTAGCCACTCGGTAACACAACGTGGTCAGAGTGAGGGTGTAGTCAACCTCAGGGATCTTTGGATACTATACTGTTTAGTCAAGCATCAACCATGCAACATCTCATGCCTATTTTGTCGTCTCTTTGCCTCAAATGCAACAGCTGGGGAAACCACCCCATTATTTGGAGGAAGTTGGATCGTAAAGCTCTACGAGTACCACCGGGAGCCTATGTGTGGTACTTTCGGGCCACCGCCCGGTTTGCTAGATTTGGGCATCTATGCCAGTATGGGGATGGCCACCCACCTACCCGACGGCCAACCATTGTCACACCCCGGCCGACGGCGGATTATACGTCGGGGCTAACACGGTTGTTCATAAGCACGTGACATCTATTATTAAATGACAATATTTATTCATCAACTTAAAATCATCCGTTACAAAGGAAAATGAAACGTTCGAAACATAATTTAAATTAAAGTAGGTCCAAGTCCTAGGTGAGCAAGAAGGGTCCTCAAACTAGTGCACCTGAAACATGTAAGTAACTGTCAACTACAAGTAGTTGGTGAGATACATAGGTTTTGACACCAAAAAAAGTTAGTATAGATTACAATTCAATATGTTCAAAACATGTCTAAAGCAAATATGTGAAAACACACAAGGTTCCAAGCTTACAATCAAGCCATGTAATATGTATGCACAATCCCCCCGATTGCGTGAAGTTCTAAATGTAACACTAACCAGCCAAGGTTCGTGTTAAGTAATGTATCGGATTCCCGTATAAATGATCATAAAAGATACTACCTTAGGCTTGTTACACAAGTTAATGATTGTACTGACATAAACACATGTAATGGTCACCAATTAGTTTAAGACATAAGCATAAAGACCATAGCATATGAACACATGGTATTGAATTGTGTATGTAATGTATTTGTAATCATGTTTCACCCTAAAAGTATAAAAATGAAAAAGGGGTTATGTAAACTCACTTATATTGAAGCTAGAATTGGTATGGATTTGTAAAGACTGATAGGCCTCGTGAGGATTTCTCACAATAAACCTACACGCGTAATGGTACTCTAAATTCAATGTACATCTAAACGGTTTTAAGGAGGTTTTGGGACTTTAGGGTTTCATGGGGGTTTTGAGACTTGAGCATGTAATTTGTGTAAGTTTGTAAGAAAATATATGCATTTATCACACTAAAATGTTTGAACTTTGTTCGCATAATTATTTTTCAATAGTTAAATAAATCATAGTATGGAAGGAGATTTAAATAATATTACATGTGAATAAATAAATATAATATGGAATGAAAAATAATGCACTTGAAACTATTTACATAATCATTCTAAAAATAAATTATAAAGTGGAAAAGGTTTAACAAATTTTACTTTTTGTAAACAAATTAATTTGTTAAATTATTAGTTAATGAAAATTAAGTAATTAATTCATTAATGAAATTGTTATTTAATGTAGAAAGGGTTAATTAGTCCATTAAGGCATTTTAAATACATTATAAAGACTAATTAATCTTTAAATAGAATTAATTAAATTTTATATAAAATAATTATTTAGGTGTTTATAAATCTTAAAAGAATTTTAAATAAATATTCTTACCATAATAATTACTTTTGAAAAAGACTTTAGTAAGGTTTAAACATATAATTAAAATTTGAAAAATACATTATTAACATAAATAAATAACATAGTTAAATTTGTCTAAACAAATCATTTTTATTATTTATTTATGATTTTAAAATGCTTTATAATATGTTTTAACCAAAATAAAATAAATAAACATTTGTTTTATAATTTCTGTTTTTATACAACTTTCAGAATATGCTTATGGAATTTATATAAATTAAATGGGAATTTTTGAACATGGAATAATGTATTAAAATAATAAAAAGAATTAAATCAAAAATGAAATTGGTGGCCGGGGCCGGGACCCGAACCCGCGCCACTTCCGGGTCACACAGACGCGCACACACTAACCACTAGACCAAGGCTTATGCCTTGGTCTGAAGCCGACTTGAAATGGTTTTAACCTACACGCTCAGATCATCATCTTCCCCAATCATACACCCATAACCCTAGCCCATCAATTCCCTCAATTTGCCAATGATTCGAACCCGAATTCATGGGGCTTTTGATCGAGGGATTGAGACGAGTTGAATGGAAATTTTTTTACCTAAAATGGTTGCGTAGGTTGGGAGAACGACTAGGCAAAACAGAGTACTGTTCATCGGCAGAAACTCAAGCTCCAGAGGTGAAATCAAACGCAATTGTGAGTGTAGAAAGTTTGTGATTGGTTTTGTTTACGATAGTGGGTGCCTATTTATACACAATTTAGGTTTTAATGGCTCGAACGTTAAATGATTGAGAGTGGGTTATTCGGTTACGAGTTAGTCATGATAACATTCATAAAAATCCAATTAATCTCGAGTAATTGGTCGTTTAATGGGTTTAAAGATGTTGTCGTTATCGGTTTCGAGTGAAAATGTCTCAGTTGTGAGATTGGAAATTAGTCGGGTAGAATCGGTGGAGGTGGGTTTCAAACCCATGACTGATTCGAGAGGGCGGAAGAATGCGAATTTGGCAGAACGGGTCCTCCAAGTTTCGGGGTATTAATATTTTATGTAAAAACTTTAGTTTTTAATTAGAAACAAAGTTTCAGAATTAACCATTTGAACCCTGGACTTTTTGTAAAACATAATTTTATTAAATCTTATACTTTTTATAAAATCTAATAAATTATTATATTATAATTAAATGTTATAAATAAAAATGAAATTTATTAAATGAAATAAATTTTTATTCTTATTAAAACAATGTAAACCCTAATTTTTATTGAATTTATAATTTGACTTTTGTAAATTATATATTTATAGAATATATATTTATAAGTTTATAAATAACTTATTTCATAGAATAATAACAATTATATAACTCTTTATATAAATATTTATTACTCTTGAATTCAAAATTAATTGCACTCAATATATGTATGTATGAATTACAATGAATAAATAGGATCATTTCCTAAATACAAATCATAAAATAATGAAAGTACATGTGACGGAAAAGTTAAAATAACGTCGGAATTTCCTGGGGAATACAGTCTCTCATACTTTAGGGAATTTCGTCCCGAAATTGTTTAGGATGAGGGTCCATGAAAAAGGGGTGTGTGTTTGGATTCTCATCTAGATTTGCTTGTCGGTTTGAGGAATATAGTTGATGACAAGGTTCAGCTCAGGTCATTGCGTCGGGTATGTATGGTGGTAGTGGATCTTATTTGAGTGGATGTAAGGATAAGATTGCTCTAGAATGATTTTGGACTCAAATGATGGGATGCATCACTTGTAATGAGAATTTTAAGATCTAAACTGGTTTAGGATAATGAAACTGGATAAGGATTTCACAACTAGTGGTCAAGATCATAGTAATAGGAAACCCTACAACATTACTTCTAACAATATGACAGGAGCATTTATGTGCAGGATATACCAGTGGTATATCCACTATGCCCTTATCATATCCCATTAGTTTCGTTATTGAGCAGAGGCAGCATAGTTCGCGCTACGAATTTGGGATCCCGAGGACCCTGAACATTTAATCATGGAGTTAGACATTCAGCATTCACCACAGAGGCAGCATAATTCGCGCTACGAGGCATAAACCTCATCATCTCAGCAGACTGGATTCCCATCTATGATGGACCTCTACGAGTCAATCTAGACCGTCAGTACATATGCCCGTCGCTCCTTTGAAATCTGCGAGTCAAATTCTGGACGCATCACCAATCTGTCTGATAGAGTTGATCTAATTGGGGAGGACGTTGCATACATGAGGCCTACGAATGAACATGAATTGGGGGGAAGAGAACCTCGATTAGGTCAAGGTGATGGGTGGAAGTCCCATCAGAGCACCATTTTTAACACAAAAGTAGCTGTGTTATTCGGATTTATATCTTTTTAAATTTTTATTGTATTGAAAACATTCGGGCACTGGCTGATCCGTGCCCCCTTTTCTTTTTAAACTACTTATTTATGTTTGTAGTTTTTAAGTAATTTTTGTGATAATAAGTTTGTTTGAACACATTTGATTCATGTTTTCAGTATACTGTGAGTACCAACTACAAGCTTCAGGGGCAATATCTTTCAGGGGAGTTCTTTTTAACCCTTACCTCTCATATCTATTTTACACTTTGTTTAGAATCATGAACATTGAGGATGATGTTAACTTCGAGTGTAGGGAGGGGGGGTTACACCATTTGTAGCACTTGAACTTTGGCTATAAAAATCTTAAAACGAACTCCAACATTTTTCATGGCACAAAAATTATTTCAACAATTTTGAAAAACTGAAAGGAGGTTGAACTTTTTCTAACACAAGTTTAGCAAACCAACTAGTAAAGTGACATAAACAATTCCTTAGGCATGGCAAGTTACATATAAGTAATAGACATGCATAAACTTTACACTTTTTACCCATTCCATACGTTTCCGTGAACATAACTTGAGCCTTTGAAAATTTTGTATCATTCATGTTTTTGTGTTCACCAAATCATTGAAGGTATCACGTGTTTTGTGCAAAGTTAGAATTTGTTTTGGGTATACAAGACGAGACCACCACTGGAAATTTTTGCATGAAAATGATTTAGGCAACTAGGATACCCGCCTTACCAACCATCCAACCAAACACACCTAGCTAGCCTTACCATCTTCACCCAAACCCACCAACTTTCACCGAGGATTTTGTGTTAAAAAAAATGCTTCCGTTTGATCTCAACCTTGTCTCATGTCTTCATTTCGCAAAACCAGAATTAACCCCGAAAATTAGAGAACACTTTTTTTTCTAATGTTTGAAGCAAGGAAAAGTTGGAGAAAAAAAGAACAAAATCCACCATTTTGTGGTACATCGAAAAGCGTCATGAAAAGAAGGGCGAAAAGATATGAAATATGTTACAAGTGTGGAAATTGGTCTCATGAGGGAAAATGTAGTAAAAACCAAACAGCCTCTCAATTTGAATATACGGAGTTGATCAAGTTGGGTGAAATTAGGCTCAAAGCCGAGGGAACCCTTAGGAAGGATAGCTATATATATCTTAAGATCAAAGAGGAAGTTAGGTTTCTAAAAATGAGATTTGGTCTTGACAATCTGACCATAAACGAGTCCTCGAGTTAGTATTACCCCTATTAACCCGAGTATTATAGAGGGATTTCTTTTAGTTTCTACCTCAGTTTGCTTTTCAACCAAATAAACCATAGAAAGTCCCAAATTCCCTAGCCAACCACAAACCATAAGTCCTTTTGATTCAGGCAAAGTTTCTAATTAATTTTGGTAAAGTTTTGATCCCATCACAAGCATATGACCTAGCACATTTCATGTTGATGATTGAGTGTTCTAAATACATACACCATTACACGTATGACCACAAATATAAACCGAGTATGTGAGAACATTGTGAGTAAGTGTTCAAGTTGTGATTGTCTATAACTTCATAAAACGAACCATTGTCTCATTGGAATAACTTCATAAGATCACTTTTTCTTGTTTGGCACTTGTTTTCTTGTGTTCCTTCTTCAAAGAAGGAAAAATCACTTCTTCACTTAAGGTTTGTTCAAAGTTGAATGTTTGTTATTTTGCCAATGGAGTGTTTTATTTCAAGAATTGCTTAAGGACAAGCAAAGTTCAAGTGTGAGGAGGTTTGATGTGCTCTAAATTATACATATATTTCACATCATTTGCATCCCATTTATTGGCAATTTCTTTGTACATTGTGTTAATTTGTCACTCATTTAGCTTGTATTTAAGTTTCAGCGAAATTTAAGCTCAAAAAGAAGAAACAAGCGAAAAGACGGCGAAAATACTAGAAATTGGCCAAGGCAGAAGCTGAAGCACGGGCCTTGCCCCACCAGGCACGCCCCCGTGGTCAACTTTCTATTGCACCAGCGTACTGTTGTCACCCAATCAGGGGAAGCACGGGGTCGTGCCCCACCAGGCACGCCCCCGTGTCCGGTACATGTAGAGTACGTACGCGACCAGGATAAAAAGCAGCCCGTCAGATGTCTAAGCACGGGGCCGTACCCCTCCAGGCACGGGTCGTGCCTCACCTCTCTGACCCTATAAATAGAGCCATTTGGCTCTTGAGTTGTGTTGGCCTTAGGGAGAATGTGGGTCCCGATAGCCTCGTCGCGCAGCGGAAATACACGGATTTGTTCTGTGATTTGTGTGGGAACTAAGAAAACGAGACAGAGAATACATGAACAACAAACAAGAGAATGAAACGATACGTAATCCATAACATAGAAATCATCCCGTATTACAGACTACATACCGAAGGAGCACACATCTCTCATCTAAGCTCACGGTCCAGGGGTCGGGAGAGCTCGTCCCGACCCGGACACCTCTCAACCTAGTTCCAGAGTTCCACCTACAAATGAAGACAAGTCTTCTATTTGTTGGGGAAGGAACATTACCTGCGTACTTGTCTAAGTACGGTAGTATCACATGTCAAGGCGTGGTTTTGAATGGTTGTGTTAGCTTCGACAACGTCAACCACTGCGAGCAACTGAAGCATAACCTGTTGAGTGTCTCCCAAATGTGCGACAAGGAGTACTCAGTTATGTTTGACAAGACAGAATGCATGATTCTCAAACCTGGTTTTGAAGTTTCTGAAGACTGGATTATGATGCGAGCACCAAGAACAAACGATACTTATCAGATCGATATGAGCGTGGCAACAACCACCTCATCAGTTGCTACTTGTTAGCTTACCAAAGCGACAGAACTTGACTCAATCTTGTGGCATAGGAAACTCGGACACATTTCTTATCGCAAAATGAATCATCTTGTCCGAAACGGTTTGGTAACCGGTGTTCCTAAGCTGAGATTTGTCGTTGTAGATGACTGTATGCCTTGTAAAAAGGGCAAACAGCAACGGAAGTCTCACAAGCCCAAGCTCCAAAACTCTATCGATACCCCTTTGGAGCTATTACATATGGATCTGTTTGGCCCCATAAGTATCAGGAGTATTGGAGGTAAGTCATACTGTCTAGTTGTAACTGATGACTTCTCACGTTTTTCTTGGGTGCATTTTTTAGGTACAAAGGGCGAGACTGCTGACATTCTTCAATACCTGATCCTGAGCTAGGAATCTCTTTGCAAGTTGAAGGTTAGAAAAATAAGGAGTGATAACGGAACTGAATTCAAGAATAATTTGATGGAGCTTTTCTGTCTCAAGAAGGGTATCTGTCACGAATTTAGTGCCCCATACACACCTCAGCATAACGGAGTTGCAGAAAGGAATAACATAACCTTGATCGAGACTGCAAGGACAATGCTGTCAGATGCAAAGCTTCCTGTAACTTTCTGGGCAGAAGTAGTAAATACAACTTGTCACGTTTTAAACAGAGTTCTGGTTGTGAAGAGGCACAACAAGACTTGCTATGAGTTGATCAACAATCGACCTCCCAATCTTGACTACCTAGTTCCTTTTGGTAATCCCTGTTCCTTATTACTACAATACAAGGATCAAAAATCTAAATTTCATGCAAAAACAGTGGAAGGCATTTTCTTAGGATATGTTGCCAATTCACCATGCAAGAGAGTGTACAATATAGGAACTCGTACTGTCGAGGAATGGTTCGAAGTGGATTGCAGTAAACACAACATTCCACCAGAACCAACTGGTCCAGCTAATGGTTCGAGAGATATTACCCTTCGGATGTCCCTGCACGAGTCACAAAACAGATCAGTTAGATTTGAAGACCCAAGCCATAGTGGTCTTGGGTCGTCTGTCTTTCTCAAAATAAACAACCTCTATTAACTCACAATCGTGACTGTAAAAAATGGATGAATCTTTTGAAGACTTGGGATCAGGAAATTGAGAACTTTTGGATTTCTTGTTCCATGACCTCTTCTTTTTCTTAACTGGAATAGTAGGCTTACATTCAACAGCAGCAGGTGAACTCGTGAAAGCTTCACCTAATTGAACTCCAGCCAGTTGTTCCATCTTTCTCAATCTCTTGTTCCTTCTTCTCCTCTGTGGTTTGGAGAGTTTTACCATAGGTTTCTCACCGGTTGGTGCACTACCAGATGTAGATGCACAAGGTTTAGCAGGAAGCTTTTCCCTTTTTGGAACAGTTGGTTTAGCCTCAGATGTGGTCTTTGGCTTCACCAACGGTTTTACTGGTGGTTTCACCTCATTTGTTTTTGGACTCTTGGTCTGTTTCACTGGTGGTGACTTGGGGACAACAGCCGGCTGTGAAATAACTGGTCATTTCCCTTGGTTCTTATTCAGGCAGTTCACAATAATGTGACCGATCATACCACAGTGAAAACAGGTCCTCCTATCTTTGTAATTCCTCCTGTAAGGCTCATTTGATTTGAAGTTTGATGACTCAGCATGATGAACAGGAGAAGTTGTTTGGTGAACAGTAGTTTGACCCGATGGTGATTGGTTTTTGGGAATACAATACTTTTGCATATTTTCTTGATAGCCAAGCCCATAATGAGCTGAAAAGGCTTCTTTCTTAACTTGATTAATGTTTTTATATCCCCCATAAAGCATCACTTTTAATTTTTCATTTGATTCAACGATATCGGGTTCAGTCAAAATACAATTATCACAATCAGTGACAATGTTTTTCTTAACTTTCTGTTACCCGAGCAACTCCTTAGAGACTACTCCTTCAGGGCAGGTGTTCTCAGACCCATCATCAGAAGCAGTAAAGAACTCTTCATCTGATGCAGAGTTAGCCTTAATTAAGGAATCATCCTTACTTGAGGACTCATCAAGGCAAGACAGATCAATGTCAATTAATCTGTTGATAAATTTCCCGCTTACTGGTGGAGGAATGACATTAGTACCCAGCCCTAAGCCATTCACTTGTCTCACCACAGACTCGTAGTATTCCACCACAAAACGAGAGTTTTTCAACTTCTCAATATTGCCTTTCAACTGCAAGATCTCATTTTGCAGCTTGGTGATATCATTTTTTCTCTTTTCTAACCCCTTGTACGCAACATCCAAATGAAATTGTTGATCACTGATTTTAAGTGAATAATCACGTTTATCTTTCTTCAAGGTTTCAATTGAATCTTTGTATCGTTTTTCGTTTTCTTTGTAGCTTAAAGCTGCAATACGAAGGGGTTCGACTTTGTCTTGAAGCTTAGAATTTTCATCCTGCAAGCTTAGACATTTAGAACAAGAAATGACAGCAAAAGAGTTAGAATTTACCTCATTTGATGAACATGATGCCTCTCCAATAGCCATGAGGGCAACTGCAGTTGTAGACTCTTCTTGGTCAGCCACAGAAGCTTTTCGTTCCTCTGCTTCCATCATCTCCATGATCTCAGCCATGAGACCAACCTGTGTTTGAGCAATAATGGCATCCTCCAGAAGAACACCCCAATCAAAGCTATCATTCTGTTGAGCTACCAAAACGTTTGACGTACCACCTTGACTGTTTCCTTGGCTAGGTCTGGTGAAACCCGAGGTCGGTGCTTTGTCCTTTTGACATTCACGAGCAAAGTGTCCAAAATTCTGACACTTATAGCACTTGGCTTTGGATTTATCAAAACTAACCATGGCATTTGAATGCCCACCAATGAACTTTCTTCCTGTTCTGTTCAGGAAACGCTTGGCTCTTCTCAAAATCATGGCCATATTCCACTGAATATCAATGTTCTCCATATCATCCGGATCCACCTGATTAAAGTATTCTTCTATGGTTTCAGGATCCGTTAGCTTGCCACCAACGAAGTTTTCATAGGCAAGCATACAGGAGGAAAACAACGCCACATGATCTTCAGCTATCTTAGCCATTACCGATTGGTTAGCTGAAGATGTGGGAGAAGGATTTCTTGAGGAATTCTGGTGATAAGATCCAGAACCAGATCCAGATGCTATATAGCAAGCATGACCACCACAAACTTTTGAATTATCTTCCTTATGAGAGTTCCCTGAGAAAAGGGCAATTCCAAAACCTGATGACTTGGCTGTAGAAGATGTCCCATAATACATAGAAGGGTCTTGTATTTGAGGTCTCCCTGGGCTCTCCTTTCTTTTTAGGTTCATATCATGTGCTTGAACCTTTTTGATTGCTTCATCAATTGTCATCTCATAAAACTTTGAGTTCTCCCTCATCAAGGTAGTATACATCTCAAATTTTGGTGGTAGGGCATCCAGAAACTTCTCAACTAACTCCTCATTTGGATAGATGAGGTCAAAAGCTTTCAGCTCAGTTTGCAGATGATAGAATCTAGAGATGATCTCATCTATGGATTCATTCTCCAGATATCTAAAGCACTCATACTACTTTCTAAGAAGATCCCTCTTACTCTTCTTGATGTCGTTGTTTCCCTCGAATCTCTTCTACAAAGCCTTCTAGAGATCCTTGGAGTTATCATATCCTCTAAACCTGTGGAATAACTCCCTGGTCAAGGCCATAGTAATAGATCTGTGTGCCTTCTTCTCTCTGTCATAAACTTCCTTTTCTTCTTCATCAAGTTTGCAGATAGGCTTGGGAACTTCCTCATCAAGATATGTATATGTGGGATGCTTATAACCCTCTAGAATGGGTATCCAAAGTGAAGAATCGGTGTATGAAATATAATGCTCAAAGCGTGCTTTCCAGTTTGAGTAATCATTTACGTTAAGCAGCTTTGGTGGTTTCTGTGGGGTTCCAATCTCGTTTTCATAATTCAGAAGGTTACCGAGGTTCTGAAGATTTGCCATGGTGAAACACTTAGTCAAATTTCAGAAAAATCAAAGCAATGTGCGCACTTAAGTTCTAGCCTTGCGCACTTAAGCACTTGGTCTTGCGCACTTAAGATTTGCTATTGCGTACTTAACAAGTACGTAGGAGTAAATGACAAGTACGCAGGAGGGAGTTAAGTACGCAACAAGAAATGGTCTTGCGTACTTGGTAAGTACGCAAGAAGCCTGTACTTGTTTCCAAAAATGGTAAGTACGCATATCACTTTTTCACCAACCCTCACCAACTTTTTCCGGTCACTGGAATCTCACCGGAGACGGAAAAAATTGAAGATATGACCCAAAAAATGAGCTAAAGGGTCAGAAAATTGTTTCTAACTAGCCTTTGATGCTCAAAACACTCAAATACACAACAAAAGGTCGTTTTTTGGGTGATTTTTGCTTCTAAAATAGTGCTCAAGAGCTACACCTATTTTATCACAAAAATCACCAAAAGACACTCTCTTTTGCTTGTAAAACTCTGTGGGTTGTGTATAAGATGCTCCTAACACACTCACAACACTCAAAATCAAGAGCTTTGCTCTAATACCTCTTGTAGGTCCCGGGAGCCTCATCGCGCAGCGGAGATACACGGATCTGTTCTGTGATTTGTGTGGGAACGTGAAGAACAAAGCAGAGAAACAAGAACAAAGACAAAAGATAATGAAACGATATGTAATCCATAACATAGAAGTCATCCCGTATTACAGACTACATACCGAAGGATCACACAGCTCTCATCTAAGCTCACGGTCCAGGGGTCGGGAGAGCTCGTCCCGACCCGGACACCTCTCAACCTAGTTCCAGAGTTCCACCTACAAATGAAGACAAGTCTTCTATTTATAGGGGCAGGAACATTACCTGCGTACTTGTCTAAGTACGCAAGGCAAAAGCCTTGCGTACTTACTAAGTACGCAGGACCAAACTGGTGTGCAGGCTAAGTACTCAAGAACACCCTCCTGCGTACTAGCCACGTACACCAATACATAGAATTTTATCTATAGTTACCAAAACATGCTTCTACAAACTCCCTCTTAACTATAGCATCAAATTCTATCTATCACTAGCACTGATATGCATCAGTTTACAAAGAATGTCCTAGCAGACTCCCTCTAAACTAATGACATCAAGTGTCTTCTGGCGAGACTTGATCTTCTGGCATTCCACTTGAGATCTTTAAATCTTCAAACTTCAGTCTTCAGTTGCCGAGTGATGACAAACCCGACTCCATCTTAACTGTAGCTTTCATTGTAGACCAAACCAAGTGCTTCAACTAACCCAACACACTTCATTGTAGTTCATCTTCTCAACAGTAGCTTGCTCCACCCTGACTTAGAATTCTGAGTCTAACAATGTCTTCCTAACCAGGTAATAATAGTAGACTAAGACAACTCCAAATCAGTTGGCATATGATAGAGAGTTTGAATTTTCAATAATCTGCATCAGACTAATCAGCTCCCATAGGAATTCCAGTAAGATAAACTTAAGTCTTCAACTAGATGTGTCTAACTCTATCCTGTATCAAAGATGTTCATTTCCAATATCCCCTTTCAGTTTAAGCTCCATCTGATTAGACCAGAAACAAGGGTATGTTTCCTATCCCATCGGCCAATGATAAAAGGTTCCATCTTCAACTAATAATCCAACGGATATCCAGCTTCATCATGAAAACACTTGATAGAATCAAACACAAAATCATGCTCAGCAGTGATCACCTAATATCCAAAGTCCAACATTCTTCAATTAGATCTTCATTCCTGGTTCACACCTCCTAATCTGTATACATTCACCATGGTGAAGTTCCATAACTAGGTTGTCTATCTGGATTCTGCCCAAATCCCGAATGAGAAATCCCATCATAATTGAATCACATCAAATCTTGAACACAGGCTTGACCAATGAGCACGAAAAATATAGTTACAGAGAAATGAGGGGGATAAAAATAAATGTATCATCAACCGTGATTTCTCGTGTAAACTATATTTTTCTCGCGACGAGGCTCCTGGGACCTACATGCACTTTCCTTTGTGTGTGTATTGTAATCTAGGTGAAAACCATCTTTTAAAATTGACATTTGTGTGAAAAATCCTTATAAAAAATATATATAGCTCACGCACATCAAGTAGACTTACATACATGAGTAGACTTTCTCGGAGGTGGAGGAGAATCAACATTGGTGCCAGATGACGTGGAAGGTTCATGAACTAGAACATCATGTGCAACAGAAGTATCTGGGGCGGGCATATTAGGATCAACAAACGAATCGGGAACATCAAAGGTTGGGATATCAGTGTCGCTAGAAAAAGGATCAATGTTCTGAAGATCTGACTTTGTTACATCATGTGACTTAGCTGGAATCGAATAGAAGGGAATATGTTCAACAAATGTAACATGTCTTGATACATATAACTTCTGACTTACAGGATTAAAACAACGATATCCTTTCTGTCCCGTGCCATATCCTTTGGGACCACTGGCATATCCTAAGAAAACACATAATGCTGACTTATTTGTCAATTTGTCTCGTTCAAAATGAGGACGGATAGCAAAGCAAGTACATCCAAAAACCCGTAACTCACCATAATCTGGGCGTTCACCGAAAAGACTTTCAAATGGAGGCATCCCATCATTGTGAGAGGTAGGAATCCTATTAATCACATGTTGGGCGGCCAGGAGTGCTTCTCCCCAAAAGACACTAGGTACCTCAGCAGATAAAAGGAATGAACGAGCGGTTTCAATAAGATGGCGATGTTTCTTTTCAGCAACACCATTCTGTTGAGGAGTGTCAGTACAAGACGATTGGTGTATGGTACCATCTGATGCAAGCAACTGAGTAAAATCATTAGAGGTGTATTCATACACATTCTCATGGAACCATCCTTTTTCTTTACAAACAGCACCGGAGCACCCCAAGGTGAGATGTTTGGTTGTATAAATCCATTGTCAAGCAATTCGTCTAATTGGGTCATAAGTTCTTTCATCTCCACTGGTGCTAGTCGATATGGAGCCTTAGCCACGGGCTGGGCATCTGGTACCAAGTCGATTCAGAATTCGATCTCTCTGTCGGGTGGTATTCCAGGCAATTCCTCTGGAAACACCTCCGGGTACTCGCGTACCACGGGTACATCATCTAGTTCCTTTGCTTCCTTGCACTTATCAATCACGTACACCAGATAAGCCTCGCATCCGCGCCTCAGATAATCTGCTGCCTTAATCATCGAGATGATATTAGGCATTGGGGCATCACGATCTCGAAGAATTTCGACCTCACTACCATCCAGAGCCTTGAGTCAGATTATCTTCCGCTTGCATATAATTTGCGCTTCATTAGCGGTTAGCCAATCCATACCCAACACTACATCAAACCCACCCAAAACCATAACGAAAAGCCTGACGGGGAATCTATGGCCTTCTATTTTTATCGAGGAATTATCAACTACGCCAGTTACTCTCGCGGTTCTACCCTCAGCAGTTTCTACACTGAAGGCCCTTTCTAGCTTACTAACAGTACATTTCACTTGCTTACAAAAATTTGCAGATATAAAACTCTTACGGGCACCCGAATCAAGTCACACCTGAAACACTTTATCATAGCAGAATGCTGCGTTTGAACATAAGCCCTAAATGTTTTATAAATGTCAAAGAACTCAGATCTACGTTTCAAAAGTTACACCCAGGTAAAACGAGTGTAATCGTCAATAAAGGAAACATAATAACATGAACAGCCATTAGTGGATACTGGTGATGGTTCCCACACATCAGAATGAACAATATCAAATGGTGCAACAGAGTGAGAAATACTTATATCAAAAGGTAAAGCATAAAATTTAGCAAGTTTGCAACCACTACAATCAGAAATATCACAAGTTTGCAACTGACCCAAAGCACTTGAAGAAACCAAAAATTTTAAACGAGATGCGAACACATGTCCCAAACGAGAATGCCAAATATAAAATTCAGACGACAAATGACTTAAACGAAAAGAAGATAAATCAATACTGGAGGCAGACACACCAGGTGCAGACACTTTGAGTTCTTCTAAGACATATAAATCTCTCACCCTACGACCGATCACGATCACCTTCTGAGTGTGTTGATCATGCACAACACAAACAGTGTCACAAAAGAAAACCCAAATTCCAGACTTACACAAATGACTGACTGAAGTAAGGTTTAAGGCAAGCTTCGGAATATAATAGACATCATTGAGAGACACATGAGGGGTAGACACAGATCCAACACACTCTACCAACATAGATGTAGCACTAGAAGACATGACAGAAATAGGCGAAATAGGAGACAAAGAAAGAAAAGAAGACATGTAAGGAGACATATGATGTGAGGCACCAGAATCCAAAATCCATAATCCATAATGATGACGAAATACCCGAGGTACGAGATGAAGACAACCACGCAGCAGACATAGCGGTAGGGTTGGCGGCAAGGAACTGTCTGAACTGTTCAAATACTTGCGGATCCGGAGCAGATGGTGGTTTGTTCATTTCTACAGATGGTGGTGTAGCAGCAGCAGTAAACTGAGGTTTAAATGTCCATGAAGATAGACCAGATGAACCAGCAGAAGTGGACGTGCGAGGCGAAAATTGTCCACTTGATTTGTTCTGTTGTGGGGGCTTCTGCAAGGTAGAATTCCTTCTGCTAAGTAATAATGTACATTGAGACTTCCAATGATTTTTTTTCTTTGCAGAATGCACATTCATCAAATTCAACTTTGGCACCTTGTCTAGGATGATTAGGGGGAACGGCAAACACAGCTGGAGTAGTAGTTACTTTAGGACCTTTATCAACCTGAGATTTTAACCGAGTTTCCTCTGCAATCAACTCGTGAACAACCGAATCAACTGTTGGAAGAGGGGAACGATGAAGAATCGTTCCACGCAGTCCTTTAAAATCTGAACGTAATGCCATCAAAAAATTGTACCAAACGTTGTTCCTCCCTTTGAACAATATAAGGTTTAAACCCCTTCAATGCTGCAGATTCCATAAGTGTCAATTGATCCCATAAATCCGACATAGCTCCATAGAAATCTTGAATGCTCATCTCATTCCATTGAAGAGCACGGATATCAAACTCCAACTGTTACTGCTTAGCAAAGTTAGACTGAGTATACAGCTTTTCCAAATGAACCCAAACTTCCTTAGCTGTGTCATATTTAGCCAACTGGATACCAATTGATTGACCTACAGAGTTGTTGATCCAAGTTATAACTTTAGAGTTATCCATTTCCCATGTATCGAGAGCTATGGAATATTCAGTAGCCTTAGACTTATCAGTAGACTTTCCCTTAGTACATGTGACATAACCCCACATATTTTTCCCTCGAAGAAAGTTTTTCATGACGTAACTCCAGTAGGTGTAGTTTTTACCATCTAAACGAGTACTAATAGACTGAAGAGAGTCATCTTTTCCAGCCATATTATCAAAAAAAATGAATCACAGGAGAATAACCGCAAAGTTCAAATAACCGCAAACTTCGAAGAACCGCAAACTTGGTGAAAATCACAAACTTTGAACCGCAAACTTGGAGAAAGCCGCAAACTTTGAATTACCGTAAACTTGGTGAAAACCGCAAACTTTGAATTACCGCAAACTTTTGAACAGCAAACTTGATGAACAAACCGCAAACTACGAAAAACGTGACAGAAACAAGGTCCAAACCTATCAATCTGTCTAGAGGCTCTTCCAAATACACAAGTCAGTTCAAATAAAACAGAATCCGTAACTTTGATACCTCACGAGTCAACGAAAACTGTTGTAAGCTGAGCAGACGCGACAACGAACGAAACAACCCTTCAACAACGAACAAACCAAACAACGAATCAACAACGGAGCGGAAGCGACAACAAAAATCTTCAATCAAGCATGAATCGAGTAGGCTCTGATACCATGTTATCAAATGAACATGACAGAGAAAAGATGGAGTCTCTGATATTACACAAATGAAGATTAGTTACAAATGAAGAGAAAACAAACATTAAATAGGCAGGCTAAGCCTTACAAGATAAATGGGCTAAAGGCCAAGCCCATAACAACTTATTATGATAACATTAATTAGATCAACTATTTTGCTTTGTTTCACCTATTTTGTATGCCTTAATAATAATTATCTGTTAGTTTAGAAAGGTGTAACATTTTTCTAAAGGTATTATAATTTTTTGAAGTCATAGTGTTATAATCAATTTGATCTTACTATATATTGTTGGTATAAATTAATTAAAAAGAATATTTCTTAAATAAGTATAAACTGATAATTTCGTTTCACATCCAAATCTCAACAGGTATTTTGTAACAAACTAACAGGACACCCGATACTCACGGGTATTTGGCAGGATATGCGACGATTTTACAATTGAACATGTCTACTATTTGGTTGGTTGACAAAAATTTTCATGTCTACCATCACAAATAATTTTCATGTATCAAAATTATTATATTTATTATGATTATCTTTGTTATCTTTATTATTATTTTAGGTTCTAAAATTGCTGGTTATAACAAAGGTAGCGGTAGAGAAATAGTCTCTAATGGGAGCAATGTGCGTGATTGAAAGGTGGCTTTAAATCATTATATTTTCTTCTAAATATTTGGTGACGATGATTTCTATCATTTATTGTTCTATGTTGTTGACATGCTGATCGTATTGAAAAGAATATTCCTTCTTAATAAGAGAACTAAGTATGTATTTTTTTTTCTTGACATGAGTGTATACATATTCAATTCGATGCTTATTGAAGTATAGATTGCAAAAATGTGTTGCCTTGTCTATGATTAACAACTTAACATTGAGGATATGGTGGTAATATAGGATTTCATCTTGATGTCTTATTGCAAGAGCGTCATAGTTATTGTGTGATAAGAAAATAATAGTTATATTGCTTTCTTTTTATTGGTATCGAATTTATGAATTTAAAGTAGGCTAAGGATCTTATGATTTTACTGTATTATTCGGAAGTTTTCTACCTAAATGAAATATCAATTCGAGTTTATTGTGCTTGTGGCGTATATAAAATATTAAATTAGGGTTATAACAAGTGACTACATTATATAATTGATTAGGTTTGTATATATAGTAACTAGGTTAGAAACTCGTGTTTTACACGGACAGAATAAAAAAATATATTAAATAGTTAATAATAATAAAAACAAACGAGAATTTTTTTTGGTCTCACGGAATTATAACATGTGGCACAACTAGTTACTTATTTATCAGGTATAAATTGTTTATATCTACGGTTTGAGTGGGTTTCTTCAAAATAAAAGCCCTACTGTAATAAACCGATTTTCTTTATATATTAAATTACGCTTTTAGTCTCTGTGGTTTTGTCTATTTAACCATTTTAGTCCAAAAATAATAATTTGACATTCAGGTCTTGAGGTTGCATTTCAGTAAACTTTCCAGTTCACACGCTAACTCTGTTAACTTTTTCGAGTTATTTTATTTTTAAGGAACTAATTTAACCCTTTCCATCTAAAAAGTTGTTTTTTTTTTTCATAAAAACCATTTTTTTAACTTATTTAAAAACGTTCTTTTAAAAAAAATTTAAATCATTTTTTAATTTTTTTCTCCCTAAAAACGTTTTTTTTACTTTTTAAAGAACGTTTTTAACTTTTCTAAAAATAGTTTTTATAGGTTTTTTCATAAAATACTCTTTTTACTTTTTTAAAAAACGTTTTATTTTATTCTTTAAAAACATTTTTGTTTTCATAAACCCGTAAGTTTGGTGAAGAAAATCATAAGTTAATAATGAAGTTCACATAATCGAAGACGAAGAAAATAAGCTAGTATGAATTATCATTTTTGAAAAAGGTTTCCAGATAAGGTGGTCAAAAAATCACAGGATATTTTGACAAAAACATCATGACGTTGAGTGCATTTTGTTGTTTTGTTCATAATTATTAATTAATTATAATAAATTTTATGCGTATGCAACATGTCTCATTTGTGTTCATTCGGTTCGTTTATGGACCTAGTTTCAAGTAGAACATGCCCAGTCGTTTATCCGGTTAAAGAAAACATTTTAAAACTAATTTTCAAAAGGTTTAAAAAAACTTTCTCTAAAAATACAAGAGAAACATTTCTAAAATAAATTAAAAAAATACATTCTTAAAAAAGTAAAAAGAAAAACCGTCTTTAAAATAGCTTAAAAACATTTTTTTGAAAAACCTAAAAAATTATTTATAAAAAACTAAAAAAATGTTTTTAAAAAAGAAAAAAGAAAACATTTAAAAAAACTAAAATAATGTTAAAAAAAACATTTTTATGAAAAATTAGAAAAAAAATGTTTTTAAAAAAGCTAAAAAAACGCTTTTAAAAAGGACATTTTTAGAAAAAAAATGATTTTTTTTTTTTAAATAACGTTTTTAAATAAGTTAATTTTTTTATAAAATAACTAAGAAAGGTTTTTCTCTTTTTTTACCGAAAGAGTTAAACTAGTCATTTAGAAAGTAAATAACTGAAATATCCCTATACTTAACTGAGTTCGTTTCAAATGCTGAATTGTTATAAAAACGCAATCTTAGAACTTGATACGTAAAAAATTTCTTAAAACTAAAAGGGTTAAACTTGTCAAACCATAGTAACCAAAAACGCAATTTACGCTTCTTCTTCATACGTAACTCCGTATATACTAAAAAGGAAATAATATCAAATTAAGTATGTACATTTGACAGATAAAACCCCTATATTTTTTTTATAGTTGTCGTTTAGTGGTTTTCAAATATAAAATTGACTAGAAAGCATAACGATCACTTTCTATCATATTTTGATGTCATTTTGTCACTTTATTTGTCAACAAACATGAGTACATATTTGCATGATCTCGTTTAAAATTTAATTCATGTTTCAAGTTTTATTGGACTCCATAAATATTATCCTTCTATGTTTACTTTCTGTATCATAATTCTTCTAACTTATATTATTTTCTTTACTCTTAATTTAATGATGTGTAAAGTAATAATTATTGTATCCTTATGTTATTTTACTAAAAGAAAAATACCAAAAAGTTTGGAATGATATGAATATGATATTATGCCATTTAGGTGATAAAGCCAAAAACAAAGGGAGGGTCATGGTGTAGAATTTAAAATATATTATTATTATTATTATTATTATTTTAAATCATTCAACAAACACCAAAGAGGTTCATAAACTTATATAAACCCTGAGAGCTCAAATCGAGTTAAGGTTGAGATTGACTCGTTTAATTTTCGAAAACTCGAGTTGTGTCATTAATCTTTATTAAGTACACTAGACGTCCTTTAAGTAATGGTTTTGTAACAAAATATGTTCTTATTACTAATTGTCGTTAGATTGTCTGTTAAATTTACATGATGGTATTTTTGTCTTTTACGTAAAAGGACCATTTAGATAATTTCTTAAAAAAATTAAAAAGTAAATACAAGATATTGAGTGATCGATTCGCCTTTTTTATTAAAAAAAACAAGAGTAAATTTCGCTTTTAGCAACTGTATTTTACCTTGTTTAACCCTTTTAGTCTAAAAATTAATCTTTTAACATATCAGCCCCTGATATTGTATTTTTGTAACCATTTCAGTGTATGATACTAACCCTGTTAACTTTTGCAGTTAAGTATAGGGCGTTTTACTCATTTTATTTGTAAGTAAACTAGTTTAACTTTTTCAGTGCAATAAAAAAAATTAGGCTTTTTCATTAAAAAATCTACTTTTTTAAAAACAATTTTTATTTTACTTTTTTTACAATCATTACTTTAGTTTTTTTTCCATAAAAACGTCTTTATGAACCTTTTTAAAAACGTTTTTTTAACTTTTTTAAAAACAATTTTTGAATTTTTTTCATAAAAAACTGATTTAAAAACATTTTTTTTGTTTTTTGTAAAAAAAAAGTTTTTATCTTTTTCGTAAATTGTTTTTTAGCTATTTTAAAAATGTTTTTTTTTAACTTAAAAAAAAACGTTTTAAAAAAAAATTAATAGTTAAAAAACATTTTACGAAAAAGCTAAAAACTTTTTTATAAAAAACTAAAAAAAAGTTTTTAAAAACGTTTTTATGAAAAAAAATCAAGAAAAAATATTTTTAGAAAAGTTCAAAAAAGACGTTTTTTTCACATCCACCGTCGTCGTCTCTCCCTCATCCTCCTCCAATCCCCACCATCCACCGCCGTCCCCTCTCCCTCATCTTCCTCCAATCCCCACCATCCACCGCCGTCTCATCATCAACTCCACCTCCATCTCACTCTATGGCAACGCCACCATCCAATCCAACATCCTCACCCTCACCAACTCCATCCCCGTCCAAATCGACCTCCCCTTCTCCACCTCCTTCATCTTCGCCATGGCACCCACACGAAACACCCTCCCCGGCCACGGATTTGTCTTCATCATCACCCCCCGTCACGGGGATCCAATATCATCAGGGACAAAACCTTGGCCTGTTTAGCCGTACAGTTGACGGGAATTCAAGCAATCACATGTTCGGAGTTGAACTCGATGTTTTTATGAACGAAGAGTTTAGGGATTTTGTGGTTGGGATTTTGATTTTGATATATGCAAATCCCTGAATGAATTTCGTCCCTCATGAATTTGATAAGCGAAATTTGATTTTAATATATGTAAATCCCTGAATGGGTTTCGTCCCTGATGAATTTGATAAGCGAAAAGACGAAATTACCCCTCACGTGAGGGGGAACTAACGGAAGTTTGGACGGGCGTTAGGGTAAGGGATGGAAACTGTTAAAAAAATGTAACATCAGGGACTCATATTATTAAGGAAGGACTGAACCTATTAATAACAACAAACCTAAAGGACGAAAACTGCAGTTTACTCTTTTTAGAAAAATCCACCATCGAGAAACACCATTAAAAATCTAACACCGAAACCTAATTTAAACAAATCTTGAAAAATGCTTCATATATAAATAGTCATTTTAGGTTAGAAAAAAAGGACATGAATATCCTAATATGTATTGCACATGACTAGATTTAACAGACAAATCCAAAGATAGTTAATAGAAATGACATAATTTGTTACAAACACATTACTTAAAAGAATGTCATGTGTACTTAGCGAAGATTAATGACACAACTTGCAAGTGGATATATACATAAAGAACGCGATATGTAATTTACTCTATAAATAATAAACCCGTTTATAATCGTGAGGCTACTCAAGCTTGGGCTCGACCTCTTTTATTAAATAAACTTCAATTTAGACACAAACATAAGCTTAAACTCATTTAAGTTAATCTGATTCAAGTTTTTAACAAATTAATTTTAAACAGTTCACCAACATACCCAACACCTCATTTTCATAACTAATCTTCAAACAATTATATCTATCTAATTTAGAAGCGTCGGTGGTTTTTGTCACCGATCATTTCTAACCCCTCATCTTTGTAAAATGTCAGAACTCACTCCCCAACTTTGTAAAATGCACTTTGACACCCTCACGTTTCTAAAATTTTTAGTTTACCCCTGTAGTACATGTAATATGATTTTTCCTTAATAACTTTTGTTTGTTAATTTTGTCTAGATTAGTCCCATGAAAATGGCGAAATGGAAAAAAAAACAATGCGAGTCGTCTCAAAATAAAGATCTAAAGAAATGGTATCCCTATGAAAAAGACCAGTTGTTTGATTAAAAAAAATCAAAAGTCTATTTAATACAAAATAAAGAAGAGAATTAAAAAAAATGCTATAGATATGATCGTTTATCATATAAATATATTCATTCTGAAACTAAGAAGAAATCCTATATTTATAGATCATCATTAAAAACAAATAAGAAGCAAGAAAATTTCACCAGGAATAAAGAAAAAATTGTTAACATACTCAAAAATATTCCTATCAAGAATTATCTAGGAAAAAGTGATATTATATGTATGGAAAAAAAGACAGATAGAAAATATTTGGGTTGTTGTGGTTGTGTTTAACTTTTTTCTTGACGTCCCGTTATAAATTTTGTTAAAGAAGGAGTTGTATACAAAATATGGTATTTTTTTAGGTATCTGTGGGTTATATCGACTGACGGTAACATGAAAAATGAGACCAACACTAACTGAAAAACATCGGTACCGCTATATAGCTGTCTTTTATCTATGTTTTGGTCTCTAAAACCTAGTCACTGTAATTTTGTACGTTTATTTTATGTATTTAACCACGTTAATGTCACCAACGCAATACGCGTGATGAAGTTTGTAAACACATCGTGTCACACGTAGTCGGTAAAACTTTCAAACAGTTTATGCGCCCAACTAGCCGCAACATGCATGCTCTAACTCAGCTCGTTTGTATTAAACACTATATGTGATATATGTGACAAGACCCATATCCATAGACGACTTGCGTGTAGGGGTGAGCAATTAACGTGTATTACCTGGTAAACCCGTTAAACCCGTTGGAACCGACCCGTGAAGAACCGTGAAAGCTAACTAGGGTACTGTAAACGAGTATATGATTTAGCCTCAAAAGAGTAAGGGTCGGGTACAGGTCTAGAACCGAAGATAACCCGTATACCTGTTAAACCCACCAACTTTTAAAAAATAACAAATTTATAAAATATTTAGTGTAGATCAATATGTAAATGTGTGATTTATTTTTTAAATTTACCAAATTTAAAAGATATGAATCAAGAATAAATTTAAAGAATAATTTTTCATTTTTTAATCACATCCAGGTGGTCTTTTTTATTATTAAAACCGTTATTTTTTTAGATTTTTTTTGAGAAAACCGAGTCCATGGGATTGAATGAAGATTGAAAAATAATAATTTTGAAGATCAAATAAAGCTCGAAGAATCCGACGTTTATTTAATTTTGAGACATATTTATTTTTGAAACCGTACTGTTTGTTTGTCTGTATGGTTTTAAATATTATTTGTTTGTTTTTGAATCATTCATACTATTTTGAACACTATTTGTTTGATTTTTGAACCATCCTAATTGCTTTGGAATGATTTGTTGTTAAATTAACACAGTGAAAATTTTGATAATTCTATTCGTTAACTATACGTGTCCATCTTCGCAAAACCCACGAACCCTTACCCGCTTACCCAATGACCCTTAACCGACCTTTTTAACTACTATACGGGTCACGGGTATGTATTTGATCATCAAAAAGGTAAGGGTAATAAGGGTACGAGTACGGGTATACCCGTACGTTTGCACACCCCTACTTACGTGTACACATGAACAATCTCAAGGCCCTTAAATGCAATATTCCACTCAACCTTTTCGTAAGCCAAGCAAAACAACCCCGTGTGCCTATCTCCACCAAATACATCAAAATCAAACAAATTGTTGAAAAATCTCGATTCACTCGAGTGAAACAAACACCTCTTTATAATGAATGTTCTTCGCTCTAATTTGAGCAACAAATTTCCACAACCTTCCTGTTTGAACAACAATTTTATAAAACCCCATGTGAAATTCTTGGTTTCTTTCCACAATCCCAATTGCCCTAAATCAAGAAACCCCATTTGTTGTCTCTCAAATTGCGACCAAAAAACCCAATTTTCTAACGAGATGGATAACAACGGAAACTGGGTTCCGATTGAATCGGAGGGGGATGACAAGTATGCCAAGGAATTGGAGGTTGCTGTGAAAGCTGTTCATGTTGCTTGTTTGCTTTGCCAGAAAGTTCAACAAGATTTGATTTGTAATGGAGATCAAGAAAATGTTCAATCTAAAGATGATAATTCCCCTGTCACAATTGCTGGTAATTTCACTCTCAATTGCAAAATTTACTTTTTTAATTTTTCATACACTGTTTTTCTTGTGTATAATTAAGTTTTGAAGCCTGAGCTCAGCTTGTTTAGAGCTTTGTTTTCGACGCTCGAGTTTGGTTGTGAGTAGTTTTTCAAGCTCGATTTTCGAATCAGGCTCAATTTATTTGTTAATTATTTTTATTTATAGATATAGTTTTTATATATTTAATAGGAATTATATAAATAAAAGACTCTCTTAGGTTGACAAGCCTCGTCAAGCTCGGCATATGAAGTTTAAGTTCGGCTCTTTTAACGAGGCGATCTAGGGCAGCTAGCTCACAAGCAGCTTGGCTCGTTTACCCTCCTTCAAAGAACAAGTCTCTGTTTCTGGGTTGTACTAGAATTAAACAGGTCTGCTCATTTAAAATGAGGATTACAAAAATATATAATTTATGTGTTCAACCTGTCAACCCGTTTCGTTGACAACTTTATTACAGCCCGTTTATGTTACGTTTAACCCCGTTGACAACTTTATTACAGCCCGCCAACCTGGACCGATTGTCACCTTGTTAAATACTCCCTCTTTATTCAGTAAAAGAAATACTTCTTAGAAAGTACAATGAATGGGTTATATATTTTTTTGTTATACCAAACCATAACACTTGTATTTCTCAAATATTACCAACAGATTGGAGTGTGCAAGCAACAGTTAGTTGGATATTGTCCCAAGCATTTGGAACCGAAAGTGTATCCATTGTTGCAGAAGAAGACATCGAATCCCTCTCAAAATCTGATGCGGTTAGCATCCTATCATCTGTTGTCAAAACTGTCAACGACGCCCTATCGTCTGCATCCCATTTCGGCATCAAACCCCCGGTGACAAATCTTGAAGCTACCCAAGTTCTCGAAGCTATTAGTCGGTGCAACTCCAATGGTGGGCCCACAGGGAGATTTTGGGTCCTTGACCCGGTTGACGGGACACTAGGTTTTGTGCGTGGTGACCAGTACGCGATTGCTCTAGCACTAGTCGAAAACGGGGAAGTGGTCCTTGGGGTTCTCGGGTGCCCTAACTACCCGATAAATAAAGAGTGGTTAAATTACCAAAATGGGTATCGGAGGATTCTTTCAAGATTGACTAAAGCCGACTCTGCGAGTTGGGACAGTAAAGGGTGTGTGCTTTATGCAAAGAAAGATAGCAAGAAGGCGTGGATGCAACCGTTGCTAAATGGTGATAAAAGTGTCGGCTCAGCGAGGCAGATTAAGGTGTCGACTATCGATAATCCTGTTTTGGCTACGTTTTGTGAGCCGGTTGAGAAGGCAAACTCTAGCCACTTGTTCACGCAAGGGTTAGCTCATAGCGTCGGGCTGAGGTAACTTGTGAAATTCCTTAAATACCCTTCGTTCAATGATAAAATTTAGTATTGGAGTCGTTGCCAAGGGTAATTTTGACAAATTGCCCTCACATAATTATTTAAACAAGAACAGGAATAGTAAGCTCAGGTGTGTCGGGTTGGCGGGTTCAGATAGAAATTGATGAACCCAAACACGACCTGTATATTTATTCGTGTCAAAGACATAAACCATAACTCAAACATATTTTTTATCATGTAACCTAGACACGACCCATGTAACCCGTTTAAAGTTTATCTAAATGGGAAAAACGGGTTGGCGGATTGTAAATGGGTTGTAATCAATTTATAACAGGTTGAACTTATAAACAATATATATATATATATATATATATATATATATATATATATTTTAAAATAATATAATATTAAACGGGTTGACGGGTCAGACTGTTTACTTTTAGTACAACCCACACACTACAAGTTTATTAAACTGGCCAAACAAACACGACAGTGTTTATTAGTCATTATAAAAATTAGTAACGGGATTAACTTATAAAATTTTATTTTAAAAAGTAATATAATTTTAAACGGGTTGACGGGTCAGACTATTTACTTTTAGTACAACCCAAACATGACAGGTTTATTAAACGGGTTAGACAGGCCAAACCAAACACGACATGTTTATTAAACACGTGAGACTCGCCAACCAAAAACCCAAACAGACGTGTTTCACGTCGTGTCAGGGATTGTCATACCTAGGTAAACTTGCCAGATTAGTTATAACCGCTCGACACTTAACTTTACATATTTACCCCTGATCTGAAATCGAAACAAGCTTGTTACCAAACTGCAACAAGGGTATATTCGACAAATGACATGAAATATCACCCCAGGAACCAGCCATTGCGAGTATACAGCATGGTGAAATACGCAGCCATCGCTCGTGGAGACGCAGAGATTTTCATGAAGTTTGCTAGAGCAGGTTATAAAGAGAAGATATGGGACCATGCTGCCGGAGTTGTCATCATTGAAGAAGCCGGCGGTATCGTTACTGACGCTGGCGGCCGGCCACTTGATTTTTCTAAAGGTATGTATTTGCAAGGGCTAGATCGTGGAATCATCGCCTGTGCAGGAGCCTCCTTACATGAGAAAATTATGAGCGCCGTTGATGCCAGCTGGAACTCTTCTAGCCTTTGATTCCGTTACGTGTTTAATATCCACCGTTGGATTTTGTATCATATATTTTTCAGTCTTTTGACTATAAATGAAGAGTGAAAATATTTGTGAAATAATTATTACTTGGTTTTCCTTATTTGTATAATGATTAAAAAGAAATAAAAATACAAACTCAACTCCTATAAATAATGAACAATATAACAGATTTACGAAGGCAAAAACTACCATATCTTTACCAACCAAAACAACTCAGTATGTAAATGTAGCAAACCAAATCATCATAAAAAACGACTCGTGTACGACACTCGTATTGCAGGTCTCACCGACCACCCGCACGCCTCATCTCTGCAGCTTGACCGGTCCCTCGGAAGTACATATATACTTGCTGCATAACCACAAACATCATATCAAGTTATGAGTTCAAATGTTCAGTTCTTAAGGTTCTTTGAAAAAAGTCAAATATTTGACTAAAAAGTCAAAGATTTGATTTGACTTGCTACGAGAATACGAACCTGAATAACCCACAAGCTTAGTAGCGCCTCGAGACAGAATAGCCCGAACCCGAGAAAGTAGAAGATCTATGCACCATAACTGTAGTTAACACAACTTACAAGAACAATGAACTTCATATTGATAAAAAGACTGCGTGTAAACTCACCCCGACTAAAGCTTGATCGCCTACAAGATCAATGGCTGGTAGGATACCTCTGTTCCAAGTTACAAAAAAGGGGAAATTATGTAACTGAGAGTAAATATATTTAAAATTTTAACTAAAATACTTACGCGAGAGATTTTCCTTTGAAGACGACGGGAGGAGCGACTGCAGCAAAGATCACAAAGCCTATGTGCAACTGTAGGCGGAAAAATAACAAGTAAACAATCAGAACATGACGGTTTGGTCGGCTTTGAATCCAGATATGATCATTCTTTTTTGCATTTACATTTCTATAGCGAGTCCAGAATCACTTATTAATTCAGAAAAATAGTGTTTTTTTGGCATTTTCGTAAGAACGGTGATTAACTTGCAATGGGAAACAAACATGGTGGTTCGAAAAGTTAATCACAGGAGAAGATCGACTTACCAGGTAAAATAGGAAGAACCAACCAAATCTAAATGCACTTTCATTCCTGCAAATGCAATTTTCAGAAATACTTTATGTTAAATATAACTCGGTTTTCAGTAAAAGTTATATCAAAATGAATACAAAAAAAAACTAAACAAATATCAAAATGTAGGAAAAAAAAACTAAAAACTAAACAAATCAAATTTAAAGTTGCAAAAATGCTCATGTTCAAAAACTTCCCCCCTAAAAGTTCTAATAAGCTCGTTACTTGAGTGGCGAGTCATTCAACATTTTTTATGGTGATAAAGATTTACCTAAACGCGCGATAAAGTGGCCGGTACCACAAAACATAGGCAAGTGGAACCCCTAATATGAAGTAGATGATTGCAAGAAACCATATCTGTGAGTCTGTAACAGAATGATAAAAAGTAAACATATTAGAATAGTTGAATGACAGTTTTACCCTCTCAAAAGGAATACAAAAAGCTAGATTAGAGACTAAGTAACACAAACCTTCTCCTTTAATCCATGCAGTTGTTGTGGCTATAATATTCCAAAAAAGACAAAATACCAATCCTGTTTGGCACATTTATATGGATTCATTTATTGAGCAAGAAAATTAAGATACATAAATCTATAAAAATTGTATGCAAAAGAACACATACCTAAGTATGTTGTAAATGCAACATACTGCAACTTCTGTAGATGAATCGGTATCTCATTTGCAATATCGTGATGAATGATTGGGAAAAACGATGGCCAGTTTTTCTCCTCGAGAACAATACCAGCTGAAACAGAAAGATGATTCCGTTAGTGGCTGAATCATACACGCACATACACATATGGGACAAAGATGCAAGAGAATGAGTTACCTCGAGCGGCTGCCTCCTCTTTTCGTCGTACTATCTGCAAACAGTTATAGCATACACAAATATTAACTTGCAATTTTACAACTTACATTGTGTATAGGTCAATATTTAATGTCATAATATAATTGGCAAATTGGTTTTTAATAATCCAAACTATAACTCATTGACTGATAATAATCCAAACTAACAGTTTGGCTGGTGATAATCTCAACTTTCACTAGGATTGCTATTAACAACAAAAGTGAAAGTTGAGATTATCACTAGCCAAACTGTTAGTTTGGATTATTATCAGTCAATGAGTCATAGTTTGGATTATTAAAAACCAATTTGCCTATATAGTTTGACACATAAAAATAGAATATTTTACCTCTTCCCTCTTTCTGAGGTCAGCTTCCCTGGCTTGCAGATCTCTCTCTTTCTTCTTTAAAGCCTTTAACAAAATTTCATTGTTATCAGTATTTGATACATAAAAAGATCATGAAATGATCAAAGTAATAAAATGTGAATGGCGGAACCTACAGAAGCAGAATCGATAGGAATGTCGACGGAGCCAGTATTGTCGTAGTAATCTGCTGGTTCATGAGGAAGAGGTGAAAGCCTAGAGGTTGGAGCAGAAGGAACATTCTAGAAACACAAACAACTTATTAACAAACAAACTAGCCATATGTTAATGATGATGCTTAGCCATTATCATTAAGATAGATGACATGGTTAAGTTGATGCAACTAATTTAAGCAATATTCTTTATTTTCTTTCAAATGGGCCATGATCAAAATTCTGATCTGGAATCCTCAGTTTCAGATGATCATAATTTTAAGAAATTACATGTTAAGATAAAATAAACATGGCTAACTCAAGAAAATAAAAATAAAAAATAAAAAAACACCTGATGGTATGATCTAGGGGTGGCAATTATGACTTGTTTATTGAGAAATGGGTAGGGGTGGCAATTATGACCCGTTAATTGAGAAATGGATTTATTTGTGTAAAACAATTCTGCGTTTGTGTCAGTTTCGGTCTACTAAATTTATATAACGGGTCAACTCAAATTATACAACTGCTTAATTTGGTTCGCTATAATAAAATTTGCCAACTTAAAACCAGTCCAAATAGGCGAGCACCACACCTGCACCATTGTGTGTCGCAACTACCTTCCGCCACAGCTGCCATCCGTCTCCACTAGCCGCATAAAAGCAAATATAGTTGGTAAACCATTTTGGTACTTTTTTTAAAACGATTTTAAATTGATACTTTTTAAAACAACCCGTTTTGACCCGAAACCAGTTTCACCTGTACTGTTTTGACCAGTTACCTGACCAGCCGGCTATTTTGCCAGTCTTATTATGATGTATATTATATTTTAAGGTTGAAGCAAAAAAATATGGTTATTAAGAATTTTGCTGATCATGGGAAACAAGGAATCATTCCTAAAAATCTGCAGCTACAAACATCATAATTCAAGGGAACGATTCAAACGAAAAGAAAGTTACTTCAATCAACCGTTACGAAGGTCAATTATGAAGCATAATTAACCGCTGATTAGATAAAACAGACCCTGCTTTAAAAGCTTAAACAGTATGCTACACTAAAATAAAAAACAGAACAAGTAGATGAGAGTTTACGATGAAATTGAAAATAACTTACAGCGAAGGGATTAACTTCATCTCCTTCGTCAAACGGATTAGGATCATAACGACCAGCCATCAGCACCAAATTATGGCGGGAGATAGAGGATCTGTGAATTAACACAATAAAGAAAAACAGTTGGAAAATTGAGAGAGAGAGAATTTACAAACTTAGGCGTGTTAAAGTTGGTTGAAATACGAGAGATAGACGACGAATTGTCTGCGTTTCTTTGGTCAGCAGACACCATGAATATTCATACTTTTTTTTATTTTAAAATTATAAAAATATTTAAATAATACCACAATTATTAAACAACTAACCCCGTAATCTCAACATTACTCGTTTAACTCATTTATTTAAACGAGTTAAGCCCATTGACAGGTTATAATTAATAGGTTCAACTTGTTGTATACCGGTTGAAGGCATAGGCGTACCACCTACTATGTGATAACGGGGCAGCCATCCTTCATGAAATTTTTTTTAGTGTTATATACGCGTTAAAATCCTGATCGCTCCCATAAAATTTTGTAATTGCCCCTAATCGGCCCAAAAAAAATTTAATGTTATATATCGTTAGTTAACCGAACCCAAAAATTTTCGAACCCCATGAAAAACATTTATGAGTCCACCACTGATTGAAGGGTCGACATATTAATTAAACGGGTTGATGGGTCCGCCTGTTTAACTGAAACCCTTTTAATTTTTAGGGTCAATATTGTACTCGTGCATACATTAAAAAGAAAAAGATTTATTTAGCTATCAAAATATGATTAAACTTGATTCAATGTTTTTGTGTCAAGTTCAAAGATTTGAAGTCCATGTTTGAATGGTTCAACAACTCCATCCTGAATATTGTCAATGGATTAGTATTCTTTTGTTTATGTTTGATGACTATTATATTATATTATATTATATTATATTGGTTCTAGAATGGCATTAAACGTGGACAACAAAAAAGAAAAAAAGTGTTCATATGTTGGTTCTAGAATGACATTAGTTGGCCATTTTAATCTTTTATAAGTGCAAGAAGGTCCTTCAACTATCAATTAATTTCTATTTGGTACCGTACAATTTGCTATAAGTTTAACTCTCGTTTGAGACTTGATAAGAACCGGGGTGAAACTATGTCCTCAAAGCAGAAGGACGTATTTTGTAAATATTCAAAGGTTGAGAAAGTTAGTGGTGTTTAGCAATATTAAAATCTTATTAGCGTCATTTGATTTGAATATATATATGTATATATATATATATATATAGGGGCATGTTCTTTTGTGAACCAACTATATGTTGAGAACCGAAAGAACCGCACAAAAT
Source organism: Smallanthus sonchifolius (assembly GCA_023525975.1). NCBI lineage: Eukaryota > Viridiplantae > Streptophyta > Magnoliopsida > Asterales > Asteraceae > Smallanthus > Smallanthus sonchifolius. Next base: position 73,694,843 of record CM042029.1, read on the forward strand.
GTGTACATATCGCTTTAGTGAAAAAAGTAAAATTCAACAACAATGTTTTATTTATCTCTTCTCACTCTTAGTTTGAGTTTATCTCCTCTCTCTTGAATTTTTTTAAGAAAAGTATAAAAATATGCATATATGCATTCATTTGTGCATATAGTGTGAGTGCATATATGCATTTAAAAAAACGACTATAAATTCGAGGTCTTTTAAAACCAAACCTTAAACATATTGAAATGTACATGAATTCTAGTCAATTTATATTATAAATAGAGGAAGGGTTAATGCGGTTCTCACGGTTCTTAACATATTGTTGGTTCTCAACAGAACATACCCCTATATATATATATATATATATATATATATATATATATATATGGTTAGGTTATAGTAAAAAGTATATATATATATGGTTAGGTTATAGTAAAAAGCGTTTTAAAAATAAGAAGGGTAAGAAGAATTCTAAGCTTGACATGTGTCATTTTATTGTTTTTAAAGGGAGGACATAATGGTCAATGTGTAATATACCTAGTCAATGTGTAATACAAGGTCTGATATTACATAATGATCAGACCTGATATTACACAATGAGCATATTACACAATAACCTGACATATTTGAGCGAATTACACAATAATGAGCGAATTACACAATGAGTTGGAAAACGTAAAACACAATGATGAAAACATATAACACAATGATGAACAATATTTGATACACTGAACTTGTATTACACAATGACCAGACGTGGTATTACACAATGAACTTGTATTACACAATGACTTGACTAATTACACAATGAACTTGTATTACACAATGACTTGACTGAGTACACAATGAACTTGTATTACACAATGACCAGATATTACACAATGACCAGACGTGGTATTACACAATGAACTTGTATTACACAATGAACTTGTATTACACGATGAACTTGTATTACACGATGAACTTGTAATACACAATGACCTGACTAACTACACAATGAGCTGGAAAACGTAAAACACAACGATAAATACATATAACACAATGAACTTGTATTACACATTGAACTTGAATAACACAATGAACTTGTATTACACAATGAACTTGTATTACACATTGACCTGACTAATTACACAATGAACTCGTATTACACAATGGCCAGACGTGGTATTACACAATGAACTTGTATTACACAATGAACTTGTATTACACAATGACCTGACTAACTACACAATGATCTAGAAAACGTAAAACACAATGATAAATACATATAACACAATGAACTTGTATTACACAATGACCAGACGTGGTATTACACAATGAACTTGTATTACACATTAAACTTGTATTACACAATGAACTTGTATTACACATTGACCTGACTAATTACACAATAAGCTGGAAAGCGTAAAAAAATTTCGTTTATGTTTATAACGACACTATACTCGTTTTAAAGATAAAAAACGCTCGTTTTTATGGTGTAATTTTTTTGAAAAAATAATGTCGTATGTAAAAGTTATGAACGTTTAAAAATGAAAGGGGGGTACTTGATAAAAAGTCAACAAAAATGACTAAGACTAAAATACACTTCCAACAAATCCTTATCACCCTTCTTACAATTAAAATCTTTTTAACCTGAACCTAATACTATGTATATATATATATATATTTAATTTTTATATTTGTATAATTATATTTTATACATTTAAATACAACGTGATGAATTATCTTTCTTTAACATTTTACTATAAGTTGTGAAGTAAATTATACGAAGTGTTTGTATGGTATGTTAATATTGCCAGTCTAGTCAATTTTTTTTAAAGTTATATTGATGGTTCTCACTGTTCAATCCAAGTTTGTTTTAAAAGCGAGGATTTTATAAATTGAATTTACTCAATCATAATATAGTTCATCAATCGGTCCACGGTCACTCAAATGGTGGATAGTTTAGTTATGAAGTCCATGGTGATGTGTTCCCATTTCCATTCCAGTATTTCCAATGGTTGCATTCTGCCATACGACTTTTGATGCTATGCTTTGACTTGTGAGCCACTCAAGCACTTTGCCACATATTTCATTCAACTGAATTTCATTCTCGACCACCAATAGTCCTAGTTTAGATCCTGATACATCTTTGTTGTGCCCCGCTAGATCGAGTAGCGAGACTTATGTGCTTCTTCTTAAGCCCGACCTTAGCAGGGATCTACATTCTACCAAACCTAGTACTCACCCTATGGGTGTTGCACTCAAACCTTCCTTGTTGGCCTACCATCATTTCTTTCCTTATATTCACTTCCTTTAGTGCTTCAACATGGGCTTTTCTCTATTTGTGCCATGATTAGAAATTACAACTAACTGGCATGCTTTTACCCGGATATGAGTTTGCCTCTCCGTTCGACTAAGAGCGTCAGCTACCACGTTAGTTTTCCCAAGATAATATAGGATTTCACAGTCATAATCCTTTAACAACTCCAATCATCGCCTCTGCTTCATATTCATATCCTTTTGTTCAAAGAAATACTTTAGGCAACTGTGATCGGTAAATGGTGCACTTAATACCATAAAGATAGTGACTCCAAATCTTTAGTGTAAACACTACAACGACTAGTTCTAATTCGTGTGTCGGATAGTTAACCTCGTGGATCTTTAGCGGTCGTGAAGCATAAGTGACTGGGTTATCGAAGGTCAATAAAAAATTGAGTAAAACTATGTTCTTAGCTACCTTTAACTAATAAGGGTAAGTAAGTATCGTATCCACAGGGAATTCGTGGATAGTGATATAGTCAAACTAATATTACTATAAACTATGGAATTGAAAATTGATTTCGAGTTGATTGTGAGAACCGGTTGCAAAAGCAACAAACTTTAATTGATTATGTAAACATTTATGAGAAAAGGAATCACTCTCGGGTTTAAGATTGTGAAGATGAATGGATAACCTAGTGATCGCGGAGTCAAGGTCAATCAAAAACATTTATAAAAACTACTACTTATCTACCTTGGACTGTAGACAGAGAAGTAGGGTTATCGAATCCACAGGGAATCAGTGGAAAGATTAATTGCCTAGTTTAGTAAATTTTAATTAAAATAAATCAAATAAAGATGTAACTCTCTCCAAACTTCAGGTTCTAGGTTTATGCAAAACTCAGTTATTTAATTGGACACCACATAGATATAGTGTTGGAAAATCAGTTAAAATAGTAACTGAAGACATGCCGTTGTCAACAACCTATATAACCAGTTCCGTCACAAACCAGTATAATTCAATCACCCAATTTATGAATGTCAAGTTACCCCCTTTAGTCACCCAACCCTGCTACTAGGTTTTGTCATCAATCGAACAAGATCGTAAAGCAAGCAAACTCAAAGCACTCAAATAAACTGTTTAAAATAACTAATAAATCAATCTACTCAGTTATTGTCAGAAACAAAATATATCCAAAAACATAAATAAACAGAATCAAAACATGAAACCTATACGAACCGTCCGCCTGGAGAAAGCCACATGTGATTTAGCCGCTCATAATTTTAGTTCGCGTGCAAAGCAACCAAAATAAATATTCCTTCTTTCTTCTATGGTCGACGCAAACAAACAGCTACCCCTCTCGAATTCAGTGCCGTAAGGCACACCTCCCCGAATTGTCGTCCAAAAACCCTTCCAGCCGTCAAAGAATATCTTTTCAAAATCGTGACATGCTTCCTTTATCCTTTTCTGGACTCCATGGCCTAATAACGATTTAACAGCCCAATCTTGGTGTGCACATATGAGCCCTTATCTCTACTTTTGTTCCAGCCCAATACATATGAATTAATGGAGCCCAAGTTGATTTTTCATTTGAATCTTGAGAAGTTAATCCACCTCACGTTCCTAACATTTGCAACATATGTATAAATCAATGTTAAATTGCTTTTAGTTTAATTATTATCAACTATTTTCTTACTTATATATATTATATGAATTTTAGTGTTTTTAATCTATTATATATACGAACCTATAAAATATAAAAGACAATATAAAGTAAACGGTTTCTCACATGATTAGGGTTAAAAATACATGATTATATACAAATAGCACGGGTTTATCAACCACTCATCACCTAGCAAAGTGCAAGAAGGCATGAACAATATTGACAATATAAAAGTTTGAATATGTACAAACCATGGTAAATGATGGTCGGAAAGAATTGGTAGACAATTTAAGATAATGTCTTACAACCATTCCCCAATCTATGTATAATGTGTGGTTAAGGCATTATGAGGTGTGTAAACCTCAATTATCGGAGGGGATGTTCTATCATACGTGCTTTGGTGTGGTGGTGGTTCGCAACAATTCTTATGTTGCCGACAATGGATCGAACCAAAACGCATAGATATTGAGAGTTGAAGGAGGTTTCATGTGATTGATTTAAAGGTAAAAATAAGTGTGATAACAAAGAGTAGTAAGCGAGAGTCTTTTTCCGTAATAGAATATAAGAGAGTACTCTTTTGCTGATAACGTGTGATAAAAAAAGAAAAAAAAAAATAAAAACCAATCTTATTATTTAGTTCAAACGATTTATTTATAATAGAGTTAATTTCGTTTTTCGTTCCTAAAGTTTACCCGGTTTAAAAATCAAACTATATGGGATATAAAGATAAGTTTGAGATACAAATAGTTAATTTTTTTATTATTGAAAAACATATGTAGTTGATTTAACATCTAGGGTTCCAGTTTCAGTCCTCATCCAAAACGCCCTGCGCTGCAATGTCCCACCACCTCGCCGCCCACATCCCGACTATCACCACCGTCACCACTACTACAACCATCATTACCACGCCAATTATTAGCATTTATATCTGACCAAATATTTTTATAAATCCTCTTTCTGTTACAAATAACTTCATTGAAATATGTCTCTGGCGTATCAGCAACTGTCTGCTTTCAGGACCTCCAATACGACTAACACTCGCAATCGGTATGTTTGGGAACCTAATTGTGTTTAAGTTTTATTATGTTTGAGATAGATGCTGTTATGGAAGCTAATTGTGTTTTCTTGAAAGCGACTGTTTGATGAATTTAATGATTACTATGTTTGTGTCTTGATCAATCCTTTCATTTGATCATGTTATTCTGCCACGCATATTATGCTATAAAGCAGGGTGTTCATAAATTGTTTATTACGGGTTTGAGATTTATACGGTTTGGTTCTGACCGATTGGCTGACGGGTTGGAACTTGGAACCGGCCGTTTAACCTCGTTATTTTTTATCATTCTTTTTTACTTGTGGAATATGCAACTTGGAACTGGCCGTTTAACACCTTTATTTAAAGTTTTTAACATTTTGAAAATTTTTTAAATAATCGGTTGAAACCGCCAAAACATATCCGTCAAACCATCAAACTGCTAAACTAAGCGGTCTGGCTGACCAATCCAACCCGAGCGGTTTGGTTTGTTGTTTCCTGAAACGGTATTAGGGGTTGGCCCAAAATTTTCATTAAATGGCTGAAAACCGGGTTGTTAGGTAAGCTCGGCTCTTTGGATCATTCATTTGGTTCGTTTAAATAAAGCTCAATTTTTAATATATATGTATATATTATGTGTGAAATATTATTTTTTGTTTCTTAATGTATCAATGTGTGTAAAAAGTACAAAGTATGAAATATTTAAAACATAAAGGCTCGAGGCTTTTACGAGCCGGGCTCAACATTTCACCTCTTATGGTGGCCCAGAATCGTATATCACATACGAAAACACACTGATATTTTGTGGAAACTCCCACGAATCTTTTCAGTATTATTAAGAACAAAACCACACACCGAATACAATACCCTAACATCTCTATTTATACTAAATACAACCTTTGCTAACCAAGTTAAGTGAACGTACAAGACTCCTAATCTAATAAGGAAACTACTCTCGTAATTTAATCGTAACCAACCATACTGTAAGCTAAACCAATAAACCATCTCAAACAAAAACACTCTAGACATTCGGTTCCTTTTCTTGCACTCTAAACATCTTCTCTCTTGACCCATCAACTTTAAATTCGGTCAGAACTTGTGCCCCAAGTCTTGACCTATATGACCCGTTTCACATGTGAACACAAATCAAGATTAAACTTCCAACAGTTTAATTTCGAGCCTGAGCCTGGCTCAACTCAGCTCATTTACAGCCCTACATTGCCAAGACAATACTCAAAGAACCTATCTCACCGACACTTGTTCAAAACTTTGTTAGTATTTTTTGAATTTTGACTACTAATGAATTGCTTCTTGGTTTAATTTTGACTATTTAACAGGAGTGCAAGATGGATATCCCCAAAAGCAGCTGTAATCCCCAATTTTCATCTACCAATGCGCAGTTTCGAAGTTAAAAACAGGTACCCATGCCTAGTGTTCAAATTTCTTTTTGATTATGATATTGTAATGTTACATCCCTTTGCTATGTTGTCAGGACCTCTACAGATGAAATTAAGTCACTGAGATTAATAACCGCTATTAAGACTCCATACTTACCAGATGGGAGGTTTGATCTAGAGGCTTATGATGCCCTGGTGCATACGCAGATTGAAAATGGTGCTGATGGTGTCATTGTTGGCGGCACCACCGGTGAAGGCCAGTTAATGAGTTGGGATGAACACATTATGCTCATTGGTCACACCATCAATTGCTTTGGCACATCAATTAAGGTCAAAACACAATTTCCTTATTTTTCACTCTTGTTACACGAGCTGAAATGTTGAGTTTGAGCTCGGCTCGTAAAAAGCTCCAGACAGCCTGTGGCTCGTCTGCTCGTTTATTTCAAAGTTCTTTATATTTTGTATCTTTTACACATCTTGATGTATAAACTCGTTTATTTTAAAAGTTTTTATATTTTGTATCTTTTACACATTGATATATAAAAAAACAAAAACAATATTTTTAACATACACATAATGCACAATTTATAAACTACAAAATTTATAATTTATACATATATATATATATGTACATATATTAAAATTTTGGCTCTATTTAAACGAGCCAAACAAGCGAGCAAATGAGCCAGCTAACGAGTGAACTTACTGTTGCTCAAGCTCAGCTCGTTTTCAAGCGAGCCTCGTGCTTTTTGAACAAATCTACTTGTAGTGGGTCAATTTGGGTTTGACCCGCCATCTTACCATCTCAGGTCATAGGAAACACCGGAAGCAACTCAACCCGAGAAGCAATCCACGCAACTGAACAAGGTTTTGCTGTTGGAATGCATGCTGCTCTTCACATCAACCCATACTACGGGAAAACGTCTCTAGAAGGCATAGTTTCTCACTTCAAATGCGTCCTCCCAATGGGCCCGACAATCATCTACAACGTGCCATCCCGAACGGGCCAAGATATCCCACCAACTGTCATCCAATCTCTAGCTGAAAACACCACCAACTTAGCAGGTGTCAAAGAATGTGTAGGACACGAGAGAGTAGAAAACTACACCAAAAACAACATAACTGTCTGGAGTGGAAACGATGACGAGTGTCACGATTCAAGGTGGGAGTACGGGGCGACAGGAGTAATTTCAGTCGCAAGTAATTTGGTTCCCGGGTTGATGCGAGAACTCATGTTTGAAGGTAAGAATTCATCCCTTAATGCAAAGCTTTTGCCTTTGATAAGATGGTTATTTTGTGAGCCCAACCCGATCGGGTTGAACACTGCACTGGCTCAACTCGGGGTTGTAAGACCCGTTTTTCGGTTACCCTACGTGCCCCTTTCTTTGGCCAAGAGGGTCGAATTCGTCAATTTGGTTAAAGAAATCGGGCGCGAAAATTTCATAGGAGACAAAGATGTTGAGGTTCTTGATGATGATGATTTTATCTTGGTGGGTCGGTATTAGTTGTTAGTTAAGTTAATAATGGAGAGTTAAAAATGGCTGTGATGTTTTTCTAGATTTGCCAGTTACTGAGTTTAGGGTTTCACACAAGATTTTGTTGTTATCCTTAACTTATTGCTTGTTTTAATAATTGTTTGTTGCAATCAATGTTTTTCTAGTTAGATTTTGTTGTTATCATATTACAGAACATTTACATCTATAGCCATATGTTTCGATACCAAAAGGTTGATTTTGAGCTTACTCATACTACCAACGTTCCGTTGAAACACGTTCTTCACGACCAAACATCCTTGCGTTGTTGTTAGATTGATAGCGTTTAAAAGTTTTTCTGACTTGTTAATTTAGCAACTGATTTTAACAAAATAGCATAAACTTGCTAGCACAAATGTGATACATTTTTATTAAAAAAAACACCAAACTAGGACGAAGGCCTTGGGGGTGGTGGAAACCTGTAGCTACGACACAATGTCAGTCGTGCTCTGATTTTTTATTAAGTTGAAATGGTTGCACAGCATCAACCGATCTTACAACCACCCCCATAATTTGTGATTTAAAGACCTCACAATGATCTCTTCCTCCTTGAGTCCTTGTGTTTAGAATATTGTTATACGTTTTGTTGATGATATGAAAACAGAAGGTGACACGCGAGCTGTTATTCGCATATTGCGTGATTTTGAGCCGGCATTAATGGAATAAAATCATATACGCAAGCAAATATAGGTACACGACCATAGATTTATGTATCTCGTGATTAGTCATAACTAACCACAACATGAATCTAAAGACATAAATCATACAAGGAAATAGCTACTTTCGTGATTTTGTACCCAAACACTATTAAAAAAATCCGCTTTTTTTTTAAATAACCCGACTCATCATGTAATTGTAACCTCATACTATCAAAATCCACTTTTTTCGAAAAAGAATAACCAAGCCCAACATCTCTCATTTGTGAGGCTACTCATGAGCATTAGTAAATTTTCAAAGTGTCGAACCCATTTGTCGAGTTGACTACATGGTCACCAATTTTGAGCTACTTAATAACCGGATACGACTATACTATAACTATACGAGGCTAACAATCCTAGACCAATTATTCAACCAAGCAAAGCAAAAATTATGAAGGTTCAAACAAATTAATTATAAACATGAGGTCAAATGGGCCTCTAGACAACTTTATAAACGGTCACTATACTTGATCTAAGCTATAAACAAAATAATTTAAATTTGAGCGGTCAAAAATCACATGTCAAGTCTTTGCTTGCGTCCTCTTCTTCTCAAGAACGGGTCGACCCAGTTTGTGTCTTCCTTCACGGCTTTTTCCCATCGTCGTTTGAACATTTTGAGCTCCATTGTTGATTGCCTTCTGATCTGCATTAACACAGAAACAATTTATTTAAGCTGCAACAAACCTATATTCAAATGTAAGGTACAAGAGGATCGGGCTGTGTTACCTCGGCCCGCATATCAACCGTGTTTGTCTGAAGAATCAAAAATGAAAGAAATAAATATAACATGAATGACAAGGATGGATTCTAGCATATTGAATTTATAGAAAGAAAAACAATTATGGAATCATACCTTTCTCAAATCTAAACTGTTCCTAGTCTGAAACAAAAAGTTCTAATGTAAGTTATTGTAGGACAAGATAAAAGTTTATGTTGATATGACAGAGATGGCAATTTCGACCCGTTTTGATTTGGGTTGTGCCTAACAAGTCAAACCAAATAGGTTTCGAAAATCGTCTAAATTCTAATTTAAATGCATACAGCCACATGTATCATTTAAGATTACTTCTTAAAAACTGACAAAAAGTGTTTTTTTTCTTGAAGGGTAATTTTATTAGGAAAACAATCTAGCAAGTAACTAGACTACAGCATACAACCCGTACGCATTTTGACCCACCCATCTTGCCACCCTTATCATGTATCATCAACATGATGACAGGAAGTAAATGGTATCAGATTCAAAGGGAAACCTTTTTTGCAGAGGGTCCACCTAATGATTGTATTCCCTGATGAACAACATATTCACTGTCAACAATTCCCACCTTCTTGGACCTGTCACCCTGAAGGATGCAACATTTTACTAAAATGAAAATTACAACATTTTGCATTTATGAGACATACTCGCATCAAGTTTTTCACAAATTACATCATTTTCAAACTAACTGGAAGTTCAAACTAACCTGTGCACAGTACCCAAGTTTTATATCCATTCCCCATCCATGAACAAGGTCATTCTGGAAATAAAATATAATGAATTCTGTAAGTATTACAAGCTGGTCGAAGATAAAAATGTTGGGCGGTTGTGGAGTCTCAAACAGGATAGGGCAGCCGGCCCTAGTCCTGGTTCGGCCCAGTTAGGCTACTTCATAGCCGGCCCTAGTTTAATATGTTAACCGTATTTTATGTTTTATATCTACCCATGCATCTAATTGTAATCTTTGTACTTTTGAGCTAATAATAAGAAAAACCCTAGTTGCAGCCGTGGACGTAGGTCACACACCGTGACTGAACCACGTTATATTGCCGTGTCCTTTTAATCTTTTGTGTTTCTACATGTTTAATTTGTAAGTGCATTGTGTGTTGGTTTCCGCTGCATCACTTGAATTCCTAACAAGTGGTATCAGAGCTTAGTCTCGTTGTTACACAAGGCTCGTTGGTTTATCCCGTTCGTTAGAAGATCGGAAATCGTGGTTAGGGTATTGGTCGGCTGCTGTGGTCGATTAAGAGGCCCTTGGAGTTGTGTTATTTTAGAGGTTAGTCGCTAACCCTCGTGGATCAAGGGCTGCCGGGAATCGGGTAATTCTGCTTTGCAATCGAGATTATAACCGGGTGGGTTTGATCGTTGGGATTGGTGATTGGATTATGTGGTCGGGATTAGTTCCTGGACCCAGAAATTTTTTTCATGGGGGTCGGAATTTTTTGGGGTCGGTTGACTAGCGGTATATAACATTAAAAAGTTTTAATGAGGGGGCGATCGGGGGGCTATTACAAAATTTATGGGGGGCGATCGGGATTTTAACGCGTATATAACACTATTTTTTTCATGGAGGGTGGTTGCCCCCATACCATATGTATAGGTCCGCCTATGGTCGGGATACTTGGCTGAATAGTGAGACAGAAAGTACCGAGAAAAAAAACTTTTTTCGGCCGCCGTGTGATAGGGTTGCCAGGTCAAGGTTAGAGATTTTTTTTGTTTTGTTTTCTGAGTTCTTGTTTGATTGTTATTCATCAACCGGGGGATTGAGGAATCGGGCTTTGTGAAGTTCATTATTCGGGTCAAGATTTGTATGCAGGGCTATTGCAGGAAAAAATCAGTTTATTTGACAGTGTTCAGTAGAACAACCGTCAAGTTCAGGCTCGTGCCATTACTGTGTTTGTTCACTGTTTCGATTTGTTTCTTGTTTGCTACTGTGATGGCCGAAGCCGGGAAGGTACAGATTGGTAAGTTCGGTTCTAATTTCGCTTGGTGGAAAATGCAAGTAGAAGCATTGCTTTGTCAAAAAGATTTGGATGTGGTACTGGGAGAAAAACCAGAGAAAATGGAACAAGCAGATTGGATATCAAAGGAGAAGAAAGCCAGAGCGGTTATTACATTGTCTTTGACGAGGAACGTTGCTTTTAACATCATGAAGGAAACCACAGCTAGGGGTATGATGCTGTCAAATATCCGTCAGCTGCGAATAAAGTGTTCTTGATGAAGGAGCTGTTTACGACAATGATGAAAGAAGGGAGCTCAGTGATGGGTTACATTAATAATCTCAATTCAATTTTGTCCTGGTTAAGATATGTTGGAATTAAATTTGATGATGAGACTCGGGCTCTACTACTACTATCTTCGTTGCCAGATAGATGGACCGGACAGTTACTGATGTTAGTTTACACCCCTAATTAATAGTACGATAGACAAAATAAAGTTTACCTGAATAAGATGCCAAGCACAATGCCATGCAGCCCTAGAGAAAACTGGAGCCATTCCTTCTACAAATCTGCAATTCCAATAACAATATAACAACATATACAACAGTATATTTCCTCGCTTTTGTATGTATGGAAACTTACCCAGCACATGGGGGCCCATCACTGGCATCTGAACATTTCACACTGCCTCTGCTGTCATACACTCTTCTGTTTGTTAAAAAAATTACAGGCATTAGCAAATAAAAATATGATAATGTTAATATTTATATAGTAGAAGTAACCAATTTGTTCACCTATGAAACTTGTTTGTTCTCTTCCGTACTGTGATCCTATGATGTATACCAGTTGAATTTGGATCTAAAGCTGGCTGTGATATTTCTAACCCCTCTGTTTTAACAATATTCAAGTATCTGCAAATAACATGCCATAATAATATATCAATATTCAATAAGCTTGAAACTTCCAATTAATGATTTAAGGATGATGAAAGAATATCATTCCACCATATGAATAATACTAGAGGACGAGAAATATCAGAAAAATTAAATAAAACCGATTGCTTAGATGTACCAACTCTACCTTTTAGGATTGAAATGCTGCACTCCCAGGTCTTCATCCCAGAGAAATATATAATCATAAATAGACACAGCAGCTGGATGCAGAAACCGCTTTGCATACCACCTGGAATAAATTCAAATATTAATAAACAACCAAGTAAAGAGTTTGTAAAATAAATACCTAATATCGATAAGGAGAAAATCATAATATTACCAATAACCACAAAAAAACCCATAGACCCCTATAAAAGGTTGTGAATTCCTTACCACTTTGTTTGGTTCTGAGCTACAACATGTATGGCTTTGTTGCTCCATTCAAGATCTTGCCAGCCATCCAATTTTCCATCGTAATGGAACAAAATAATCGTAAAATTTTCTTGAAGGAACTGAAATTGCTAACGTTAGGCTGCTATTATTTACATAATAAGAAATATCAAACAACTTATAAATATCAGAAGATAATCGATCATTGTACCTTTTGAACAATAGTATTAACATTACGCTTCTGTTTCAGACCCACTGGCATTGCCAGCAAGTTATGCGGGGTGGAATTATTAGCCTGCAATCATGTAAAGATAACTAAATGATTATGCACGGAAGACACTAATGTAAAAGGTAAACTGATGAAGAATAATGGAGACAAATTGATGGTGGTTCAAAATATAAAAATACGTATAATTCAAACTAGGCAGGAAGGACCGAGTCTAACCTCTAACTTTGAACTACTTGTCGACCATAACGGTTTTAATTCCAAGTCAGATTTAGCTTCAATAATACCACGAGGTAAACCCTTTAATGTGGAAGCTACCACAGATTCCTAGAGACCAGCATAAAAAAAGGCCACTATCAGCATGCAATAATGAATTTTCAAAATACCCAAAAAAGGAAGTCCCAGGATTAACCAAGACAAAAGAGAACAATTAAATGAAAGCCCAAGGTCATATATTTTAACAGATTCTGCCAATTTTGAAGCTGCACCTTTGATGTGTAGAACCGGTATAATTTTGAGTCCAGCTGATGAGACAAATAAAGAAAAAGATAATCATTAGTAAACCCATGAGGAATAGAGGATTGGAGGTTTAAAAGCATCTTAATTTATGTGAAGCTCATAGCACATCAACCATGTACTATCAGAAGCATCAAATAATCTGGCAAGCAGGCCATAGATCATACTCATGCAGAACATGAGCACCCAATCCAACAATATAAACGCATTAAATAAAACAGCCATTGGAAGTGTCATACCTCAGTCTGCAAATACTGATAATTTGTTGTTCTATATACAATGTAAAACATTATCGTACAGACGAATCCCAAAAACGGTTTCATCGCGTATCTGCAAAGTCCCTGCATACATACAACCACTGCATACTTAGAATCCATCCACCAATCTCCACAAATACAGCTTTACAGATTACACCTCATAATCAAACTGAATCAACTATATAAGCCTACCCAATCACAACGGGCTTGTCGTTTTCTCAATATATTCCTCCATGCTTTGGATTCCCTCATAGACAAATATTGTTTCTATATATTCTCATGCCAAAACTGTAGCCATTAAATTGAAGCAAATTTCAGTAACACTTATGAAGATATGATTCAACTTATGAACAAACAAGTATAAAGCTGCAGGTTAGGGTTCAAAAACATGATAACAGCTTGATGAAATAATCATCAAATTTATGTAAATTCATAACCTAGAAATTAAAAATAATTTAATTAAATAAATTCCAGTACCAATTTAACTTCATCTCATCTCATCTCATATTCTCATTCTTTGACTATTAAAAGTCAAACTAACCTAAACAACAAGAGTAGCCTGTAACTATTAAGCTCTTCAACAATTGGATCAATTCGCGAGCAAAACGTCAATCTCACTCTAACTTTTGAAACTCTCGAGATGCAGATTTTCTGCATGTGACTCTGATTGGGAGAGAGAGACACGCGCATACATATCAAATCAATTGATTTATAGTAATAAAAAAACAGAAAAGGAGTGAATCGAATTAATCAAACACGGCTCCCGATTTCAAATCTGAAGCAAAAATTACAAATCAATAGATCTCAAACGGAATCTAATAATCATAGACTGTTAATCGAATACTTCAAAAGAAGGAAGAACTTAGACCTTTGAGATTCGTAAACGAATCGGTAAATCGAATTTCAAAATCTGAGCAGCTGAAGTAAGCTCCACGGCGAGAACAAATCACCGGAGGTGAAAATCGGATTTTCCGGCGAGTGTGTGTGCGAAATTAGCTGCGTGTGTTGCTCCGTCTATGTGCATATAGATATAGATATAGATATAGAGAGAGAGAGGGGAATAAAAGAATGGCGTTTCTAGAGAGAGAAAGAAGTGTCGGAAATTGGAGTTTCCACGTTTCACGGCAGGGGATTTTATATGATTTATATGCATGCTTGTTCTCCATCGCCGACGAGGGGGCAAAGTGTACATTTCGTCTTTTTTATTATTGGGTCCCTATTTTTCTATTTTTGTGTATTAAGTACCTCGTACTTACTTATCATCATTTTTAATTTACAAAACCATCCACCAAGTATACTTCAATCCACAATTTTGATCCTTTACATTTTTATTTAACTACTTTTTTTTGTATGGGTGTCTCATCATTAAAATCGACTTAACCGTCTAGACCAAAATAAACTCGATTAGAGGTTTTTTGTACTACGGTTTGAAGAAAATTATAGTTTGAATTGTTAACTACGGTTTTAGAAAACGACAGATTAAACTGGTTGGGTGGGTTAATATGGCTAGCCGGTTTTAATGTTTTGACACTTTGGTTTTGATGAATTTAGTCGAAATTCTTTTATTTTTTAAAATGGTAAAGATGATTTATAAATAATAATAATATATAGATAATTGTGTATTCAAAAAATGAAAAAAATAAAATCGTGTTGTTTTTGTTTTTCTTGTTTTCTGTCGACCTGTTTAAAGTTCATTTGTGAATGTAGGTAATATCTGGTGACTTTGAATCGATTTAAATAACAAGTGACTTAAGCTTAAATGAACTTTTTTTTTTGTTATTGGTGTCTTTTAATTATTTTTATTCCTTGTATCTTATTCCCAATTAATAAGTTCGGAGTTATATATGCAATTTGAGATTAGATGAACATCATGGAAGAGATTTGAGAATGGAGAAGTGAGAATGAGTAGTTAAGAGAAATAAATAAAGTTGCTAGAAACGATTACAGGGGTTTTAATCGTGTTAGGTTGACGAGTTTTGGGTTGGCAGATTGAACCAATAACACGACCTATACATTTATTTATGTCAAAAACATTAACCTTAACCAGAACACAAATAAAATTATGTAACCCAAATACGACTTGTGTAACACATTTATCTAAACGTATCAAACGGTTAGTGGTCAAGCCGTAAACGTGCTAATCATCTTGGTTGGTGGTAATAAATGGGTTCATGGGTCGACTTTTTAATTTAACATAAAACCTGATTATTTTCATGTAAGATTTTGTCACCCATAAGCTAAACATAGAACGGTTTCGAATTTTGAACCATCAGTTAGAACGACAACGTCAAACCCTAAAACTCGTAAAGTATAATATTTGCTTCAGTTAAGCGCTTCGATCGTTATTAACAATTATGAAGACCCGTAATCTCAATCCCAACTTCAAATATGAAAAAGAGTTTTTGAATTTGCATATTAGTCAATAGTATAAGGACGACTTGTGTAAGATACTCTTGAATTAATCAGTACTTTGACTATAGTTAATAATTAATAACTGGACTTTGACAATACAACATAACCAGATTGCACTTGAACGGAAATCTAGTAAATCAAATGCTTCAAATATTTTATATTTTTGAATTCATTAATTGATTATTATAATATATATAATTCTTAATTTACAATGTAATTATATTCTTGTGTGTCAAATAAAAAATTTTAAATTATAAATTAACAAAACATGTGAGAAAAAATAAGGACTCGATGCCAAAAAATAAACAATTATTAATTTATTATTTAGCTAAGTTAAAGATGAGATCACATGCCACATGCACAAAAAAAAGTAGGAAACAACAATCAAAATGTATACTTGGTTATGAAGATTGCAAGTTGCAACAACTTTATCGGAGATTTTAAAAGAGAAAATACGTAATTTTTAATTTTGAATAACATTCGATATTTTATTTTTTTAATTGAATACATATACGATTTAATTTGGTTTAATAAGATCACTAGCTTAGAACCCCGTGTCTACACACGTGGTGAAAAATATCAATACATAAAATTTTTAATTTTTTATTTATATATTTTACATGTGTAAAAATATAATACATATACAAAGGATTGAAAACAAAATTCAAAATATGTAAAAATTAATATATAACTAGGTTTTAAAAATATGTTAATTAATATTTAATTCAATTTGACTTTCATTAGTATTTGATTCAAAATAAAAGTTACATAATTATATTTTTAAAGTTTTCTTAAAATAAGGGATAATTTAAACAAAATGTGTTTTATTAGTATAATTATTATTTTATTTAAAGATATATTATTATTAAAGTATAGAGGTATATTTAATAAAAAAGAGGGGCGGGAAAAAATTATGAGAATGAATATGGAGGCGACACGTGGCATGTAAAAACATTTATTTATTATATAGTATAGATCGGCAATGACACCTAGATAAGCGCTAAAAAATATTTTAATATTAGAGTTTATTATTATATTATTATTAAAAATATTGAAATCTTCACTACCGCAAACAATCACACCCGTCACCAAGAAAATTAGCTCACCATAGATAAAATAAAATATAGAAAATTAGATCTAAAGATTACCTTATACTAACTCCTTAAACTTGATAATCATTTCAAATATATTTTTTTCTCTTATAACTTTTAAACTATCATATTTTAAAAAAATTCAAAATTGTACAGTTACAACATGCTTATTTTTATCGTTTAAAATTGAGTTTTCGTTATAACGTACAAGTTATCAAACGAAAATGCTTTATGGTTTCTTTTTTTCTCTTTGTTTTTTATCATATAACTTTTAAAATATATATTTTTTAAATTCGGGATTTGCCGTTTCCACGTGGTTTTTTTCAGCATTTCGATGTGAATTTTTTTTGCGGGGTAAATATCAGTGTATAGATCGTCTAAACCGACCCTTACAAATTTAAACATTTAATCGAAACTAATCAAACAACATCGGTACCGGTGTCGGTAATACTGAAGGGGTGTCGGTATTCTTTTGCTTTGGTTTTGATCGATGTAAAACGTACACGTGTCGAGATCCTTAACTCTATTTATTAGGTTTCGTCTTTTGTTTGCTATTGCTGGTGTCGTTTAGGTACTGATACCATAACAAATCAAACCAATACCCACTAAATTTACACAAATCATCAAATCAAGGGGAGGGGTAGGCGTTGTCAAAGACGGCGATGGTGCTCATCACTTATCAATTTGGATAGATTTTATCTTTTATGGTATAAGAGATAAGTTCTATGACACCCTTTTTTTATTTAACTTAACGACAACTTTTCACACTTAAATACTATCTAACATCTATAATATATAATAAACAAGTAAGATAAAAGGACACACTTGTTATATAATTCTAGGCATACATAAAATAAAAAAAGAGGAACTCTACATGGTATATTTGGAGATGAACATTGAATGGTTTAAAACAAATGATCGGTTTAAAAATGACATTACGAAAATTCACGTTAAAACGTTGATAAAAGTAGGCACGTCGCAACATCAAATTGGAAATTTTATAAAACATCATATTTTAAAAGTTGTAAGTGAAAAATTAGAAAAAACCAATGAAAAATTTGAAACCTTGAAGCATCTTTGATGACTCATACGTTTAACTTTTGTGATTTGATGACTTGTACATCATTACGCCCAACTCCGTTTCGAATGAAATTTACACCGAAACTTAGATAAAAATAAGCACGTCGCAACGACATATTCTAAATTTTATAAAACATCATATTTTAAAAGTTATAGGAAAAAATAAAACAACTTTCAAAATTAATTATAACTAGATGGTTATACCCGCTCTCTGCGGCGGGTGTCGTGTTCATCGTTATTGCTTCGCTATTATTTAGCAAATTAAAATTTAAATAAAAACGTAGACGTAACGATAAAAATAATGGTAATAAAAAAAACATAAAAGTAAATAATAAAAAGGAAAAAAACAAAATAAAAATTTACCGGTTCGGATCGTGGAAAACCATAAAATCGAATACCGATACGGGTTCCGATAATATCAATACCAATAATGATGTTGTTCGCTCATAATATGTTCGAATCGTCACGGTACCACAACGGTAACGACACTCGCTATACACAACGATACGATCGGAACATTGAAAAAAAAAAGCTAAAAACAACCGCGCACTTTGTATTCTAAAAAAAAATTAACGAACGAAAGTTATTAAAGGAAAACGAAACTAATAGAAAATGAAACGGACTAAAAGCTACCGATACGGGTTCCGATAATATCAATACCAACAATGATGTTGTTCGCTCATAATATGTTCGAATCGTCACAGTACCACAACGGTAACGACTAAAAAAAATTATATTGGAATATTGGAATAAAAAAACTAAAAACAGCCGCGCACTCTGTATTCTAAAAAAAACGAACGAAAGTTATTAAAGGAAAACGAAATTAATAGAAAATGAAACGGACTAAAAGCGTATATTATATATAGTATAAGGGTTGAAAATGAAAATATAAAAAAAAATTACGTGTAAAAACAAATAAATTAATATTTTTTTTTTAATTTTTTCCTTGTGCATTGAAGACCTGTACATAGTGCATTGAGCACTTGTACATTTATGAATAGTGTGATCTTGTGTGTGAGCCGCTTTTGCTAAATAATAACGAAGTAATACTTAAATAATCAATTATAAGAACGGCATCATCAATGCAATAGTTGATGGTAAGTTGTGCATAAATGATTTGCATTTTGCAATTTGTAAGTACTTGAATGTGGAGTGGTGTAAAAACACCATTGACATATTTATTTTTATTATATACTAACATAACATTTTTAATTCTTGTTATTTGCGCAACAGAGAAACAAAAAGAAAAAAAAATACTTTTCTTCAATAGATTTCATTTCATATTATTAATAAGATATGGTAACTCTATGGTTATTATATTCAAGTTTTGTTGGTTGTTAAAAAAAATATAGTAAAAGCCTACAAAAGAAATAACAATGATACATACCTATTTAACAGAAAATTTATCCCATAGAAATTAATTTAAAAGATTTCAAATCCCTCTAGTTTTGCCGACGTAAATAACTAACTAGATTCTTTATTTAGTTACATTCTATCCAAATTAAGAAACCATTTCTTTATTTAGTTACATTCTGTCGATTTCAGTTTCGGTAAATTATAGTACGATAATGATTCGGTCTATTACCAGTATCAATCTCATCCCTATCTGGTATCGTCGTTAACATGTTATTTGACTTGTTTAAGATATATTATAAAATCATCAAAGTTCAAACTAAGTGAGTCTGCTCACTGAAATACAAGCTAACTCGAGTTCAATACGAGCTTTAGTTCCCGGCCCAGGTTAAAGATTACAAGACGAGCCAGCTCAGCTCGTAATGTTATGAGCTTGAGTTGGGGCAGTCTTAGTTCCATTCCACTCGCTCGTTAAAAAAACACTACCTATAAATACATTCAAATATGAAGGAACAAAGTTGTGCTATCGAATATTGATGACTAAAGGACATGGTAAACGGACAAACTAATAAATGATAATTATAAAACTTATATTCTTACACAATTGTTTTATCGATAACGATAAAAAGTGTTCACCCGAAATTGGTTCGTTTGTATACACAAGGGATATATTTGTTGGCTAATGAATGACAATCTGGTTTTGATAATTAATTAATTACTGATGTGTGAGATCATGTCTATTTTACTCATAATATATAAAATGGGATTGACAAATATGAAAAGGAAAGTGATATAAATGTAATCGAATATTTATAAAGTTTGGATTGGAGGATATAATATATATCTATATCTATAGTATATAATAAATAAATGTTTTGATGTGTCATTTGTCACTCTCTCATGCATTCTCAAGTTTTTTTTCACGTCTTTCTCTTCTATTAATTATACAAATTTCTTTAATTATTTTTTTCTCTCTCCTATTAAATAATAATGACTTCTATAATTTTTTTATAAAACGATTTTCATAAATATGTAATATGTATATATTTATTACTAAATATAACATTGTATTTATTTAACACGTGTAATACACCGGGTTTCTAAAGTTTAATATGAATTAACATTTATCAGTTATATAAAAAAAGTTAATACTTAGCTAAAAAATGTTTTAAAAATTAACTTAACATAATTAATAGCTATTATGTAAAATTGTATTCAACTCGTGCAATACACGGATTACACGGGTTTTTTAAAACATTATTTTTTATTACTAATTATATAACATTATATTTATTCAGCCCGTGTAATACACGGGATTCTAACCTAGTTATATAATAAATAAAGGTTTTTCATGTCACGTGTCGTTTCTCTGTAATAACTTTCGTTCTTTAACTTTTTATAAAAAAAGAAAAAATTAACGCCAGTTAGTGCAAAGGATGTAACGTGCAAGCTTTTTTAAACATAAAATGAATTATATAATTGTCTTAATTAAAGGACGTATACTGAAACTTGGATAATGCTTATAAGAAGTAATTTGCTCTATAAAGTATAGATGTTTTAATAGCATTCATATTCGACTCCCCATCTCTGTAATTTAACTAGAAAACATTATTTTCTAAATTTATCTCTCATTTTCTAAAACAACCTACATCCCATTCTCCATATCTATATATATTTGATTAAATAATACTTTTTTATTATTTTTTAATTATTTTTCTCCTCTTTCACTCACATTTACTTACAAAAAAAATATAAAATATAGATATAGGGGTGAATAGTAACCCCTCAAATATAGAGGATGAGTTTGCTTTCTTTTAAAAATATAGGAAAATGGTATAGGGATAAGCGAAGGGATGGAATGGTGTTTTTGTTAGTTTTTTAAAATTTTTAAGGGGAGAGTGATAGGGGTCAACTGTGAATGCAAGCATATACCTCTCATTCATATTTGAATAGTATATGAAGATGAATATTGATATTTTCATTCATTTAAGTCGTATTATAATTAATATTTTCATGCTTAAAATATTATTTTATGGAACGAGACGACTTAGCTTATGTCTCTAAGTGGTCTTTTGTCACACGATTATCGTTTATGTTTTCCAAGTAACGTATATGAGGCAATTGATAACATCCTTTGTGGCTTGAAATTATATTTTACGTGTTTAGTCGTCACAACTCGATTGCTTCATTTGTGTGGAAAAAAATAGGAGTCACGTGTATTTCATTTAATGTTCCAAAAGTGTTAAAAGACATGGATCCTCGAGATCTAATGATATGTTATGATGTATTTAGCAACTAACATGTGACGTGAAAATGAGCTTTAGGACATGGTACATTGAAAGTTGCACTTTCTTCATGCATGTTTACTTTTTTATTCCCATGGAAAGAAACATGAGTCAAGGGTATGTGAGTTGGTTAATTGTATGTGTAGGAATGTGTATTTGTGAGTACTTGGATTCTTTGATAATCGTGTGACATCATCTTCAAATTGAATTATTTTAATGGTATACACGAATGTTCAATGGATAAGAATTAGAGATTCAAGAACGAAAATGTGAAATCTATTAGGAATTTATTTTGTGTGTGTGAAAACTGACCAAATACACTTCTATTTATAGGGGTAAACAGATGCAATGAAACACCATGACGGCTGTTGGTTAAAAACCGTCATAACCGTCAATCCTTAATTGCTGCTTCATTAAGACCCGGATGACCAATCGGGTCCGGATGAACAACTTACTGATGTGATGCTAAATAACCCTTTTAATGAGTCTATTTTGTATAGTTTTAAAGCGTTTAACCGTGTACTTTGAGTCGTTTTATGTGCACTTGGTATTAGTGTGTCTTACAGGTTAAACATGCTAAATGAGCAGGATATGAGAAGTAATCAATATGATAGCAGCATACATGGGGCCAAGAGAAACAAAACAAGAAAAACAAGGAAATTATATATTCGCGGTACACGTGGGGCCAAAAAAGCCCACCAGACTATTTTTTTTCGCGGTACGCGAAGAAGTCCTAATATTGTTTCGCGGTACGCGAGGAATAGTTAACTCGACAATTTTTACCTAATTCCAATTATAAGCCATGTGGGAGTCTTTTGTCAAATTACTTTTGCATTCAGCCATCCCAGAGCATCCTAGAGGCGATTTTGGGTGAAAAAGCTTCAATCTTTCATCTTTGTTCATGCTAGATCGATTTCTACTAATCATTGAAGCTTCCATGACATCCATGAGCGGCTAAACCATTTGTGGTCATTCCCGGGAAAACGGTCAGTGATAGTAGGTGTATTCAATTAGATTTTATCAGTGTTTGCGCTTAGTGTTAGTTGTTTAGTTTATTTAGTTCAGTGCTACTAATCGTGTGTTTACTTATGCAGTCCATAGGTTTATGCATACTCGAAATTCAGGAAGAAAATCACCACTGTTATTCGATCCGAAAAAAGAAAAAGCTGCAAGGGCCAACAGAAAGCTTCAAGGAACGGTTCAACAGATTCTTGAGAAGCTTGACAATCCAAGGATGTCACAAACCCAACCAGTAAATCCAGATCCCAATCAAGGTGGGGAACCAATCCCACCTGCACCACCACTTCTAGATCTTCTGTTCCCAAACAACCTCCACAAAATCTACCATTTCCACAAAACCGACGACCGCCACCACCACCTTTCTGTGACCACCAATACTAACCCTATAATAGTTACCCAACATGAGCAGTTGTCACCGGGACAAAGTCACAGGCCACGGAATTGTTCTCAACATGAGAATAGGATGAAGGAGAAAAGTGGTATGGCATGAACCACCAAGAGGCATTCACTCCCAAAGATCAAAGAGTTGATGGAGTTGATGATTGCGTACAGCCACCACTAATGGCAGAGTTTGGGTATCAACCGAGGAACAACCGTCAGGGTGATGTAGGTAACTTTGAAAGAGAGAACATGCATAGGCAACCTCTACAAAACCGACAGAATTATAGAGAGGAACAACCACGAAACAAGAACCTCTACAGGCAAGATAAGGGGGTGAACATTTTTTTTCACTTAATTAAACGAACGAACATGTACACATGTCGAGTTCGATCATTTACGTTCGTGAACATTCATTTATTTACTTACTTTTGTTTATATTCGTTCACTTATGTCCTTTTGTTATAGTCATTTAAATATTCATTCTAACTTATTATTAATATATATATATATATATATATACAATTACCAACCAACCAAAGGTAATAGTAAACTTTAAGC
This sequence comes from Smallanthus sonchifolius, assembly GCA_023525975.1. Taxonomy (NCBI): domain Eukaryota; kingdom Viridiplantae; phylum Streptophyta; class Magnoliopsida; order Asterales; family Asteraceae; genus Smallanthus; species Smallanthus sonchifolius. Next base: position 73,718,588 of record CM042029.1, read on the forward strand.
TTTTATAAACTAGTCACAAAAAACATAAAACTTTTTTTAAATACACTTTTGTGTTTAAGCTCATTATTTACAACGACGTAACATTTATTGATTTTCGGATATAGCTCATTACCTCCTAATCAGCTTTGATTAAATTACAACATCAGTCCCTGCAGTTTCATTCTTGGCTCATTGCACCAAAACTAGCCAATTCCACCTTTTGTAACTAGCCTCCAACTTCCATTATTGATATTTCCACCCCTTAATAAGATTACCATATTTCTTTTATTAACCCGAAAGTTGGTTCATTACAGTTACGACCGTTATTGACTGAAAACCTCCATAACTGTCAGTCCATAACTTATAAACCATTCTACTCCGGATATACAATTTACTCTAGGGGAACAATCTTCTCGAAGAACAATCTTACTCCGAATGAGTAATTTTACCCGGAGGAACAATCTTACTCCGGATGAGTAATCTGGTCAGCATGACCAAACTGGTCTGGAGGACCATCCTTTGCCCCTTGTACCCCACTAGGGGTTGCCGCCCTTAGAACCATGCTAACCCGGGGTGTTGACCCCATTGTTCACCAGGCTTCACCCCCTTGATACAACAAGGTATTTTTAGCACCAGAAGTCATAAGTTATTCAAACAAGTGTGCATCCCAAACTTACCAACTTGTTTGATGTTTCATTATGACTTCTTATTTAGTTATTAAGTAAACACAATTACACAAAATTGTTAGATGGCACTAAAATCACCAACATTACTCCCCTATTTTAATGTAGTCCTTGATCTACTTAAAACATACAATAACAAAAACAAACTCATGCTTAAATAGAAACATATCTTTCTTCTTCAATCTTCACTGATTCACCCCTTTGATCAAACCTAATCAAACTAATGATTTTCGTTACCCTAGTTGATATATTTTACTCTTCTCCTGGTTCGTAAACACATGCTCTCTAACTTTTTGTTGCTATCAGAATCGATTGAACAGGGTCATCGATAAAGAGCTTAAAGAAGGAGTGGGTGTGGAACGATGACAAGGTCTTTAGGGGAGGAAGGATGTAATGGTAGTTTACTGACAAAATTATCTATTTAGGTGTGTTTGGTTTGTAAGTTATTTTTGAAGGAATTAGAATTTGTAAAAAAAATTGAAACTAGAAGGAATTAAATATGGAACTTAAATTTTTCAAAAGGATTTGGAATTTTAAAAAAATGGAATGTATCAAAAGAACTTGAATTTCACATGCATTTTGGTGACAAAACAATCATAAAAGAATCGAAATCTATTACGCTCGCCACCACCACCTGGTCGTCCTCCGCCCCCATCGCCGAAACCAACCCGCCGCTGCCAGCGTTGCTGACCGCGCGACAATCGCCATTGTCACCCCCAAAAACCCCTTGCCATCTCCTCCATCACCGACCAACCCTGACCCCCACCACCTACCACCCTCGCCACCTTTTCCACCAACGACGACCACCCCTTGTCACCAAACGATACCACTTCTCGCCACCACCACTAACAATCCCACAAATCATTGCTGCCACCACCAACTACCTCTGTCTCCACCACGCCCATCACTGACCACCCGTATCAAAGCCACCGACCACCCTGACATCAAGTGGCGAGGGCAAGTGTGGTCGGATGTGGCGGCTGAGGAGAAGGGGTGGTCGGTGGTAGCTGCGATGATGGGATGGTGGCGTGGGGTGGCCGGTGAAGCGAAAACGGTGGTCGGTGGCGACAACAAATGGGGCATAAGAGGTGCGGGGTAGAGGGGGTGCATATCCGACAACAGTGGGTGGTCAGGGATTAAGTTTTTTTTTAATTGGATTTTTTTCACAATTTAGAAGGGATATTAAAATTATTTATTTAAAGGAATTTGAGGGTATTAAGTCCAATTCCAATTTAAATTGTCTTCTTAACCAAACACTTTACGAATGAAATTAAGATTTCAATTCCAACAAATTTTATAAACCAAACAAATTGACAAATAAAATTCAGACTATAGTTTCATTAAATCCTACAAACCAAACAAATCTTAAAAGACTTGTTTGATTAAGTCCAAATTATTAACTAGTTTCGACCCTTGTTCAACCCACATGCAAATGTTATGGTGATATATCTATATCAAATTTTCCAACTATATAATCTTTTAAAAAAAAACTAGATATAGTCGAGGGAAAAAAAATATAATCTCTTCTATATATAAAAGAAAACACTCCTAATTTACTCCCACATCGTTATGATGTACATGAGTTGAAGTGAGCTAGATCTTGGCTTCTAATTAGTTTTTCAAGTTTTGAGTTTTGATTTGAGTGACTTGTTTTATATTTATTAAATATTTGCTTATTGTATTTCTATAAATATACGCATATTTCTATAAATATTTTTAGTTATCACTCTAGTTTATATATAACATAATATATAAACATATATTATTGAAGTACTTTATTTTAATTTTATATATAATAATAATAATCTTTTAGTTATATACTTAATATTTTAAATAATTTTTTTATAAATAATAGACTCATTTAGTCTCGCAAGCCTAGTTAAGCTCGATATATGAAGCTCGGGCTCGAACTTATTTTTTAAATGGACTCAAATATAAGCTCAGGTTTGGTTTGAGTTTTTAACGAGTTGATCTCAAATAGCTTACATGAAGCTCCGCTTGTTTACACCCGTAGCCTTTACCAATTAAGTATATGAGTGTTTAAATGGAGATGGTCATCCAAAATGTTTACCTAAGAAAAGCTACAATCTTAATTATTAAGTAACATTAATTTTAACGTAATGGATTAATAATTTTCTTTGATTACAGTACAAAATAATTAAAAATTTTAATTTCTCATCAAATATAATATTTGATATTTTAAAGAAGAATTTGGGGAAGGTGATGTTGAAAAATCCTTGAACTTCTCTATATTTTCTCGTCTAATATTTTATTGCAATTATTTAATAATTAAAGTTGATTTCTGGGAAGATTTAACATGGGGAAGGTGTGGACTTGGGCAGGTATTTAATTAATTAATATTTGTCATTATATAAATAGAAACTACGAACACCTATAGAAGATGATAGATAAAAAAAAGTCTTGATATATTTAGGAAATATTTACAAGAATAAAAACATTTTATATTACTATTGTTATGCATATTTTACCATTTTAGTAGAGCTGTGATGATACATTGCTTTAGAAGAAATATAAATATTTTCTAAAATTAGGTTTTTTCATCTCCCTCCAAACCCTCCCCTAAATATTATGTTTTTTTTGGCTGTAAAATAAACATTAGGCCATTGACATATGACTATATGAGTAGTTGTCATCTCCGTATCTACAGATTACATATTTCCTTCCGTATTTATCAGGGGCGGCCCTTAGGGAGGGCGACTGTCCGGGGCCCGGTTTTCTATAAGCTTAGTAGTTTTTATTTTATTTTTATATTATATATATATATATATATATAATTTTATAAAAGCCTCAACTTGTATTATCCATTTCTTCTATAAACCATTTATAAATTAAAAAAGACCCGCAACTTGTATTATCCATTTATCATATTAACCCATTTGGAAATTAAAAAAGACCCACTAGATTTTCAAACTTATTAAAAAATAACAAAATAAGTGGGTTGGGGTTGGAGCGGGAATTAAAAAAGGCCCACTACTTGTTAATCGTGATTCGTTTGTTGTAGTTTTTGATTATATCATTATGAGTTTGTATTATGGGGCACACTTTTTTTACATGTCACAGACTCAAAACGTTTTGAGAATTCTCAGAAACGGCTCTAGTATTTATTAACTTCGCTAGCGTCTTACTAGTTTTTGTTTTTTTAATGCTGTCGGGCTGTCATTCGAAAAAAAAAGAGTTTCATTCATATTTTTCTTTTATTTTACATATACATATCCTTAAGTAGATTTTTAGGCATACCAATTAAATTTATAGAAAATAATTTAGCTAGTAAACAAAATTTCTTTTTATGTGCACATACTGGTTCATTTACTTGTGTCTATTATTTGTTCATGTATTAGCCTAACTACCAGCTAATTGTTTCTATTAATTAAATTCTTTTTTTTTGTTAAAAAAAAATACGTACATACGTGATAGTAGGGGTGTCAATTTCTGACACGAACCTGAACCCAACATGAAAAAAAAAACACGTTTTGGGTTGGACAATACAACCCGTTTTAAAAAAAACGGGTCGTGTTCGGATTGACCCATTTAGAAAACAGGTCTGGTTAGGGTTAACTTGTTTAATAAACGGGTTGACACGCTAACGCGTGTAGGTTTCAATTTTTTTTTAGTTTCATTTCCTAGAAACGATTGTTTAATTACTTTTAAATTTAGGTTTTATCGTAAAGTAATTAATTTATACCAAAACTTTTCTCTTTTTGCTTTCTATATATGACTATTCAATTATTTTTAAGTTAACCTTAAATTAATTAGATTTTGGATTTAGTAGTTTATGATTTAGATTTAGATAAATGGGTTAAACGGGTCAAGTTCGGGTTAACCCGACTTTAAGTGTATCCAGGTTAGGGTTGTACATTTTGACACGAATAAGAATACGGGTCGTGTTCGGGTTGCATAATTCAACCCGCAACCCGTCAACTCATCAACCCGCTAACCTGACACGATTGACACCCCTACGTGATAGTCCACGTATGTACACATGTCCACAACTTTGCCTATATGGAATCACATCGATAGCCATATCAATTGTGAAAACTTTTTCTTTTGCATATCTAAAACAACGTATTATAATTTAGTGCCTTATAAGAGAGATGTGTAATTTTTGTTGCATAATCTTAACAATGTGAACCGGCTTTTTTGTGTACTTCATAAGAGATATGTGTAGTTTTCATCATTTTATGTTATAAAATATGAACATAAAAGTTTTCTCACTTTTCATCCTTAAATTAAAGAAATGATGAAAAATGTTATAAAATATGAACAACATTCTTTCAATTAATAAGTTCAAATAATAGAGAAGTAAAATCTAAAATAATACGATATTATTTCATTGTTAAAGTACTTGATTTTAGGGTGGTGGGAGTGGTCCCCTTTAACCCAAAGTACCCTTTCAATGTCACATCACTTAGCCAAACTACCCTCCATGGTGAGAGTGATACCCTCCAACCCACACTACCCGCACCTCCCAAAAACGTTCAAATTGGATTCTTTCGGCGGGTTTCCAAAGCCGCTGATGATACCCGCACCTCCTTACTCGCTTGAACCCGTGATAGTGGAAGTGGTACCCGCATGGTTACCCGCCTCCCACTCTCAGTACACTTAGTTCTAGAAAACAACATTATTTCGATTTATAAACTGACGTTAAGTTGCTAAAAGGTTACACGTTTTACTCTAATAAAGTTTTATAGATTAAAAGTGACCTTTGATATATTTGACTTATCATATCAAATTGTTTAGACTAGAATAGGTCACCTACCTCGAATAAAACATGACTTTGTTAAAAGAGTGGTTCTAACTTCCACTTTGACTTGAATAAAACACGACTTTAAGTATCGTAATAAAGCACGATATTTTAAATCAAGATTATTTAAGTCATGAAATGATGTAAAGTGATAACCACTCGTTTTTTAAACACCAATTTTTTTTTTCTCTAAACAAAATTTGAACCCACAAATTCTTGGTTGTGTAACTCTTCTCTTACCACTAAGCCCCGACTCTCACCCGTGATAACCACTAGTAAAAAACTATTAACTAAATAACATAATAAGTAAGTAAATAAGTGAATTGATTTGTAAGTAAAAGACAACATTATTTCGATATGGGCGTAAAACATAATTTAGCTTAAAAGAGCAAGTTACAAATTACGTCTTTAAAGTATTACCCATATTTCAGTATACGTCCTTTAAGTAAAGAAATTATAGTGCATGTCCTTTATGTTTAAAATTTGTTGCACATTACTTTCTTTAGCCAAACAATCATTAAGTTTTTACCGTTAAGTCTGGTCACGTGCTTGTCACGTGTGTCATTTTACTTCCCCCTCCTTTCCCCCCTTTCGTTGGAGAAGACGAGGTCAGGGGAGTAAAAGAAGAGGGAAGTATGAGGGGGGAGTAAAAACACATTTTTGCCCTCACGTGGCAAACACACGACCAGATTTAACGATAAAATTTTACGGTCGTTAGGCTAAAGGACGTAACGTGCAAAAAGTTTTAAACATAAAAGACATGTACTGTAATTTCCTTAGTTGAATGGCGTATACTGAAATATAAGTAATACTTAAAGAACGTAATTTATAATTTGGTCTAATGCTTACATGAATAATAAACATAGTCAAATATATAATGTAAACATTGTCAGTTTTTAATTATTTATGACGTTTGATTTATGTCAATATGATTGTCTATACAGTGTTTAACTTTCGGTTTAGTTTTCAAAATACTAACAATATTAACATATGATATGCGGATATTCCTCGAATTTATACAGTGGTGAGAAGGGGTAACTTTGGAAAATAGTAACCAATTTTCAAAAGTGTTCCAATTAGGTGACTCAATACGCATTTTACACGGTATACACCATCGGGTATACTATGATTAATGACCTAATTAGAACACTTTTAAAACTTGGTTACTATTGTGTGGTGTTTTCCTGTGATGACAAAATACAAAGATTCAACATTTTGTAATAATCCAACACTTTGTAACAACAAAAGGATGTTTTGGACGTTTGTTTATATTTTTTAACTAAGCACAAAGATTCTAAATCCTAATAGAATTTTGATATACTAATTATCATAAGAGGTAGCCATGGCTTCATAAGCATCCGACCCGACCGACCCGTATTTAGTGGCAATTGATCAGTAGTAACTTGCTGCTCATCGAGCCAAGCCATGGTTCAAAAACATAAGACGTTTCTCTACAATGCGAGCGAAGCACCACATTGTGCCCATGCCACGCGCAAGTTAGGGTGCTTTGAACCCCTAGAGTCCCCACTTGTGTCTGCTTCCAAGGAAACAACATTCTGACTTGTTATATACTACTTAAAAGTTTCACTTTCTTATGTGAGACAAGTTTCAATCCATTTTTTCTTAATTTTCACAACTTTGTAAAATTCAAACTTTCAACTTTGAGCATCGATATCTTATTAATCTTAACCTTGTTTTGGACAAGGTTTTGTTCATTGCAAAGGTATCACATAGTAAAACGCAAACCCAGTAAATAATAACAATTACATGTAATTATTTATGTCTAAACTTAATAAAAAATCATATTTTTCACTTGAAAACAACTCAACTTTCCCCTATTTTTCCGGACACTTATAAACATAATTATAACCAATACGACAATTATATTCAATGAAACAAATATGGATTTGATAGTGGTTCTTTTTCTAGTCCTACTAATATTTACTATGCGGGTAATTTGATGATAGTAGATTTTAAATTTTTAATTAAAAGTGATGATCGATGAATGATAAATATAGGTTTTGAGTTGAGTTGTTTAGAGGTTGGGGATCGACCGTCAAATGAACCACGGATGACTCGAGCCAACGTTGGCATTAACGATCTACCGTAATGGTACCCACGATTTACCATATGGTGCTTTCGAGTAAAGGAACTTGCTCGGTGATGGTGGTTGTTAAAGTTTTTTAAAACTAATGTTTTTTTTAACATTAATAACAATATAGAAGATCATGAATATTTGAATGGCAAATTGGATTGACTCATTGATCGATAATAATTCATATTAGTAATTAAATCAACTACACTTTCATCTTTCACTTTCGTTACTAAGGACAATCTCAGTAGCATAATCATCATATATTACATTTGATTTGCACTCGATTTCGATTGTACGTTTTCAACATTTCATTCATAAGGAGGGAAATCATATAGAAATCTAGTCTAAATCTTTAATGATTATGCTAGTGGGATTGTCCTTGACAATAAAAATAAAATTTAGAGAGGTGATGGGAGATGGCAATGAAGAACAAGGTGGAGGCGAAAATGGTGGGTTGTGGTTGTGGTGATGGTAGTTAGTGGTGGTGATGATGGTGGTTTAGGGTGATGTTGGTGGTTCCTAGTGTTTGATAAATAACATAATATTATTATTAATATAATTATTATTATTATTCATTTAAAAGAATAGATTTATATAAAATAACACATCACTAAATCATATTACCCTAAATGCAATATCAAATAGTATATCACCCAAAGTCCCAAATCATAAATAGGTCGCCTAATTAAAAAAAACGAGAGAACTTTAAGTCTCTTGCATTCAACAAACTTAATTCTTTTCTTTTTACCTAAATTGGAAAATGATAGAAAATATGTTGCCTCGATGTAATTTTCCCTAAAATTACCAAACATCTAGATAAACTCTAATTTACCCAAAAACGAAAAATCAAACCTGTATATTTCATGTTAAAAGTCAAAATCAAATTTCTAATAATCAACATGTAGATAATGATTTCAAATGTGACCCAAACATTCATTTCGAGTTTGGTCATTTTGTTACTTGTATATAGTATCCCCTACCTATTTATTGAAGTGCTTTTGATATTTTTGGTATATGTACTTGATGACTTAAAGATACATTTAATCATATTTTTCTTGGTCCAAAAGTAAACGAAAGTACTACCAAACAATAGTTGGTATTTAATAAAAGAGTAAAAGCATACGGATGGTCCCTTTTTTTACTAAAATTTTGGATTTGATCCTTAGTTTTCCAAAAGTACACGAATAGTCAATGTGGTTTGCATTTTGTAACGTATTTAGTCCCCAAACTTTGCCAAAAAGTACATGTATGGTCCCTTTGGTTTGTGCTTTGTAACGCATTTAGTCTTTTTCTTGGACCTTCTAAAACTTTTAGATTTGTTGGTTGGGGACTAAATGCGTTATAAAATGCAAACCACAGGGACCATCCATGTACCTTTGAAAATCTAGGGACCAAATCCAATTTTTTGGTAAACCACAAGGACCATCCATGTACTTTAAACTTAACAAAATATAACTGTTTTACAGAATTGGGTTTGGATATATAAAAAATCATTAACTTTTTATTTAAAAAATAATAATAAAGGAAGTGTTCAACTAAGAATATATATATTTTTTTAATTTTCAAAGTAAATAAGGTGAAATCTATAAATAAATATGATATATTTCTGATATTCAGTTAATGTTTTCCATCTTTTTATTTTTCACATAAAAAATACACATTTGAACAAAGATGTTACATATTCACAATAGGTCAAGAATCTGTATGTCATTGCTTACTTTTTCTTGCTGAAAATGGCTGATTAAGTTGCTTGACATTTTTTTTATGATTGTTGAAGTATTCTATTAAGTTCTCGTGCAATTTTTGCTGTCAACCCGCCGCGCCTACGTGGAAAAACGCGTGTCACTTTAGCATCTTTTTATTTAAACATGAGGCGATTCAGTAAGACGATTACAGTATAACATCTGGGAGATTTTTATGAACTTTTTGAAGCTGGATTTGGCAATGATTGCAGCATTCAAGTCTGTCATCAAGTTTTTATATATCTTTAATTGGTTAGTTGAAAAATACCGTTAAATAAGAATAAACCACATTTATACAAACAACAAACAAACCTTTTCTCAGCATGAAGATCAACACCTACAGCTGGAGGTGCTGAGATTGTAGAGTTAATCACAGGCCCAAACACTGCTACAAGCTTTAATAACATTTTTAGTGACACATTTATATGCCTGCATACGTTTGCAAATACGCGTTAATAATTTACATGCGGGCATAATGCAGGTGCTTTATATATGTACCTCTCGGTTTGGCTATCAAGTAAACCCAACAGCAAAGGCAGCAAACAAGAGAAGAGATCTAATGTCAAAGTCTCGGTGTTGTCAAGCATAACACTAATTACATCTGCTTGTACCTGTAGATTTAGACAAGATCATATGTCAGATGTTAAAGAACACGAGAAACAGGCAAACAGTATAGTAAAATTCCACACACAGCATGATCTGGCAGTTTCTGCAAGGCGTTAATACCCCCTCGCGTGTCATTTTGATCCCAAAAACGCCTTACCATCTGAAAAGCAGTGAATTTGTTCTAAATGAAAGATATATCAAGCTTTATGTGTAAAATATATTGAACAATTTAAAGCTACCTGGAGCTTTGTGAGCCGGGATCGAAGTGTACTTAAAGAAAAATCATGATCTTGCATAAAAAATTCAGCCAGATCATCATTGTTTTCATTCTTGACCGTCGGATCTCTCCCTGTGGTTTGTGGATTATCTTCCTGCTAAGTGAAAAATGTAAACAAAGTTAATACCAGAAACAGATAACTTCCTTCTCAAGTCACAATCTAACAACATATATTTACAAAGATCAGATCAAGTATGAATGAAAATGGTTATGCAGTCAACAACATGATCATACCTTCATAGCTCTAGATCTCCTTGCTACCAGCATTTGAGATCTATTTTTTTCAGGATTTACATGGCGGGAAGCAATGGATCTTTTAATTGGCGAGGCCTTAGTTTTCTCACGCACAGTATTTAGGGAATTCTTGGGTGTTTGTACTACCAAATCAGTGGTTTTAAAAGGTATCTGGGATATTTTTGTTTTAGTCATAGGTTGTACACATGGCACAATGTCAGGTTCTGTTACTGGCATCGGTGCTGTTGTAGGTTCAGGTATTGTTGTACAAGAAGCCATATTGATAGACTGTTGTGTAGTGGTGGTAGGTACATTATTTGTGTTAGGTAATATCTGAGAAGTTAAGTCAGGTTTATGACATTCATTAGTATCTAACTTGTCTCTTTTTTCAAATTTCTCAACCAGACTGCGGGTCCGTCCATTCACAACCGCAACTGCAAAATGTGAAGGGGAAAAATGAGGAAGAAACACTATAACCGACTTATTCTTCCTCAACAACGCGTATAACATTAAGATAGCTACCTCCATTGACAGATTTGAACTCCTTGTTTGAATCAACAGGCACATGCTCAGACAAATATCCTTCTTTCCTACAAGTCACAGGAGTAATGCCTGCAGCTTTATGTAAATTAGTGAATTTCAGTAACATAAAACTAAAAATGGAACTAGGAAATGAACAAGAGAGCTTATTTCTAAGCCGATGTCAAGCATTCACTGTATGTCCACATTTTGGTATTTATTAATAGCCATATTAAAAGTTGATGTAAATAATAACTTACTATCTACATATATATTCTTGATATCCTTTGTGTCATCATTTGGAGATATAAAGGTTCTTCTGGGAGTCTCAGATTTTGGTTGCACCTTATATGGCTCAATTTGCTTCACAAAGAGAAGAAAGCAGATAAGTATTCATGTTTTTTTTTTCTAAAATTTAAAAGACATTTCATATGAATCCATAAAATTTAATTCAGGGAAGAGGAAGAACATTCTTACTGAAACATCTGCAGCCCAAATTCTTACATAATTATGATAATATGAGCACCCTAAAAGCTTCCCATCATTAATATAAAGGTCACCCAAAGTTGACCATTCCAAATCAACAACATCATGACAAACTACAGGCTTCCATGAATACACCTAAAACTCAAAGGCCATGCACAAGTGAGATTTGTTCCTTTCAGAAAGCAAACTGTAAAAGATAGCGAGGAAATAATTAAAACCTTTAAACTGTTGTCTAACCCACAAAAGAGTGTTCTTCCATCTGGGTGAAAGGTAACTGAGCGTACCCCTGTCGCCTGGAATAATTAAGAACTTAAAAAAACTTACATGTATGCAATTATTCATAACAAAAAGGGGAGCAGAAAACAACTGATACCTCAGGACTAGTTGATCCAATCAACTCAAAAGTTTCCAAATCCCAAAATTTTACAGTTTTGTCAGATGAACCTGGAATAAGTATTTGTGTTAGTTCGATTATCATATAAAAAGGGTACGAACAAATCCAAGTTGAATTATTTGTTAAGCAAGTAGGGATGCCCATGACTTGCATTTGTTGTTGGATACAAACCTGTTGCTAGAAGAAACTCAAGAGGATGGAAATCCACTGATCTAATGTGCCCTTCATGGAGTTTGAACTCATGCAAGAGCTTTCCAGCAGTTAAGTCCCATATCTATCCAAAAGATAAAACATCAGAAATTAATTAAATTGCTTTCTATTTGAGTTAATGATATAATAAGGTGGTCACCATTATCAAGTCCCCCGGAGACCACCCAACGACCATCAGGGGTAAATCTGATTGTACTAATTGCTCGCTTATGACCCTTATATGTATGAATGCATCCTTTTTTTCTAATATCCCATATCTTCAAATAGTCCATGGAACCTGATGCAAGGAACTCACCAAAAGGATGGAATTCTACCGCAGTGCAATAGGAGCGGTGTCCATTAAGTGTTCAAACCACTGCAGTTAACGAAAAAGAATGACAAAATAAGCAAAAAAAAAAAAAAAAACACTTCAAATTCTACATTTTAGACTGAATCAACTTACCCTTTGTCTCTTCAAGATCCCAGAGCTGAACCAATGCCCTTGCACTCTCATCACTGTCTAACAGGCTAGTATTCACACTAAAAATACCGAAAATTACCCTTAAAATTAACAAAAAATAAAACAAAGATCCAAACTCAAATATCTTTAAAAATGTTAAAAAAGAAAAACTGCTAGGATTATTACGTAAATTATATATATTCCTGAGGCTTTCTTTGAAATGCCGAGGGATTCAGAATTCCATGGTTGGAATTAATTCCAATTTCAATTCATTTTCTTAATCAACCAAACATGCAAACGAATAGAATTTAAATTTCAATTCCATTGAATTGTTGTCAACCAAACAGGCCCAAAGTGTTATCTCACAGAGTTTGTATTTGAAATCAATCCACTATAAGTGTAATTTCATTTTGTGTCTTAATACAACAAAATACATGACTATATATAAAGATCTAACAGTAATTATTTGTTCCATGCCATATTTTGAAACAGAATTTGGAGGTGAGTACTGACAGTTATAGGTGTTGGTTTCCCAATTGACCAAAGATTCACAAGCTCATCATCACCTCCTGTGATAAAATCAAAATGTGGACGTGTCTTCTTTCCGATTTTGATGCAGTTCACATTAGCAGAATGTGCCACCAACTCTTCTATATTTATTTTAATTCAGTCAAGAAATAATAAAGGGAAAAATACGAAAATGGACATTTGACCAAGAAAATACTTAAAAATGGACATCCTTATTTAGCCTACTGTTTCATGGACATTGTTCTTGCGAAAAAGCTAAAGACGGCTAATCTAGCCAGCTAAAATTTCAGTGCCAACATTCTATTTGTCAGAGTACGAGCCAATAAGCATATGACACGTAGCAGGCTTAGCCGTCTAAATAAACAGTTTTAGCCGTCTAATGCATTTAGCCGTCTAAATAAACAGTTATAGCCGTCCGCTAAACCTCCGAAAATTTTCAAAAAATGTTTTCGGAGGCTAAGCCGTCTAGACGGCTATAACTGTTTATTTAGACGGCTAAATGCATTAGACGGCTAAAACTGTTTATTTAGACGGCTAAGCCTGCCACGTGTCGTCATATTATTAGTTCGTAATCTGACAAATGGAATTTTGGCAAGGAAATTTTAGCCGGCTAGCTTAGCCGTCGCCGTCTTTAGCCGGCTGTCATGATCAATGTCCATGAAACATAATAATAAATAAGGATGTCCATTTTTGAGTATTTGCTCGATCAAATATCTATTTTCATATTTTTCCAAATAATAAACACCACACGCCAATTTATCTGTATTTCAAACAACTACAACAAACAATCGGTAAAATTCAACCAACAAGGGATACGCAATTTATATCCGCGTTTCGCCATTAAACCAGAACTCGATGACGTATCAACCTATCAGTTACGCAAATTCAATTGAAGAAGAAAGCCTATTATACTGCATGTATGTATGTATGTATGTGTGCATGTGTGTGTATAGAGAGATAGGGCGATTTGTATATACAAAATTGGAACGAAATGTGAGAGGCTTCTGCGCAAAATCCACCGGAGAAAGAGCATAAGCTGGTAGGTGGTGTGTGCACAGTGTGTGTGAGAGAGAGAAAATTTTGTAGAGAGAGAAAGTTGTTGGATGCATGATTGAAACGGTTTATTTCTTGTTTAATGCGGAAGAAATATGTCTAATCATTGTATTTCAAAATCATTTACAACGTAAACATGCCACATATTAATTAATAATTAATAATACGTTAAGAAGCTTCTTTGAGAACCATTGGGGTTGGTGGCCCAATGATATAGGCAAAACTTTTATAAACACCTAAGGGGTTTGGAGGTTACGGGTTCAAGTCCCATTAGTGACAACATTAAAAGAAATTTGCCTTTAAAAAAAAAGCTTCTTTGGATCGTATAAGGTCACACAGATACGAATCGTATAGCCTCTACAACTTTTATAAGTTTTCAAGCTGAGTAAAATAATGTTGACAAGACGTAAGATTTCTCGATATACGTGTGAATTACGTTGACAAGACATAAGATTTCTCGATATACGTGCGAATTATGTTGATATAACATAAGATTCATTGGTATGTGTACGAATTATTTGACACGTGTATGTCAATTATTTGACTTGACAAAAGAATATATTGGAACCTACTATATAAATCGTTGGATGTTTATCTATTTTTTCGGTCATTACTTCAATTCATTCATTTCCTTCTGTTTCATTACCTTTAAACACAAGTGTTGGTGGTCTTTACCACTGACCTCTTCTCCCCCTCCACTATGTTTAAATGGTAAATCTCACCCCAAACTTTATAAAATTTTAGTTTGACCCTTTCAAGTTTTTAAAGTTTCGATATTACCCCTTATTTATATATGATCTGATTTTTTCTAAATAAATTTCATGTTTGTTTGTTATTTTTTTTCTTGAAATCCTGGTACAATTTTTTTTTAAACGGAGTCGTATTCAAGATAACTTATTTTTTAGGGATCATGTGTTATATCGACTGACAGTTACGTGTTGGTATCATGAAAAATGAGACCGACGTCGATTGAAAAACATCGGTACCGTTATTTAACTGTCTTTTATCTATGTTTCGATCTCCACAACCGCCTCACTGTAACTTCATACGTTTCTTTTATGTATTTAACTACGATTCTTTGTGTGCTTAGTCACGTTAGTGTCTCCGCCTCAACCGTTTAAGGTCCGCTTCACGTCGCGAAGCGCAAAGCATAATTTCTAGTTTCCTTAATTTATTAAAAAAAGACGTTAGCTATGTCATTCTGGGACGACAACTATATATTCGACGGTGAATCTTCTTACAATATCGACAGTGGATCTATTTACAATATCACCGGTGAATCTCCTAACAACGAGATGAGGGGTGAATCTCCTAAGGAGATGGGGTTGTTTGAAACCGATAAGGTATAAAATTTCTTCACTTAATTTTTGTTAGCTTTACAGAAGTGCTAACTATATTGTTGTTTCAGGTGTGTCTCTGTTGATGAGTTGATGGATTGGGTTGTTACTATAGGACGTAAGAATGGTTATGTCATAGTGACTTGATGAACGAATAAAAACACAATCGACCATGTCATCAGGATATGGCTTAGATGCAATCGTGGTTGTGTATACAATAGAGCATCCAAGGTTAGACATTCTGGCACAAAAAAAGGAGTAGTGATTTTGAAGTGATATGGAAATATGAGAGAAAGTATGATGGCTGGAAGTTTCAGGCGAAAAATGATGAGCACAACCATAAAGTTGCTCTACATCTAGAGGAACATCCATTGAAATGAGACTGATCGAGAAAGAAACTCGTTTGGTGGAGCATCTGACAAATCAAAACATGGTGCCACGTAAAATAGTGTCAGCACTGAAGGAACATAACCCCGACAATGTGTCTAGTCTCAGAACCGAATATGCCGAAAGATACGTAATGAAAATAGAATCGTGTAAACTCCAATGCAAGTTTTTTTCCAACCTTATATTTATAACACTCAGGAAAATAAATCTACTAATATTACCAATGATATTTTCTTTAAAATAAGACATCATACAACATATGGCTAGGGATGACAATGGGTCGGGTTCGGATCGGGTATCAATAATCTCAAACCCATACCCGGTTGTAAAATCATGTTCTATTACCCGTCAGGTTTGTGTCGGGTGTCGGGTATGCCCGCGAGTATCGGGCATACCCGTTAGTATCGGGTATTGGGTTATTTTGCGGGTATCGGCCAATACCCGTCGGGTATGTGTCGTGTACTTTTCTATGACTATTTTTTATATTTATTTAAATATATATTTTAAAAGAAAAACTATTTTTCCACATAATAAACCTACTAAAATGAAGCATTATAAAGCTAGTGTCAAGGAAAAATAAAAATAAATGTTAAAAATTTTCGGGTATATAATTTGGGTATATGGTTCGGGTAAACAGGTACTCGGGTCGGGTATCAAATAATCCCATACCCGCGAAAATTTTGAAAATTAATCCCATACACTGCCCCGTACTCGTACCCGTCGGGTTTCGGGAATACCCGTCGGGCTTCGATTATTTTGCCATCCCTACAGATGGCATGCATTCCCGCATGAGTTGTTAGTAGACACCACGTACAAAATG
The DNA here is from genome assembly GCA_023525975.1 of Smallanthus sonchifolius. Lineage (NCBI taxonomy): Eukaryota > Viridiplantae > Streptophyta > Magnoliopsida > Asterales > Asteraceae > Smallanthus > Smallanthus sonchifolius. The sequence continues at coordinate 73,735,139 of CM042029.1, forward strand.
AACATATACCACATGCCATTTGTATATGTTGTTGATGTACCTCACTCTATATGTTGTTGGTGTACCTCACTGACAAGACATTTCGTATTACTCAAGCGTTTATATCTAGAGAATGGGATGACTTTGCCTCGGTGCTACAGATGTTAAAAGATACATTGGATAAGTGTATGGAATCACATGTCATAGTATCTACAAAGGCCTTGCTCTTATAAATGCATGTAAACAAATATTCCTAGAAGCTAGCCAATTACTATGCATGTGGCATAAATTTAAAATATATCTAAACAGTAAACACTGCAAAGCAAGATTTTAGCATGAAGACTAGCCAGCTTTTGAGTGTATGTCATTACATTGATTAACTCTTTCACACCTAAGATGTACGACTACAATTATGATCGACTTTGTTGAAGGCTGATTAAAAGCGATCCAAGTAATTTTACTACTTATAGTTATTGTTTTTTGTCTTTTTATGTGAGATTTGACCATTTTTATCTTTCCTTTCAGAAGTTCTTGACTTATTTGCTACTCGAATCAAGACTAGCTAGGAAAATATAAATAAATGTTTATGTGAGCCTGGATTGATAGAAACCGCAACTTTGGTCAGCGTACAACCAACATAGTAGGGGGCCAATATGCGATTTTTAAAAAATACATTGATTCAACTAACAATAAGTTGGATAGTTTTGTGCCGCATATCGATCAAATCGTAACGGTGCACAAATCAACTTTAAAGGAAACCTTTGAAAGAAGCAAGGTCACTCTAATAGGTCATCACAATGAGCCATTGTTTGATTGGTTACGAGGTAACGCTTCTCTTAAAGCTGTGGATTTGTTTGTTCATGAGATGAACAAGATACAACTACTGCTATCGTTGCATTTATCGTGTGGCTGTCATCTATTCATTGATGTATAAACTTATCTTTTTGTTTACCGGATTCATTTATTGTGTGGTTGTCATCGTCTCATTTATTGTTCATTAAGAATATAAAAATCAATATATTTAGAGGAGTTTTATTTTAACTAAAAATTCATTACAACTTTAATATGTGTGATTGTGTGTCTTTTAATAATTGTATACAAAAAACGTGAATCATTATATTTTCATGTGTTTTTTTCTATGAAAAGGTAATGATTTTAAAATTCGTTTTAAACATCTAAAAAAGTTGAGCCGAACATGTTTGAAAGTATCACAGAGTATTTTACTTTATCGAGCAAAATAATTTTAATAATATTAATGACCTATCATGTTAAAATAAATATGATTACTTAATTTTACAATTGTTTCAATTACAAGGTTATTAGTTATAGTAAAGGAGAAAAAACGTTTATCTCGTATTTCATTTATAAAACTCAAATGGGATAATTACATAAATAGACATTAACTGGGTTAACTTTATCAAAATAGACATTTAGCCGGGTAAATGCCGGCTAAGCCTTTGTTGTTTGCCGGCTTAGCCGGATGCCAATTTTCAGTGGAGGAGCCTATCGCTGGTGGCTGTTAATGACCGTCAAGTTACATTAGATTTTTTAACTACTAAAAACAACATTAGAGGGGACGTATCAAATGAAAACCCTTAGTTATTGTGAAAACTCAAAAACTCAACCTGAGCCATTCATTTTATTTCCTTCTTTTTGTTATTTTTTAAGTTTAGGGGCATTTTAGTATTTTAACCCCTCTCTTTTAAAGTGAGATTGCATCTCTCTCCAAAAACTCAATTTTAATTTTTTTTCAGATCTGTAACTCCAATTAGGGGGTGTTTGGATTGTCTTTTCAAACCAACTTATTAACTTTTATAAGTTAATAAGTTGTTTGGATTACCTCTCAAAACTACTTATAAAAGAAGATTTTGAGAAGGAAAAAGGAGATTTTAAGAAGTAAGTGAAAGTTACTTCTCAAAACTACTTATAAAAGTCAATAAAGAGAAGAAAATAAGTAATCCCAAACACCCCCTTAGTCTCCCACCCACATCCCTAGTTCCCTGCTAATCGCTGCAACTGATGAGAAAAGGACCACAAGGGAATCCCGGAGATGACGCTGACGACGTTACTATCATTCATTTCCACCCTAATAGTTGCTCACCGCCGTCCCTTCTGCTAAACCACCGCATCACAATTCCACCGAACGACTCAGGTAGCCATCGACCTTTGTATGTCTAAATAAAAATGGAATGTCGACTTCTTTCTTGTATCATGCTCTGTTTCTAATCAAAAAAATCATTTTCATGGGTTTTTAAGATGAACGATGAATGCAGAGATTTTTGCTTGCCCACCAACTGTTTGTGAAAATGCCCCAACAAAAATAGACAAGGAAAGCCCGTCACAACCCAGAGATTTTTGCGTTGAGTAATATATAACTCTCCGCTACACTATGTTTCTATGAAATGAACTCAGATCTCTACTACACAATGTTTGTTTCTGCAGCCAATTAACAGGGAATGTACCGCAATGTTTGTTTCTTAATATCTCATTTGATTTTCTTAATTTTGTTATTTTTTCTATTTTAATTATTTATTTTTTCTTTATACTAATCTGTCTCATATGTTATTCTTTATATATATATATATATATATGTGATGTATTTTATAGACAATATTGTGCATTTGATTTTTTGAGTTGGAAGATAAAAAAATTGTAATTATTGTAGTCGAAGTTTGCTTGAAGCCTTCTAGCACAACTCGCATCGAGGACGTGAAATTAGCCGTCAAAAGGTAATTACTTTCATTATGTGCGCGTATATTTGTTTAACAATTTTTTTTTACTTTCATGATATGTGCGTATATTTGTTTAACAATTTTTTTTTACTTTCATGACATATGTAAACCTTGTTAAATATTTGGGGATGTGTAAACTGAATTTTTTTTAATTCTTTGAATTTGGTTATGGGATTATTGTAGATGTGTAAACTGAATTTACACATGGTAAAAAGTTTTGTTTATACATTGTTTAGCGTTTATATGAAATCACGATTCTAATTATACATTTGTAAACTGAATTTACGGATGTGTAAACTGAAATCACAAATTTTTTTTTTATTTTCATGATATATGCGTATATTTGTTTAACAATTTTTTTTACTTTCATGACATATGTAAACCTGGTTAAATATTTGGAGATGTGTAAATTGAATTTTTTTTTTAATTCTTTGAATTTGGTTATGGGTTATTATAGATGTGTAAACTGAATTTAAAGATGTGTAAACTGAATTTATACATTACAAATTAAGTTTACCCATGTGTACACTAAATTACAAATGTGTAAAGAGTTTTTATTCATGTTTTATTTATCGGTTAAATGAAATTGTGTTTTGTGGTTTATGATTATATCATATTTGTCTTGTATACAGGGGAAAAGCTTTGGCATTGGCAAAATACACATGTATATGGGTTTTACACATGTGTATTTGAGTATTACACATGCGTTTTTAAGTTTCTTTTACAAAGTGTAATTATATAGATTTTTTCCCCTAATTTACAAAGATGTTTGAGTATTTGAATGTTCAATTTTTTTTTCTAATTTGTGTATACGTTTTTACTCATGTTTATTTGATTATTATACATGTGAATTTAACTTTTACACATTTGTATAACAACATGCTTTTCAATTGTTGCATGGGATATGAAAAGAGTTAAAATTATAATTTAATTAGAAAATAAGAAAAAAAATCCAGATTTAATTAAAAAAAGTGTAATTACATTTCTACCCCTTTAATAAACCTAGACCACATTTTTTTTTTAATTTAATATTAAAAAGCTAGATTTAATACCATCCTTAAATAAAAATATACAAATTGAATGTGTGGCTCAGGTTGAGTTTATGGGTTTTCACAATAAATAAGGGTTTTCATTTGATCTGTTGACCATCTGGTGCAATGGTAGCCCCAAGACTTCCCATAGTGGAGGTCTTGGTTTCGAATCCTGGTCACAACAAAAAAGGGGTCTGTGGTCAGGCAAGGGGGTTTACACAGTTAGGGGGTTCCTCCTGTGGTGAGCTGCCATGTATGTTCTAGGTGTTGTCCCGGGGAAACCCAATTATCCTAGAACATCTAGGTGTTGCCGTAAAAAAAAACTAGTTTAAGTTACATAATATTTTGCCAATTAAACTATTTAATTTATAAAAAAATGCATATATCAGTTTTATTTTTTCATAAAGTCTAAGTAATTTTTTTCATAACACACTATATAATAATATTATATTTCATCGTGTGATAAGAGGCGCTTGGACTCGATTTCAAGAAGTTATACATAAACAAATTAAGAGCATTCGCATGAGCTTGTTATTCTTCAATTCTATAATTTAACTAAATATCATTCGCCCTTAAAACAAAAACTAAATATCACATTTTTTAAATTTATCCTTAAATTTGTTTTGACCTCTCACATCTCATTTTCTATCTTTATCTCACTCACAAACACGTATAATCATATAATGTATTTTAATAGTTACGTTACAACTTTAAATAAATATATACAATTAAATAGATATTTGATATTGGTTCAGTTATGAAATATTCATGGTTTCTGTATCCATCAATGTCCTTTGAAGTTAAATGATATGCTTCTTATTCAAAATAATAATAACTAAACAAACAAATCACTCTCCTTTGAAGCTAAATAATATACTTTTGGCTTAAATAATAATAAAATAAATAAATTATAATTTACGATGATTATGTTAATTGTATAATTGTTTGCTCCACGCACACCGTCCATCTAGATTTTATTTTAAATTTAATCATACCGACCGACCATCGTATTTAACCAAATCTCACTTAAACTATGGCCCTTGTGAAAGCTGTGATAACAGCATTAATCATTGATTATGTTATTTAAGTATCTATTATTGAAGACATACATTGGAACAACTGATAAGGTTGTTGTTTTATGACATTGAGGTCATAGGTTCGAGTCGTGAAAACAGTTTCCTACACAAAGTGTAAGGTAAACCTGCGTACATCAGATCGCGAAACGATCCGGCCCTTCCCCGACCCCTGCGTAATTGCGGGAGCTAAGTTAAGCACTGGATACCCGATTATTATTATTATCTTATCTTATGTTATACGTAATGTTATTTACCCGTATGCTGGATCATTCGTTTATTTATTCATTTGTTTTGATAAATAAACATAACTAATAATTAATAATTACTTATGTTTACTTAACACATTGCATTTACAACTTTTTCGTTGTGGCATTTACTACAATTAAAAGAAATAAAGGTTTCCAAATTCGTAACGAATTTTCTCTTGTTCGAGGATACAAATGTGTCTTGAATAATACGAACAAATTTACCATAATGTTTTGGTTTTCTTTTGTATAACCGTAAAATAATCTTTCGAGTGTATTTGCTTATAACACTTGTTTTGTTATCTTAACACTAGTAAAAAAACATCCAAGTTCATAAAACAAAATCCAAATCTTGTGTTAAAAATAATAGTGGTTTAACACGAAAGCTAAAGTTTTTATACATTTTTTAACAAATTATGATCTTAGATATTAAAGAAATTTCGTTATTAATTATTGTACCCGACCTTTGGTGTTAGACATACCTATTTGATTTTGTAAATGTGGCATGCCACTTATATCTCAAGGTGAATGTACACTAGTGCTAATTAGGGTTTTTACGATTGGTCTACCGCCATTTCGGCTAATGTCACTAGATTTCCTTAGAGCCTGAATTAGGAAGAAACAACTTAGAAGATCTACACAAGATTAGCTCTATAAGTCACTCCAATGCTCAAGTCAATCATTGACGGTATAAAACAATGATCTTTCTTTTATAAGCCTCAGATCCTTGCCGAAACCAAAGACATTTTGGCCTATGTCAACAAGGAGTTTAGGTGTGTGCATATGGACATACAATGGTGGCACTATCCAACGGGAGACCTACATATATGTTTCTAATGTTCAATTAGATTGTCGCATTCATCACATTTGTGACTACTAATACGATTGCAGCAACCATTAATGTAGCCATCACCTTCGACGTAATTTTAAGGTGGTCCTATAAAAACATTATGTGTTACACGGATTTTGATTTTAATTACACTACTAAGATCATAAGATAAAAATCTTAGAGCAAAATGGGTCACCCCAAAGTTGTTGACTTGTGGACCAAAACTTTGGATGCTTTATCTATTAGATTTGAATATCATCTCTAGGGTAGGAAATGCCTACTAGTGTTTAGTGAATAAGTGTTGCCTATCGAATAAACTAGTGGACTATTTTATATACACCTTTATAAACGAGACTGGTCCTAGTCCTAGACAATGAATTATAGTAGACTAGGCCCTCTAGGAAAGATCCCAAACAGGGCTTTGAGGTCCTCTATCATGTTGGGCTCTCTTATAGCCTTTTGGGCCTTTCTTGTAGTCAAATTGACCAACCCACCCACCCACTTTGTTGTTGATTCAAAGTACACCATTAACAAGCTTCAAGGTTTTTTGGTTTATTAGGGAAATCATTTTTACAAACTCCTATCCTAACTATGAATTCTTTCTTCTTAAGAGGTTTGACTATTTACTCTTGAAATTAACTTTGATTGTGTTGCTAGTTCACACTTATAATAAAAACATTTCTTATTCTGTTAAACTTTGTTTTGTTTCTCTTCTATCTTAGGATAATTGTGTGATCTAATTGACTAATAATTTTAGTTAGTTTCTCACACATTTAATTAACCAAGTTTGGTTTTTAATTAATTTTTACTTTTGTTTTTAATATATAAATATGTTAATCATTTGCTTAATTTTCTATCAATAATAACGGATTAATAAGATCTAATATTATTAATCAAATTTATAAAATGAAACACTATCTTAAGTTTTTCATCATACATCTTTCAAGAGTAGTTCATATAATCTAATGATATCTTTATCCATTTTGGGCGTTTATATGATCCTTTAGTTTTTTATGACAATAATAGTGTCATTAGTTTGGTATTGTGGACATAATCTAACAAAGTCTCACCTATGAGATAAAGTGACAAAATAAATATCTTCCTGTTGATATAAGATGCTCTAAGTGATTGTTACATCTTGCTAAACAACAGGTGACGACTATCGATAACTTTGGCTAAGTAGGTCTTGTTCAACTAAGGGCCGCTCAACCTTTTCGGGTGTTCAGACAAGATTATAATTTTCAGTTTTCTTCGTTAAAAATGTTCAGACAAGATTATAATTGACGGACCCATCCTAAACTTTAGATAGAAGAGAAGATCAACACAACTAAATACAAGTAACAACTTGCTATCATAATAATAGTTTTTGGGATACATTACTTTCTAAATGCATCCATTTGGCTTAACTAAAACAATCCAAAGTTCTTAGATTTCTGCAATTACTATTAGGATTAGGATTAGGACTAATATTTATTTGTTTTACAATATGCTTACATCATATGTTTTTTGTATTTTTCTATATTTAAAGCACTATAAAAAAATAAATAAGAAATAAAATTGCATAATAATTTAAAAACCAACATGGCCAAAAGCCATGTTAGTTTTAGATCTATTGGACACTCCATACCCCATTTTCAAAGAATCCAATGTCCAAATGGATGTATTTAATAATTTCATATTATTACTTTTATGTTTAATTACTCAATCCTTTTCCGATTAACCAAAACAATATTATTTGATTATTATTATTATTATTATAGCTTAGCCATATATTTATTGTTAATTATAGTCATATGTTAATTATATAAAAATATAATTATTTTTCTACAATTTTGTTGTATATCATAAACTTAAGTACTATGATTTATTAGCATTTTTATTACTATAAAATGTCATTTTTTTTGTTTGAGATTTGGCACAATAAATATTGGAACTTTAAATTAAAAGGAACCAGGCAAAGTCACATGTAAATTCAGGGATCAGGTGAGAGGGTCTGTGAATTACAAATAATAAATTTCTAAAATGGCAAATATTAAATCGAGCCTTTTTACAATGGATATTAAAGTCTTAGAAAATTTTATATATTTATAAGCCAACATAAAACACTTTTTAACTTAACATGTAACAGTAAGCAAAAAAACTATAGGAATACTGTTTACAATTTAACTAAAATTACAATAAAAATGAAAACAAATGCAGTTGAAATGAACTTAAAGAAAATGTGATGGACATGTAGAAGATGATTCGTCAACACCACATATTTGACATGGTTGCTCTAAGGCAGGTTCCGCTAGCTCACGAAAATGTTTCATAGGATACAACAACAATAAGCAGTTTGTAACTTTTTAATGTCGAAATTTACCACTGAGTCTAAAATGCACTTGACAAGAATATGTCATTTTTTTAAACGAGTTGTGTGTATGAGTTCTTTGAGAGTATGCTAAGTCTCTCAAAAGGTTGTCAAAGTCGCTCTCTTCAGCTAAGATAGCAACGTTAGTTTTATACTCCAAACAAAACGGTAACATACCAAGCATTTAATTGAATTAAACATGAGAGTTAAATTGTATTAACCGCCTTTAAAATCAATTTTATCGATATAACTATGAGTTAAAATTGTTTTGCTTCTATGGATTGAAATTGTAGTTGTGAGGAAACCGAGCAGTGGGAACCGACCAGCACTCGAAACTGCTAGGCAGTGTTAGTGGAAACTGACCAACAGTTGCAACTACTAGGTGACGTCAGTGGGAACTGAGTAGCAGTCGCAAACTATTGTTGGCTGAGTAGTGACAACACTGACCGAGGGTAATAACATGCATCAGTGGGAACCACAGTGGCAACGGAGAGCAGTGCTCAACAACAACTCGTGTGTAACATCCCAAAATAAATAAAAACCCAAATAAAAGAAAAAGGAAGGTGGGCTTGGCTAGGGGCCGGCCCATGGGCCCGAAAACTGAGAAGAACCCTTCTAATCAGTAGCCATTTCCTCCTGTGTCCTTCATTTTCTTCCTGCGCAAGAACCTTAGAGAGAGAGAGAGAGAGAGAGACCGTCTAGAGAGAGAAAGCTCGGATCAAGCTCAAAGTCTCGAGGATTGTTGCTCAACATCTCTGGAGCATAAAGGAACGAGAAGGAAGCTATAACAGGTAATTATTATGCCTAAATCTGAGTTTTTGTAACTTTCGGGTTTCGGGTTAATAATCGAGTAAAGGTTTAGATTTTTACGTGTGAAACTGGAAACAAACCACGGGTTTGGGTTCATGGGGGAAAATGGAACATTTCGAACGTAAAAAGTTCATAGCTTGATCGATTAGAACAAAGGGACCAGATCTAGGGTTCTGTTTGGGGAAGAAGACTGCACAGTCGAAACTACTAGTTTCGATATGGTTCTATCGAAACTACCTAGTTTCGACAGGGGCAGACCCATCGAAACTACCATAGTTTCAATATAGACCCAAGACCTTAACTAAGAATTTATATAAGTCATACGACTCGAAACTACTTAGTTTCGATAAGAAGCAGTGACTCGAAACTACTTAGTTTCGATAAGAAGCAGTGACTCGAAACTACTTAGTTTCGATAAGAAGCAGTGACTCGAAACTACTTAGTTTCGATAAGAAGCCAGGGCTCGAAACTACATAGTTTCGATAAGGAGCCAGGACTCGAAACTACCTAGTTTCGATAATGAAACCATGACCCGAAACATCTGAGTCAAGCCTAGTAATGTCTAAGTGTCCCCTAGGAACACAGCCTTACGCCTATGACTTGATTATACAGATTGTGGGTGACCATAGTGACATTCAGGAACCGGCTAGGTGTAAACAGAAACGATTCATCTGGTGAGTTCTTATTGCCCTTTTTCCTAATGGTTTTGGGCTGGCATGCATACTGGTATAGTATTTTATAAAAATGTTATTTTTATAAAATGAAAGGCAAAGTATAGTATTTTATAAAAATGTTATTTTTATAAAATGAAAGGCAAAGTATAGTATTTTATAAAAATGTTATTTTTATAAAATGAAAGATAAAGAACAAAAGAGCATAGTATTATCTTTTAAACAAGTTTTTGAAAGATAACAATGAGCTAAAGAAAGAACGATAAAGGAGCCGTACTTCGGTACAGCTCGACAGTGACAGTGACAGTGACAAATACCATGTTATATGCTTATGTGTTAATATGTGTTATTTGTCTATATGAAAGTTATGTGATTGCATTTCTACTTGTGTATTAGTGTAATTGCGTTGCATAGTAGTTGCATAGTAGAAAGTCCTGCAGGCATGCTAAAGTAGAAGTCTCACCCTGAGGTGTGAGCAATGCTAAAGGAGTCTTACACTTCGGTGTAAGCAATGCTAAAGGAGTCTTACACTTCGGTGTAAGCAATGCTAAAGGAGTCTTCACTTCGGTGTAAGCGAGAAAGTCTCACCCTGAGGTGTGAGCAATGCTAAAGGAGTCTTGCACTAACGTGCAAGCGAGAAAGAAAGTCCCACCCTGAGGTGTGGGCAGCGCTAAAGTAAAAGTCTTACCCTGAGGTGTAAGCAAGATAGGGATCTGGTCCTCGGACCACGATCCATATGTGATAGTTAAAGTATGATAAAGTCACTTGTCAAGTATAAGTGAAATGATAGACAGAGTACAGTGGGACACCCTAACGGGTTTCCTTAAAGATAAAGTTTTAATGACAGATAGTAACGTAACAAATTTATAATTGTAACGTTGTAAAGTTTTAAAGTAATAGTTAAAAGTTTATTTCAAAGAAAGTGAAAGTAAAGCTTATTTTATTTTAATAAAACTAAGCTACCAAAGACAAAGTTTACAGTTTAAAGTAAAGAGAGAACTCACCAGCGTTAGCTGACTTTTAGTATGCATGACAGGTAAAAAGGGTAAAGCTAAAGAAAAGTGAAAGAGCCATGTGGGCTGGATAGCATGGACATCGGGCTGCGGTATTGAAGACTGACATTTCCAATCCTGATAGTTCATGTTATAGACAATATTTCATGTTTTAGTTTGATGAATGATTTGAATTAAAGACTTCCGCTGTAATAGATTCTGATTTCCGGTTTAAGAACTATGTTTGTTATGTTGTGTGCCAACTATGAGATGTACCCGCTTTGGGGCGTTTCAAGTTGGTATCAGAGCCATAGTTTGAGAGATTCAGACATTTGCGATAATGTCTGAACTTAAACTGAGAATGGGACGAAGCAAAGGAAGGAAAGGAATGTCAGTCGGAGCAGCCCGTCCATGGAAAGATAGTAGACAGAAGGTAGTCAATGTCCTTACATAGAACATAGACAATAATGCCTTAGTACAGATAGCAGAAAGTAGATGCTTTAGCATAAATAGTACATAGTACATGCCTTAGCACAGACAGTAGACAGTAGATAGTACGTGCCTTATAGTAGAAACTCTGAACTTGGATGCAAATGTTACTCGGAAAGGAAATGTTCAGAACCCGAGTAGTAAAGTAAATTAGTAATTTCATACCGGTCTCTGTAATTAGTAATTTACAGTACTCGAGGTGTTCTAAATTGTTACCTATCTTGATAACACGAGCTATCTTTGTTCACAGTAGACACTAAATGGCTAGAGCAAAGAGAGGAGGTCGCACTGGGGGTCGTACTGGTCGTCGAGGCCGACCTCCAGGTAACCGGAACCGTCCTGAAGAAAGTGAGCACTCCCGCAACGAAGCTGAATCGGTGCATGTGGAGCATAATGATAGTGGGAACCATATGTCGGCTCCTAACGATGCCCCTAATGAGGCGCTTGAGTTGGAACCGATTGTGAAAGAAGCTATAGCGGCAGAGGTTACTTCAATCTTGAAGAAAGTTCTACCAGAAGCATTGGGCGAGGCCCTTAAAGAGTTTAATATAGGGAAGAAAGAAACGAAAGAGGAAAGCAGCAAGAGACTTGGAGTCACTGACAGTGATGATTCTGATTATGAAATGGCAACCCGGGGTTGCAACTATAAGTCCTTTCGGGGGTGTGACCCGCCGAAGTATGATGGACGGAAAGATGCTGTTGCCACTTTTGAGTGGATAGAGAGAATGAATGGGGTGATCAACATTAGTGAGTGCCGTGATGATCAAGCGGTCAAGTTTGCCGCTCACTCATTCACTAATGAGGCATTAAGCTGGTGGAGATCGATCGAAAGAATCAAGTCTTCTGCTGAGATGAAAAAGATGAAATGGGACGACATGAAAAAGCTGCTAATCACTAAGTTCTGCCCGCAGAACGAGATTGACAGAGTTGAGAGGGAATTTCTGGGGCTCTGTGCTGGTAGTATGACTCATCGCCAGTATACCTCCAAATATCAAGAGTTGGCTCAGCTGGTTCCACATCTGGTGGACACTGAGGAAAAGAGGATTAAGTACTACATCAAGGGACTACCACAGAAAGTCCGTGTGCACGTGAAAGCTAATGTTCCCACGAGTTTTGAATCTGTGGTATCACTTGCTGGGATAGTTTATGATGACTTCGAATCCGCAGACCCATTGCCTACTGAGAAGAAAGTGACCAATGCCGTTAAACGGCCAGCTAAAGAGTGGGTGGGGCCGGAGACGAAGAAACTGAGGATTGAAGATGGGGTAGAATGTGCTAAGTGTGGCAGGAAGCACTCGGGCGAGTGCCGAGTTGGGTTAAATATGTGCTATAGGTGCGGAAAGACCGGACACTACTCTCGAGAGTGTCCCGGGGCACAGTCTTGTTATAACTGCGGGATACCTGGCCACATGGCCAAAGACTGTCGGAAACCCAAAGCTACTGGCACCGAGAAGGGTAAAGAACCTGAGAAGCCGAAGGCAAGGACCCGGGCGTATGCACTGACACAGGAGGAGGCTAGGGGAGACCCAGATGTTGTGTCAGGTACGTTCATCCTTGACCACACTTATGTTTCAGTATTATTTGATTCGGGTGCCAGTAGGAGTTTTATATCATCTTCTAAGTGTAAAAGGATGAAATGCAAAGTTACTAGAGTAGAGCAGGCCTTTAATGTGGAAACCGCAGTGGGCAAGACCACGATAGTAAGTGAATTGGTAGATAATTGCACGATAAAGATTCATGGCCATAGATTCCCAGTTAGGTTGTATGTTATGACCTTGGGAGGATTCGATATAGTTTTGGGTATGGATTGGTTAGCTGCCAACGAAGCCCGGATAATATGTAGACGAAAGATAGTTCAGCTCAAAGCTCCAGACGGTGGCGAGGTTTTGGTGTACGGGGATCGCGACGGTTCACTAACGAACGTCATATCAATGATAAAGGCAGAGAAGTATATAGGGCGCGGATGCGAGGCCTACCTGGCCTATGTGATAGACAATGATGTAAAGGTGAGAGAGTTAAAAGACGTACCAGTTGTATGTAATTTTCCGGGGGTGTTTCCTGAGGAGTTGCCTGGGTTACCACCTGACCGGGAGACAGAGTTCCAGATAGACTTAGTGCCAGGTGCCCAGCCCGTGGCTAAAGCACCGTACCGACTTGCACCTCTGGAGATGAAAGAGCTGATGGTACAGTTGGAAGAACTTTTGGATAGAGGATTTATCAGACCAAGCATTTCTCCATGGGGTGCTCCGGTTCTGTTCGTAAAGAAGAAAGATGGTGCCATGAGAATGTGCATCGACTACAGAGAGTTGAACAAGCGTACAGTAAAGAACAAATATCCGCTACCAAGGATCGATGATCTGTTCGACCAACTACAGGGCGCCAGATGGTTCTCCAAGATCGATCTGCGGTCGGGATATCATCAGTTAAAGGTAAGAGAAGAGGACATACCTAAGACAGCGTTTCGCACGCGTTATGGGCATTACGAGTTTCGCGTGATGTCTTTCGGCTTGACGAACGCTCCGGCAGCATTCATGAGTATGATGAACCAGGTGTGTAGACCGATGCTAGATAGGTCGGTGATAGTGTTTATAGACGACATACTCATTTATTCGAAAAGTGAAGGTGATCATGCTTGTCATCTTCGAGAAGTACTAGAGACGCTACAAAAAGAAAAGTTGTATGCCAAGTTCTCCAAATGCGCGTTCTGGCTTAAGGAAGTCCAATTCTTAGGTCACGTTATCAACGCAGACGGCATTATGGTTGACCCGGCTAAGATAGAGGCAGTACAGGAATGGGAAACCCCGAAGACGCCAACCGAGATTCGGAGTTTTCTGGGATTGGCAGGTTACTATCGAAGGTTCATTCAGGACTTCTCGAGAATAGCTTCGCCACTGACAAAGTTGACACGTAAAGAAGTAAAGTACGAATGGGGTCAGGCTCAGTCCAAAGCATTTGAAGAGTTAAAGAAGAAGTTGACCCAAGCCCCAGTGTTAGCACTACCCGACGGTAACGAGGACCTGGTGGTATATTCTGATGCATCGGGACAAGGGTTAGGGTGTGTTTTGATGCAGAGGGGAAAGGTGATCGCGTATGCGTCACGACAGCTAAAGATCCACGAAATTAACTACCCGACTCACGATTTGGAGCTCGCGGCAGTTGTTTTTGCGTTAAAGATTTGGAGGCATTACCTCTACGGGGTGAAATGCACGATTTATTCGGATCACAAGAGCTTGAAGTATTTCTTCGAACAGAAAGACCTGAATATGCGGCAAAGGCGGTGGTTAGAATTGCTGAAGGACTATGACTGTGAGATCCTATACCACCCGGGAAAGGCGAATGTGGTCGCTGATGCCCTAAGTCGTAAGGAGAATCGTTCTCCTATTAGGGTAAAAACGTACCAGTTAGTGATAACCCCAGATTTTATGACAGAGCTAGAAGCAGCACAGAAGGAAGCACTAAAGGAAGAGAACATAAAGAAAGAAAGAATGGTCGGTCAACAGACAAAGTTGGAATTAAACACTCATGGAGTGAGGACCAGGTGTGGTCGCATGTGGGTACCGAAGGGCGGAGAGCTTAGGGCCAAAGTACTTGACGAGGCCCATAAGTCTCGATATTCCATCCACCCAGGAACCACGAAAATGTACCAGGATTTGAAAAAAAAAAGTATTGGTGGCCTAACATGAAGAATGATGTGACCGGATATGTAAGCAAGTGTCTGACTTGCTCACAAGTTAAAGCAGAGCATCAAAAACCGTACGGGAAGATCCAGCCTCTGGAAATACCCGAATGGAAGTGGGAGCGTATCACCATGGACTTTATTACAAAGCTGCCCCGCACAGCAAAAGGCCATGATACGATTTGGGTTATAGTGGATCGTCTGACAAAGAGTGCACATTTCTTGCCAATTCGCGAAACGTATTCATCTGAGAAGTTGGCAGAAGTATTTATCAATGAAATTGTCTCTCGACATGGCGTACCGTTATCGATTGTATCTGACCGGGACACGCGATTTACATCGAGATTCTGGAAAAGATTTCATGAGTCAATGGGTACGAGGTTAAACATCAGCACGGCTTATCACCCACAGACGGATGGGCAATCAGAAAGGACCATCCAGACGTTGGAGGATATGCTCCGCGCATGCATTATAGACTTTGGTGGCAGTTGGGATAGTCACCTACCATTGGCAGAGTTCTCCTACAACAACAGCCACCACACCACTATTGGTATGCCGCCTTACGAAATGTTGTATGGTAGAAGATGTCGAACCCCGGTCTGTTGGGGGGAGGTAGGACAGAAAGAATTGGGAAGTTTAGAGGTAGTCACAGCAACCTCTGTAAAGTTTGACCAGATCAAGGCCAGAATGAAAGCTGCACAGGACCGTCAAAAGTCCTACGCAGATAGGAGGCGGAGACCAATCGAATTCAATGTCGGGGATCAAGTACTATTGAAGGTATCTCCCTGGAAGGGGATCATACGATTCAGAAAGAGAGGGAAGTTAAGCCCAAGATTCGTCGGACCCTTCAAAATACTAGCGCGAGTTGGTGAAGTCGCTTACCGGTTAGAATTACCGGATGAGCTTAGTGGAATTCACCCAACCTTCCACGTGTCGCACTTGCGCAAGTGCTTGGCCGACGAATCAGCGCATGTGACACTTGACGACATCGAGATAGATAATAGCCTCAATTACATCGAGGAACCCGTCGCCATACTAGACAGGAAAGAAAAGCGGTTACGGAATAAAGTGATACAGTTAGTCAAAGTACAATGGAAGCATCGTAAAGGGTCAGAAGCTACATGGGAAACCGAGACAGAAATGAAAGAGTCGTACCCGCACCTGTTTGACTTATAACAGGTTTCGAGGACGAAACCTTTCGTAAGAGGGGTAGACTTGTAACATCCCAAAATAAATAAAAACCCAAATAAAAGAAAAAGGAAGGTGGGCTTGGCTAGGGGCCGGCCCATGGGCCCGAAAACTGAGAAGAACCCTTCTAATCAGTAGCCATTTCCTCCTGTGTCCTTCATTTTCTTCCTGCGCAAGAACCTTAGAGAGAGAGAGAGAGAGACCGTCTAGAGAGAGAAAGCTCGGATCAAGCTCAAAGTCTCGAGGATTGTTGCTCAACATCTCTGGAGCATAAAGGAACGAGAAGGAAGCTATAACAGGTAATTATTATGCCTAAATCTGAGTTTTTGTAACTTTCGGGTTTCGGGTTAATAATCGAGTAAAGGTTTAGATTTTTACGTGTGAAACTGGAAACAAACCACGGGTTTGGGTTCATGGGGGAAAATGGAACATTTCGAACGTAAAAAGTTCATAGCTTGATCGATTAGAACAAAGGGACCAGATCTAGGGTTCTGTTTGGGGAAGAAGACTGCACAGTCGAAACTACTAGTTTCGATATGGTTCTATCGAAACTACCTAGTTTCGACAGGGGCAGACCCATCGAAACTACCATAGTTTCAATATAGACCCAAGACCTTAACTAAGAATTTATATAAGTCATACGACTCGAAACTACTTAGTTTCGATAAGAAGCAGTGACTCGAAACTACTTAGTTTCGATAAGAAGCAGTGACTCGAAACTACTTAGTTTCGATAAGAAGCAGTGACTCGAAACTACTTAGTTTCGATAAGAAGCAGTGACTCGAAACTACTTAGTTTCGATAAGAAGCAGTGACTCGAAACTACTTAGTTTCGATAAGAAGCCAGGGCTCGAAACTACATAGTTTCGATAAGGAGCCAGGACTCGAAACTACCTAGTTTCGATAATGAAACCATGACCCGAAACATCTGAGTCAAGCCTAGTAATGTCTAAGTGTCCCCTAGGAACACAGCCTTACGCCTATGACTTGATTATACAGATTGTGGGTGACCATAGTGACATTCAGGAACCGGCTAGGTGTAAACAGAAACGATTCATCTGGTGAGTTCTTATTGCCCTTTTTCCTAATGGTTTTGGGCTGGCATGCATACTGGTATAGTATTTTATAAAAATGTTATTTTTATAAAATGAAAGGCAAAGTATAGTATTTTATAAAAATGTTATTTTTATAAAATGAAAGATAAAGAACAAAAGAGCATAGTATTATCTTTTAAACAAGTTTTTGAAAGATAACAATGAGCTAAAGAAAGAACGATAAAGGAGCCGTACTTCGGTACAGCTCGACAGTGACAGTGACAGTGACAAATACCATGTTATATGCTTATGTGTTAATATGTGTTATTTGTCTATATGAAAGTTATGTGATTGCATTTCTACTTGTGTATTAGTGTAATTGCGTTGCATAGTAGTTGCATAGTAGAAAGTCCTGCAGGCATGCTAAAGTAGAAGTCTCACCCTGAGGTGTGAGCAATGCTAAAGGAGTCTTACACTTCGGTGTAAGCAATGCTAAAGGAGTCTTACACTTCGGTGTAAGCAATGCTAAAGGAGTCTTCACTTCGGTGTAAGCGAGAAAGTCTCACCCTGAGGTGTGAGCAATGCTAAAGGAGTCTTGCACTAACGTGCAAGCGAGAAAGAAAGTCCCACCCTGAGGTGTGGGCAGCGCTAAAGTAAAAGTCTTACCCTGAGGTGTAAGCAAGATAGGGATCTGGTCCTCGGACCACGATCCATATGTGATAGTTAAAGTATGATAAAGTCACTTGTCAAGTATAAGTGAAATGATAGACAGAGTACAGTGGGACACCCTAACGGGTTTCCTTAAAGATAAAGTTTTAATGACAGATAGTAACGTAACAGATTTATAATTGTAACGTTGTAAAGTTTTAAAGTAATAGTTAAAAGTTTATTTCAAAGAAAGTGAAAGTAAAGCTTATTTTATTTTAATAAAACTAAGCTACCAAAGACAAAGTTTACAGTTTAAAGTAAAGAGAGAACTCACCAGCGTTAGCTGACTTTTAGTATGCATGACAGGTAAAAAGGGTAAAGCTAAAGAAAAGTGAAAGAGCCATGTGGGCTGGATAGCATGGACATCGGGCTGCGGTATTGAAGACTGACATTTCCAATCCTGATAGTTCATGTTATAGACAATATTTCATTTTTAGTTTGATGAATGATTTGAATTAAAGACTTCCGCTGTAATAGATTCTGATTTCCGGTTTAAGAACTATGTTTGTTATGTTGTGTGCCAACTATGAGATGTACCCGCTTTGGGGCGTTTCACGTGTGACCATCAGTGGCAACCGAGCAGGGAGAACTGCTGATGCCTGTGTAGTCGCAACTTGCCACCCATAGCAACAGTGCGCATCAGTATTCGACGACCTACATCTACCAGTTGCAGCTGATTAGTAGAAGGTTATTGTTGGTCGGGCCGAGCCAAGCTTCAAAAACATAAGCATGTTTCAAGCGGCTCGCGATGACACAAATGTGCGCAATCAAAACGCCACTTGTGTCTCCTTCTAAGGAAATATTATCCGTAGAATGCTTTTACTTATTTATCACTTCAAAATTCCATCATCCTTTTATGTGGGACAAATTTCCTACTATTTCTTCCTTATTTTTGTGCTTAGCAAATTTCAAATATACAACTTCAAGTATCACTATTTCATTTGTTTTCGCTCTGTTTTGGGCACGATTTGGTTTATTGTGTAACTTTCACATAGTAGAAAGCAAAACCAGTAAATAATAATTATATTAACTGTAATTACCTATAATTAATTGTGTGAAAGTTAGTGAAACCTCATATTTCCATTAAATGGAAAAATCTCACTTTTCATTTATGGACATGAAAGCAGAAAAAACTATTATTACTCTTTTGAATATGCTTAGGTCATCCGGTATACCCACTTTTAAAGTGGCGTGATCCTACGTGGAGACCAAGATCACGTCGTGATCTTGGTGGAACACCGCCCCCTCAATTTATAAATCACGTAGTGATTATTCCTCGTGAGATTTATCAATCCAAGCATCTCCATTTTTAAAGAAATATATCCGTTGAACGGATATATTTCTATTTAATTAAAAAAAGTTTTTTTATTTTTTTAAAATTTCATTCTCTCCATCTATATAAACACATCCTACACTTTACAAAATCATAAACAATTTATCTCATCTTCTGTATACTATAAAAAAAACTTATAAAATGTCTTCATCATCAAGTGAGGAAATTGATGATGAAGAAATTTATGAAGATCAAAAGCGAGTAAACCGTCAATACAACCCAAATGAGGAGGAGGTTACGTACGAAGAAATTGATGAAGATCAAAAGCGAGTAAACCGTCAAGAAATATGCAATCGAGAAATTCATAACCTCTAAAGGCGGACTTGATTGAGTATGTTTACGAAAAATCAAATCATTAGTAATGTAATTTTTATTTTAGTAATGTAATTTTTTTTATTATTAATGTAATTTTTTTAATTATTAATGTATTTTTTTAAATTATTAATGTAATTTTTTTATTATTAATGAATATTATTTATTATGTTTTATTTTATTTAAATAAAAAATAAACATTTAATTATCACACCACCATAATCACATGAGTATACCCATTGCCTAGTGATGGGTGATGTGATTTTGCAGATAGTGACGTGGCGCCACTTGTCGTGCACTTTATTATCACATCACATCATAATCACATGGGTATACTCATGCTCTTACATCAAATTCTTTCAACATTTTTTTATCTTTGTAACTAAATTAAACACTTTAGTTTGTTCCGACTAAACCATTTTATGTAGAAATTTTAAAACAAATAAGCATGATCTAAAAAGTAAAAAGTAAATTCTAAAAACGAAAATTAAAGCAATCTATATACAATCAAATTAGATTATGTTAGAAAAATGTTTCTAGCATTGCGACAAATTAAAACCATAAAACAAAGATGACTGGTTATAGTTTTATGAATGTTTTTAAAAAATTCCTTAGGTACTCCGTACGGATGGCCCATTGGCAAAAGACCACCGTCAGCTAGCCAAACCTAGCTGTACGGAGCCCTTAAGCGCCCCAAATTATCTCTAATTCCGGGAAAAACTCACCCGCCCGAAAGCCCATTGGTGGTAAAACCCGAACGCCCTCGGGATCGAACCGGAGATCACAAAGATCCTGGTCTTACTTCATTGAGCCACCATGCCACTTCTCAAAATGATGACAGTGGGAATAAAACTTATGTCTTTTTTAGAGAATTCAAGCTTTCTACCACTACACCACATTGAAAGTTGCAATGATTTTAGCTATATTATTAGGAAGTTCGAGCAACCCTCCAAATATTTGATTTGATTGTAGTTTTATGATTCATTAGGAGTCCTATCATTTCTGTCGTATTCTTTTTCTATTTTGTTATAATTTAATTATAAAATATATTTTATTTTAAGTAATGCTATATTTATTTTACTTTAGTGTTTATGCTTCTTTAGTTTTATATGTACGTGCATTACACGGGTTGTATATTGAAAACGATATAACTTATAAATTTGTAAATACGTCCTAACTTGTCAGACTATTATGATCGTTTAACTTGTCAGACTATTATGATCGTCTCGAGATATATCAAATAAAAATGTGTGGTATTTTTCTTTAATTAGTTATATTTTGATTTCCTATTATATATATATATATATATATATATATATATATATATTCTTATTTAATATAATTAGTATTTTTCTTTAATAATATATTTATAATATGATTATTATTATTTAATAAGATACATGTGCATTTATTATGAAAGAGAGGCAGGAAAACCAATGTAAGAATGCATAAGCAAGTGACAAGTGTCAAACTTAAACTTTTATTTATTAGTATAGATTATTTTAAAAATACTAATTAACTATTCTACTTTTAAAAAACTATCATAATCAATATGGCTAATGTAGAATAAGATTGTTTGGAAATATAGGTTTTTTTTATAAACGAACTCTTATGCTTACGTTGAATATGTAATAACTATACGAAGTAATCAAATGTATGATACGTGTATAAAATAGAATGGTAATATTTAAAAAGGATAAAATGAAAATACGGAGATTCAATTAGATGAATAGTGTTATAGTAAATTTGATGTAATATATTGAGATGAATAATGTTACATTAAAATTTTACATAGTTATTTTTTCGGTTAGAGAAGTTTTACATAAATTTTATATTATTTAAATACTTTTTTAACTGACATCTAATATATCCACTCCTATCAATTAAACACGTAAAAACTGTACATCGTAGGATTTGAACTCTCAGCAGTTGATGAGTAGAATACATATAAAAGGTCATATTTGATGAATTTTAAGATGAAAATAGGCTACAACTAGCATTGTTATAATATTTCTTTTTCTTCTTCTAGTTTTTATACTATATGAGAACATGTTACCGTAAATTCACAGGACCACATCAATAAGTTGCTAGCTAATAGGATAATGAAAACACAACTTAACCTAGGTAAGTGACCTTCAAAAAGATTAAAAAAAGATAATAAATGGAATCTAGATTCATAGATGAGACATCTCCTAGAGGGCTTATGCAATTACCAATTTGCCACCCTCTTAAAGCTTCATTGTTATAATACTATATCTTAACAACATTATGCGTAAAAAACATTCTTATAATAATAAACTAGGTTAGAATCTCGTGTATTACACGAGATTGTATATTAAAAAAATATAAAACTTATAAATTTATAAATGCGTCCTAACTTGTCAGAATATTATGATAGTCTCGAGATATATCAAGTGGAAATGTGTGTGTATATAACAAATTAGTGTTTTTCTTTAATTAGTTATATTTTGAATTCTTATTATATATTCTTATTTAATATAATTATTATTCTTCTTTAATAATATATTTATAATATCATTATTATTTAATAAGATAGTGGTGCATTTATTAGGAGAGAGAGGCGGGAAAACAAATATGAGGAGGCATGAGAGAGTGACATGTGGCACCCCAAAACCTTTATTTATTACTATGTATAGATATAGATATGTCGGTCAAATTAAAGATATATGTAATTCAATTGATTTTGACACGTTAACATTTTCTTATAATGATCTCACCTTATTATTTTGTATATCGCTAATACAACTACTGAGTATACTTTAATTCAAAACACTAAATATTATGAGAACATGTAGAATAACACTAATCATTCACTTTTTCAATCTTAATAAGTTTTAAAATATAAGAAAATAATATAAATGTAATGTTTATTCTTTTTTCATGAAATTCAAATAAAAAAATATGAACAAATTTCGTTTATATATATACAACTTACACATGCGTAGAAAATTTTAAATATATAAAAAACTAGTTTCATGGTTTTTATGTATATAATAAACATACATATTTGTATGTAAAAATTATAAAATTTTAATCTTTTTTTACCATGGATCATAAAACTAAACAACTTAGGTTTGTTTTCTATGTTCTTGCATAATTTCTTTGTTCTGAAATGAACTTTCCTCTTCAACTATATGTGTCTTAAAATATCAAATTGAATGTTTGAGTTTCTCAAGTTCCTATGTTTTACAACAAATATATCTTAGGTTTTATATATTAGTGATTGTTTTAAGTTTCCTTTATTGCAAATTTAGCATCACAACTAAAATACCAATGGTAATTTAATATCATAGATTGAATATAGCAAGAACTGTTATTTACACATTACTTAGGCCCGGACCAATATTATTCAACTATCATCAAAAGTGTCAAGTTTTGGGGGTGTGCACGGGTTAAAGATTAGATCAAACTAGGTTTATACTAGATCATCGAAGTCTGAGATATAGAAAAAATTGTGACAGAGAAAAAATTGTGACGGGAGACTGGGACGTAAGGAACCGGTTCGATACACGATTGGTCAGAATTTATAATCGGTTCATTAAAGAACGAACCGAAAACCTAGTGTAGCTAATTTAAGGTACATTTTATAGGACTATGACAGGTTTGCAATTAAGGGTGCCAATTGAAACAAAACACTGAGAGGAATATAATTTAGGCCCCCTATTCCAACGTAGGGGTGTGCAAACGGGTATATCCGTACCAGTACCCTTTTGATGATCAAATACATACCCGTGACCCGTATAACAGTTAAAACGGTCGGTTAAGGGTCCACGGGTAAACGGGTAAAGGTAAGCGGGTTTTACGAAGATGAACCTGTATAGTTAACGAATGGGATTAACAGTTTCCACTGTATTAATTTAACAATAAATCATTCAAAACCAATTAGGATGATTCCAAAAGCAAACAAATAGTGTTCAAAATAGTATGCATGATTCAAAAACGAACAAATAGTATTTAAAACCAAACAGTCAAACAAATAGTATGGTTTTAAAAATAAATATACGTTCTCAAAATTAAATGAACGTCAGATTCTTCGAGCTTTCTTTGATCTTCAAAATTAGACTCGTTTACTGTACCCTAGTTAACTTCCATGGTTCCTCACGGGTCGGTTCCAACAGGTTTGACGGGTAATACACGTTAAGTGTTCACCTCTATTCCAATGAATCTATATCTATTCTATACTATATAATAAATAAATGTTTTTACTGCCACGTGTCGCCTCCATATTCATTCTCACAATTTTGTTCTCGCCTCTCTCTTTTATTTAAAGCAATTCTATCTTTTAATAATAATATATATTTAAAGAAAATACTAATTATACTAATTAAACACATTTATTTTAAATTATCTCTTATTACAAGAAACTTTGAAATTTATTTATGTAACTTTTATTTCAATCAAATAGTAAATGAAACTTAAATTATGTAAATAATAATTAACGTATTTTGGAAACTCAATTATATATTAATTTTTACATATTTTGAGTTTGTTTCTATCATTAGTATATGTAATATATTTTTACACATGTAAAATATATACATAAAGACTTAAAAAAACTTATACATTGATATTTTTCAGTTTCCACCTCGTGTGTAAACACGGGTTCTAAACTAGTTAGAAATAGATAACTCAAATAATCGGCTCATTTGTGAATCTGTAAAAACGTGAAAAGTGAGTGAAGAAAATGGTTCAACTAAAAATAGACATAAATTTCCTCGGCTTGATTTAAATTTCAAAAAATTTCATAATATTCATTTAATAAGTAAATCGTGAGTTGTTATCGATTCATGTAATTTATGTCACATATTTCTTGATTTTTAATTATTTAAAAGGACATTAATGTATTGGTTTTAACCATTTAGAAATTTATCAATTTTTCTTTTAAAAAATATTCTCTTTTATGTTTTCGCTTCCGTCGTGCAAGATATGCAACATATTGCAATTTCGTCCTACATGAGGTGGTGTCAGAGCTCGTTAGTATCATCATTCTTATAGTAGATATTGTCGATTTGATACCATCCTTGAAGAAATACGTGTTGTGATCATAAGTGGTGGGAAACATACACACAATACAAGAGGGTGGTTACTATGGTGTTGATGAATTCTCCCGTTGTGTTTTTTGAAAGGCAGAAATATATTCAGAAAAAGCTAGCAGTGACTAGCAGATTATAGAGAACAAAGCAAAAGATACCAAACAGAAACAAAAAAAGAAAAAAAACTTACCGTCAATAGCAGAGGTATTAGAACAAGGTTGATGAATTATCACTTGATGAGGAATATGTACATTTTGATGATAAAAACAAGGTTGAAGCCCGTGACTTTTGAAATGATTATGATGTGCCACATCCAAGATATAAATATTGAAACCATAATGTTGAAGGTTTGAAAGAAGTTACTTACATCATGTAACGAAGTCAAGGCAACCAATTAGGTTGAAACTGAAAAATCTCCAAATAATGATGTTGTGTCACATAAAATTACACAGGTTGAAGCCATAATATTGGAGCTGAAGAAAAAGCTACCATGGTGGAGAGTCAGTTAATGATACCGAAGAAATTAATGGCATCAATCGTGTTCTCATGATGGACGATATTGAAAAATTAATGAAAGTGGTGAAACTAAACAACACATCAACTTAAACTTTGTACTCCAAGAACTCGAGAACAAGTGCTTTTCAAGTGAGGTTGAATGATGAGAGGCAAATAACTCAAATGATCGGATCATATGTGAAAGAGTGAAAAGACAGAAGAAGAGTAAAGTAAATGATTCAACTTAAAACGACATAACTTTCGCTTCGTTTGAATCTAAATTCAAATTTGAATTTAAAGATTTTTCTTGATTTTCATTTAATATGTAAATCACTAGCATTCATGCAATTTATGTCGCATTTAATGTTTTAATTGTGGTATTTAATTGTTTGTTTGATGACAAATCGCTAGAATCCCCCTATAATTTTTTTTAACTTATTCTTGAAAAAGCATTTTATTTTATCTTTTCGTTTCAGTTACTGTGATAACTGATAAGTAAAAACGATACCAGACAAGGACAGAAGAGTAGTTTTGTGTATATTTTTTAAGTGTTCTTCATTGTATGTTAGTTTTTTTTAACGGCAATTGTATGTTAACTATGTGAAAATTACAATGGTTAATCGTACAAGGTTATAGCGGATGCTTTTAAAGATTAAAAAGCATTTATTTACGAGAGAAACAAAAGTGACTGAATATCATTTGTAAAATAAGTAATTAATCAAAATAAATATAATAGTTTTCTTAAAATGTAAAGCATGAAATTAATTAAAGGTTAATTTATTGCATAATTATCTTCTAATATCGGGATATAACTATCATAGATCTTTCTCGCAATAATAGTGCAAGAAAAGATAATTAATGATGTGACTAGATGCGCTAACCTGGTCAAATGCACAAAGCATGTGAGCCCACGAAGCAAACGAGTGTAACAAGCTTCTGCAGTCGGATGATGTGGCATGAAGGCATTTGTTGATGTTGACCTACAGAGCATCTCCTCAAATCTACAAACTTAGACAAAATGTGATTGATACCATTATTAACCTGAGTATAAGAGCTTTGTCCCAATAGTGGACTTTAGATCGTTACACCAAAGAGGCAAAGATCAAAACCGCACAATAGAAAAAAAGAGAGGGATTAGCCAAAAAAAAGGTATGTAGCCAACGGCCAAGTTTCACTTGCGCAGGAACTCCTCACTGTATAAGAGTGCCTTGGGTACTCCAGGTACACACACACTTTCACAATATCTCAACTCATAACTCTTGACTCTTTCACTCTATTATCACCCTCAAAGAATAGCTAGCTTATTCTCACATTGAAGGTTGACCGCAAGAGATCCCTCTTGTAGTGAGCCTAAAGGTTCTTTCATCTTAGAATGAACAATTTAGCTGATCACACCAAGTAATGTCTAACCCCTCACCTGACATATATTTGTTGTAGCAACAATTGGCGCCCACCGTAGGGTTACGCTATTTAGAACAGATCATACCTTTGTAGGTCAACTCCTTTTATTCCTAAGTACTTCCCATGTCAGGTGAGGATGTTCCACGGGAGGTTGTTTCTATACCTCCAATTCACACTACACAATCGAATCCTCATCCATCATTGGTGGTCATTTAATTATTCTTTTTACACCTTATGTCACATTAGTAGGGCAGTATTGGCAACTCTCCATGCAATCTTGACCTTATGGGTTAAGATATTGTGGGCGATCCGTTACCTGTATTACGGATTACGTACCTTTTCAAGTCTCCCCATTCCAACATCGACTTTTAAATTGTGCTTTAAAGAGGTGGTAGACTAAATCAAGTTAAAATTATGGTTTTAACTTTCTAGAGATTTTTAAATAATCATTATTTCATCTATAAATGTAGGGCCTAGGGTGTTCACACTTGTACTTTGATTTGACAGGCGTCTATCGTCGGATGCCATATATATGGCAGCTGCAGGGTGACAAGTTGCCCTGCTCTTAACAACAACTATTCGTGCCACTTTCTCATTGGTAGACTCTTTGATTTTCTCAAATTTGCCCTTTTTCACGTTCACGTTTATTATCGGTTTCTTATGAAAAGAAATTATCCGTCGTTTTCCTCTTTTCTTTTCTCATCCATCGTTTTGGATGAACCTTTTTTTCTTTGAAAATGACTTCTTTCTCCAATGTTAATCAATCTAAAAAGCTTTTCAAACTTCTAAATCTAAACAAGGCGGATCTACATAAGATGTTTATCAAATGCTCGATGGATGATTATCATCAATTTTTAGCGACCTATGGTATAAACCGGAATGGGAGCCCGAATTTCCTTCCTAAGGGTACACGGCTTCTTGCAACCCAAATGACTCTATATGTCGCCTTCTTCGAAAATGCTCACTTCGGGCTTCCTATTAACAATTCTACCTTCGTCATCTTCAATATTATGAAGTTCATATATCACAAATGCATCAACTTAGCTTTCATTATGATTTCTGTTGCTGGAGTTTAAAGCTTGAACCGTCCATTCTTCATTTATGTGTCTTCTATAAATGATGTGGCTGGGATTGGTGTCAATGGAGAAATACGTGAAGTAACAAGAATCGATGACATTCGAGTAGTGATATGAGTTGAATCATCCCAATGGCCATGGATGAAGCCGCTACCGATGTAAGGATGGACGCAACATTTCTAGATCGTGTGGAAAACACAGAAAATCCTTCAGTGTCCAGTTCCACTGAGATGATCCTCATACTGCTTGAAACTGTCTCGCTACTGCTAGCCATCATATCCGAGAGAGAAAAAAATCGTCCGATGGTCACGAGTGACGCTAATGAAGAAGCGAGTTCCAGTCGGGTCCTGGATCAAGCTGGAAAGCTCCTTTTGCAATCGGTGCTCGAATACCAGCTCACTCTTATCCAAGCGAATATGCAAAATCGACCACTATTAGTCTTATCACAGAGAGGGGGAATTCCATGTGACCACCGTTAATCACAAATTTTCTCAAAAAACTCAAGTAAAATAACATATACCTTCTTATAAAATATATACCGTTTAGACAATTTCATATATTTTCAAAGTTAAAGTTTGTTTTTAATAAATTATATGGAATATTCTACATAGTAATAACCAAATTTCTAACAACAAATTCCGCTCAAATTTCAATATTGATTCATCGTTGTAACGTACAACGTTAAAGTTTTTATAACAAAGTGACTAAATGTAAGATATATGAAACTTGACTGCTATTTAATGATTATTTTTTATAGTTTAACCTCAAGTATAAAGGAGTTGTAAAGAAAAAAAATTACTAAATAATAATCAACTTTCATAAGTGTTTTATTTAATCCAATTTAAAATGAAAAACAATCTGTAAATAGTAATCAAGTTTAATATATTTTTTTTAAGTACTTAGTTTTAAAATAAATTATTTAGAACATATCACGTGACATGCGTTAACTAGACCGACACAGTAAGGATTGAAGTCACTCGACCACGTGACATGCGTTAACTAGACCGACACAGTAAGGATTGAAGTCACTCGACCAGGGGGGGATTAAAAAACGCTTAGCTTCCATTTTTAATATTGTAATTAATTATATTATTTATTAAAGACAAATTAGTTTTTAATAATCCAAACTAACATTTTAACAAACGATAATTCTAACTTTCACTTTTGTTGTTAATGTAAGTCTCATTAGCATATTAGTCGTAGATTTTACACTTGATTTTTTCTCAAAGTGATAATTTTAAATTAAATGGAGAAACGTACAAACGAAATCAAGTCTATATCAACTGTAATTATATATGATGATTATGTTACTAAAATTGTTATTAACAACTAAAATAAAAATTTAAATTATCACCAGACATGCTATGAATTTGAATTATTACTAGTCAATAAATTATAATTCAGATTATTAAAAAAGTAAAAGAAGTATCAAACAAATATTACGACAGTTAATATGAAACGACTTATTTCAAATTTGACCCTACATGATTACTTTTCAATTCACCATCACCCCCTTTTTCCTACATTTTCCACTGTCCTTTTCATTTTTTCACAAACATTTAATAAAAACATATTATTTTACAAATTAATTTGAAGAATTTTGCCTCTTGTTAGGATTAGTTGGAAGAAACACCCATAAATTCAACACTATCTCCATTGACTCCCAAAACCCCCTTTTCACACCACCCTCACTTTACTCTCTCTCAACCCACCTTCCACCGGACCACCACCACCACCGTAGATCACAACTCCGGCCAAAATGGCATTCTCTCAAATCTTGATTTCATGTATCAATGGTAAACTTCCACAAGGGCCCTAAAACCACCGTGTTACTAACCTAGCTCCGCCGGTAATAACCACCACTATCATCATCCATCATTTTTAGTCTCGTATCCATCAAAGTTCCAATCTTTTTCGATTTCTAACAAATGGGTTGTTGTGCTAGCACGAATAAACCTCACCCATCTCCTCAATTTCACCGGCATTCATCAAAATCAAGCAGAGCCCCACCGCCGGTGGACGAAGAGACGGTCAAAGAAGTGCTTTCCGAAACCCCTAATCCCAAGCATTTCTCCAAAATCGAAGATGAACCCAGAAAAATTACCCCCAGACAGAGCCTCCACAAGATCCAAAATCAACAAAGTTACAATAATCAAGATATTAATTTTTCCGGCGAAGTCTCCGAGATCTGCAGTAACATGAGCGAGAGTGTTTCAAACACTACGTTTGAAGAAGACTTGGAGGTTCTTCGCCGGAGAGTGAGTGACAGATCGCCGGCAAAGTTAAGGAACCGGCAGCTTAACAGCAATTCCGGCGAGCTTCGTGTGGTAAGAAATTCTCCGGTGAGAGGCAAGCAACAGTCTCCCGGTCGGGTCAGATCCGGATCTGAAATAAACAACCGTAGTTCCGGGTTTGGATCTGCTGGCCGGCAGAGGCCCATGCCGTCGTCGGCGCCGGCGTCCCGATCGAGATCTCCGGCGAATCGTGCTAGAGGAGGTGGTGCTAGGAATGGAGTCGGAAGAAACCCGTCGGCGAGGAAGACGGAAAATTCTCCGGGTCGGGTCGGGTCGTTTTTACCGCAGGGGGTTATGACACCAGATATAAGTTCGGGTATGGGGATGGATGAGAGTAGGTGGGGTCCAACAGCGGTAAACGACGACGAATCACTTGATAACCCGCTTGTGTCCTTGGAATGTTTTATTTTTCTGTAGAATTTGTTTAGTATAAATAATTATCTTTTTAAATTATATTATATTATGTCAAATGTCATATTTAAGAGGATAAATTAAATTAAATTAAATTGTATGATATAATTTTAATAGTAACTAGATTATCGCATTGTGTTACAGATTACCGGTACATGATGTAAACGAGTCGAACCGAATGAAGCATTATTCACGAACGGTTCACGAACACTAACCGAATGAAATTTCATGTTCGTGTTCGTTCATTAAGAAAATGGGTTTGTTCACGAACATTACCAAACGAAGCGTTGTTTAGTACTTTTGATGTCAATCCTAATGATTACATGATTTAAGATTTAGGGAAGCTTACATTATTTAGAATTGAGAACTTAGAAGCCATAATCGATTAATAGTGGATAGGGAAATGACGCATAAATGAAAATATGGTTTCCTACTTTACTTAGTTAATTGTTAGGGTAATAAAAAAATTTAAAAATTAAAGAATATAAAATGTTTAAATAAAATAAAACATAAATATACAAAAATCTTAATGAACATCTTAAACAAACGAAAAAGAACAAACACAAATGAACGTTTACGAACAGCTTACCGAACGTTCACGAACACAATTGAACGAACGAGACCTCTGTTCATGTTCGTTCATTTAGTTAATCGAACGAAATTTTCTGTTCATGTTCGTTCATTTACTTAATCAAACGAAATTTCATGTTCGTGTTCGTTCATTTATTAAACTAACAAACGTAAATGAACTTCCCGCCTAACGGTTCATGAATTGTTCGCAGAACGTTCGGTTTGTTTACAGCCTTAGGAACATCGTTAAAAATGTATTTACTTAAGTACTAACTTAAATAAGGGGTAACTTTATACAATAGTAACCAAGTTTCTCATATGTTCAATTTTAGTCACTCAAATTTTTTTGTCTCATTTTTTGTCACTCAAGTTTTCTTATCTGTTCTATTTAAGTCCCTCAAACTTTTTTTGTCTCATTTTAGTCACTCAAGTTTCACATTTTGTTCCAATCTTGTGAAATTACCATGTTACGAGTTACTTTTTTTGTATTTTATTCTATGAATATGATGAAAATGAAATCCAAAAAGAGTAAACCAACATTTTTACCATATTTATAAAACAAAATGCAAAAAAAAAAATTTAATGTTAAACTCGTAATTGTCCAATATTAGAACATGTGAAACTTGAGTGACTAAAATGAGAAAAAAAAATTCAGTGACTAAAATAAGACAAAAAAAGTTTAATTAATTTAAATAAAACATATAAGAAACTTGGTTACTATTTTATGAAGTTTTTATTTAAATAATTGTATAGAACGTTGTGAACAATTTAACCACACGAAATGAATATTGTAGAATATTAAACGTCCAAATCATTAAAAACTTTTTGATAGAATAAAATTTGTACTTGTAAATGAATGCATCACAGGCTGTAAAATGAGTAAATGATAATTGATAACGGAAAATAATTCTAATTGTTGAAAGTAAAAAAAATTGATAATAAAAGAATTTAAGTGATAAGATAAGATATATAAATTAAGAAAAGGAAAAAACGTTATTTTTAGTTAATTGAAATACTTAGATGTACAATGAAATATAATAATATTAAGAATAAAGTGCTATTTTTGTTCCTGTGTTTTGGACATTTTAGTCAATTTCATCCAAAATTTTTTTTTTTGTTTTTTCGTCCCTAACCTTTCAAAATCTATCCATTTTCATCCAATTGACTAACTCCGTTAAATAATTACTGTTAAATCAGGGGCATTTTCGTCTTTTAAAATTTCCTTTTTTGTTCTCTTTTTTATTTCCTTCTTCCTTTCTACATCCCCATTTCACATTTTCCCCTCATTTTTGTTAACTTCAAATCTGCATGCTCTCACTAATATCTACAAGAGTCCTATCTACAATACCAGAACGGTTTTCCAAATCATGTGGTAATCTGCAAATTTTACATTAGATCACTGCACCCACATCTGTTGTTCTATTTCCAAAACGCCATCCATCGCCGTCTCCACCATTATCCTCTTCCTTTTATCGCCTCCACCCTCCGTCGTCTTCATCTTCGAAACTGCAACCGCAAGCGGAAAATTGAGAATTGTCTTACTACCTCGCATCATAAACGCCGCTCTGCCTCACTCCTCTGTAAATCCTCCAAACCGCTTTTTCAACAGGTTTTGAAGCTACCAGATCGACTATTTCTGTTTCATCAAAATTTATAGTACGATTTTGACCGGTTGTAGCAGCCGTAATCCACACCAAGAAGTGATGAACTAGAGTTGCTCCCTTCCTAATATCTCCGGGAGAGTTCCTGCAAAACAGAACATCGTTAGACTCGCCGTAGGGAACCCCAAAGGGTGTCTCTACGACCAACCTCCGGCATGAGAATAAGTATCGGGTCTTTGAGGTGAGAATCGGGTCGTTCTATCAAGAACGATCCGGAACGAATGAAGAGAGTTTTTTTTCTTTTTCGTGTGTGTGTGCTTGGTTGTTTCAACTTACCTTTCTCCTTTCTTCTCGGGTTGATATATCCAATTCGAAATCTCCCCTCGCATTTAATGCGAGGGATGTCCGACTTGACCTCTTGTCCTTGTTACGGCTTTTATCCCGCAAGTAAGGGGGATTTGGTGAATTCTTCTTCCCCATGCTGTCCTTGCTTCTGTCTTCATTTAATACATCATGTTCAACCTACCAACCCACTTACGACCGGTTTAAACCGTTTATAATCTAATTACAATCAATTCTAACGTCAACCTATTTATAACTTCATTACAACTTGTTTGACCCATTAGATAAACGGTGCTACACGAGTTGTGTTCGAGCCACATGATATTAAACGTGTCATAGTTTAGTTTGATGTTGTTGACACGAGTAAATATATATAGGTCGTGTTCGGATGCATTCATTTCAACCCGAGAATCCAAACCAGATAACCAATCAACCCGACACAATTACTACACTTATTATATATCAATCAGTGTAAAGTTTTTTTTCGTGTACAAATTTTCCGTCTAGTTTAAATAAAAAAGAGAATATTTTAAGTTTGTGAGTATAGCTTGTTAATTTAATAAATACGTCATATATGTAGCCATGCAGGTATATAACGTGTATACCATAAAAGATTTAGCTTTTTCATTCATTATAGCTAGCACTATGTTAACTACGTGTTTTAGGGGTCCTACATCTAACCGAAAACACATAGCATGAACATGCATACACAATCTTAAAAAACTAGACTTGGGTCACTGACGTCATGATACAAAATAAAAAATACTTATGAAGTTTAAAGTAATGTTATTTTTCTTCTTATTTTTATGTTTACACATCCTTGTATAGTTGGTTGTACGAATAATAAGATTTAAAAACAAAATCAACACGTGTTCTTGAAGGTTATACAATCGTTTATATCTTAAAAGATTTTATTATAACCATGAAATACGTAAAATAATTTTACGTATCTATTTTATATTCACGTACCGATATTTCGTCAATTTGATTTTGATTTATAGAAGTCTGACCTGCATCTATATAATATGTAAAACAATTTCGTGCAATCGCTTTATAAAATGATTGAGACTTTTGTTTTAATGAGAAAATCAATAGCATAAAAAGTTTAGAACTAATAAAAAGGAAATTGCATAATAAGATCAGTAAACCAGATTAAAATTGTGTATTTCTTTCTTATTTCATATTTCTTTTATATTAGTTTGTCACTAATATACGTGAAATAAAGTTAAATGTGAATTTTGTATGGGACTTTACATGAATATAAAGAAGATACATGATTATTTCACGTAATTGTGGTCGTGGGGCAAGATAAAGAAGATCACGAGTGTTTGTACTCCAGTATAAACTCAAATATAAAAATGAACACACGAAAACGCTTTCCCTTATTTTATGAATGTGGGTCAGACTTTCGTATTTTTAGTGGATGTTATGTCGATACATGGATATAAAGTATTTGTGCTACAACGGTTACTTGATGTTGTTATATAAATATAAGTAAAAGAATATTAAATTTATGATTTATATAAATCCCGTAAAAATTTTGGTTCTAAAACATCAAAATTTTTAAATATAGTTTCTATCCGGTTTATATTCTTGTTAAAAATATGAACTTTAAAAAGATTTTAAAAAAAAACAAAAGGTTGTTAAAGATGTGAAAACCTAAATTTTATATGTAGTATACAGATCTCACTCGAGTCTTGAGTGAAACCTATCATACACTTCGAATAGTGACACCAATAAAATGTATTAGGTATTCCACTAGCATCAACAATATATTATAAAATTTATTTATTTTATTGGTTAATTTTATAAAATTTGTCTTGTCTATTATGTCATGTCATTAATATACCATGGCATGACAACTAACTACGACAAACTTTTTTTCGTTTAATCAAATTAATTAAATAATTATATTCAAACATTTTAGAAGACTAATGTCTTTAAAAAAATTACTAGTATTGTTTTTCCATCTCTATAAAATTATGAAAAAGATACCTTTTAAATACTTGTATATAAAACATAAAAATCACTAATCACAATACGCAAAAAGCAAAGACTAGTGTGTGTAGGTCAGAAGAGAAGAGAGGAAACTTGTGAAATGAGCATTTGGTGAGGGATTGATTGGGTTGGTTGGAGTCAATATTTATGACATTTGATGGGCCACACAATATCAAGGACGGTTTTCTTTTTACGGATGTATTCATTCAAACCAATACTTTTTCTTTACGTATCAAAGATTACTTTTAAGGGAAAATCATACTTTTTTTCTATTAAAATAGTAATCAACTTTTATTCTTTAAAAAATCGATATATTCAAAACCAATCAATCAAGTATTATTAAATTAGCCCCGTTAGTCAAGGAGGCTAAAATTTAGCCGACACAAAAATCATGAAAAGTACAACTTACCCATGAAAATTTTCAAACAAATTAATTTACGTGTAATGGTTAGCTAAATTTTATCCGCCAGGTAGGATTTAGCTCCCGCTTTTTCCGTCGGCTAGGATTTTAGCCCTCGCTTTTAGCCGTCGGCTAGGATTTAGCCCTCTTTTTTTAGCCCCGAACCCTAATATGAGGCATCATAGTAAACTATCAGATCCTTAGTTCCTTCTACTAAAGTCAACACCGGAGCTTTTGTTAATCTTTTCTTTAGTTTTTAATACGAATTCTCTTGTTCTTCATTCCTAGTGAACTTCGTTTCCTTCTTTTAAGCTTCGTTAAAGGTGAAGCAATCTCTTGGAGAAATCTTGTATAAATCTCTTGTAGTGACCGGCCAAACCTAAGAAACTGCATATTTCTGTAGGTGTCTTTGGCGGTTTCCAATTCATCGTTGTTTCTACTTTTGACGAATCTACCATGATACCGTCTGCATATTTCTGTAGGTGTCTTTGGTGGTTTCCAATTCATCGTTGTTTCTACTTTTGACGAATCTACCATGATACCGTCTACGTTTATCACATGGTCTATGAATTGTAGTTCTTTAAGCCAAAACGTACATTTAGAGAACTTTGTGTACAATTGTTCTCTCTTTAGTATCTCTAACACTTCTCTAAGATGACATGCATGATCACACTCATTTTTTGAGTTGATCAAGATATCGTCTATGAATACTATAACTGAGTGGCCTACATCGGTCGACATACTCTTCATTTTAAGCCCATGAATGCTGTTGGAGCGTTCTTTA
Organism: Smallanthus sonchifolius; assembly: GCA_023525975.1. Lineage (NCBI taxonomy): Eukaryota > Viridiplantae > Streptophyta > Magnoliopsida > Asterales > Asteraceae > Smallanthus > Smallanthus sonchifolius. The sequence continues at coordinate 73,771,019 of CM042029.1, forward strand.
ATCCGAAAAACATCACGAGTAACTCGTAGTTTCCATATCTCGTTCGGGAAGCTGTCTTTGGTTCCTTGATCAAAGTTCTACTTTCGAGAACTAATTTGCCCCTTGCAATTGATCAAATAGATCATCGATCCTTGGCAATGGGTACTTGTTCTTTATTGTAAGTTTATTCAACTTCTCGTAGTCAATGCACATTCGAATGCTACCGTCTTTGTTCTTTACAAATAGTATCGATTCTCCCCATAGGGATATGCTCGGTATGATGAATCCTTTACTTAGAAGCTCTTGCAACTGAGTCATTAACTCATTGGGCACCTGGCATCAAGTCTATTTGAAAATCTATTAAAATTCCAGTCGAGTTAGTCCGCGATGCTTGTTTGTCGAATCATGATTGTCGGGTTTTGGATATATTTATTTTTGCACAGGTTAAAAGTCATTGTTTATTTTGGTATTTTGGTAATTTAGTTGGTCAAAATGTCTATTTTCATGATTCTCTTTTTGCACAAGCTAAAAATCAATGTTTATTTTGGTAATTTATTTGGTCAAAATGTCTATTTTCATGATTTTCATTTTATTTTTTAAATATATAATAAGTTTTTTTCATAAGATGACTTCTTATTGTAAAACAAAATTATTTGAACAATTATTTATAAACAAGGTAAATTTAATTTTAACAATCAAACTTTGACTATCGCTAATAATAATACATATTGACAATTTAAACAATGATAATCATAACTTTCACTTACCAACGTTCATGTATAACTATTTTTAAAATTGGAGTTACGTTAAAATTTGAGGGTTTTTTTCGTGCGCTATAATGAGCCTGCATTTCGACATTAAGTTTTATCCACCCAAATGAGCCGACCCCGATAACAACCAGACACCCACAGCGAAGCGTGCGGAAAAAAATCTAGTTAAATTTAAAAACTAGTTGAAACTCAACATTGGGCTTTTAGCCCACTACAACCGAATTATGAAAAAAGGAATAAGAAATATCATGTAATTATCTAAAGCATATAAAACTTTCCATTGAACTTTTTGAAGCATTTACAATATTGGGCTTTTAGCCCACTACAGTGTTTTCATCTTAAAATGACTCTAGCCCATACAACATGCAATTTAAGTGAACCCTAAATTCCTAATCAAGTCATACTTTAACCAAATTTAATTTTATAATCATGCCCAATAATATCAGGATTCAACTTTAAAACACAAATATCTTTCATACTTGTGGTTAGAATGTAAACCATTTTTAATAACCCTTGAAGCAAATTAATAATGAAGATTAGCATATAGTCTAGGGACATTTTTTTGGACTAACAATATTTACAAAACAAACCCATAAATATTAGTGTTATACCCAATTAACCCATGAGCCATGGATGATCTTACAAAGGGAATAGTGAAATTAGCAATGGCTCTTCCAATGTGAGATTTGACTTGACCTATGACATACCACGGTGTCTTGATTGAGAAGTTGAGTTTAAAGTAAGCTTCAGATATGAGATACGTGGGTCGTCCGACCATGGAATACGCTCGGGTGGACATGGCACCGGAGCCGGTTGAGCAATGAAAGTCGGTATCTCCTCTCCGGGCATCAATACCGAAACCTCTCTAGCATTTTCCGATATCTAAAATCACATTGTTACGATATTAGACATTTATCTATAGATAAACGCATAATGACTTGTACCTATATGTAAAATGAAAAGTTCCTCGTATATAACTCCATGTATGTTTGTATGGATGTACGTTTTATGTATGTATATGTAAACACATAACCGGTTATAAGTATAGTGGTGACAAGATATAGTGCGAAAGAAAAAGAAAGACAAGTTATAAGATAATCGCCTAACGTATCACACTATCACGTGGTTACCAATTAATATATACAAAACTTTATACGATTTACAGTTTTTTTATTTAAATTTGGTTATGTATTTAACAAGTATATATCATATTAAGCATTTTCTTGGCAATCAAACTCTTAAAGATTTTTTTAATAGAAAGCAAGCACTATTTTCCAAAAACAAACTCTATTTTCGATGATTGATGAAATAACAATGAATTTGTTTAGCGTAAGTTAAGGTATAAACGACAAACAATTTGGTAGCCACTAAGATTGAGAATCACAAGTATATTTTACAAGGATAAATACAAAAGTGTTGAAAATGTATGCACAAAATCATGCCTTGATTCATTCGACTCCTTAAAATACGGCCATATGTTGGTTTAATCGGATCCCAACAAATTAATTAATAATTGTGTAATAATAATATCTAAACAGGACAAATTTATTGATTTATGTATATAATAAAAATCGTACATAAGTGCTTAGGAATTTGTCTACCCAATAACACTTTAAATATTCTTCATATAATACAATCACAAGAATCACAATATTTATACGTCTTTGAGTGAATTATCATTTTAGATATGGTCCCTTAGTTTTTCTAAAGATTACATAATAGGCATATTTGTTGATTAAATAAATGAAACCCGTATCGAACTCTATCTTATATTTGTCATATACGAGCCTAGACAAGATCGGGCCCTACAACGTCTCGTCTTGTTGTCATTATAATCATGCCAACCAAATATAGCACAAGTTCATGTAGCAATAAAAGAATTGGGGCCAAGAAACCAGCTAGCAATTTCTTGGAGACATGAGGCCATGATTCAACTATCCTTGTCATGAAAATACTACATGGTCATAAGATTAAACAAACCAAATGCCTAATAAATTAAACATCACCCCCACCCCACCCCTCTTGTTTCTTCTCATTTGGACACCATATAACCCATTACCCATAGCCACTAACCAAGTGGAACAACTCAAGAAATGATTAAAAAAAAAAGATACTAACTTTGTTACATTTTTAAAATCTTGGAAAATGTTTAGAATTCAAAATTTCCAAAACAATAAAGAAAACCAAGTAAGAGTTTTTCATGGTGGGTAGAGAGCGATAAACCCTTAAAAGATGTTATATATATTCGTTAAACGTTTTCTATGATGAAATTGATTAGACGCGAACACCAACATATAGCTTTCGTTAACGTAGACAGACGAAAAACAAGTGAAATTGAAATATTTTGCCATAAATATAGAAAAAATAGATATGAGGATTGAAACAAAGGGCCCATAACTTAACATAAGAGTTGGGAAAACAAGAGAGACAAAAAAAGGCATCCACAAGCATGGTCTTTTCTTGACAAAGAGGGCCATGACATGTTTCTCAATCCTCTCTTTTTCCCATCATAAATCTATAAAAGAAAATTTTGTTGTTGCCTTAAAGAAGCAAATCAAATGGAACAACTTAAACTTTTGAAAAAAGCACCAAAACCCCACAAAAAAAGAATGAAATTTGTACCAACAAATCAATTTTAATCCAATAATCAAATGCCTAAATTGTGAATACTACAATAACAGTATATTGAAATTGACAAGACTTGAAACCAGACTCATTACTCCATTTGTTTTGTTCCAATTATGATTCTTGGAGTCCATCAAATTAATTTGGTTTTATTTACATGATTCTTTCCAACTTCATTAGGCACTTGTTTAAGCTAGAATTAGTGTAATTACCTATCTGTCAAATAAACAAAATGGTCATTTTATTCTATAATATTTCTTAAATAAAGATCATTTCTAATTTCATGATTAACAAACTTTGTTTGGTTAAAAAGGTTAATGCCATAAGACTTTCTAAAAATAGCTAAAAAAGCAAAAAAATAACCTTTATTTTCTCACATAAGATGGGATTATTAAGGTTAATTCTTGAAATAATTTAATTTACCAAAATGCACATACCAAACAAAATCAAGAACCAAATTCTTTGTAAAGTGACAACTAAACTAACCTTGAGAGAGGAATGGTGCAGTTTAGAGTTGAAACCCATCTGTGAATCAACATTTCCGGCAGCATTCCGGCCACCACTGCCACCACCGTCAGGAGACAACACCGGCGAGTTGGTCCTTAAAAACCTCTCAAAAATAGCCATAACAAGAAACATGGAGATCAAAATGGCAGTGGCAACAAACCCAAAAGAGATTGCATTTACAGATTTATCAAAATGTCTCCCCTGATCATCTCTTTGTTGTTGTGTGTATAATAACGATGGGGGTTCTGTTGGTGACAAGAAACCCCATTGATGAAAATCATCACGACCCATCAAGAATTGAAACACACACACACACTAAAACACACAGTGGTTCTTGAAAACGACTTGATTTTTGTTGAAAGAGTGAGAAGGGTTTGTTCTGAATGGCATTATGAAAGCATGTTAGGGTTTGAAAGGTTGTGTGCAGCCTCCAAATAAAGATTCACAAGGATGAAGATGGGGAGCATGTGAAAGCGTGAAACTTTACAGATGAAGGTAGAAAAAGAGAGATTTGGGAATTGGGTGTGTGTTTGTTTTTGGAGGTTGGGGATAATATGGTCCCAAACGGTGTTTCAAATAGTTATCTTTAATCCTCAACAACACATCCTAATTGAAAAGTTAACTATTTTCAGTCTAAATGGTTACGGGTTTAAGTCCTATAAAATGTATTTATGATGATTTTGTGAGTAAATTAGGTCTAGGATAGCAAATGTGTTTGTTTGCCGGTTAAAAAAGGTAGTTATCTTTATCTTAATTATAGTAACTAGCTTAGACCCCGTATAATACACATGAGATAAAAAATATCAATACATAAATTTCTTAAATTTTATTTATTATTTTATATGTTTAAAAATGTATTACTATACATATATTAAGGATAGAAAACAAAATTCAAAATATGTAAAAAATAATATATAATTGATTTTCAAAAATACGTCAATTACTATTTAATGTAATTTGACTTTCATTTACTATTGGATTCTCGGTTCGTTTACAGCCCTAAGATTCACTTTACAAAAATGTGTAAGATTCATTATAAAACACTAAATTACTGGAAAAAAATGAACAACTTAAAATTTTGATATAAAAATCGTTTAATTATTTTTTTATCTATGGTTAAAATTTTTTATGTACATAAAAAAACGAGTAAATTAATTTTTTATTTGTTTTTATATAGAGTAAATTACAGGAATCGCCCCCTGAAGTTTGGTCCAAAAATCTCTTTTCGTCACGGGGTAACATTTTGAGCCACCCACATTTATGATTTTAACAGTTTCCGTCCAATCACTAACAATATGGTTTTTCCATCCCAGAAATTTGATGTACTACCTTCGGCTCCCCTAAACTTCACATTCATCTTGGTTTTCATCATTAAGGTTCTCTTCGGCCATACTCCCGCAATTTCCAACTCTGACATTGAGGATCTCCAACTCCGACATTGAGGATCTCTTCATAAGTTCATATTAGCTAATCATATGTGGAATGTGCATGGTACTCAAGCAAATGATTTCGTGAACCCTAACGAGTGATATGGTAAACAATATGATTTCACTTCTATTGAAGCTCAAATTAGCATACAAGATGGTGTTTTTTATATAAACTTTAACTATTTATGTTACATTTCATATAATTACAACAAATGAACCTAACATGTTTAGTATCCAACTATTCCATCGAGGAATTTTTGTGCATTTGAATGGGAGGAGGTATGAAAATGGTCATATCAGTTACATTTACAGGGTAGAAACTACTGTTCAATGTAAATGTGTTGCACAAAATTGTAGAGGCTCTAGGTTATACAGGTCATAGAGTATTTATCTACCATTTTAGGATCCGAGAAATGGATTTGGAATATAGTCTAATGCCCTTAGGCAATGAGAATGATGTGCACATGAGGGTAGGTTAACACAATCGTTAGTCACCGTTACCATTTGGATGGAAATTGTTAAAATCAGAAATGTGGGTGGCTCAAAGAATTTGTGTTTATTTTTGGGGAAAAACCATCATAGAATATTACGTAAGGTTGATTAAATATTTTGTTTTGTCAAAACTAATTTGTAATTAGTTTGAGAAATACTTGTTCGAAATTAGCTCGAGGTAATTTAGTTCTATTCGAGGTGGTTCACATAATTTATATTTAACCATAAACAATAGTTTTCTCAAAATACTGTTTTGAGTTTTCTCATTTTTTAATAATTTTACCAATTTTCATACATATAGTTAGCGTTTTGTAACTTTATCGCAATCATTCTTTCTGAACCGATGCCTTTGAGATGAGTTTGGAAAATCGCGATATTCACCATCAAGAATAGGAGAACGAGTCATATTTTACGTATTTGATAAAACTAAAAAATTAGGTTACAAAAATCCTATAACTGATAAGAGTAGAATGATCATAAAGTAACAGATTATTTAAATTGGGTATATATGATATTTTTAATTTTGGTTGAGTATATATATGATATTTACCCATATTTGTAGGGTATATATGATAGGGTGAGGTTCAAATGATAACCAATATTTTATGTGATAACAATGAAAACCACTCTAAAAAATAGTGTTACGTATATGTAACAATTATCATTATGTTAGTATTACGTAAACGTAAACACTACATGTCACGTATATGTAACATTATTTGGTACATATATGTATGACCCTTTATTTTCGTATTAATTTTCAAGATACTTAAATACTCTTTTAATAATTAAAAGAAAAAATAATTTATAAATTATGTGATTGTTTGATACTATTTATCACATAAAAAATTAGTTATCATTTGAACATTTCCCATATATGATATTGCCCCAGTGTACATAAAGTTGCTATTTTAAAATATAATTAACAATCTTAGTTCTAATCATAATAATAAATAGATGCGTCTAAATAGACTGTAACATCCCAAAATGTCGAGAAATAAAGTTAACGAGTTCAAGCGGGTCGAAGTCGGGCCGGGTCAGTCGCGAACCGGGCTTGGGGAGGTCTCCCCTATAAATAGCCAAGATCACCACATGTTTCTCTCATTTGCAATTCTAGAGAGAGAAAAACCGTAGAGAGAGAAAGTGTCGGAATCGCACAAGATTGCACCCGCTCGTGTCTCTTGCACTCGTGAGAAGAACCTCCGGATCAGAAGCTCGATTCAGGTAACGATCCGACCTAAATCTGAGTTTTAGTTCGTTTTTTGGGTTTTTTTCGGGTTTTGGGTGAAAAGGTAAGGTTTGAACGGATGAAACTGAAAGATAATCATGGATTTGAGTTCCTTAATGGAAAACGAACGTTTTGAATGCAACAGGTTCGGGATCTTGACATGATCAGACCCGAATGCGAAAGTTAGGGTTTTTCGCGAAGAACAGGTCGTGCGCACTTGCTAAGTGCGCACGGAGCAGGTCCTGCGCACTTGCTAAGTGCGCAGGAGGAGGGACCTGCGCACTTGCTAAGTGCGCAGGAAGAGGGGTCTGCGCACTTGCTAAGTGCGCAGGCAGCAGCGTCTGCGCACTTGCTAAGTGCGCAGGAAGCAGGGTCTGCGCACTTGCTAAGTGCGCAGACATCAGAACTGATTAAGTGAAGTCAGTATGTTAGAATGGTTAAACCGTTAGAGTCGGGATTGGTCTGATGTGCATTTAACTAATCAATTCAGATCGGAAGTGACGTTGTTGGACCTTCGTTTAGTACAACCCATTTAGCGTATCAGGTGAGTTCTAGAGCCCTCTTTTAATGTTTTGTTAATGTTTTTGGGCTGGTGTGCATACTTACGAAATGATGTTTTAACGAAATGATGTTTAACGAAATGATGTTTTAACGAAATGATGTTTTACGGAATGATGTTTAACGAAATGATGTTTTACGGAAAGGTTTTGAAGTGTTTTTGCCAAAAAGGGTTACGAATGTTTTATGAACGGTCTAAATGAGGAAATGTTTAATGAGAAGAGAAATAGGTAAAGGTTTTAAAGAAGTCATTACAAATCTAATCTGTCGAATGAATGGAATTGACGAATGAAGTCTGGGAAATGAGATTCCCAGCCTTGTGGTAGATTATGGACAGCGAGCCATAGTTGCCACAAGAACAACAGGGACATTGTCTTTGTGGCATGTCAATGGTTATGATGTTGTACAACTGGTAAAGGGAGTAACGACGGTTACTCAGGGGTTAGCGTGACCCTATGTAAGGTTAAATTATGATCCGACGGTGTCATTGGCCGTGAGCCGTGGCCGTCGATGGAAGTTGTCGGTTTATGGACATGAGAGCCATAAGGGCAACTGAATGGGTATTGTCGGTCCTCGTGCAGATAGCCTTGGGGGCAATACCAAAAAGGGAATTGACGGAATGTATGGTATTGTCGGTCTTCGTGCAGTTAGCCTTAGGGGCAATACCATACTAAATGACGGAACGAAGGGTAACACAGATTTAGATAATAATGTATGACTTAAATGAAGGTTAAAAGTTTTAATGAACGATCCGTTTAACGGTGTTTATGATTATGATGTTGATGATGATATGGGTACGAAACCGTTTTAAAGATGTTATTATTACATGCTTTTGTGAAAGGTTTTACTAAATGAATGATACGTTTTTGGCAAATGTTGATGTTAAATTTTTATGAAATGCTAGAACTCACCAGCGTAGCTGACTTTTTAGTATGCACATTCAGGTTAAGGCAGGTATGGACGATGGACGGTGATGCTTGGCAAGCGAGAAGAGTTACCCGGTCGATCACGAAGACTGGCATCCCGTTATGAGTTGTTTATGTTAAGTTTATGTAATTATGTATTTGACAATGTACGCTTCCGCATGTATGAACAAGTTTTTAGTTATGTTGAATGAATGATTCCGCTGCGTTATTTGATATTCATGTTTAAGAACTGTTTGTGAATGAGTAAATCCAACGAGTGAGGCCTCCCGGGTTTGGGGCCTTTCATAGACATTATTGACACGTTATATAGACACCACTAACATGTCATATGAACCATATGATATGGTAAAAATAGTCGTATGGGTCGTATAACGTGTTAAATAGGTACAACATACAGGTAATAAATTTGTATACGAGTCCTATGAGGTGGCGTCCCGAAACTTTACGGCACGTATGATGTGCTACGATGACATAAAAATGACTCGCGTGACCACTGATAAAGTCAAAAGGCCTATATAACCATTTTTGTTATGTCATAGGTCCCATATGATGATGTTATTTGATGTGTATATATAGCATCACTAGTATATCTTTATTTATTTATTTTTTAGAACGACGGCTCACACACGCATCTGCTCCTACCCCTAAAATGCACCAATTATAATCTACCACATGTGAGGAATTGAATCCTGATTTTTTTTAAAAGATTATTTTTTATTTAGAAAATTAATTTCTTTTAATCCTGTTTTTTTTTTAACGGTAACACCTAGATATTCTAGGATAATTGGGTTTTCCTGTGGCCTCACTCAGAGGGCGGCCCATCACAGGAGGAACCCCCCAACTGGGTAAACCCGCTGACCTGACCATAGACCCATTTTTTATTGTGATCAGGATTCGAACCTAAAACGTCCACTATGGGAAGTCTTGGGGCTACCATTGCATCAGATATCAACGGTAGGACTTGAAGATGTGATCTCCAAACACACAAAAAATTATTCGACTTTATCATCAGGCTACAAATCTAATGACCTATAGCAGCCCCTAGTAAATTAACTGAATAATAATGGAAGTAGTCATAAATAACCATATCCAACGAGATAATCTAAATATACTTTTTTTTTTCGAAAGGCATCTAAACAACTTCACCTTAATTACTTTGTTATTCAATCAATCAACCAAAATCAATTCACTTTATTTAAAAGTTATTAAAAAATGAAACTCTTTGTGTTTTATTTTTAAGGATTATGTTCATGTAAAAATGATTTTAATTGTAAAAAGGGTGAAAAGGATTTAGAGCCATTAGATTAAATTGTAGAAAATATTTAATGGTTGAGATTAAATTGTAGGAGAAAAATTGTTGGAAGGGTATTTTAGTCTTGACCACTTTTGTTGACTTTTTATCAAGTTCCCCCCTCATTTTTAAACGTTCATAACTTTTACATACGACATTAATTTTTTTTAAAAATTACACCATAAAAACGAGCGTTTTTTAATCTTTAAAACGAGTATAGTGTCGTTATAAACAAAAACGATTTTTTTTTTACGTTTTTCAGCTCATTGTGTCATTAGTCAGGTCAATGTGTAATACAAGTTCATTGTGTAATGCCACGTCTGGTCATTGTGTAATACAAGTTCATTGTGTTATATGTATTTATCATTGTGTTTTACGTTTTCCAGCTCATTGTGTAGTTAGTCAGGTCATTGTGTAATACAAGTTAATCGTGTAATACAAGTTCATTGTGTAATACCACGTCTGGTCATTGTGTAATACAAGTTCATTGTGTAATTAGTCAAGTCATTGTGTAATACAAGTTCATTGTGTAATTAGTCAGGTCATTGTGTAATACAAATTCATTGTGTAATACAAATTCATTGTGTAATACAAGTTCATTGTGTCAAATATTTTTCATCATTGTGTTATATGTTTTCATCATTGTGTTTTACGTTTTCCAGCTCATTGTGTAATTCGCTCAAATATGTCATGTCATTGTGTAATATGCTCATTGTGTAATATCACTTCATTGTGTAATATCAGGTCTGATCATTGTGTAATATCAGACCTTCTATTACACATTAACCTGGTGTATTACACATTGACCTGGTATATTACACATTCACCAGGTATATTGCACATTGACCATTATGCCTTCCCTTTAAAAACAATAAAATGACACATGTCAAGCTAAGGATCCTTCTTACCCTTCTTATTTTTAAAACCCTTTTTACTATAACGTAACCCTTATTTTTAAAACATTTCCCTTTCATTTTTGTTTCCTTTTATATTGTTTTACTAGGTTAGAATCTCGTGTATTACACGGATTAAATAAATATAATATTATATACTTAGTAATAAAAAATGTATGTCCTTAAAAACCCGTGTATTATACGAGTTGAATAAAATATTACTTGACAGTTATAAATTCTATTAAGTTAATTTTTAAAACATTTTTTTAGTTAAGTATTTTTTTATGTAACTGATAAATGTTAATTCATGATGTATTACACGGGTTGAATAAATGCAATGTTATATTTACTTAGTAATAAAGATTTACATATTACATATTTATGAAAAACGTTTTATAAAAAGAATTATAGAAATCATTATTATTTAATAGGAGAGAGAGGCGAGAAACAAAAAATTATAAAAACAATTAAATAAATTTGTATAATTAATATGAGAGAGAGGCGGGAAAAAAAGTTGAGAATGCATGAGAGAGTGACAAGTGTCCAATCAAAACCTTTATTTATTATATAGTATAGATTTTTATTAATATTGTTATAACTATTTCATTTTATTATGTCTAAATGAGTAAATGTTTATATATTATTTTTATACATAAAAATATATAAAAGTTAAATTGAAAAATGTAATTACTAAGTAAAATATATTTTTAAATAATAATAAATAAAAAGTATTTAAAGTATATTAATATCTTAATTTTCTTGTAAACCATAAAATTTTATTTTACGTAAAATCAATACTTCTTTTAATTTGTGATAATCTATTTTATTGAAAATTTCCGTTCATAAAAAGAACGCAACTTTGAGCTATTCATTATTTTTAAAAATATTTGCATAATTAAGTGCTCAAAATGTTACTAATTAAGAATAAGACAGACGGGATAATGTTAAGCATTATTAGTCAAGTAATTATAAATATGTCTAGACAGACAATCATTGTGTACATATAGGATATTTATTCACTTTAATCCATGATTAAACAAATATAGATATCGATTAAATAATTAAAGAGACGCCTCAAAGGGGCATTTTAGTGTTAAATTGGTGTACTTCGCAACTAAATGATTATGAATTAAAATCATGCGAAATACTTGTGTGATGATTTTAGAACTAAAGTAATTCTAGAGTGGATGGTATATTCACATGTCAAAAAAATAATAATAATTAAAGAGGTAACATGTGAAAAAGAAAAGATCATAACACTCTATGTTGATAACACATCCGCTGTAGCGTTGATGAAGAACCCGATATTATACGGGAGGAGCAAGCGTATTCATAGACGTAATCATTTCATTAGAGAGTGTATCAAGCGTGAAGAAATAAAGTAGAGCATGTAAGTGGGGATCGTCAAAGAGCCGGCATTCTCATGAAGGCATTACCAATATTGAAGTTCATCAAGATGAAAGGACTCGTTGGAGTAACAAGATTAGAGGATGATTGTTAATCTAATCTTGTAAGTAAGTTCAGGCAAAAAGGACCAACTTACAAAGTCTAAAATTATTTTGAATTAGTTTTTTCCTTTGATTTGATTCAAATAAGGATTCATATGGATATGAGATATCTATATCTATACTATATAATAAAATTGCTTTGAACCCCTGTGTTACACGGGGTGAAACGTTATGATTATATTAATAAATATCTTAACACATTTTTTTATACAAATTTGATTTTGTATTAGTAACTCTTCTATTTTGTTAAATGTTAAGATTATATGGATAAGAGTAATCAAAACATCAAGAAAATATATTTCATAAGTGTTGTATTTTTTACAATACATTAAATTACATATGAAATGAAACCTTACAATGATTATTACAATTTGAAAATACTTTATTGTATAAAACATTTGATGTGATATTGGTAACTATTCTATGTTTAACATCCACTAAATGCAACAAAAAATAGAGTTTCTTTTCCTCAATGACTGAAACCACATAATAGCCAAAACCGTTAAAAAAAAGGTTACAAACGGTGCAAACCTGATTGAAGCCAGTAGAGAGTCAAAGAAATCGAAGATAACCAGATTGATCAACGATTTCCTTCTATACGTTGTTTCTCCATTTTATTAGTTTCTTAAAACTCTATTAGCTTTTTTGTAGAAACTTTAACCTTGATGTCGTAACATATTTACAAATATTTAAATTATAATTAAATTTACGTATCAAAATTAAATTAATTTTTTTAAATCTCGAATTTTATATGAAAATTTTCGCTACACTTTTAATACTTAATCTCTCATTTAAAAAAAAGTACAAATATATTTTAAATTTCAACAATATATTGTCTTTTAAATTCAAAAATTTTAAACTCCAAAATTTAAAAATCACACTCACTAACATATCGACACAATTTAAATTTAAATTTCTAAAATTAAATATGAAAAAATTAAAATTAATAAATTAGAACTGAAACTAGACAAATTTTTTTTTAAATCTCGTCAATTAAAAAAAACGAAGTTTAAAATACAATACACTTAATTTTTTTTTAAAGATTTCTTAATTTTAATTAAAAAGTAACTGTTAAAATTTCAAAATCAAAATAAAAAATTTATTTATAAATATCAAACTTAATTAAAAAACTACTAACTAAATATTAATAAACTTTATTCGAACACATATTTATTTAAAATATAAAAGTAGTATTTTTAAATGTTATATGTAAAATTGATTTTTTTTGCTTTTTTAATAATAAAATTTTAAAAACTCAATAAAATTTTAAAAACTCGTTTTTTTAAATCTCCTACTTTTTAATTCTTATTTATTTTTTTAATATTTACTTTTGATGATAATTAATTTTTTTAGTCAATAGTATGGTGAACTTATTTGGTAAAATGTTTATTTATGTAATTTTTTAAAAAATAATTTTAGATAAATATGGAAAGATTGAAGATGTATATGTGGGTTTGGAGGGAAAAAACTTGTGAGATAGAATGTGGTGATAACATGTGTCCACTTATTTAGTTTTTTTTAATTAAAATAGAGATAAAGGTTTCTCAATGCCAAATGTCGCCCTCATATCCGTTCTTATATTTTTTTCCCGTCTCTCTATTTTATTAAATACACCGTTATTTTTACAATAACAACATATTTTTAAACAAATTATTAATTATACTAATAAAACACATTTTTTTTAAATTATATCATTTTATAAGAAACTTTGAAATTTAATTACCTAACTTATGTTTTCATTCATAGAGTAAATTAAAGTCAAATTATTTTGAATGGTAGTTAATTTATTTTCAAAACTCAATCATACATTAACTTTTTGTAATGATGGAGACAGAAGCTAAAAGATCAATATATACATCTGTTGATGAGGTACTACAGCTTCCAGATTCTGATCTAAGAAGAATGATGGAGCTGGGTAAATCCTCTGAGCCTGAGAATGAAGGTGGGAGACATCTATTGCTAGCAATCAGACATTACTTCAACCCCATCAAAGATGAAATCATTGATGCCAAACCTCTTCAATCCCACTCTCCATTCATCAGCTGGTCCTACAATGCCGAGAAGAATGAATTCACTTTGACAGATGTTAAAGGATAGAAGATGAGGTGTTCAAGCAAAGCTATCTTCAAAATGGCAAGCAAAGACATCAAGACTCTATCTGAGCTTCCTCTTAACAATCCCAGCATGGACCAGAGAGGATATGAGGTTGAAAGGATAGTCAGAAACATGCAAAAGCTTCAGCAACAAAGGCAGTAAGAGAATTTTGGTAGCATCAGTCTAGGGGGAGTTTGTAGAAATAAAGTCTGATGGCTACAAAATTCTCTAAGTACAAATGCTGCTGATCTCAGAGTTTGCTGCTGACCAACAAACTGTTGCGGACAAGCTTATCTGCTGCGGATACTTGTTCTCCTGCTGAAGAACAAATCTGCTGCGGATAGCCTTATCTGCTGAAGACCAAAGTTGTTGCGGATAGGCTTCTCAGCGGCATCAACACTTGATGCTGCTGACAGACAAATCATCAGCAGCTTTGGATGGTCACATCTTGCTGCTGATCCTCATCTTGCTGCTGACAGCCGTGTGCCTTGAAGACAAATCGTTGCAGCTGACTATCCATGCCAAGCGTCACTGACAACTTTCTGTAAAAGCAACTGACACACTCAAAGCAGAAGGAACCTCAATGGCACAACCAATGAAAGACAACAATGCTCTTCTCCAAACATGCAAGCAATAATGCATAAAGAAGACGTTTCAATAAAGTTAACTAGTTTTAGACTAAACGTGTAATAGTTAGCTATATACAAAAGATCAACGGTCTGTGTTAGATCTGATCCTTAGAATCAAGGGTCTGTCTTGATTCTAAGTGAGTATAAATATTGTGTAAACACTTCATTGTATTTGTGCTTTTTGATTGAGTTTTTCATTTGTAATCGTTTATTTGCAAAAGCTTAATACAACAGTGTTCTTAAAAGTATTCTTTTTGTTTACTCGATTATACTTGTGTAGTTGTTATTGTTTCCGCCAATTTCAACTAAGAACAGAACCATCTTGTATTTTCACGATCCTACAAATAATTTTGTGTATTAATATTTTTTTCACCCTGTGTAGTATACAGCTTCTAATCTAGTTAGGCTTATAAATAAAGGTTTATTGTACCTTAATTAATTATTCAATCAATAAACAAGAGTTTGAGTCAATTACTTTTCATGTACGCACGTGAAGTTTTTGGTCCCAATTATAGTAAATCCTGAAGAAAAGTGTTGATGTCTTTTGCCATCGACCCCCCCTTCTTGAGTCAATTACTTTTCATGTAATTAAACTGGAACTTTGACCCCTTCAAGTTTATAAAATTTCGTGTTTACCCCCTATACTATATGTAATATGATTTTTCTTTGATAATTTTTGTTCATTAATTAGATTTTTCTTGATATCCCGATATAAATTTCGTTAAAAACGGAGTTATATTCAATGTAGGGTATTTTTTTAGGTGTCATGGGTTATATAGACTAACGTTAACGTGCAGGTTCCGTGAAGAATGAGACCGACACCGACTGAAAAACATAGGTTTCATTATATAACTGCCTTTTATCTATGTTTCAATCTCCATAACTGAGTAGCCGTAACTTCATACATTTCTTATATGTACTTAACCACGTTTCTTTATGTGTTTAGTCATGTTAATGCTACCGCCTCAACCGTTTGTCGCCGCGAAGCTGAGAGCTAGTTTTCTAGTTTGTTTTTTGTTGCTACAATGGTTATGCGATAGGGATAAATATACTTTATTAATGTAATATCTCACTTACCCTTGGGAGTTCCAAGGTTAAGTGGTATAATCTATAGAACTAGTACAAGAGTGTATGACAAAGGATTACAAGAGAAGTAACTGATTACAGGGAAAAGGGGGATACTAGGAGGAGTACGTAGGAGATGATAAAGTTATGAGATATGTTGAAGCCTAAAATCCGGTGTGTGTTTGAATGAAGCTCAAGGCTTGTATTTATAGTGTATTCAACGAGTTGCTTTTTGTCCTATTTTATCATGTGACTTCTCCAGAAGAGGAAGTTCCTCAGGTGACTTTCTACTTCTCAGAATTCTCTTTCTTCTGAACATTCGTCGTTCAGGTAATAAGTTGACTTCTCCTCCTGCAGATACTTACCGTTCATTTTTTATATACAAAAGATCAACGGTCTGTGTTAGATCTGTATACAAAAGATAACTAGTTTTAGACTAAACGTGTAATAGTTATCTATATACAAAAGATCAACGGTCTGTGTTAGATCTGATCCTTAGAATCAATGGTCTGTCTTGATTCTAAGTGAGTATAAATATTGTGTAAACACTTCATTGTATTTGTGCTTTTTGATTGAGTTTTTCATTTGTAATCGTTTATTTGCAAAAGCTTAATACAACAGTGTTCTTAAAAGTATTCTTTTTGTTTACTCGATTATACTTGTGTAGTTGTTATTGTTTTCGCCAATTTCAACTAAGAACAGAACCATCTTGTATTTTCACGATCCTACAAGTGGTATCAGAGCTTTGGCTCAGATTAAACAAACTCACATTTGTTTAATCACTTCTGGTTCTATTCTAAACTCTCTCTTTCATCAAGTCTCCCAAAAACACAAAAACAAAGATGGCACAGAGCAATGAATTTGAAGACATCGGCAGCATCAACCGACCACCAAGATTGGTATCTGGGGAAGACTATGACATATGGAAGAATTGCATGGAAAGCTTTTTCTGTTATCAGGAGTATGGAATGTGGAAATCCATCAGGGATGGACCCTACACTCCCATGGTGGCCTCTGCTGACTCTGGAGGACCACTAGTTCCAAAGGAGCCCTCCAAGTACTCAGAAGAGGACATAAAAAAGATGGAGGTGGACTTCAAGGCACTAGGAACTATCCAAATGTGCCTTCCAAATGAAGTTTTTCATAACTTCAGAAGCTACAAAACTGCTAAAGAGCTCTGGGAGGCTCTTGAGAAGATGTTTGCCGGCTCTGAGGAAGTCAAAGAAAACAGAAGGGACGTCCTGAAACAGCAATACGAAAACTTCGTATGGAAGGAAGGTGAGTCACTAACCGTGTTGTATAACAGGTACACTTATCTGGTGGGAGAACTGCAGTGCTCCAAAGTAAAGCTAGAGAATAAAGATATTCTCAAAAAGTTTATCAGATCTCTCCCAAGCTGCTGGACACTATACACAGTGTCTATAAGAAGAACGGAGAATTTAAAAACTCTCCAGATGACAGAGCTCTTTGGCATGCTGAAAACATATGAATTAGAAATGATTCAAGCCAATGAAAGGAGCTCCAATCATCAATCAACATCTTCTTCCTCCAGCATCTCATCTGCGCTTCACTCCGAACACTCAGTTCCTAGTTCAAGCAACTATTATCCTCCCATTGTCACCCATCCACAAACTCCCACCTCTCAAACAAACACCTCACCATTTCTCCTAGAAGCTTCTCCTCAAACATCAACCTCTGCTGATTTTGTTTCTGAAAACTCAAGCAACATGTCATTTATCAAGGAGGATCTGGAATGCTTTCATCCAGATGACTTAGAAGAAATGGACATACAGCACTTGTATGCCATGCTCTCTATAAGAGCAAAAAGGTTCCACTCTAGAACCGGAAGACCCATTCCAAGCAACAACTCCAACACCAGAGTTGGCTTGGATAAAAGCAAACTAAGATGTTACAACTGTAACTTACTGGGTCACTTTGCTAGAGAATGCAAGGCACCAAGAGCAAATCCAACTACTCCTCAGTCAAGACAAGCTCACCAAGCCCAACCCAGACAACAACAACTACAAGCTACTCCTCCAGTTCAAACTGTAGCCTGTGCAACTGTTGGAACTTCTGAGTTCGACTGGAGCTTCCAGTATGAAGAACTGCCTGTCAACAATCAAGCTCTTATGGCAGACACTACAGAGATACCACCTCAGGTATTTGAACATCTTTGCTCTCAAGCCTGTATTGATAAAGTTTTGGGTTATAGAAAGCATAACCAAAACCTTATAGATCAAAATGAAGAGTTTCATCAAATGAAATCTGAGTTCAAAAAGGTTGAAAATACTTATAAAGAAAAGATTAACTGCCTTAAGAAAGAGATTTCATCGTTAAAACACGACAAACTAATCTTGAAACTCAGATTGATGATCTACTGGTCAAACTAAAAGCTACCAGAGCTGAACTGGCAGAACAGAAAGTTCATGTTGAAAAATATGAATTTTCCTCCAAAAAGTTACAAAGACTTTTAGATATTCAAGTCCATGAGAAGGTAAAGACTAGACTTGGGTATAACAATGATCAGTACAATTCTGTTCCTCCTCCTGCTGACTATATTGCCATTTACGAACCAAGCTTTAATGTTGCAAATCTTGACACTGCAAACCGAAACCTTGATCCTTCAACGGATGAACCTTTCATCGAAGACTGCACTACCTCATCGGAATTTGAGTCAACCTACTCAGACCATGATGAAACCAGTGCAGCCCCATCTGAAGCTGTTCTGAATAGAGTTGAAGTTCCTTCTGAAACCAGTGTTGTTATTCCAGCTGTTCCAGCCCCTGTACCATTCATACAGATCAAGATCAGCTATCCTAAACATTGAAAAGGGACAGACATCAGGACCCACAAACCCCAAGTCTCAGTCAAAGCCGATCACAAAGAGGAAGGTATTTGATATATGTCATAAGCCTGAAGAAAAAGTTCCATATGTTCAAAAGACCCTAGAAGAAGCCACTTTTTAACATAACAAATCTCATCCATGGAACTTCAAGGATCTGTTCCAAAGAAAGGACTATGTCTACCTTTCAAGAGATAAACTGGCAAGATCATGCTTTGTGTGTGGCAGTTATAACCACACTGCCAGCACCTGCTTTCATTACCTGGAATACCAAAGAAATTCAAAGCAGCATGCCTTTGAAAAGACTAACAAAAACAAGAAAGTAAGAAGCTACGAGGTCAAAGCAACTAAGTTCAGGGAATCTCTATCTCCCCCAAGAGTGAAGCTGCCTAAATCTCAACAAACTTGCATCATTTGTGGTGAATCAGACCACTTTGCTGCAAATTGTAAGTTTAACCCCTTCAACCAGATCCTTCATCAAGCTCCTCAAAGTCAAACGGTAAAGAAGGATCAGCATACATCGGTTATTAGTCAAGTGAAGCCCAAGAAAACAAAGCAGAAGCTTTCAGCATCAACCAAGTCTACTGCTGATAAACTAAAATCCTCTGCAGCAAAATCTGCTGCTGATAAGGCAAATCCATCAGCAGCAAGAGTGTCCACTGCTGATAAACCAAAATCCAATGCAAAGCCTTCAGCAGCAAAGAATGCTGCCACTTCAACAAATCCATCAGCAGCAGGATCTACTGTTGACCAGACAGAAACATCAGTAGCAAAATCCGTTGCTGACAATGTGAGGAAAACTAGAAAATCACCAACAAAGCAATGGAAAGCCAAACCATCTCCAAGCATTGTCATTGGTTCCATTGACTGCAAACATACTGAAAAGGATAAACTAACAACCATCTTTTTCAAGTCTGCAGACTCTTGGGTTCCTCCTACTAATTAGAAATCTATCATGTGCAGGGACAGTCAGGTCACAAGAATAACACCTGGGTGGTAGACAGTGGTTGTTCCAGGCACATGACATGCAACAGATCCATCCTCTCCAACTTCAGACATTTCAATGGAAGATATGTTGCCTTTGGAAGCGACTCAAAGGGAGGATCCATTACTGGACAAGGAACTGTGTCCAACGAAAGAATGAGCATTGATAAGGTCAACTATGTCAAAGAATTGGACTTCAATCTCATGAGTGTTTCCCAGGTTTTTGATCAAAAGCATTGGATGCTCTTCACAGATAAAGAATGCTTTGTACTGTCTCCAGGCTTATCCACACCTCCTTCAGAAAACATTTTATTGACTGCTCAAAGAAAAGAAAATCTCTATGTACTGGACATGAATGAAGTCACTCCATCTGGGAGTGTCTCCTGCTTTTTATCAAAAGCCTCAGTTGATGAATCAGCTCTCTGGCACAGGAGATTAAGCCATGTTAATATCAAAACCATTAACAAATTGGTGAAGAATAATCTTGTCAGAGGGATTCCTGACAAAGAATTTCAGCTGGAAGACCACTGCATTGCATGCTTAAAGGGGAAGCAACACAAGAGTTCTCACAAGCCTAAGACCTTGAATACAAATGACACTCCACTGCAACTGCTGCATATAGATCTCTTCGGTCCTACAAATGTCATGTCAATGGGTAAAAAGTCATACTGTCTGTTGATAACAGATGACTACACCAGATTCTCTTGGGTATACTTCTTGAGAACCAAAGATGAAACTGCCGAGATTCTCAAATCCTACATTCTGAGGGTAGAAAATCAAAGCAATCAAAAGGTGAAAATCATAAGGTGTGATCAGGGCACAGAGTTCAAAAACCACACTTTAAACTGTTTCTGTGAAAGTAAGGGGATAGAGAGACAATACAGTGCTCCAAGAACTCCTCAACAAAATGGAGTTGCTGAAAGAAGAAACAGAACTCTTATTGAGTTAGCAAGATCTATGTTGGCTGACTCAAAACTGCCACTCACATTCTGGACAGAAGCAGTTAGCACAACCTGCTATGTGCAAAACAGAGTTCTAATTGTCAAACCCCTCAACAAGACACCCTATGAACTTTGGTTTCAAAGAATTCCCTACATTGGGTTTCTAAAACCTTTTGGGTGTCCATGCACAATTCTCATCACACATGGGGTTCTTCCTAAGTTTTGTGCCAAATCTGATGAAGGATATTTCGTAGGCTATTCCTCTCAATCAAAGGCCTATAGAGTATTCAATTCAAGAACAAGAATTGTGGAAGAATCAGCAAATGTGGAATGTAGAGAACACATAGTCTGTGAGCAGGGAAAAGGTCCAAACTGGCTCTTTGACATAGACTCCTTCTTCCAAATATTTGAGCCTCTCACCTTCTCAAATATGGAGTCTACGTCTACACAAAAACCTGCCTCCACTTCATCCACTGACTACAGACTGGATTTTCTCAAATCTTCTATCAGTCTGAGAAGACCATCAATTGATCCTCCATTAGTTGTGGAAGCAATTGAAGCAAGTGAAGCAGGAACAAGACTGTCTAATGTAACCAACAGCAGCATGTCTGAAACTGAAAATCTAAATGAAGACTCTTCAGTAAATGCTGTAGATGCTATTAATATTGATGTGGATAATGCTGTTGAAGACTCTTCCACCATGAATGAAGAGACCCCTGATTAAAATCAAAGCGATCTGGAGCAAGGGATACAGCTGGAGGTGGTACCAGCACAGAGGATCCACAAAGAACATCCTCAAGAGAATATTATTGGCCAAGTACACCAAGGAGTTCTCACAAGAAGCAAATCTCACGAGGCCAATATATGCTTGTTTTCATGTTTCCTATCTCAGGTGGAACCCAAGAAGATAGATGAAGCACTCAAACACAGCAGCTGGATTGAAGCAATGCAGGAAGAATTGCTGCAATTCAATAGGCAGGATGTCTGAAAACTTGTTGATCTTCCACCAGGTAAATATGCTATTGGCACACGATGGGTTTTCAGGAACAAGCAAGACGAGAGAGGCATTGTAGTCAAGAACAAAGCCAGACTTATAGCTCAAGGCCAGACTTATAGCTCAAGGCTACACTCAGGAAGAAGGAATTGACTATGATGAAGTCTTTGCTCTTGTTGCCAGACTGGAGGCCATCAGAATCTTCCTGGCATATGCTGCATCCAAGAATTTCACTGTCTATCAAATGGATGTAAAAAGTGTCTTTCTGTATGGGAAGATTGGTGAGGAAGTATACGTCAAACAGCCTCCAGGATTTATAGATCCTGCACATCCTACTCAAGTGTTCAAACTAGACAAAGCTCTGTATGGCCTACATCAGGCACCAAGAGCCTGGTATGAAACCTTGTCAGGATATCTACTAAGCAACAACTTCAGAAGAGGTGCCATTGACCAGACATTGTTTATCAAAGATGAAGGGGGAGAAATCTTACTAGTTCAAATTTATGTTGATGATATCATCTTTGAATCAACAAGGAAACAACTATGCAAAGACTTTGAGATTCTGATGCACTCAAAGTTTGAAATGAGTTCAATAGGTGAACTAAATTTCTTCTTGGGTCTACAAGTCAAACAGGTCCCAAATGGAATCTTCATCAGCCAATCCAAATATGTAAAGAGCATTTTGGAAAGATTCAAAATGGCTGACTGCTCTGCTGCAAGAACCCTTATTCAAGTGCATCATCAACTGACTCCAGACAAAGATGGCGAAGACATTGATCAACATCAGTACCGTGCAATGATAGGGTCTCTCATGTATCTCACTGCCTCAAGGCCAGACATCATGTTTGCAGTATGTCTCTGTGCAAGATTTCAAGCAGCTCCAAAAGTTTCACATCTTCAGGATGTTAAGAGAATCTTTAGATACCTAAAGGGTGCCTCAAGACTTGGGCTATGGTACTCTATAAATGACATGCTTAATCTGTATGCATACACTGACAGTGACTATGGGGGATGCAATTAGACAAAAAGTCCACTTCAGGGGGATGTTAGTTTCTAGGAGGGAGATTGATTTCATGGCAGTGTAAGAAGCAAACATGTGTTTCAACTTCTACAGCTGAAGCAGAATACATTGCAGCTTCAAGTTGCTGTGCACAAGTCATCTGGATACAAAATCAAATGTTGGATTATGGGATGACTTTCATGGCAATTCCAATTCACATTGACAACATGAGTGATATCTCAATCACAAACAATCTGGTGCAGCACTCAAAGAAAAGCACATTGACAACAGGTATCATTTCATAAGAGATCAAGATGAGAAAAGGAGGATTATTTTAACCAAAGTTCATACGAATGAGCAATATGCTGATTTGTTTACAAAACCTTTTGATGAAGCTAGATTTAAATATTTAGTTGAATCAATTGGTATGATGAACTTTGATTAAAATCTATCTCTAAAAATTCCATTTTAAAATATGTTTTGTCTTATGCTGTAAATAAAAGTTATAAGTCAGCAGCATTTTTGTCCTTCAGCTGCTGACAGGTTTAATCTTCAGCAGCAAAAGATTTGCAGCTGACTGCTTTAAGTTATCAGCAGGAACAGTTTTCCTGCGGATTTCTTTAAGACTGTCAGCAGCAACATCCTTGCTGCAGATTATTAAATCCATCAGCAGCAGATGAGTTAACTGCTGACAGATTTAATCTTCAGCAACAAAATATTTGCAGCTGACTGCTTTAAGTTATCAGCAGGAACAAGTTTCATGCGGATTTCTTTAAGACCGCCAGCAGCAACATCCTTGCTGCGGATTATTAAATCCATCAGCTGCAGATAAGTTTGCTGCTGACAGACTTAACCTTCCGCAGCAACCAAGGTTGCAGCGGACAAGCTTATTCATCCACAGCAACCATGTTTGCTGCTGATGGGTAAATTTAAGTCTAAATTAACTTTTAACCGCTGTAAAAATCAACGTTAGTCTTTACAATGACTGCCTCAGTGTATTACAGCTGTAACAGTAAAAGGTGAATTAGGTTGTACTGTACAAGTCATTTTGCTTTTTCCCTCCTCTGCCGTTATAAGAACAAATCAAATTTCCTTACCACCTCTTCACCTTCAATTTCACCCTAAACCCACATCACTTTCTCTCAAGTCCCCACCACATTCAAAGCCCTTCATTTTTAAAACATTCAAAGCCTCCCATATTCTAACCTTCCCTCCAAATCAAACAACAATGGCAGACATCAATAACCCTGATGATAAGTTCTCCCCATACCACAACCTTATAGCATATCTTACCAAAGGAAAGAAATTCGAAGGATTTAATGATATGATCGACTTCTTATGTCGATAAAAAATCTACTTTGCCCTCACAACCAACCCTACCATATATATCCCTCATATGGAGGATTTTTGGAGTACCGCCGTCTACTCAACCGAACAGGGGATTCCCCAAATTAAAGCCAAAGTAGACGGCAAGGATATCACCATCTTGGAAGCCACACTCAGAAAACATCTTAAGCTTCAAGATGAGGGAGCAGCCATCTCATATTCGAAGGACGAATACATGAGGACCTTTGTATCCATTGGATACACTGGAAATCAGACCGAGTATACGATCGAGAAGGCGCTGATGGGCCCTCCATGGAAGTATCTCTGCCACACTCTTCTCCAATGCATTTCCCAGAAGAGGAGTGGATGGCATCAGGTGAGCTCCGCACTTGCCTCCGGCTTCCATGGTATGGTCACTAACCAAGGCTTCAACTTTGCACACCTCATCTTTGAGGGTTTGAGATATAACCTTCAAGAGGGTGCAAAGCAACAATTTTTTATGTACCCAAGATTCTTGCAGGAAGTTTTCAATCAAGAACTAAAAGAACTTTCAAAACCTGCAAGAATCTACATCATGTTGGGACATAAAAATAATATTTTTCAAAGCATGAGAACTGTTTCCAAAAAGTTCTCAGGGGTCAATGTTCAATTGTTATCTACAATGCTGAACATACAGAGTACCCCGGGTGACAGTTCAGCAATCCCAGCTGATACTGATCTCACACCCTCCACCTCACATCCTGAACAACATTCTGCTTCCACCATTCGAACCCCTGTGCATACTACTAAGGATGCACAGGTACAAAAATTACTTACACATGTTTTTGATGTTATCGTTCAACCGGAACACAGGGCCCCGGTTGCAACGACATATACTAGGAAAAGGGGCAAGAGAACTCCTTCTTCTCTTGCCTCCAAGGCCCAAACCCAACCTAACAGCCCTCACTCAGAATCACAACATTCTGGTGAGAATATCATAAGGGACAGCCACATTATTAGGGAGACTCCTTCGGATGTCTCTCTATTAGGATCAGGATCACTTCCCAGATCCATAGAACAGCCCCCTGAGCCACTCCTTTCTCTTCTGAACTTAAGTGTTGAGGAACCTGATCAAGATGATGTACCTTCTCCAACTACCACTATCTCAGAGGTACTGATTGATCTTGCTTCCAACACACCCAACCCAAGTTCTCCTACCCTGAAGGTCCACTCTAGGAGTTATGACAGAGTGGATGTGGAAGAGGCTGTCACTACTGTTGGTCTATCAAATGACCAGGAGGACAGTGACAACATTGCTAAGACCTCAACCACGACAACTCACAGTGAGGATGCTTCCTTGGAAACTCCCCTCACTGAGAGGAATCCCAGGTGCCAAGAAACCATGAGTGATGGGGATGAAGAGGCTAGGCCTAAGGCCCCATCTGGATCCAAGGATTCCACAACTGTGGATGAGGACAGACTGAAACTTCATAACTTGGAATTGACGGCCAGCGTGGGTATGCTAGAGGCTGAAGTGTCCAAACTAAGACACCAAGTCTCTATGCATGAAGCCCATCAATGTCCAACTGTACCTACTCCCTCTCTTGTATCAATGGGCACCCAAACTGATGCTTATTAGTCCACCGATGCAACCAAAAAGGGGGAGATGGTCCCAATGGAGGAAGACTCAGACAGCCTTGACGACTGGATTCAAGAGCAGGCTGTATTTCAAAGCACACTTTTCAAGCCAGCTTTTGTACAGGTTCATGACTTGCCAGCTTCAGATAACGAAGAAGAAGAGACATCTGAAGACTGGAAGTTAGTCGTCAGGGCTGTTGATGAGATGCTGAATGATGCTGAAGACACAGAACAAACATATACATCTTTCAGCATCATCCCTGAAGCAGCAACCATCATAAGTCACTCCACTGCCCCCCAATTTCCACTGACTTCAACACAACTAGAGTTTGATACAATACTAGCTTGGGGGTATGATGGAAAGTCTGAGAGGTTCTGGATTGGTTGGGAGTTTGACGGAGTAGAAGAGCTAAACTGGGACTTTCTTAATAGCATCCAAGTCCTTCACCTATACCATCTACAATGCATCAACAACTCAACGGACCTCTCAGCAGAACTTGCCATTGGCAGGTTCTATGACTTGATGGAGGATAATCTACCCAACTTTCAAAAACAAATACAAGCAGCAAAAAAGGTAGCCTATCTTGAATCTTCAACAGCAGCAGAAAGAAGACTGTCTCCCAGAAGACTTGAAATAATAAGGAGCAGTCTTCTCACTGAAGAAGAAGTTCTGTGCTGGAGAAGATTCCTGTACAATAAAATGGTCAGGGATGTTGAAGTGCAAGGATGGACAAGCACTGACTCCCATGACTTCACCTTCTTCCTGAGCAATGGATCTTCTCTAACAATCAACATCAAGGAGATCTTGCTCCTACTTTCAGCCTTCCTACACAAGGTCTTTGAGCTCAGATCACTCATCTTCAATGTCAACTCCTTAGAAAGTCAAGAAATGATCAAGATCATCAAGGCTTCTTTGTATAAGGAGGAATCTGGATCTGACTCAGACCTATCATTTCTCTCTTCTCCAACAGTCAGACTGAACACAGAAGAAGAATCAAAAAGAAGAGAAGAGGAAAAGATGAAAGAGGCATGGAAGGATGTGATAGGTATGGAATGGGAAGAAGATGAAGTCAGTTCCCCTCCCTTATCCATTCCCCAAATTGCCAATGAAGCTGAAGCTGAGATTCCAACAGTAGCACCATCATCTGCTGTGGTGATCAGTGAAGCCGAAGCAGAGGCATCCAACAAAGATAAGGGAAAGGGAATTATGACCAAAGAAGACGAAGAGAGGTTGCTAAGAGAAAAGAAAGAGAAAGAAGAAAGAAAGAAGAAGAAGAAGAGAAGAAGAGGAGATGGCTGAAACAAAGAAAGCTCAAGATAGAATCACAACCATTCTCCTCAGAGAACAACAAATCCAGCTGTATGCAAAACAGCTGGATGAGCTCAAAGTAAAGATTCCTGTAGTTTATCAGATTGAAGAAGATGAAGCTCTTGCTCTTCAACTGCAGGAACGATTTGACAAGGAAGAAGAAGAACTAGAGAAGAAGAAGAAGGAAGAGGCTAAGTTCAGAATAAATGATTCTGAACTAGCCAAAGAAATGAGAGAGGAGTGGGTAAAGGCTCTAGTTTCTTAAGGTGAGGATGCAGACTACATTGAGAAACTATCAAATAAAGAAATCTACAGAGCCTTCATGGGTCAGCAGGGTCAATTTGCAAAGAAGAAGAAGGCTGAAGAAGAAGAAAAAGCCAAACAAAAGTCCAAAAAGACCATTGCCTTTAATAAAAGGACCCATGAAGAAAGGAAGATCATGATTGAATTCCTTAAGGCTAGAGGAGAGAGTGGAAAGAGGCTAGGTCCCATGAATTTCATGAACCTGCAAGCCCTCTATTTTAAAGTAAAGAAGGATGAGGAAGAAAGATTGGAGAAGAAAGGCTCCAAGAAAAGGGTAAACATTCAAGAAGAAGAAAGGAAATCAAAGAAACCCAAGCCTTCTCTCTCACCCAACACTTCCTCAATCCAACAACCTTCCACTCTCCTTCCTAGACCTCCCTTCTCTCCTCCCTCAAAGTCCAAATCCTCACACCCAGCTCCTACTCATCAACAACTTCTCAAAAAGAAAAACAAACCCACTTCCAAACCAGAAGACTCAAGAGAAATAATCAGATGGTCATATAGCCCTGAAGACCAATGGTTTGAAGTGTTCAGGGGGAGGACAGAAGCTAAAAGATCAATGTATACATCTGTTGATGAGGTACTACAGCTTCCAGATTCTGATCTAAGAAGAATGATGGAGCTGGGTAAATCCTCTGAGCCTGAGAATGAAGGTGGGAGACATCTATTGCTAGCAATCAGACATTACTTCAACCCCAGCAAAGATGAAATCATTGATGCCAAACCTCTTCAATCCCACTCTCCATTCATCAGCTGGTCCTACAATGCCGAGAAGAATGAATTCACTTTGACAGATGTTAAAGGACAGAAGATGAGGTGTTCAAGCAAAGCTATCTTCAAAATGGCAAGCAAAGATATCAAGACTCTATCTGAGCTTCCTCTTAACAATCCCAGCATGGACCAGAGAGGATATGAGGTTGAAAGGATAGTCAGAAACATGCAAAAGCTTCAGCAACAAAGGCAGTAAGAGAATTTTGGTAGCATCAGTCTAGGGGGAGTTTGTAGAAATAAAGTCTGATGGCTACAAAATTCTCTAAGTACAAATGCTGCTGATCTCAGAGTTTGCTGCTGACCAACAAACTGTTGCGGACAAGCTTATCTGCTGCGGATACTTGTTCTCCTGCTGAAGAACAAATCTGCTGCGGATAGCCTTATCTGCTGAAGACCAAATTTGTTGCGGATAGGCTTCTCAGCGGCATCAACACTTGATGCTGCTGACAGGCAAATCATCAGCAGCTTTGGATGGTCACATCTTGCTGCTGATCCTCATCTTGCTGCTGACAGCCGTGTGCCTTGAAGACAAATCGTTGCAGCTGACTATCCATGCCAAGCGTCACTGACAACTTTCTGTAAAAGCAACTGACACACTCAAAGCAGAAGGAACCTCAATGGCACAACCAATGAAAGACAACAATGCTCTTCTCCAAACATGCAAGCAATAATGCATAAAGAAGACGTTTCAATAAAGTTAACTAGTTTTAGACTAAACGTGTAATAGTTAGCTATATACAAAAGATCAACGGTCTGTGTTAGATCTGATCCTTAGAATCAAGGGTCTGTCTTGATTCTAAGTGAGTATAAATATTGTGTAAACACTTCATTGTATTTGTGCTTTTTGATTGAGTTTTTCATTTGTAATCGTTTATTTGCAAAAGCTTAATACAACAGTGTTCTTAAAAGTATTCTTTTTGTTTACTCGATTATACTTGTGTAGTTGTTATTGTTTCCGCCAATTTCAACTAAGAACAGAACCATCTTGTATTTTCACGATCCTACAAATAATTTTGTGTATTAATATTTTTTTCACCCTGTGTAGTATACAGCTTCTAATCTAGTTAGGCTTATAAATAAAGGTTTATTGTACCTTAATTAATTATTCAATCAATAAACAAGAGTTTGAGTCAATTACTTTTCATGTACGCACGTGAAGTTTTTGGTCCCAATTATAGTAAATCCTGAAGAAAAGTGTTGATGTCTTTTGCCATCGACCCCCCCTTCTTGAGTCAATTACTTTTCATGTAATTAAACTGGAACTTTGACCCCTTCAAGTTTATAAAATTTCGTGTTTACCCCCTATACTATATGTAATATGATTTTTCTTTGATAATTTTTGTTCATTAATTAGATTTTTCTTGATATCCCGATATAAATTTCGTTAAAAACGGAGTTATATTCAATGTAGGGTATTTTTTTAGGTGTCATGGGTTATATAGACTAACGTTAACGTGCAGGTACCGTGAAGAATGAGACCGACACCGACTGAAAAACATAGGTTTCATTATATAACTGCCTTGTATCTATGTTTCAATCTCCATAACTGAGTAGCCGTAACTTCATACATTTCTTATATGTACTTAACCACGTTTCTTTATGTGTTTAGTCATGTTAATGCTACCGCCTCAACCGTTTGTCGCCGCGAAGCTGAGAGCTAGTTTTCTAGTTTGTTTTTTGTTGCTACAATGGTTATGCGATAGGGATAAATATACTTTATGAATGTAATATCTCACTTACCCTTGGGAGTTCCAAGGTTAAGTGGTATAATCTATAGAACTAGTACAAGAGTGTATGACAAAGGATTACAAGAGAAGTAACTGATTACAGGGAGAAGGGGGATACTAGGAGGAGTACGTAGGAGATGATAAAGTTATGAGATATGTTGAAGCCTAAAATCCGGTGTGTGTTTGAATGAAGCTCAAGGCTTGTATTTATAGTGTATTCAACGAGTTGCTTTTTGTCCTATTTTATCATGTGACTTCTCCAGAAGAGGAAGTTCATCAGGTGACTTTCTACTTCTTAGAATTCTCTTTCTTCTGAACATTCCTCGTTCAGGTAATAAGTTGACTTCTCCTCCTGCAGATACTTACCGTTCATTTTTGTCTTTCTCACCGAGTCAACATCCCTTTCGCTTAAACCTTCAGGACTCGGTTTGCGTGAACAAGATGCTACTCGGTTATTGTATTGTCGTATTTGTTATTTACCGGAAGGAGAGGTCTTCTCCTTTTGTTACCGTGGGATGCTGATGATCCCTTTGTTTTGGAGAAGTCTTCTCCTAATTTTTGAGTCTTTAACTCTTTATTAATTAATGAGTGATAACTGGAGATGTATCCTCCTATGTCATGATTTTCATACACCATGTTTGTGTGATATTTTACTAATGTTTATTTGAATACACTTGGATTGCTTTGAGAGCTATTGAGTAAGCGACTAAGTTTGATTTGTATAGTGGTAGTGAGGTTGTGTTTCCTCTAGTTCTTACTAAACTAATAATAATAATAATAATAATCAGGTTGTTGTTCCTAGGGCTTCATGTGGGGGAATGTAATGTGAGTTTGTCCCCCTACAACCTAATGTACTTCATAGGATAGTGATTCTAATAGTTACTTCATAGGAGGCACGCACATGCAAAAGTTGATTGTTTCTACCTAAATCATTTTACGTAACACATCGAATGCGATTTTTGTTCTGGTTCTATGGATGACGACATTTGATAGTACATAATTCCTAAAAGTCATATTGTGACGTGGGCGTTTGGTTCGCGGAATTTGAATTGGAATTTTATGGAATTGGATTTGGAATTGTAATTTGTCTAAAGGATTTGGAATTTAAAGGAATTGGAATCTATTAAAAAAAATTTGAATTCCTAATCCATTTGAGTGATATAATAACCATAAAGGAATTGGAATAATTTATCACCATAACCACCACCTACCGAACATCGTCACCCCCGCCACCGACCACCCCGCCATTACCAACTACTCGTCTCCGAAAGATTGAACTGATCATAAAGGAATTGGAAAAATTATATATTAGCCCTGTTTCTAATTTTGTTATTTCCTAAAACAAAATTTATGCAGTGAGTTTTATTAAAATGTATACGGAAGATTGAACTGATCATAGGTAATTCACCAATCTAGTCAGCGGCGGTGTTCGGGAGAGCGGTGGTAGAGGTGGTGGCGGGGTCGGTAGTCGGGGGTGGTCGGGGGGTGGCGGCGGGGTCAGGGTCGATGGTTAGCGGCGGCGGTAGGGGGCAAGGGTGGCGGTGGCGGGGTGGCAACAGCGGCAGTCAGCGGTTTTCGGGGGTGGCAATCATGGGTGGTCGGGGTGGTGGCGGGGTCGGGTCGGGGTGGATGGTCATCGGCGACCACGCGGGGTTGGGGTGCGGATGCGACAACGGTAAGTGGTTGGAGATTCCATTTTCTTTTGGTGAATTCCTTCACAATTTGGAAGAAATTTGAAATCTCTTGTTTGGTGGAATTTTAGTGAATT
This sequence comes from Smallanthus sonchifolius, assembly GCA_023525975.1. Classification (NCBI taxonomy): domain Eukaryota; kingdom Viridiplantae; phylum Streptophyta; class Magnoliopsida; order Asterales; family Asteraceae; genus Smallanthus; species Smallanthus sonchifolius. Next base: position 73,802,593 of record CM042029.1, read on the forward strand.
AATTCCAATTCGAATTCTAATTCCTTTCTCAACCAAACACGTTAAGAATGGAATTCAAATTCCAATTCCAACGAATTCTGCATACCAAACACAATAAAGAATGGAATCTTAATTTCAATTCTATTCAATTCCATCAAACCAAACACACCATAAGAATATGAAAATCTAAATATGATAGCAAGGGATAAATTATTTGGTATTATATGAAATATAGATATATGTTTTCTACCTTGGTTATGCATAATGACCTTCAAGACCGATGCTAACATATCTTATTAGTGAGCTAAAGCGAGTGATAATCAAGTTTATATTTATAGTGGAGTAAACTGCAGTTTTCGTCTCTAAGATTTGAACAAAACATCAGGTTTCGTCCACCTGTAACACATTTGATATCCGACGTTTGATGTTTTAACACTTTGCGTCATTGGTCTTTAACTTTTCTGCTAGTTTTTTGTGTGAAATTACAGATTTTGGTGGGGTGTATGATGTTTGAAGAAGACAGAGGGGGGGAGGGTTATATTAGTAATTTCACACAAAAATTAACAGAAAAGTTAACGGGATTAAGGACAAAGGACACAAAGTGTTAATCATCAAACGTTAAGAATCAAATATATTACAGATGAACGAAACATAAAGTTTTGTTTAAATCCCAAGGACGAAAAATACAATTTACTGTTTATAATGATTATCCGAGTGAGATTTCAAACCACAAATTAACACTTATTTGCTACCAAGGGTATATCACAAACGTGTGGTTCGCCCCTTGAGCATGGACTAGCAATATCGTAGACCATCATATAATTGCTGATTGCATGTGCGGTTCGCGTGGCTGAGTAGTACGTATAATTGATCGGTGGGACTGCCTACATAAAGTTAGGTCAAAATGTAGGTTCTTAAAAGTTTGACCGATTACTGTGTGCGCCAGTTGGTGGTCCGAGGGCTCACGTGCTTATGCGCTTGTAAACATTTGGTGGGTCAGATGACAAGAGACCTTCCTTTCTCTTCTTTTGAGGGATTTTGATTTTTGACGTTGACCTTAATTTCAAAAAATGTGAAGTTTAGCTTAATCCATTTTTATGGGCTTTTTTCTTTTACTAAGCCCAATATTTTAATGGCCCATTCATGTTTTAATATTCTCTCATTATCCGATTATTGTATCCCCCACAAGGCCACAGGCCCATAGCCCACAAGTGGTGTAAACCGGGTTGAAAACTTAACCCGAACTAGTTTAAAACCGGGTCGGGTCTTGGTCAATGAACGAGTAATCAATTTTTTGAATTAACTCGGGTCGGGTCTGAAGGGGGTTTGACCGGGTTAAAACTAGTTCTTGAGGGGATTTTGGACGGGTTGAAACCGGGTTTAGATCGGCTAGTACTGGTTTCAAACCTCCGGGTTGGATGTGCACGTCTAGTGTATGATATATATAATTTCTAAACTTTAAATACATTATGTAAATGATTAACTTAAGAGTAAAGTGTCATTTTGTCCCCGTGGTTTAGCCATTTTAGTCATTTTCATTCAAAAACTTTAGTTTTAGCTTTCTCGTTCATGACTTTCAAAATCTAACAATTTTCATCCACCTGACTAACTCCGTCTACATTTTAACGTTAAATCAGAGACAATTTTGATTAAATCAAGAGTAATTTGGTTAGATTTTAACGTATGAATTTCAAACCGACCCCTAACTGAGTAATATACACTGTTGTCGTGACACCAGAGTTTGCTACAACATTTCGACATTAGGATTTTTACGGTTTAACCTTCACCGTTGCAACACGAGGTTTAATGTTTACTAGTTAGTTTTAGGGGTAACTTTACACAATAGTAACCAAGTTTCTTAAGTGTTTCATTTAAATACCTCAAAGTTTTTTTGTCTTTTTAAAGTCACTCAACTTTCAGTATGTGTTCCAATCCTATGTAATATTTTTATAAATGTTTAAATTTTTTAAAATTGAATAAGACAAATGAAACATATATGAATCTTGTTTATTATTTAGCAATTTTTTTTTTTAATTCTATTTAAATATAACAATTTTGAAAGGTGACCATTGACCAAACATATGAATTATGATGCCAAAAGTAATCATTAATTATAAAGAACTAATGCTTTAATAAATATGAGAATTTAAGAAATTCAAATCGTATAAAACTCTAATAATACTTTAACAAATTAAAAAAGAAAAAAAAAACACGAAATCCAACGGCTGAGAGGAAGTGCCGACATCACATATCTCTCTCATAATTCATTTATTTTAATTTTTTATATTATGCTTTAGAATATAAACTAACATAATAATATGATATTAGCTAATACTCTCTTATGGAAGTTGAGCAACACAACAATGGCTGCAGAGCTCTCTCTCCCCTTCTACCTGCACCGGCTCAAAACTCTCCCATTGGTTGTTCATTGCTGACGTGTCAAATCTATGAACCATTGACATGGTACAACACGAAGACTGATCTCCGGCTACTCTATAACCGGCCATGAAATACAAATAACTTCCGATTGCCGCCATTGTTAAGCATATTCGTTCAAGCGGCTCTGAAGTCTCTCCTCCGTTCGATGAGCATGAAGACGATAATAGATTCTCCCTCATGGACCCTCTGAGAGGGTACCATATGTTAAGGTGCTGATCGTATGTCTCGATTTGACCTTTCCAGACGTTCAGGCAGTCGCCTGAACTAATCAGTTTGTCATCTATGACGACAATCTGATTAGGGGGTATGTCTAACTGCCACATACCCCTAACATGGTCCCACTTCTTATTTTCCACGTCATACACTTCAGCAGAACAACGGTCCATAAAGGGCATTTTGTTTCCAGTGAATCCTCCAATGACGTGGAATTTCCCTTGCCATGTCACACCCACACATTTGTATCTGACGGTGCTCATACATGGCAAGGGCGTCCACTCATCGAGTAACACGTCGTAAACCTCAGCGGTTGATACACCCGTAGCACCATCCAAGGTGGACTGACCACCCGCCACGTAGATCTTGTTGTCACAAACCGAGCACGCGAAATTGTGCCTTGATTTAATAAGTGGCGCGCATGTAGACCATTCTTTAGTGACAACGTTGTAACGTAACACTTGTGATCGTACTTCAACATTGTATACGCTACCACCAATAATATAAATCGATGTTCCGACCGAAACCATCGCAAAACCTTTCAAAACACAGTTCTCGACCATCCCGGGAACCAGGCACTCGTGACGCCATGAGTTTGTCGAGGGGTCATAACATCCCATCACACATGAAACGTTACGGTCATCTAGGTGCTCTTTGTAAGAAAACACCGCGTATATTCCATAACCGGATTCAGATTTTTTAGTGGATACCGGAACCGTCACGATTGATGATCGGGGAAATTTTTCTGGTGGAGGGGCGGATGACGAGGGAGAGGTGATTGAGCCCATTGAAGCAACAATTGCAGATCAATTATTGTTGCTCGGGTCTTGATTATTGTTGCCAAAGTTGCAATTTATAGAAATGAAATTGGGAACTTTGGAAACGTTTGACGGATATTACAAGGAAAATTTGTCTTTGTTTATGTTTGATGAAAAAAACTATGGTTTCTTTGTTATAATCCATATGAAATCTTATTGTCGTTAGTCATTGGTTGGTAAATACGATGTTAATGAAGAAAACCAAGTAAACAAGGCTAAAACATGATCAAAACAATCAATAGATGTTTTAAACAAATAACTTGGATACACTAACATATTATTGGTTTTGTTATATTAATTAAGATTTAGTGAACATATAACGAGATTAAGTGAATGGTCTGGTGGTGCAGTTTGATACCAGACCGCGGTTTGAAAAAGTAAAAAGAAAAAAGCCATTGGTTATCGGGGTGCATTGCTAAACTAATAACTGACACCCAAAAAAAACAGTTGGTGATAAGAGAAAAGCAACTGACCATGTAGTTAGGTATCCATGATGATTGGGAAGCATTCAACCAAGCTAAGGATTTTGTACCTAACATTTCACTCTAGATGCAAATACCCTTAAATATGATCAATTTGTTGTCTTTGATATTTAACTTATTATCATGCATGATATATATGTTGCCTTTCTTTGAATTGTAATGTTTCTACATAAAGACAATTACAATAAACAGAAGCATGCCTACAAAACATCTCATATAGAACTTCATGGAACCCAAAATTGCCATTCTTGGAAACTTAGGGGGTGTTTGGTACAAAGAATGGAATTGTAGAGAAATGGAATAGAGAAATGGAATTGCAGAGAAAGGGAATTGGTCTGGAGAATGAGAATTGACTGTTCTGTTTGGTAGTACAGAGATTTCAGTAGAGAAATATAGCTGAGAATCATTTCTCTTGTTTGGTACATAGGAAATAAACAGAGAATTATATCAACTTTATCATTAGCACAAGTCTTTTTTTCATAACAAATATTTATTAAAAAATAAAAAAACATATAAAAAGATGCATAAATTCCAACCAAAATATGCATTGATAAAACCAATTGACATACAAAACATAGTTTTTAAGCAAAAAACATCAACCATAGTTACTAGTAAAAGTACTTCAACCATGCTGAAACCAAAAAAGGTACTTCAACAACCACGGTGAAACAAAAAAAATTACTTCAACCATACACAACTATCCCATTGAACCATCGGTATACAACTCGACCATTTCAATTTTCTCTTCTATTGTCAACGCAAGAAAAGAACGTCCTAGATCCACATCTTTACCAATCAAATGAGCTGCTTTGAACCGTTTTTTCGTAGTGATACCTGGTAAAGCTTTCAACTCATCACTAACCTTTTCATAGATTTCACGAGCCTCCATACCTTCTTTGCTAAGTTGTTCACCCACCATCTCCCCAAATCGAAGCAAAACTTCCTTGATATCTTTGCAAGACTCTCGATATATCTCATCTGCATCCGTGCTTCTACCTCTTTTGCGCTTGCTTGTTACACTTCCTGTTTGTCCTTCAGATCTATCAACATTTGGAACGACTTCATCAACAAAATAAAAGTCTTCAATATCAACAGGTGAGCTTTTTTGCGTCTCTTGAACAACATCTTCTTCTCCAAGGTCAACTGCTTTACTACCAGTAGCTCTATCCTTACCGAATATGGTACACAATTTGTCATAGAAAGGAAATGCCTTGTCACGAAAATTCACAGCACCTTTGTGAGACTACAAGACAATTACAAATAAATTAGACTAAAATTTTAAAATCTAAAAAATATATTTTTTAGAATATACCTTCACGTATTCATTCCAAACACTATCATCGGCAATAATACAACATTTTTGTTCATCCCAACCAAACCCACTTGTATGCACCATATCATATACAATGCTAAAGTGTGTCTTCCATGTCTTCATCCTAGACTTTATATGTGGTTCTGCTTTGAGGCCAGAGTTAGGAAGACTTACATCTAGCAATTGTTGAACACCATTTAAATAACCTGGTTTGAATCCATTGTCAGCACCAGCATACTTTCCGGATGCATGTATCTCCATTAATGCATCAATTAGCTTTGCATCTTCATCATTTGTCCAGGTATGCTTGCTCCGAGTAACTCCTCTCACTATATTTGAATCTGCCATGTCTACGTACAAATGCATAATTATACAATTAAAAATCATAATTCATGTAACTACAAATACAAATATAACAAGAAACATTAATAAGAAACAAATAAAGTGCATAAATAAACATTAATAAGAAACATCCTTGGTTCTACAAATAAAAAATACATAATTGTCAAACATAATTAAGAAACATTGTTGGCACGCTGCGCACGCATCGCAGTCCAACTATTAAACATTTCATTAGCAAGAAGGTATCTACGATCGGTCCATTCTTGTGAGGGCTCGATCATAGAAATAACATTGTCATGGTCATTTGCAGGTTGTGTGTGATTTACTGGGATTTCGTTATCAAGAGGGTCTTCACTCATTGTTGTTCGTATGAAATTGTGCAATAAACAACAAGCAATGATGATACGTGGCATGGACTCTATGGGATGATATGAGTTATCACGCAAAATAGCCCATCTATCTTTAATCATTCCGAAACATCTTTCTATAACATTCCTGGCCGATGAATGTCTCATATTAAAGAACTCCTTAGCATTCGTAGGAGGACGAGACCAATCGTTAAGATGATAACGTTGACCTCGATATGGAGTTAAAAATCCTTCACCATTTGTATAACCGGCATCACAAAGGTAGTATGTTCCTACAATTAACCATAAACTCTATGTTAATTATCATACTTACATCTATGTATATTCTTTGAAAATTGTCTATCACATACCCGGAGTTATTTTAAGACCATTGGGTCTACTGATTGCATCACGCAAAACTCTACTATCAGCTGCAGAACCCTCCCATCCCGCTAAGACATACGTAAATAAAAGGTCTCTCGTACATACTCCGAGTACGTTAGTACAAATCTGCCCTTTTCTTGTCCTATAAGGTTTTCTATCAATAGCAGGGACTTTAACTTTAATGTATGTTCCATCTAATGCTCCTAAGCAACCCTGAGTTAAAAGAAAACATTACTTACTAATTTATGTTAGCAAAAAATATCTTTAATAAAAAATGTGTTTGACTAACCTTAAACCATTTCCATCTTTCATCAGTTTCATTATCTGGCACTGGCACGGGTGACTTGTAGAGTTCTTTGTGTAATCGACATATAGCATTTAAGACTAACTTGAAATACCGACTTACAGTTTCCCCGGACCGATGAAATCTGTTGACTATTATCCTATTCTTTGCATTATGAGCAAGGGTATGTAAAAACATAGCAACTTGCTCATCGACTAGCATGTTTTTACTATTCTTTAGTCCCCCTCTAGTTTCTAGCATATCACAAAGTGTTGTAAATGCATGTATATTCATTCTTATGTTAACAACACTCGTAACATCACTTTCATAAACCATCCTCACCATGTTTTCACGCCTATTATGGTAACTCATTAAATATTTTGTACGTAAAGTCATTGACTCAATCGACCGACGCAAATGATAAGTACACAACATCCACCAACGAATCGTAACATAAATGACATAAAATGCACCTATGGCAACTATTCTTTGTCTGGAAGGTGATCTTGCCATCTACACATAAAAATATAAGAAAATTCAAGAAAAGCAAATAACTCCAAAATATAATCCAAATATTAGCAACAAAGTGATTGAACATCCAAGATTACATCAATATATATGTTATTTTGGATGAAATTGAACATCCAAGTTTCCATGTGAGTTACAAGTCAATGTTATACAAGATCCCTAAGGTTTCCATGTGAGTTACAAGTCAATTTCTAGATAAAAATGGTGTAAAAAGTGATGATTTGTTGATATGTAGAAATCTGAGTTTTTTGGTCAGATTTGAGTTTGTAAATATAGATTTATTTATCAACAAAACAATTGAAATAAATTATGAAAATATTTTCACAGAAACTTCAACATCTCTAGGTGTTTATATATTTTTCTCAAATTTTTAAAGTATGCATAAGGTTTTCAACTAAAATGCTAATTATCAAAGGTATCTAAAACTTACTGTTCAGAGTTTGTAAATGTCAAAATTTCTCAAAAATTGACTACTCAAGATTTGCATACAAGGCCAATTGGGAAATATTCTAGACACTTAAAATGTTCATTAGAAAGAGGAATGAAGTCTAAAACTTCAAAAACAAGAGAGTTATGCTCTTTAGAAGTGGACCTAAAATCTGTCAGTCAAAAACAGATTTGACCTTCGGTTTTATTTTTCACGTTTGGGTAATCAAAACTTCTATAAAAATTACGAAACCAGTGGGGTTTGAAACTAGACTCTTTGAAATTAATGTTAGACTCAAGAAACGATCAATTTGCATCTGTTATGATCAAAATATTGTTTGAACAAAACAGCATTACAGATTTCATCAGCAACAGCATTCAAGCAACTCATGTAAACATTCAATTTATCGGTTCCAACATTCAACCTAGCATCTAAATATCATTCTAACATAAAATTCATGATTCAAACTCAACAATTTCATACCATATAATGTTCAATTCCAACCTAGACATCTAGGGCACCAAAGATTTCATCAAGAGTCGAATTAAACATAAACCATTGAAATCTAACATATCTAAATCGATTACCAACAACATACAAACATCCCACGATAACAATCGACATCAGCAGCTGAGTTTGGATCGAGGTTTAGGTCTGGTCGAGCATAAGAAAGTCGAAAAAATGAAAGTTTCATACCTAGGATCGTTGGAATCGAAGCAAGGATCGCGAATACGAACTCGGTTCTTGGATTGGAGATGATTTGTGGGTGATTAGAGGCTGCAAGTCGATCGAACAGCAGGGAGAGGCGTGAGTTTGCTGCTGTAGATCGAACAGCAGGGAGAGGCGTGAGAGAGTGAGGCTGAGAAATGAAACCCTAGAAATCCAATTCTCCGCTTTTTTTAGAGAAACAAAATCAGAGAAATGGAAATGGTTTATTTCCATTTCTCACCTCTTTCTTTCATAAACAAACAAGAGAATTCTTTCCAATTCCATTTCTCACCCCTCAATTCCCTCTACCAAACACCCCCTTAAACTAAATCGGTTTCCTACTTCCTTGTCATCGATAAAGGCTACACATTACATAAAAGAACCGTAACACTGTGGTATGGTGGTCAAACTCATGTTCTTGGCAGTAAACCACAAAACATTTACTGGAATCTAGAATTTGACATGTGGGCAATGAGCCAGTTAACCTGCAAAAAATATAATTTTTCCTTAAGGCTAAGTGTAATGGGCGTAGAAGGAGGGTGGCGTGATCCACCTGGCCCGTGAATGGTGGGCGGGGCAAGATTCAAATCACGAGACATGGGGCAAGTGTTGGAGTTTTGGGTGAAAAATATGATTTTTCACTAAGTTACAAAAATGATTTTTTTCCAACTTTGGACATAAATAATTATATGTAGCTGAGGCTAATGATATTTTTTATTTTTGGACTTGTGTTATCTTACATGAGACCTTCGCTAGGAAACAAACCGCGTCCAAAACGGAGCTAAGATAAATGAGATATCGATGTTTTGAGCTGAAATAATTCAGCTTTTCTTAAGTAGAAAAGTGGGAAAAGTTAGAGAAACTTGTCCCACATAGGTGAGATGAGAAACCTTAAAGTGGTTTATAAGGTGGAGCATTCCATTAGAAATGTTACCTTATAAGGGATGACACTCAGTGGGAACCAGAAGCACCTAACGTACTCTCGCACGGACAGGGTGATGGCCTAATGTGACGTTTTGATGGATCACTTTGCTCTAGTATTTTTGACCCTTTACAAGAGGTCTGGGTTCAGTACCTTATAAGGGATGACACTCAGTGGGAACCAGAAGCACCTAACGTGCTCTCACACGGACGAGGGCTATGGGCCTAATGTGACGTTTTGATGGATCACTTTGCACTAGTATTTTTGACCCTTTACAAGAGGTCCAGGTTCAGTACCCGGGCACATGATTCGGTTCTGGCTCTGGCAGACTGGATGCTCGTTCTAGCGTGTCCAGTTGCGCGCGTTCTTGCAGATGCGCATTCAGGCGGTCCGCGTGTAACAGCCCAAGCAAACCGTACCAAGATACTGTCCGCTTTGCCCCCGATGGGTTGCCCATCCAAGAACTCACGGTTTTGTTTTCACCCGACGAGTTACTCGCCCAGGCAAAACGCGTCTTGATAGAGAAGGTATCCACCACTTATAAAGAGGGTTTCGTTTCCCACTCAACCGATGTGGGATATTACACCATGTCCCACTACAGCAGCCACGCGTTATGGCGCGTTAAGTCTGCTGAGTTCCCTGTTGACCAGCTCTGCAAAGTTAAGAATTTGACAGTTTTGAATCAAAATTAAAAAAACTAAATAAAGAGCATTAAGACATTTAATTCTCTTTATTTTTATTTTTAATTTTATTCAGCTGTTACGATTCCTTTTCTTGTATAAATACAAAATCAGACTTGATATTTCAATACACTAAATACATACAGATTAACAGTTGATACATTTTGTAATACTAAGCAAGTTCCTGGTCCTTATACTCTTCTCTTCAAGGTATTATTTTGGGTGTTAGGTCCTCCCTGCCAGTACATACTGCTTTGGTTGTTGTATTTTAGGAAACAAACGAGTTCTCTTGGATACTCGTAATTTGTTTTAACTCCTCAGCCACAACCTTCTTCTTTTTCTTCTTTCCCATTCTTTGTATTTTTCATTTATTTCAGTTGTAACTTGTATTTTAATGTACTGCTTTATTTCCTTTTTGTATTGTAATTAGAATTAGTGAACTGTTTTTTTATTATTTTATACGAATGGTTTTCTACAGCAAGTGTGTGTATATAGGGAAACCATTCCACACCTTAGGGAATGTGGCAAGTATACTCACATCGCACACAACAAAGACGTCGTGAGCTAATCACACCGCCATGGATGGTGCACGTCATTGGTGCCACAATGACGCCCTCTGTCCCCATAGGCGGATATTGTTCAAGTATTGAGGTAAAAGAAACTGAAATCAAATTTAATCAATGTAAGGGTGAAGGGGGTGGAATACCCATTTATTCACCCAAATTGCCCAATAGAATTATAACATTTCACAACTACTCATTTATTCAGATTTTATTGGAAACACTTTACTGATTTACTCACTTACTATTAAAAAACATTTAAATAGAAATGGTGTGTGTGATAGTGGTGGGGTCCACTAGAGAGAGAGTGGAAAGAGAGTGGGAATCACCAAGTAAATTTACTCGGACAATCAACCCGGACATCTTACTCGGTTTAACGGGGCGATGTACTCCTTTTACCTGGGGACTCTCTCTCTTACTCGCACACATCCGAGCTTCCCACCCCCTTCACCCTAATACACTAATTCTCAATAAATGGCAATCAATGTTCAATGGTTACATTTAAAATTTGGAACATGCGATAATGATTTTGAAATAGGTAATCTATGCGATATTGATTTTGAAATAGGTAATCTATGCGATAATGATTTTGAAATAGGTAATCTATCACATGCATATCAACTCAAATCAATGGTGGTAACAATATTTTAAATGGTGGAAGAAATATATGGTTAAAAGAACAAATGTTTCGGGACGACCTACAAGTTCTGTGACAACTTAAGAGAAAATGAGAAAACGTTTACGCTAAGAGGAAAGGACTAAGAATTCGTACTCTAAAAAGAACGACGTAAAAATGTTTACGCTTAAATTAAAAGAACATGAATCCATACCTTAGATGTTGATCACGATGTAAAAATAACCTTATCTGTTGGTCGTTTTTTAGTTGAACTTATATTTGGATTGTTGGTTTCATTAATTACACTTTCAAAACACTTATTATGATATATTTATTTCTAGAGTATTTACTTAGTTGTTTATTTCTCAAACTTACTTTATAAGGGTTTAAATTTACTTTAAAATATTTCAGAAGAGTTTAAAAGAGTTCATAGATTCAAAACTTAGTTTAGACGACTTCAGGCATACATAAGAGTTTAGAAGTAGTTTAAAGAGTTCAAAAGAGTTTTGAAGTAGTTCCATCGAGTTCACAACAGTTCAGAAGTAGTTCTAGACGATTCACAGTAGTTCCACAAAGTTCACAATAGTTCGAAAGTAGTTCTACAGAGTTTACATTGGTTCGAAAAGTCATTCCAGAGAGTTTACATTAGTTTGAAAGTAGTTCCAGTTGACCACCTGCTGACCGGTAGTCAAAGCAATTAACCTAACAAGTAGTTAAAACAATTGAACAACTGTTTAGTAGTAGTTAAAACAGTTGACCAACAGTTAAAGCTGTTAACCAGCTGCTGACCAGTAGTTACATAGTTGACCAGTAGCTCACCAGATTTAACTAGAAATCAACTGAGTTGACTAGCATCTCACCGGATTTGACCAAGTCTGGTTCAAAGACTCAGAAGAGTTCGTAATTGGTTCCAAACACTTTAAAAGAGTTTGAAATTAGTTTCAGACACTTTATGAGAATTCGAAACTAGTTCCAAATACTTTACAAGAGTTCAAAACTAGTTCCAAACAATTTAGAAGAGTTTGAACTTAGTTCCACATACTTTAGAAGAGTTGAAAACTAGTTCCAAACATTTTCAAAGAGTTCAGAATTAGTTCCAGAAGTTCTGGAGACTTCATTAGAGTTCCGAACCAGCTTAGACACTTCAGAAGAGTTTACACTCGTTTCAAAGTTTATAATAGTTGACAAAGTAGAGATTCAAGAGAGTATGAGTTTTGGTTCAAGAAAGCTTGTTTCATTCTTTTCTAGTTATAGGCACGTGAGGTGAAGATAAACGTGCAAGTAGAATTGAATTGGGTTGTGGGGGTGGGGGGGGGGGGGGTTGAATCATGTTTATTTTATTACTAGTTTAGATCCCGTGTTTACACATGAGGTGAAAAATATCAATATTTGAAAATTTTAAATCTTTATGTATAGATATTTTACAGGTGTAAAAATATATTACATATATACTACGAATATAAACAAACTCAAAATATGTAAAAATTAATATATTTAATGTAATTTGACTTTTAATTACTATTTGATTGAAATAAAAGTTACATAATTAATTTTTAAAGTTTTTATAAGAATGGATAATTTAAAATAAATGTGTTTTATTAGTATAATTAATATTTTCTTTAAATATATATTAATATATTATTATTTAAAGATAATAATGCATTAAATAAGAGAGAGACGGAAAAAAAATGATAAGAATGAATATGAAGGCAACACGTGATATTAAAAAACCTTTATTTATTATATAATATAGATTATACGAGTATAAATTTTGAGAGATGATTACTTGATGCAAATTGTGCGAGTGAGGCAAGTGGAGCAAATATCTTCGTATCTTTTTCAATTTGACAAATGGTTTTTTACTTTTATTTCTTTGTTTTGTTTGACTAATCACAAGCATGTATATACGTTAATATTTGTTTTTAGCATGTATATTTATTTATTTACACATTTACGTTTATATATATTATTTACTAGGTTAATACTCATGTATTGTATGGGTTGAATAAAGACAAATTGTTGTAAACCAGTAGTTTCTATGAATATTTGTATGTTGGATGTTATTGGTGAAATAGTTATTTTTTTAATATTTTATAAAAGAAATGAAATAAATGTTCAATTTATAAAAATATTTTATGAACAAACATATTTTCTAAATAAAAAACGTTTTATAAAAATAATTATAGAATAATAATGATTTAATAGGAAAAATAGACAAAGAAATTTGTATAATTAATAAGAGAGAGAGGCGAGAAAAAAATGTTAAGAATAAACATAAGAGTGACAAGTGTTCTACTAAAACTTTTATTTATTATAGTATAAATTATTCTGAATTCATTCATTTTTTTTGAACGACAGATCTATCCTATTACTAAATTACATCAAATATTTCACCCCATGCTGGATTTGAACCCATAACCTCCCATCTAAGATGCAAGAGCCTCTACCAAGTAAGCTAGTCTCATATTGCCTCTATCAAGTAAGCTAGTCCCACATTGGCTTTCTAAATTCATTCATGATTATTATTAGTTATTTTTATATTAGCATTTACTTTTAGGATATTTCGTATATAATACTATTTGTAACAAACTTTAGTAAATAAAATAATTTATTAAGTTTATAAAAGTAGTTAAATTACATAGAGATAAAAAGACTAAAATGCACTTATGTACGATACAAATGAAGTGACTTAATTGAAAAGTGAAAGTAAAAAAATATAAATAATCTATTCCATAGTTTTAGACAAACATAAATAACAAAAAATTGTAATTTAGTCAAGATTTTATTTTCAACCCTAGCATCCTATGTATAAAGTTCACTTCTTCTACATGAACATATTTCTAAAATATAGGTATATGAACTTTTCTTATATCTAAGATTACGGTGTTATTGCTAATAAACTACAATTCAAAATCAAGAAAAAAGGCCCTCAAATCATTTTTAAATATAATACTTCTAGCAATTGAATAGGAGAAAGCACCAATAAACGAACCCACCTTTAATGGCCATAAGCACAACAATAAGAATGCCCTTTCCATATGAGATCATACACTCAAAGATCTAAACAATATATGTCATTACTATTTGAGGAACAACTCCTACCAAAGATAATAAATGTGCCTCGTCAATGTCACATATTTTATTATCTAGGTTATGTTCGGTCATTTTGGTCACTAGTTATGTAAATTCTAAAGGTATTTTTATTTGATTACATTTAGTGACATAATATTGAGTTATATGTTTATTAATATAATACATATACATAAATGTATATTATAAAGGTTTTCATTGTTCAATCCGTGTAATGCACGGATCTGTAACATAGTTTATTAATATAATACATCTACATAAAATGTATATTATAAATATAAAAAGGTAATAAAGGTTATATGTTTAGTTCCAAGTTTCAAACGGTTGACCGAACCACTAAAACTTCAAATCGAATAGTGTATCTAACTGTTAAACCAACGAAACCAACTAGTTCGTTTCGATTTAATCGGTTCGGTTTGCTTTGGTGGTTTATAAATGCCCCTACCTGGTAACAAAGGTCCGGCATGAGGGGAGTGAAAGGGTAGGCGACGAAGAAGAAATGAACATGAATAATCCGGGGTTCTTAGATATTTATTTTGAATATAGGAATAAAACAATTATCCTATGTGCATTTAATATTTTTATTAAACATTGGATTTCAAGTCCTTAATTTCAAAATGAAATAATAAATTCTTAAAACATACATACTACATGAATCATCAATATAAATTGCCTATTAAATATAGACGTGGGACATTGACGGTTATTTAAAGTTTCCTTACATGATGTAAAAAAAATAAAATTAAAAACCAATAAAAAATAAAACAAATAGTTTTACTAGTTTCATAATAATAATCTTTATTAAAAAATAAAAGATAAGCTGTTATACAAGCATCTATCTAAACTTGATCAAATATATATAAATAAAATAAAATAAAATTTAACCAAGACGTTTTATATAATTAATTTAAAAAAATAAAATAAAATAGAATAAAATAATGGGAAAACGAAGAAAAACAGCACCAATCACGCGATGATTCCAAATCCTTAATCTTCAACGACGGGCAAAAGTCGCAGATACACTTCACCCAGAAACTCCAAAGAACTTTCTGCCCGATTTCACAAAACCCTTCCACATCTCACGAAATCAACGCCAATTTCATCTTCTTCGGGGTATTTCTTCGGAGGTTTCAACTGATTACGATTGCAATTTAAGTGTTATCGTATCACCAACAACCGCGACGGAGGAATTAGGGTTTTTTTTTAACGATCGGATGGTTTTGTGCTTGTGATGATGATGGCGAACGTTGGCACGTCTTATGAATGGCAATTCGACGGCGATGAGGACGATGACGGTTTGATGGCGGATGACGGCGCCATGAGCATGGATATGGACTCGTTTTTAAGTATTCTTGATGAGAGACTTCCGGATGATTTTTCGCAGGTAGATTTTGCTTTTTTTGAATTATGATGGTTTGAATTTTGGTGATGTGTATGATCTTGTACTGGATAGCATTGAATTCTGTAACATTTCCTGGTTTTGAATGAATTAATGGTTTGTGTATGTGTTTGATTGGAGAATTGGACTACTGATCTTAGAGGTGGGATGTTTCTTAAGGTTTAATGTGTATGATAGATGTACAATTGCACCAGGTTTTGGATGTTTTCATCTGTTTTCGTGTGGTATTCGTCGTTTCTAGGGCTACTGATTTGCAATTCGAGTTTTTGTTTGGATAATGTTGGTTAGTAAACTGTGAGATGCCGTTTGTAATGACGAATATGCACAGTTTCTAGAATAGTTTGTGTTCAAATAATGCTATGGAGTAGGGCACCTAATTTGATTTGTCTCTTATAATGTTAAGCAAGCATTTTAGTTAGAAACTTACTAATTGAAGTACATTTTTCAGAGTGGATTAGCAGGTCCTTCTTCAAGTACCGCACCATATGATGAGTCAGCTTCACATGTTGGGCCTAATGAGCACTCCCAAACCCTCGATGGTAACATTTACTACAAACCAACTTATGTATTTTATATGTGAAATGCTCTGGTTTTAAAACCTTACTATCTCTATTCACTTGGATTTTTCTCTTCAGATCACACAGAAGCTTCAGCTTCTAGAACTGTTTACTCAAGTGGTTCATCTGATTGTGAGAGACAAACAGTTAATCGTGGGGTGATGAAGGTGGAGCCTCTGCCAGATGTCTCCTCAGGACACTTGTACCAATGGGCCCCTGGTGACTGGACGCTGCCAGTTCCACCATCTTCTAGCCATTATGACAGTAGGGAAGATTGTTCACCATCTAGCTACTATGACATTACGGAACCCAACTTTGAGAGAGCTACTAGAAATGGGACCTATGGTATTAATGATGGTAGTCTCGATCTCAATTTGATGGATAAATCTGGGATGACTGATGAAATATATTCTGATGTTTTGTACAACATGAATGATAAATCTTCTATGCCATATGTCATGAATATTAGCGAACCAATTTATTCTGGCCCTCAGTCTGTGGTTTACAATAATGGAATGTTATTTGATGATAAGATTGCATCAGGTAGTAGTACTTTTTTACCAAGTAGTGAAAGCTCTACTGAAACACCTGCTAGAGTGTCTAGCAATGGAACTCATTATCCTTCCATGTTACCAAGCAAAAGACAAATTATTTCTATAATGGACGGGACATCAGATGTGGGTACTGAAAAATCATCTGATGTTGCTGACCTGTTTAGTGACAAAAACTCATTGCCACCGTTTTATGGGATCCATGATTCTCACCGTTTTATCAACATCCAAAACAGTTCAGTGCCATCCCAATCATATGTTCACCATGATGTTTCACTTAAGCAGCAACATGTTTCTACAAAGGAAGAAATAGAGAGTAAATTTGCTGCATTTACCAATATGGGTTCTATGCCACCAAAAGGCGGCCAGCAAGCATTTGGGAAAACTGTTACATACATTGATGTAGATGATCCTGATATATGTATTATAGAAGATATGAGTGGATCTGCACCTAGAAAACAGTCTCCTGTTGATGGGAAATCTCCTATTAATGTTTCGTTAAGGCCTTCACTTGGTGTTCCTCCAGTTCACGTGGGATATAACAATGCAAGGGTTAAGGCAAATGACGAACATATTATTTATCGAGCTGCATTGCTGGTGAGTCTAATAATTAAGGATCACAAGTTGCAAGTTTCTTGTTGTGTAAGAGCTAATATTCTGAATTTGATGAATTTGGATGGTGTTTGAGTGCAGGATCTTTCCCAACCGAAGTCAGAGGCTCATGCACCTGACGGTTCATTGGAGGTTCCGCTTCTGAGACACCAGGTTCAGAACTGGACCCAAAATTTTAATATTTGGACTATGATAATTTAAAAATGGATTTTCATGTGCTTTTTTTGGTCTTGAGGATTTGGGATTCTAAGTTTTTATGATGATTTTTTGACAGCGAATTGCTTTATCGTGGATGGTACAGAAAGAGACTAAAAGCTTGCACTGCTTTGGAGGAATCCTTGCCGATGACCAGGTGGCTTGGCCTTCCTTCTTTTATATATTTCTTTATTCCTTCAAGTTCTGCAATTACCATGTTTTGTAGTTATGTCTTAGTTGATGTTACATCATAGATATTGCAACCTTGGCCCGTTTACTTATGAATGGGTCAAATGGATGTAATAAAAAAGTTATCTCGAAAGAAAACATGTCAAATGTAGGGATGAGATCGGTACCGTACTTGTACCGAAAATACCGGTACCGAATTTATGGAAAAGTGGGTACCGGTACCGGCACCGAATTTAGCGGTACGATACTGGTTCGGTACCGGTACTCGTTACATAATGTTCATCTCAAGATGGTATTGGTACCGTACCGGTAACGAAAATACCGGTACCGATTTTATGGAAAAGTTGATACCGAATCTATCGGTACGGTACCGGTATTCGGTACCAAATGCTCATCCCTAGTCAAATTGGTCGTCCCAAAATGTAGTTTTAATGCATAAACTTTATATGTCGTCATGTTTAAAAAATCAGATTATTCTTGATTGTTAAACCATATGATTTATCCAGGATTAAATTTTTTTGTATGATATGGGTCAACCGTTTTGACCTGAACCCATGTTGACCCCTTACCCAACTTTCTTGACCTGCCTGTTTTTCAACCTCTAGCACACCATATATAGATGCTTGCTCATTATCTTCTGGTTTTGTATGGTCACTCTTGCAGGGACTGGGTAAAACAATATCAACAATTTCTCTTATTCTGAAAGAAAGATCTCCATCTTCTAGTATCAATACTGATGAAGTGGAGAAGATGAAGACAGAGACTTTTAATTTGGATGATGATGACGATGTTGATGTGACAGATTGTAATAAATCCAAACAAACATCAAGTTCTTGTGTGATGGAAAGTAATGCACAAAGTAGGCCAGCTGCAGGGACCCTAGTTGTATGCCCTACTAGTGTTCTTCGTCAATGGAATGACGAGTTGCATAACAAAGTAAGCAGCAAAGCTAGGCTCTCTGTTTTAATATATCATGGTCCAAATCGAACCAAGGACCCATGTGAGCTAGCCAAGTATGATGTGGTACTAACCACTTATGCAATCGTGAGCATGGAGGTCCCAAAACAGCCACTCGTTGATGAAGATGATGACGAAACAAAAAGGCGTAATGAATTTCATCCTGTTGGGATCTCACCGGGAAATAAAAGAAAATATCCACCTACTAGTAAGTCCAAGAAGGGCAAAAAGGGAATTGACAGTGAATTATATGAATCTCTTGCTCGGCCTCTTGCTAAGGTGAGATGGTTTAGGGTAGTACTCGATGAAGCACAGAGTATTAAGAATCATAGAACACAAGTAGCTAGGGCTTGTTGGGGTCTTAAGGCTAAACGTAGGTGGTGTTTGTCAGGGACTCCTATTCAGAATGCAATTGATGATCTTTATAGCTATTTTAGATTCTTAAGATATGATCCGTATGCTGTTTACAAAACGTTCTGCTCAACTATTAAGTCCCCAATTCAAAGGAATCCTGCAACTGGGTACAAGAAGTTACAAGCTGTTTTGAAGACTATTATGCTTCGGCGCACCAAAGGTGAGAGATATGATTAGTAATTAGAGCTGGCAAAATGGGCAAGTCGGGCGGGTTGGGTTTGGCACAAAACAGGTGATTACAGTTTGAAATGGGTCGGGCCAGATCAAAATACTCTATATTTTTAACAATTTCTTTGTTGAAAATGATAAGAGAAACTATATTATTACAAGAAAAGTACACTTTGGGCGAGTTTACCCACATAGTCCAAATTGGAATTATCAGTAATGTATTGTCTGTGTAACTGTTAAAGATTGTTGCTGGAAACTAATCTGTTTGTTGCTTTTATGTTTTGTTAAGCTACACTGCTTGATGGAGAACCGATTATATCTCTACCTTCCAAGACCATTAATCTGAAGAAAGTGGATTTCACTCCCGAGGAGCGGGATTTCTACTGCAGGCTGGAGTCCGATTCCCGTGCTCAGTTTGAAGTATGTTTTTTCTTTGATCTACTAAATATATTGCTTAATGATGGTTTATGTCTGTATCTGTTATGGTTTATGTCTGTATCTGTTACATTTGTCAAATATCTTTCATGCTAATTTAATAAATTTTATAAATTCACTGTGTCAGGAATATGCAGCTGCTGGAACAGTGAAACAAAACTATGTTAACATACTGCTGATGCTTTTACGCCTTAGACAAGCTTGTGATCACCCTCTACTGGTCAAAGGATGCAAGCCAAACTCTGAGTGGAAGTCATCTCTTGATAAGGCAAAAAAGCTTCCTCCTGAAAAACGAAAACGTCTCCTTGATTGTTTGGAAGCTTCTTTGGCAATTTGCAGCATATGCAGTGTATGTTGAACATCTTTTACTGCTCAAACCACATTCTTTGATGATATTTGATTATTAATATTCTTTTAAATTCTACAGGACCCACCTGAAGATGCTGTGGTGACTCCTTGTGAACACGTGTTCTGCAACCAGTGCATACTTGAACATCTTTCAAGTGATGATAGTCAGTGTCCATCTTCTAAATGCAAAGCTGTCCTCAATACTTCATCAATATTTTCTAAATTGACACTCAGAAGTTCTATTGATGACGGAGTAACGGATGTTTCTGGTTTAGTGAAAGCCGAGGTTAACGACCCTTGTTCGTCATCCTCGAATATTGTGGCTTCTGAGGCACTTGATTCCTCTAAAATAAAGGCGGCGGTTGAGGTTCTAGAGTCCATTGTTAAACCCCGTGAAATTGGAAGTGATGATAATAATAATGTCAAAGTTGTGAGAGAGAAAGCAATTGTGTTTTCACAGTGGACTAGGATGCTGGATTTGCTTGAAGCTTGCTTGAATAAATCTTCCATTGGTTACAGAAGACTTGATGGTACAATGTCTATTGCGGCACGAGATAAAGCCGTGAAGGATTTCAACACTCTTCCAGAGGTTTGTTGGGAATCTCACATTCTCACATCTTTTTTACTATATGTATACACAAACAATCATACCCAGTAAAAATCCCTATATTGTTATTTCTGGGAAATTGCTTTAAACGATCTTGTGCTTGTTGTAGGTTGGTGTTATGATAATGTCGTTGAAAGCAGCAAGTCTTGGATTGAACATGGTTGCTGCTTGTCATGTGCTACTTTTGGATCTATGGTGGAATCCAACAACTGAAGATCAAGCAGTTGATAGAGCTCATAGGATTGGGCAGACTCGTCCAGTTTCTGTTTTGAGGCTGACTGTTAAAGATACCGTTGAAGATCGTATATTGGCTCTTCAGGTATATTATCATGTGCTATATCCTTTCTAAAGTTATACGTGTGGATTTGGGGGGGGGGGGGGGGGTTGGTAACGGGTTTCGTTGAAACTGGTCTTTCTTTCTCTGTATGGGTCTAAATTTATTTCCCCTGTTCCAAAATGTCTGTGACAGTAATCTCTGTTCTTCCATAATATTAGAAACCTAGCTATATAAGAGAATATAATATTATCCCAAGGATCTACCTTTTCTCTCTTTTGTTTTAGGTGATTTGTTCTTTCTAGGTTAAAGTCAAAACAACCAATGACAGAGCATGACAATCTTCTGTTCACTCTTTACAAGGGAAAAATGGAATACATCCTAAACTAAATTTCATTTTTTTGGGGAACTGCAAAATAAGTTCAAATTCAAGCGTCTGAAAGGGCCCTAAATGATGAAGTAAATATTTTTTGTTTATCATGGATTTACGTAGTTTCAAAGTAGTCTGTTATGGACCCTTGAATGATAATTTGATTCTCTAGTCGTTCCTATTATATGATCTACGTGTGCTCACAAATACTTGAATTTTGACTATTCTAATATCTACCCAGTAACAAATCTGGTTCCATTCTTAATTTTACTGAAAAATGAAAATAATATGCATCAAATTGAAGTTTTAATTCTTTGACTATGTTTCCTGCTAGTGCTAGTTTGCACACAATGCAGATGGTTGCCTATTCATTATAGGCATTCTATATGTTCATTTTGCATGTCTCTTTGTAACATTCATGTGAGAATGAACTGAAGTGGGACAAAATGAAAATTTTGAATGGAGGACTTTATACAAACAAGTTTGTGTGTGCGTTATTTTTTATTTTCTTACCATCCTTAAAGAATGTTTTACTGCCATCTTCCATGTTCTTCATGTATTGCATTAAATTTTAGAATCAGTTTGGTCAGTGTTGTAAAAATCGCTAGGCGCTAGCCAGGCGATGGGTACCGACTAGGGATTAATCGGATTGGAATTTTTACATGTAATTTTTCAAACTTCTATATATACGCACATTAATATGAATGTAATACTTCAAAGTTCACATAAATGATTTCCACTAGGTGATTTAGACCAATTTGGTTCAATTTTGACCAAATTTGATCCAATTTTAACCAAAATCATGATGTTGAAGCGCAATGATTTTGAACGACCGGACCAATTAATGACTAATCGGCCATTAATCGGTAAGGGGGGATTAGCGATTAATCGGGGATTAATCGGAGGCTAGTCAGGATTTTTACAACCATGAGTTTGGTAGAAGAGTTGTTATTATCGATCAAATGTCTAAAATACCCTTCACTGAAAATCAACTAGGACCAAAAATTTGTTCTAGCTTGGAAATTTATAAGATTGGTAAGGTAGGTTTTTGTTGGTTTACCCTAGTATAAAGAATAAATTTTAGAAATTAGGACTACAGTTTTGAACTTTCCACATTTACCCTTTGGAAGTACTGAAATTAGAGGTTTTTGCAGCAAAAGAAGAGAGAGATGGTGGCTTCTGCTTTCGGGGAAGATGAGACTGGTAGCAGTCAAACTCGCCTTACGGTTGACGACTTGAAGTACTTGTTTCAAGCTTAATCAAGGTTCATTAATGGATGGATATATGGGGTTAATATTGACTTTCAGTGATGATAATTAACAAAAGCAGATTTTTTTTACAGTTGAAAAGTTTTCTTGGTAGTTGTTCATTACAAAGTTTTAGAAAGGTTGAATTCATTTCAAAAATGTTTTCCGAGTTTCATCTCATTGTATAGGATTATAATGACGTACATCAGGTCAAGATATAAAGGTTTTTGCATTTGATTTTGTTATGTTTTTTTTTCTAATCTATCTTCTACCTTCTACTTGTATAATCAGTTTGACTTCATAGTTATACATCCTTTGTTTATAGAACTGAAAACGAAATATTATATATATATATAAACATTATGTATTTGATTTATTATTAACATATTTGGTTTGTTATATTAAAAATATAATATTGTAACTAGGGTGTTCATGGTTTGGTTTGACAGATTTTGAGAAGTAATCAGGGCTGGACAAACCAAATCGACCTTGTTGGTTATTCTGAATATTTTACATTAGTATAACTATATTCTAAAAATAAAAAAAAAGATACTAATGGGCATTAACCCGCATGTTATGGCGGGGCACATGATAAGTCGGCTCCATTTCGAACATAAAAACATTGACAAAAAAAGCATTTACCGATGATATATTGGGAAATCACAAAAAAATCACGAATAAATGAAAAAAAAAACGAAAATGAAAAAGAAAAAAGTCGTTTAACGAAAAGATAAAACCGTGTAATCGTCGTGAACAAAAAACCATAAAAATAAAATTAGAAAACGACGTGTGTTTTACATCGATCAAAAAACAATAAAAACAAATAGCAGTGTGGGTTCCAATAATACCGATAACGGTACGTTGTTGTCTGTTAGTTACCGGTTCTGTTCATGAATGCATAGAAACGAAGTATAGTTTACGATAGAAAAAAATTATTTGCGATGGTTTCGTCACACAAATGTTCTACGATGTAACCCAAAAAATAAAGTCGGGTTTAACATCGACCGAAAACCGTAAAAACGAACACCAATTTCGTATATCATAATACCAATACCAACAATGATGATGTTCGGTCATTATCGGTTCGGTTCATCACAATACCAGAACGATAACGATACTTGCTATAGCTTACCACACACACAAAAAAAAACTCGGTTTTGAATATAACTCCGTTTTAAAAAAAAATATATCGGTTTTCTTACTATAGCTTACCACACAAAAAATCAAGACAAATGTGTATTCCGGTTGAATTAGTAGAAAACTAAATAAGCTAAACGCGTATATTATATATAATATAATAGGATAAAACAAAAATTAAAAAGAAATTGTAATTTTAGTGTTCATATCGGTTGTTTTTAATACATATGATAATGGGTAAACGACCAGCTTTATTAAAGTACTAAATTGGGAAATTAACAGTTAAACCTACTTCTCAAATGGTATGGACGATTGGTTTCAAGTTTTAAACCATGAATCAAACTGTTAAACATACTTTTTCAAACCGTATGTATTGAGGTCATGAAACAGTATAAAACTCAATGTTCTAGCGCAAACTTTCTTAAAATCTGGTAGTTTAGGCTATCCGTAGTGGAAGGGTGAAATAAAAAAAACTATTTGTTGTCACGTAAATGATTTTTTGACGTGTTTTAATCAACTCCTCAAAAAGATTAAAAGAAATTTTTGATGTGATGATTTGGGGGTGTGGTGATCAAGTAACAAAAAAACAATGGCGATCATCATCATCTCCAACATTCAAATTTTGCACAACAAACTCAGTTTCAATGGTTAATTTTACCAAGCAGTTTGTTGAACAAACATTCTCTAACAGAAATTGATCAAAACAACAATGAATTCAACTTCAATTTTCAACACCGATCATTCAACCACGACAGAATATCACCACGAACAATCTCCACATTCTCATCCGTTTCACCAAACAACAACGAATGCATCATCCCTTCGTAAATCTTCAACCTCTTATCCTCACTCTTCGCCTTCTCATACAGCTCTTCACTCACCGCAGGATCCGTAACAGCATCAGCATCTCCGTGCAACACGATGAACGGTATGTTCACTTCACTTAACCTACTGCTCAAATATTCAGTCACTCGTAACAGCTCCGTCACCGTCCCCAATCTCGGCTTCCCTGTGTACCTCATCGGATTCATCGCACCGATTATTCGCTTCTCCGGAACTTTGACGGACTTATCGACTAAATCAGCCGTCGGTACGATCGCCAAAGTTGGAGCAAACTTCGATACAAACATCAAAATCTCAGGAATCGGCCAGCTAGGTCTTACCTTATCGGAGATCTTACACATCGGAGCAATCAGGATTGCTCCGTCGAAGAAATTAGGTTTTCTAAATTGAGTCAACAGGCAGATCGCGCCACCCATGGATTCACCGAACAGGAATTTAGGTAGGTTTTGGTAGTTCGCATCGATGATTGAGGTGAAGAACGCTAAGTAATCGTCAACGACGGCGTCCACATCGGGAACGAAGGCCTTGAGTCCTTCAGATCGGCCGTGTCCTTCCATGTCAAGTGCGAAACAGGCGAATCCGTTGCCGGCGAGGAAGATCGCCGTGGCTTGGAAAGTCCAACTGATGTCGTTGCCGTAGCCGTGGACCATACAGATGATTCCACGTGGCGGCGTGAGGGGGAGCCATGATCTGGTGAAGAGAGATAAGCCTCTTGGTGAGTTGAAGAAAGAGGCAGTGGAGTCGATGCTATGGAGCTTGTAGTAGTCTTCTTCTTCCGGTGTATTCCCCCAATAATATTTTCGCTTCTGGTTAGTCTTCGTTTCTTCCTCCATGGCCATTGGATGACCTTTCTGATCTGTGTTTATTTTATTTTATTTCACTAAATATGAATTAAGTTTTAATATAAAAATTATTTTTAAATTTTACTTGGAAGTATAAATTCACTCAAAAGTTATGTGCGGCATACATTTGAAGACTTGAATTCAAGCATGTGGATATTAAATAAAGTTTGATTTACATACCACTCATCAATCAGCTAGATGCCAATATTCTTGTTTGTTTGTCTTTTATATTTTATATTCTTCAGAAATTGAACTCTATCTTTGGCACTTTTAACACATATAATCAGGCTATTATGAGCTAGAACTATCTTCCAACCCAAATAGAACTTATCTCAAAACACTACTCTCACGGAAGAGAGAACCATTTGATTTATAAATCACATATTTGTTGCCCATACAACCGATGCAACGTCCTCGTTGGTCACGGCCGGCTTCCTCCAGGCCACCACTCCATGGGCCGCCACTCCGAGTTTGGCTTTGATACCAATGTTACAACTCAAATGGTAGAACTCATCCCAAAAGACTAGTCTACTGGGAGAGGAAACCATTTGAGTTATAAATCACACATTTGTTGCCCATACAACCGATGTGGGACAAGTCCCATACCTTGCAATGGTTTCAGTCCGTAACAAACTAACCATGACAAAATGTGTTAGTCGGGTCGGGTCAACAAACTGCATCCGGATGAAAACGAGTCATTTCAAAAGGTAACAATTTGGTTATAATTAAAACAGGTTTTGATTAAAATGTGCTTAGTTTGAAACCGGTCATTTAAAAAAAAGTATCCAAATGAGTTTACTTGCCACATTTGCATTTATGAGGACGATTCAAGCCTTTTAAAGATTTAAAATTAGGGCATTCGAGTCTAATTTTTTTTTTAACATTTTTTGAATGACCAGATTCATACTTCGATTTTGAATTGACATGACATTATTTATAAACATATAGAAGGATCAATAATCATCAATATTAACAACCAAATAAAAAAGTCCTAATACAAACAATCAAATAAAATAATGCAAGGTTAGGCGAATTAATAAAAAGTGATTTAGAAACTGATGCAAAAAAAATTAGGAGACTCCGTTAGTGGTTTTAGTAAACGGCATCCAAGTGATAATAGATGTAATTTAGCAGAACCAACCTGTTTTATGAGTCATGGGCAAAGATAGATGCCATTGTCCTTCAATCGACATGTGGTACTTTATCCGATGATCTCCTTGTTCGTGTTCTTGAAACGGATACCACGTCCCTTATCGCTTGGACCAAGATCCAAACAATTCTTTTGAACAATAAGGGTCTCGTGCTGCAACCCTAGAACATGAATTCACAAACCTTACTCTAGCAGCATGTTCATCCATGGATGATTATTGCTAGGGGCATCAATTCCTAGCACGACCTGAAAATAATCTTAGTCGTGTTCAGGTTTTGGGTTGTCCATCTTATGAAAAACCTTACTCTAGTAGCCTCTTCATCCATGGATGACTACTTTACTGCCAGAAAATGGACTTAGCCGATCAACTGACTGGCGTAGATATCCAGGTCGATGGATTAGAAATTGACAATACACGTTCACAACACAAAAAGACAAGAAAACTCATTTCTAGACAACCCAAGGTCAATGGATCAACTTTGGAATGGGCAAAAACTTGTTTCCTTGAATTTTGTATTGTGTCTATAAATAGAAGCCTTTCATAACCATCTTCATCACCCATTTTGCTTAAAGCACTTTCGTATATACATCTATCTAGTTTCCTTGATATTCAAGCATCAAATCAAGTGAGAGATAGAAGATCAAAGATCAAAGAGGAAAATAGAAGAGTTGTACTACAACTTACAATCTTTTTATCCTTGTGCTTGTAATTTGTTTGGTGTGTGTTACCACTTTGTTGAGATATTATTGTAAAGGGCACTCACTATATGTGAGTTAAGTATCATCACTATCTTCATATAGTTGATGATTGGGTTAGGAAACACTATCTTGATATACTTTTGAGTTGTGAATTGTTACACTATCTTGAAATAGTGTAAGTTAGTGTGAGAGTGCAAAGACACTATCTTGACATAGTGAGCTGAATAGGGTGATCACTACATTTGAGTAGTGAAAAGCTTGGTTTACCGCTGATCTCTTCCATTCAAGAGAAACATTTTAGTGGAGAATCGGGGAGATGACGTTAGTTAACATTCTCTTAAACCTTTATAAATCGGTTTTGTCTTTCTTTAACCTAAACTTTTTACATTTTCTTGCATAGTTGTTTAATTGGGTTTGAAACAAGTGTTCAACTTACCCGTATTAATTTTGACTTATTGTGTAATTTAAGTAGACCAAAATGTATTTATCAAACAAACATAAAGTACCAAATCAAGACATTTCTTAGAGAATAGGTCATGAACCTCCTAAAAACCCGGGCCTTAACAGCTTTAATTAAACCTCGATTCTCAAGCATGGTAGTGGGCTTATCTTTTCTATGCATCAAGCATCCATATTCACTTAATTAATTATGCTTACACCGAAGAATAGAAGTAAAAGTGAAAGGATAAAAGATAAACATGTAAAGGAAAGTTGATGTATTATTAAACTAGGTTAAAATCCCGTGTATTACACGGGTTGAATAAATATAATATTATATATTAAGTCATAAAAAATTTATTTATTAAAACCTCGTGTTTTATACGAGTTGAACAAACCCGTGTAATACAGTATAATCTGTTAACACATACAGTCGTCAAAATATGTAGCAGATTTATTTCTTAATATAATATGTAGATTAATATTTCATTAAAAATATATTATTATTAAAAGATGAAATTGTATTTATTAGGAGAGAGAGAAGGGAAAAAAATGATGAGAATAAATGTGGTGATGACATGTGGCATGGAAAACCTTTATTTATTATATAGTATAGATATAGATGAGAAAATCAAGTGTAATTATTGAAGTCAAATGACACTATCTGTAATTTTATATATAGTTAAAAGACATAATTTGTAATTTACTCTACTTTAAATTTGACATGTATTATCAAATCTTAAAAGTTAAAATTTATTAGTCTAAGGCTATTTGTAGTCCACAATGCCCTTTGGGGCTTTCCCATAGAGAAAAGGGCATCACCTATGATTATACTCATAGCCTCGTCTCACGCCCCTTCTCACGAAGTGGCGGTGCGGTGTTCCACGCCCCCCAATCCTGCGGCGTCAACCCACGTCCCTCTCTCACGAAACCATTACACATAGCCTAAGAATAAAGTTAAAGGCCTAAATAAACGTGTAAATCATGGATAAATCAACAGAATCTATGATTTACGTATATTTACAGTGGAAACAAAATCACCCAAAAAACGTAAAGTTAGGAAAAAAAGGTCAAAGTAAAAATAGGGCTCCAAAGATTGAGGGCAAACAGCCTATCTTATAAGCCCCACACCTCTAGAGGGGTCAAAAGTTACACACGTTCCAAGTTGGATCCTTTTTTTAACCCATTTACATTATCGAGTGACCAAGTCAAGTCTAGATCAACATAGGATGTCCGTTCGTGTGTAGTAACTTTGTTAATTTAGATACAATTTTAAGAATTAGATTAGATGGAATAATTGAGGTCTAAAGCCACAAAACAGGTCCATTTCTGAAGCCCAGTTCCTGAACAATTCCCATGTGGGGAACAGGAGAACTCGATATAGCCGCCACGTAACTTTAGAAAAAAGTTCTTTATTAACATAAAATGTAGTATTCGAGATCGTTTTTCTTGAAATCTTGATACACTTTCAGATTTATACAATTCGATGATACTTTCGAATTTTTCAACCGGATAAGACTCAAAGATAAATTAAGAACGAATTTGTGTTTCTGTATGATCTTTGTTTTTCGTACCTATAATGAACAAGAAACACCGTATTTAAATTTCCAGAAACTCCCTTTTGGTAGTTATTTCTGGTCTGAAACTGCAGAACAATATCCTCTGATTAAAGGTGGATCAGTTGGACAAATTTCTTTCAGTTTGATTAGAGCTTAGATCTAATACAGTTATTTATGGAACCGAGTATAAAAAACAATAGTAAATAAATCATAGTATTCAACATTTGATATATAAAAAGTAATGACTAGAGCTAATTTGGTTAAACAATACAAGAGAAGGAATAAAGGGAAGGAATCTGTTCTAGAAAGAGATGTGTGAATAGACAATGTGGATTGGTCAAAGTATAAACAAGCAAAGTCATAAAGGATAAAGTTGGCTAAAGATAAAGGAATTAAAATCTAATTCGTTCGTCCTCATCAAAGACTTGATCAACAAAGTTTGAGAAGCGAAAAACCACCCGCGTGCCTTAAAGTGAAACCCGTTATATTGGATCAGTCAAATAAGGTTATCTGTTATCACCTTTGGAACTGGAATCAGGTGAAGAAGACCACCAAATTTTAAGTCCAAACATCATTATTTGTCCCATATACTGTTAAAGTGAAATATATGAGCTTTATACGAATCAGATAAGTATTACTTATGAGTGGCAAAACGTGCGGGTTGTGTAACATGGCATATTGCTAGGACTTGCTTTTGTCCCAATTTCCAATCCACTTTGTGCATCTAACATGCTATTGGTTTGAACTTTGAAATTATTCATATACTTCTTGATTTTCTATAAGAAGAAATTTTGGTCCACATGTACCATGTAATATCCCGCCCGTTATATCAACCAATATTATCCGTTTTGCCCATTGAACTTCCTAGGATGTCGCAAATCCTAGGATTGCTCCCAACAAAGCACATTTAATTGTGGAGTTCTCTTCTCATCCACAGTCAACGCGCCCAAAGGGTATTGATGGTATTTGAGGTCAGACACTCCTCATGAGCCCAACATCTCTCGATCAGTCTACGACCCCCACTGTAGGATTTCCCTAGGATGTTGTTACATCCTGTCACCTAGTTAAATGATTCTAGTTGGACTGGATTTTTGTCATTTTCAGATCACTAACTTAAACTATTAACCCACTATCGTTTTCTGAAAAATGTAAAAGGATTACCTTTTAAGGGGGCAAAATAGATAAAAGTGGCCACTGAGCTCATGATTTGTTTCGAACATACACGTCTTTACCAGTTAGATAAACACATTATCACAATCATATCAACTATACCAATTAGAATTGTCATCATAGAGCATAGACCATCCATGATTGAACATTTTAGCTGAAATAGTCTAGCTTAAATTATAGGAAAGTAAGAAAAAATGGACTCCACTAAACAAAAGAGGTTTCTTTAAACTTTATTGTTCAAACTCAAACCAGATAGATGCAAGAGAACACAGATAAAGCAAACTGTATGCATACTAAGATTATTTTATTGGTGAATCACTTACCGAATTTATGCCTCATAACTTTACAAGGAATTTCAAGATTACTTTATTCATCAACTAGTTTAGATCCCGTGTCTACACACGAGTGAAAAATATCAATATTAAAATTTTTTAAATCTTTATGTATATATTTTACAAGTATAAAAATATATTACATATGCTACGGATATAAACAAACTCAAAATATGAAAAAATTAATATATAATTGGGTTTCGAAAATACGTTAATTAATATTTAATGTAATTTGACTTTCAATTAATATTTGATTGAAATAAAAGTTACATAATTAAAATTTCAAGTTTCTTATAAAAAGAGAGAATTTAAAATAAATGTGTTTTATTAGTATAATTAATATTTTTTTTAAATATATATTATTATTTAAAGATAGAAGTGCATTAAATAAGAGAGAGAGGCGGGAAAAAAATGGTGAGAATGAATATGAATGTAACATGTGGCACTAAAAACCTTTATTTATTATATAGTATAGATTTGCCTGTGATTTTCTTGAATACTAATGCTAGCTGGTCAGAAATTTCAACTTTTAAGAAAGTCGAATTCCTTTAAATTGGAGCTAGTAATGTGTGGTTACCTGTTTTGGTTGACCACTTATGGGTACGAAGAAAAAAAAAGTCTTGGACTTGTAACCTTTCGACGTTAGTTCTTGAGGTTTTAGAACATGTTAGTATTTTGATCCTGTTTTAGGTACACTAAAAGGTCATTTTATCCTTGAAACAAAAAAGAAATTTGACTTAACAAACAAGTTTAGTGGCATTTGGAATCAACTACATGTTATAGTTGGCATTTAGTGGCATTTGGAACATCACTAAGGTGGTAATGTGAGGTCATGGGTTCTGTCCTTTATTCAATTTCCTGTTTTTAATTTTTTTTTATAGATTGCATACCATAAGTATTATACAAACAGTTATCACCGCCGTCGATTTTGTTTATCGCTTTTTGAAATGTATACTTTGCAAATATGAGTGTCATTATTCTGATATTGCATCAATGGCTGAAATCAACTACCTTGCATGTTCAGTTGCAGCCTGCCACTCTTGGTTGGCCACTCTGTTCAGATGTCAACCATTGAATTAAAAACATGCCAAGCTAGTGACTTGATGGTTTATCTGACTGATGTAGATTGAAGAATTATATAGACCACACAAACACAAATACGAAAACGAATAAATCTTATCATAATGTC
This sequence comes from Smallanthus sonchifolius, assembly GCA_023525975.1. Classification (NCBI taxonomy): domain Eukaryota; kingdom Viridiplantae; phylum Streptophyta; class Magnoliopsida; order Asterales; family Asteraceae; genus Smallanthus; species Smallanthus sonchifolius. Next base: position 73,834,405 of record CM042029.1, read on the forward strand.
TTTTATTAGGTATATGTTTGGCAGATAGTTTTCAATACTGATTTCATTTGAAATACAGTTTGGACATCATGATAATCAATGACTCTGGATGAGGAATTATAAGCATCCTAGTTATGTCTTTTAACAGGGAACATCCAAACACTAGTATCAATAATCTTCACACAAAGGAACTACTTAGTCGAATAAACAATATATTTTAAGTGTGTTTTGTATTATTATTCGGCTTTTTGATTTGATGTAAGTTTGTTTATTAACCTGACCTACTTGTTGAAGGTTTGAGCTTGTTGAATAGGATCTGCACCAATATCTGTTTATTTTATGATATAGTTTACATGATTCTAGGAACCTATCATAGAAACGCATAATCGATTATGGCCCTAAACGTCGTTATCCTTGCATAGATTTGCACTTACTTTTTCCTACCACACTTGTGGCTATAATCTAGAATGTATATGACCTAAAATGCTAAGATCTAAACATATAAAGGAAGTTTGGAATAAGTGACTCTAGTCATATATGACAAGATGAGTAGATATACATCCATTCCAAGTTAAATATAGCAATAACATTAAATAAACAATAAAATAGATGTTTTCCATCTCACTGCTCAACTAAGATAAGTTGGACTCCAAGTCATAACTCAATTACATTGATTTTAGTTTTCTATCTTTTTAATGGTCTTAATTTTAAGTGTAAATAACAATTATTGCAAAAGAAAGCACTGGCTGCAGTGCTTGGTCCTGAGCTCCATCTGGCTTAGTCTCAACACAAGGGTTAGGCCTCGTGACAAAACTCTGAAGTGTGACATCTGGAGAGAGCGAAAACCAAGCATAAAATACTCGGTTTGAAAGCTTACCCTCCCATTAGAGGTGACCTATGGCCCTATGGTTAATGCGCAGATATGGTGTGGTTCAAATACAAACCACAATTTTATGTGAAAATTACCATGCTCCAGCTTTCCATCGTTGATTTTTTTATCTAATGTTAAGATTGATTAGTACTATTTTTGGTAAAATAATAAAATTTATGGGTTCATTGGGGAAGAATCCCGATTTTTTGTATTTGATCTTGAAATTCTAATGTGTAAAGCAGGGTGTCTCGGAGCCCAAGCTGGCATCGGTGGTATCTTGGCCTATTTACGTGGGGGCCCCAATTTTTAAAAATATTTATGTGTATATATATAAATAATTTTTTATTTAAATTAGAATCAAAATAAGTAGATGAAAATTTTTATTAAGAGCCTCATAAACAAAAACTTGGAAATACATTTAGGTGAAGGCCCACACAAAGATTGAATAAAGAAAATGCACACGAGAATTATTTAAATTGGTTTTAAGGGTGTGGCGGCTGTTTTGGTGTGGAACAAAGAAAATTTCTAGGAGAGTCTGTCGATTCGTTTAACTTTGTTATGTTTATTGTTTAACTTTGTTTTTTTATTTATTTATCGCTACAATAACGTGTTTTTGTTTATTGTTATTACAGTTATCATTGATCTCTTGAAAAAAAGTTCAATACTAGAAACTTAAGCAGTTTCAACGAAGCTGTCTCGACGACATAGGTCGTCGAGATTGATTAGACCAGTTAGGACGACACGTCGTTGGCGATGGTCTCATACCACATTCACTTTTTTGTCATCTTTTCTCGACGACATGTCGTCGGCAATGGTTAACCGGGAAAAGGTGAAAACTTTTGGCGACATGTCGTCGAGAAAAGGGTAATCTATTTCGACGACTGTTTCTCGACGACGTTTTGCCGACGGGATAATTCTCGACAACATGTCGTCGAGAAAGGTTATATCGACGACATGTAGTCGAGACAAGTCGTTGAATCTGCCTAAAATTCTTGTAGTGGTTATAATTAAGGGCACATTTTTTAGTACTCGTCTGGGGCTCCCAAAATCTCGGAGACGTCGCACAAAATTTTTTTTTGTGTATAATTGATCAATAACATAAAAATAAGTTGTAACTAGTTTCTTAAATCTGGTTCCGACCAGTGGATCGATTAGGGGCCTGTTCAACGTCCGGTCCGGTTATGAAAACACTGGTTTGAATGGCTTACCTTTGTAGATGCCTTAACTTGTAGAGTTTTGAGCTCTAGTCATAATATGTCCTTTACTCAATTGTGTAATTCTTCACAGGTCCAGACGGACGTCAGTTATTCCATCATGTGAGTTCCGGACCCTCAATCATATCCATCAACAGTGCCCGACACAAAATTCCTTAGTTTCTTCTTTTAGATGATGAGATTCCATGGAATATATATTTTCTTTCGGCAACACGTCACTTTGATCATACAATCTTATCTTTACATCCATCGGCACTCAAATAAAACCTAGTCGATTCGCCACGATAAAGTTTTTTTCTTTTTCATAGTTTTGACCTTCTCACAGTGCCATCAATGATCACAACATTAATATTATCAGTGCAAGTTACTATTATCTTGAGCTTGGTTCAAAAAAGCATACTGTTTGAGTAAAAGGCCAACAATGACTGATCAAGTGGGTGGGTCTGTTTACATGTACAAATCAATAGTGCTTCTGAAAAATGCACTAACAAAGATAAAAAGAAGTAGGAAACATGACCATTCTTATCACCTGCTTCGTCTTCAACTGTTTAGCTGAGTGGATTGGATTGGTTTAGGTTAAACCAGGCATTAACAAACCAAACCAAATATATGATGTTGGACATGAGTTCTATCCACTTTCATGTTAGTTAATTGTTCATGCAATAGGATATAACATCAACATTTAGTTAGACGAGGTGTCGTTAAGGGGACATCTGGTGGTAATTAAGTGTACGTTGTGTCCCCCAACTAAAAGATTACGTGTTCAAATTCTGTAAAGTCCAGACATGTATAATGTATTTATTCTAGAATATCTAGACGTTTGTGTTTAAAAAGAAATTGCATGTAGAATAAACACAAATATCATTTGTTAGAAATCTAAGACTCATTTTACCAATTATTTTAATAGAACACGAGGAAGTTTAGGATACATTTATTGGTGGAGTGATATATGATTGCTATTTTTGAAATTGGGTTTGCTTTTGATCTGGGTTCCATAGACTCTCAGAAAGAGGTAGTGGGGGTCGTAGCTTACATTCGTGGAAATAATATCTTCTTCCTTCTCAAAACCTTTTTTTTCTTTCAAAAATGGTGTATATATTCAAACTAGTTTGGTTTATGGGTATTTTTTTAATCCATATTCCGCTGGTCCAACAAGCGGATTTGGACTTTATGAATTGCATTGACTCTGCTGCCATGGCAAGCGGACTCGAGCATTCAGCTGAGGTGGCAAGCGGACATTAGCTTCATTAATGTGGTTTCAATCGGAGACAATGTAGATGATGAGGTGGCAGCCAGAGGGGGAGGGTACGCCTAGTGATGCAAGCAGACTGAAATCCGCTGGTTTGACCAACCGACTCGTTACAAGAGTTAGCAGGTCTGCGTGAGCCGTCCAATTGGACGTTTCTCTCGTGAATCACTGATGTGTGTAGTTGGAGTCCGCTGGTTAATTGGCCAGCGCATCCAATCTTAAACCCTAATAAGACATTATTGTTATTATTATTATTATGAATACTATTACTATAGTATTACTAGTTAATAAATATTAAAAAGGGAACTATGATATGTGAGGTATATATACCATAGAAACTTTACAAATTAGAGAGCATGTGCTACAAGCCATTTAATGCATGTTTATTTAATTTTTTTCCCCTCAAATCCACTTAGCTTATTGTTTAAGTATATGTTGTAAGAAAAAGAAGACAAAAGCCACCATTAGCTTATTGGTTTTCGTATCTATCATTCCGCTGGGCGACCGACCTTCGAAACTTGATCAACCCTTTATTTATTTTAGTTTTTGTTTTCTAATGCATGTTAGCTTTTACCCCGTGCGGTGACACGGGTTTGAAACCTGTAGTCCACTTCTTGGCCGGCTTTTATGCCTAAAAAATTTCTTTCATTTTTTCATGCCAATTTTTTTTCTTGTTTTTTAATTTATAACCATAAAATCTTATACACTCTTTCTCACACAGGGTAAGTTTACTGTTTACGTAAAGGTTTTAGTTTTAATTTATACGCTTTCGAGGACATTAATTTCTTCTGCGGTTTAACAATGCTTTCGAGGAAGTTAATTTTTTTCACGGTTTAACAAGCCGCAACGCGCGTGAGTAAAAGCTAATACTATCCCTCGGAAGTTGCCGCAAGGCACATTCTTCCACGGTTTAACACGCCACAACACGCGTGATTAAAATATAACATTATTTTCAAGGACGTTAATTTTTTTCACTGTTTAACATGGCGCAACACACATGGGTAAAAGGTAGCATTATCTTCAGGAAGCCACTTCTGGTTATTATTATTAGACTAATAATAATAATAAGCTATTATTCTTAGTATTATTATTCAATATTAAGTGGAATTATATATATCCCTATATTTTCAACCCTAATTACATATATACCTAACCCAAAACTTAAATTACATATACCCCCCCTCTTTTATAAAATTAGCATTTCAACCTTACAAGAAGTACACCTATTTTTATTCTATTGATCCCAACCCTAACATTCTTTATTACTACTTCCGATCGATTCCAACATCCAGCGTCGCTTCTGAACGATTCCATTATTCAGTTGGGTATACTTGTAAATATGAAGGGGATATATGTAAATGAAGTTTTGATCTGAATATATATGTAATTAATGAAGTTTTTAAGAAAATATATGTAATTTTCCTTTAATATTAATATTAAGCTATAATCACGATTCTGAATTATATGACTCATATGGTCTATATACATACAACTCTTCACCAAGTGATCAAATTATTTTTCACCCATTTATAACTCCAGTTGTTCACCAAAACATGCCATCTTTTTTCCCTTTACTATAAGACTGTATTGGGGTGGTTAAATTTCATATGCAAATGCTTGTTGCTTGTGATGTGTAACATCCAGTCTTTTATACCATTAATATTGTATGTTTTGTCCACTAGGAACCCATAGATTCTTTTTTATTGCTCAGGTGAAAACTTTCCGGGGTTCACTCATCCTTAGATTACTCCCACACAAACAGTGAGTTCTCCTTTCATCCACAACCAGACGCGTTGATGGTATTTGAGACAGGGTATGCTTTATGAACCAAGAATCTCTCGTGGTCACGGCCGATGTGCGATTTGCTTAGGGTATCACAATGAAACATGTTAATCTTCTATGTATTATTACATGTTTAATCCACTATAACATCCTCGTTAATTTTTCCTTATAATTCAATGTCATATGCAAAATTACTTGACACAATATATAATCATGTTCAACTTAGATAATCATGTTCAACTTAGATAGAGAGTCCTTTAGTTTGAGATTGCCAATGCTGTTAGTAAGGTTCTTAGTTTATTAAGAATCCTACTCACCGCCACTGGATTACGTCAATATTCATGCTTATGCCGAAGCTAACTATATTTAAAGCTACTAGCCTTAATATTCATGCTTATGACGAAGCTAACTAGGATCGTCTCTCCACTACAGGTTATTGTGTGCTTCTTGGTTTCAATCTTATCTCTTTTACCAAGACGGAGTATCGTGCACTTGCTCACACTACAACTGGGATCCGTTGGATTACTTTCTTTCTTAATATTTCATACCCTTTACGAGTCCACCAACACTTTGATATGCTTCTTTCCAAGTTACGTTGCTTCAAACATTTAGCTTGAGGGTATATTAATGATATATTTAATACTAACATAGACCCCGTGTATTACACACGAGTTGAAAAATATCATACATAAAATTCTAAAATCTTTATATATATTTTTTACAGGTATAAAAATGTATTACATATACTAAGGATAAAAAAAATTTTAAAATATGTAAAAATTAATATATAATTGGGTTTTGAAAATACGTTAATTACTATTTAATATAATTTGACTTTCATTACTACTTGATTGAAAATAGAAGTTAAATATTTAGATTTCCAAGTTTTTATGATAAAAGATAATTTAAATAAATGTATTTTATTAGTACTTTTTAAATATATTGTTATTATTAGAAGATAGAAATGTATTTAATAAGAGAGAGAGACGGGAAAAAAATGATAAGGGTGAATATGGAGGCGACATGTGACAAGAAAACATTTATTTATTAGATAACTAGGTTAAAATCCCGTGTATTACACGGGTTGAATAAATGCAAGGTTATATACTTAGTAATAAGAATTTACATATTACATATTTATGACATATTATATAGATTTTTATTATAAATTTTAGAAACTTAATATAGTTATTTTTTAAAAATGTTTTATAAAAACAATGAAAAAATGTTCAATTTCTAAAGATGTTTTATGAACAAACCTATTTTTTTAAATGAAAAACGTTTTAAAAAAAGGAATTATAGAAATCATTATTATTTAATATTAGAGAGAGGCGGAAAATAAAAAATTATAAGAAAACAATTAAAGAAAATTTGTATAATTAATAAAAGAGAGAGGCGGGAAAAACATGATAAGGATGCATAGGAGAGTGACAAGTGTTCCACCAAAACATTTATTTATTATATAGTATAGATATAGATATAGATATATAGATATTTTATATTTATATATCACTAATCTATATATCTATATCTATATCTATACTATATAATAAATAAATGTTTTTAACTGACACGTGTCGCCTCCATATTAATTCTCATCATTTTTTCCCGCCTCTCTCTCTTATTTAATGCATTTCTATCTTTTAATAATAATATATATTTAAATAAAATCTATACTATATAATCTATCCTATATAATAAACAAGTAAAATGAGTTGACACGTGTCACCACCACATTTCACCTCACCAAATTTTCCTCCCAAAATTAGTGAAAACTAAATTGAATTTGAAAAATCTTAATCCTCCAAAATTTAAATATTTAATCTTTCAAATTTTTTAAAAGGTTCATAATTATATTATATTAGGAAAAAATTAACCATTAAATAAGTTATTTAAAATTAAATGAGAAAGTTGTTTTAATTATATTATATTAGAAAATAATTGTTAATTATATAGGATAAAGTTTAGCGAATTAAATGAGTGATTTGAATTTTATAATTAGTGAGTTAATACATAAGAGTTAATACTTTAAATTTGATTTGAAATTCTTAAAATAAGTCGCATGATAATGTATTTTTTTATTATTAATAATACTGATTACTCTCTTTTGAAATTACTATATCCATATATCAAATGCAAAACCTTTGTATAACATTTTTTTAAAGTTTATCATACTCATTTAACATAGAGAGGTCATTAACAAAAATGTTGCACTATTTTTAGATTACCTATTTACATTATATAAACAATTCAAAATATGTAGACTTATTTGAAATATTTCAATTTTTTATATATTATTATTTGGTTGTCAATTAAAATCACTTTCCTTATTTACACCATAATTTCCTCGTGAGTTACCTTTTACCAAATTTAAAAAAACCTACAATTTTATTAAAAAGGCAACCTTGCTTAATTATCCAATTTTGTAAGCGATTTCAAATTTCAAAGTTTGAAATCGTCTTAAAGTTTATAAAGAAAGCAACATTGATTATTTATCCAATTTTGGTAACGAATTCAAATTTCAAAATTTGAAATCGTGTTAAATTTTTAAAAAATGCTACAAATTAATTTATATGTGATAGAGATTTAAATACTATATAAGTATCAATACCCTGTCATTCTTTCAATGCACTACTCATTTAGTTCCTTACCTCGATTACTCTGCAAACCAAGGTAAGATATATATATTTTTAATTATAATCATATTTCATACATGATAGTATATTAAAGTCAATTATCTTTTTGTTATATAGATTGATGGAGTCCGAAAAGGTATCTATGCTAAACGCCATTGGTGTTTTACAAAACAAGTTTACTATCAAGGTGCGTCTAATCAGAATGTGAAAGCAGCCATTGTGGAATAATCCCAATGAGATAGGCTCAATAGATACAAGTTTACTATTTTATAATATATATCGTTTTCATTACACGGGTTTTATTGCCCTTTTTAAAGTTTTTACAATAGTTTTTATACGTTTTTACTGCATTTTTAGGCAGTAAAAGTGCAGATTTTTTTGCAGATTCTATGCAGTTTTTCTTGCAAATCTTCATGCAGATTCTATGCAGTTTTTACTGCAGAATTTCATGCAGATTCTATTTAGTTTTTATCGCAAATATTAGTTTTTACTGCAGACTTTATGAAGTTTTACTGCAGTTTTTATGAAACAAAGGTTTGGTTAAAGTGTTTTGTTCAACTTTCATGTTTTTTGGTGCTAATTACCTAATGTATATGAGCTTCTATTTTGTAAATGAAACAAAGATAGGTAGGGTTGTTTGTTGATAATATCGTAAATTTTACTTTTACTGCGGGTTTTTTTTAAAGTTTTTACTGCAGATTTTCTGAAAGATTTTATAGCTCAAAGGTTTGGCTAAAGTGTTGTTTTGTTCAACTTTCATGCTTTTTTATTGCTAACTGACTAAGATATATAAGCTTCAATTTTGTAAGTGATGCAAAGATAGACATGGTTGTTTGTTGACAATAATTTGAAAACTTCGCAATTTTATGTCATTGCATTTGATACTTAATTTCTCAATTGGGTTAGCTTAATTTTAATAAAGTATGACTTATAGGTTTATATTATGCATTAAGTTGTTGGATAAAAAATAAGAAAAGCTTATTTGATTCCCAGGGTGGTTTGTTTTATCTTTTCTTGAAGATATTTCTACTCATGCTATGGCATGCATGAAATTTTAACCAACTTTGTGTATATACTGTGTTTTTAGGTCTCATGAATGTAGGATGAATAAGTAAAGCTATAAAAGTATGAAGGAAATGAAACTTACAAGTTTATTTTAATTTTTCTTTCTACAATATAATATTTGTACTGATATTACCTAAATCATATATTTAACATATTTTTTTTTCTTTCACATTGTATTGTTTTGTTTGTCCCCGTGTACACTACACAAATTTGGGTCAATAGTGGCGACAGATGTCGCCGCTAATACCCCAAAATGTCGCCGCTAATACTAATAGCGGCGACAGTCGCCGCTAATACGTCGCCGCTAATACTTCGCCGCTAATACTACACATGTCGCCGCTAATGCATTTTGTCGCCGCTAATATACAAACCATTAGCGGCGACATATGTCGCCGCTAATACCGTCGCCACTAATACTACTGTTGTTTTTGAATTTTTTCTGCATTTTCTGCATTTCCAGTTTTGCCGAATATAACAGAAACATGAATTACAAAACCTGCATTTTTTTGCCGAATATAACAGAAACATAACCATAAAATTACTAATATATAAAGTTAAAACATAATGTAAAGGTTTTTGACCCATTTAAGTTATTCCGAATGTTAATACAACATAAAAACTAAACAATTAATCTTCATCCATATCGTCGTCGCCCTCGTCGTCGCCCTCGTCGTTGCCTAAGCTACTTTGTCCCATTTGTGAAAGATTAAACTTGTTAAGTTTATCTCTAAAAGTCGGGTCGTCGAACAACATGTTACTTAGTTCCTACAATTAAAAGTTTCAAGTGAAAAACAATTCATTTTACACATATATATATACATGCATACAAGTTTTCCGGTCAAAAACGGGTCAAATGATTCATTTTACATATATATATGTCTACATACATAAAAACTTTCAAGTCTAAACGGGTCAAATGATTCATTTTACATATATATGTCTAAATGGATTAAAACCGTCAGCTGCAACCCCTAGGCGAACATTTCGAGGTTCCCTCGAGAAGTAAGGGTACTTTATGTCAAACTCTTTCCATGAAGATCCATCAACAGGATGACGCATCGTACCCTCTTCTGATCGCCCAGTACTGTGCCATATCATATCTTTTGCCGTGTGCCTTGAACAATACAAACGTCGTAGTCTAGGGGTCAAAGGAAAGTATCGTAAAACCTTGTGAGCTACCTTCTTGCCCTTTGTGTTTGTATCGACCCACCGACTCTCATTACAAACAGGACAATTCTGCAATGAGTGGTGTTCTTTCCAGAAGAGAGCACAATCATTTTTGCACACGTGTATCGACTCATATCCCAAACCAATCTTCTTTAGTGTGTTTTTGGCTACGTAATGCGAAGCGGGAATCTTATTGCCTTCTGGATGTGAAGATCGCAACAACTCGAGTAGCTCATCGAATGAACTATTAGTCCATTTATTCTTCACCTTGATATGCATAAGCTTTGCTAAAAAGTCAAGGGAAGAAAAATTAGTACAACCGGGATATAATTCTGATTGGACTTCCTTTAACAGGTTTTCAAAATCATCACAGACACCGCTACTCTCTGTACCCGAGTTCCCTTCGTCGAGGTTGGTATCCTCCTCCATAATATCTTCAATAACGCCGGCCATATCGTTTCCTGGCACAACGTCATCTACAACTACAACTTGAGGAATTAAACTTTCACCGTGATATATCCAATCTGTGTACGTCCGACAGAAACCCCATGCATACAAATGAAACTTCACTTTTACCCAGGATAACATGACCGAATTCTGACATTTGTTACACGGACAAAACACAAAGCCTCTTTTGTCGACATGATCTTTGCACATCTCGATAAAAGAATTGAGTCCTTTTTCATACTCATCTGAGCTACTGTTTAGATTTTTAAGCCAACTTTTATCGACAACCATGATGAAGCTGAAACATAATTTAAGGTAATCAAAATGGTAGGATAATGGTAGGCTGCTAAACCCACTTTTTGAATACCTTATCTCATATATGAATGTGTATTAAAACTTAAACAACTAATATATATTACTCAACGTTTCTAACTTAAATAAATAAATACATATATTAACTTAAATACATACCTACATATATACATATATTAACATACATACACACATTCATACATATAGACATGCGTACAAGTAAATCTTATGAATAAATAACTAATAAGACAATATGCAAGTAAATTAGTAAGTTATCATGTTTGGGACAAATGAGAAAGTACATCGGTATTCTATGTAAATAAAACTGATCATGCATTTATTTCCATAAGTTACAATTTTGACTCTTGTTTGACCTTAGATTATGTTTAGATGTGTTTATTTCCATAAATTTCTTGTTAACAGATGTAAACTGTCTACATAAAACATTATGATCACTTCATTTATTGTGATTGGTGTAAGATTATTAAAAAATCTTTGGTCAAGATAATCACTTTGCTATGCAGTTTTGAACATTTTCATTGGCTAATTTTGAAAGTCACTTATATGGTTGCTAATTAAAAACCATTTATATTAATGGTGTCAGTTTTACAATACAATTGGTTCTAATTTTGATATTAAAAAGCTTAAATTCTCTAGAAAATAATTTTGACTTTTGTGTTGACCTCATATCATGTATAGATGTGTTTATTTCCATAGGTTTTAAAAAAGTAGAAAATTTGTGGGTTTTAGCAGAAATCTTGTAAAATTCAATCAGGGTTTTTGATATTAAAGGGTTCATACATTACCCATTGGAAAGGACTAAAGTTTGGTAGTGACATGGGACAAAAAAAATACGGTTCTACCAAAAAGGAAATTGTGCAAGTAAATTTTTGTTTTGTTCCTAGGTTACTTATTAACTCAACGTTGTAATAATTTAATCGGGACATCGTATAATGATTTCAAACACATAATTGTTACATGTATACACCCTAAATTACAAAATTAAACAATAAAAAAGAGTAAACATACCGTCTTCGGGAGGTAAAGTGAGTTGGCTCTATCCAAGCAAACCGAAGATTATTTGGGTTTATTGAAGCCTATTTGTTGTTCCATTCGTTGCAGGGAGTCGGAGCAGGGGGTCGGAGCAGGCACGGGGTCGGGGCAGCGGGTCGGAGCAGGGGGCGGAGCAGGCTGGTCGGAAACCGAAGAAACGACGGTCTTCGTCTTCGAGAGGCAAAGTGAGAGAGGGTGAGAATGGAGGGAAATCAGGGAGGGATGCAAGTTATTCCCGCTGAAGGGTATTAGCGGCGACAATCGCCGCTAATGATGTCGCCGCTAATGCTAAAAAAAATAGTCCACCCGATTAACTTCATTGTAACCGTTAGATGGTGGAGACACGGATCACGAACAATAGCGGCGACATTTCTGGGTGTCGCCGCTAATGGTGTCGCCGCTATTTCCTAGTTTTCTTGTAGTGGTAAGACACGAGTTCTAGCACTATTACATAATAAACAAGTAAAATAGAAGAACACTTGTCATAATTTTAGTCCTACTCATTCTCATTTTCCCGTCTCTCTCTCCTATTAATAATCAACTCTATTATTTTAGGCAACTAAATTAATTATTTGTTTCAATTTTTATGAACATATTTTTAATTTAAAAATGTGTTTATCATCAATTATATTGTTTATCATATTTTTATGAACTCCACAAACTGAAAACAATTTTATAGCCAGTTAGGATTCAAATAAAAAGCTTTTAATTATATATTTACATATTCACATTGTTTCATTTTGACGAGTATATGTGTTAAAAGATTACATTAAATTTTATTCAACCCATGTAATACACGGGTTTATTCAACCAGTGTATTACACGGGTTTTAAAAACTTAAACTTTTTATTACTATGTATTTAATATTATATTTATTTAACTCGTGTAATACACGAGATTCTAACCTAGTACTATATAATAAATGAAAATAATTTATGTCACATGTCGCGTCCACATCTCTTCTTACCATTTTTTTTTGCCTCTCTCTCTTATTAAATGCACTTCTTTTTCTTAATAATGATTTATATTTAAAGAAAAATATTAACTATACTAATAAAACACATTTATTTTAAATTATCTCTTATTTTAAGAAACTTTGAAATTTAATTATGTAAATTTTGTTTTTAACTAAATAGTGATGTAAGTCAAATTATATTAAATAAAAGTTAATGCATTCAAACCGTGTAATGTACATGTTTTTAAAGATATAAACTTTTTATTACTGAGTATATAAAATTATATTTTATCAACCCGTGTAACACATGTGTTTTTTAAAATACAAACTTTTTTATAATTAAATATATAATATTACATTTTATCAATCCGTTTAATACACGAGATTTAACCTAGTGTGGAACTTGCTTTACTTTCGGTAGTTTTTGAATAAAGTTGGCTGGGTCTTCTATCTGTTATAAAAATCCTAGTCTTTAGCTATGTTTATGTTTGATTTTCTCTCTATTTAAGAGAGTTCGTATTTCCTTTATTCGTAAGCAATCTTATTATTAATCAAAGCAAGTTTCCTTCTGCATATTTGCCTATCTTAATTCATTCTCAATACCAACATTATATACACAAACAAAAGGCCAAGGATTTGTGAGTATGGTGAACAGTAAATGGATACGTCAATCAGAGGATGTCATGTGGTATTCACTTTCTTTAAGGTTTTTTTTTTCAAATCTTACTACTCTAATAAATGAAAATCTCTTCAGGACACGTGTCACTCTCTGGTTACTCATCATCTTTATTTTCCCGTCTCTCTCTACTATTAAATACTAGGTTTTTTTATTTTTCACTTCTATTAAATAATGATCTTTATATTAATAAATCTAATTACGAATACTTATTATTTAATTATAAATAGTTATTATATCATCAATCAAATGAACTTAATATGAACTAACATTTATTAATTAAATTAAAAAATTAATACTCAGTTGAAAAAAATGTTTTAAAAACTAACTTAACAGACCTTATAACTGTTACGACAAATTACATTTTTTAAAAACATATTTGACAAATGTGTTTGTTAACAAATTACATTATATTTTATTCAACCGATATAATATACTGGTTTATTAAACCCGTGTATTACACGGGTTTTTAAAAATATTAATTTTTTATTAGTAAATATATAAAATTTTATTTATTTAACCCGTGTAATACACGGGATTTTAACCTAGTTCAGTTTATACACATATAGACATTGATTCAAAAGATTAATCAAAAGCAGTCGTGCACCTGCACACACATAGAAGAGACCCGGATTCAATTGTCTCGCAGTGGTCCCCTCCCTTTACTTTTGTTTGTTTGCTTTTTTTCCTTTTGTTACTTACTTTGATATTTATTGTTTCCCTTTCCTTTTTCTTTTGTTATTAAATACTTAATGTTTTATTAATTTTCAAATAAATCGTTGAAACGTGTTTATTTCTATCTAGTTCAATATGAATCAAAGTAAAATTGATCAAATACAACATATATGTCTCTTGGTTCACCCAATAAAACACTGTCCACTCTTTCTCCCCACCCACCCACCCACCATGGAATGGATGACATGCCATGTTTGCACTTTCAGAGTCAGCTGTGAATAATAAACCAATATCCTTCTCGTCTTTTACTGTAAACTAGAAAGGAGATCGAGTTGCAAAAAGATCTTCCTAGAAAGGCATTATTATTTGCTTTCTGGATTCATGCATTCTTTTACAAGTTTTTTTTGAACGGCGAACATTGAATGTTGTGACGTCGCACCTCCCCTTCACATGGGAGAGCCTCGTCCAACTTCGGCCAATATGTTGTCTTAACCGGGCCCACTTGGCGTCAGCGTTGGAGAGCATCCAAGGAAAAATCCCACTCAATACGGCCTCTTCCGGACTTGAGGGAGAGCCGAGGGTCGAACCCTGGATCGGCGTGGGTAAAACCCAGTTGCATCAGCCTAAGCTAGGCCTCATTTGCATGCCTCAGAAACTAATGTGGAGAGCAGGGATTGAACCTGGGTCACTAGGAACATCAGGTCTCTCCCTTACCAATCCACCACTAGCTCATTGACATTCTTTTACAAGTATGTTAGTGGTTTTAGAGGGTAATTATAATTTTTCTTAACATTCTATTATCACGTGACTACAAAGAAAAGCTCTATACACATGTCAGACATATCTGAGCATCTTATAATTACCACGTGACACTTTTTCACTAATATCTGAATATAACCTTTACCTCTTCATCTTTGATTAGTGGCATATATGGTTTCTGGTATTATACATCTCATCTACAAGTATAAATAGATATGTGGGTCTTGGTTTCTTTAGCAAGAAAGTTGTTATATTTGTGCTAGCCACCTCCTTATGGCTTTCATACTAAAAGTGACATCACTTTTGAACATAAGTCTTGCTTTATTAATGTTATCTGAGATTATAAGTGTTATTGTAGTTGCTAGGCATGGACAATGGTCAGGTTTTGAAAAGAAATCAAACGTTGAGAACAAAGATCATCTTGTTTCCGACTTGCCCGGTCAGCCTAATGTTGATTTCCAACATTATGCTGGATATGTGACAGTAAATGAAGTAAATGGAAGAGCATTGTTTTATTGGTTCTATGAAGCCTGGAGTCTCCCAGATGAGAAACCATTGGTGCTATGGCTTAATGGAGGTAACAAAATAACCTATCTATCTATTTTCATTTTTTGGGATTAAACGTTATCGAAACGATGGTTTGGAAGGTTGACATATTTCATGAACTTCTGATAACCATTTTTCAAGAAAATAATATGGTACATGGTTTCAGATTTTAAGTAGAGTCTTTTGACAACATTTATTTATTTTTATATCTTTATAAAGAATGGTAGAGTGAAAGAAAACAGTGACAAATGATGATAAGGCTCATTGTGAAGATGCTCTTTTTTAACCCTTGTTTCTAAATAATAAAAGAAATAAGGTCCTAATTAATGGATAAATTTATTGTAAAAGAAAACATATTCCTGATAATTTTCTAATGAGAAATGCAGTCTTTATTAATTAATATCTAATTCACCTATTTGGTTATGGACAGTAATCAGTTTGTGGTTTGATTCTCATGGTGTCCACTTTGGTGACATGTTTCAGGTCCGGGATGTTCTTCAGTGGGATATGGAGCTACACAAGAGATTGGGCCATTCATCGTGGGCACAGATGGAAACGATCTTCAGTTAAATCCTTACTCATGGAATAGAGGTACCTAATTATCGACTTCTGATGAAAAGAATGTCATTCATGCTCATGGGATTTTGATTAGTTTCTTTTATATTTTTATAATTTGTTTTCTAATAAAGCATATATATATATATATCTTTAATGGGGCATCTGCTGAAATTTGTAAAGTGGTGGTGCAGAAGCCAATATGTTGTTCCTGGAATCTCCTGTTGGAGTTGGCTTTTCCTACTCTAACACAACTAGTGATTATGAACACCTAGGAGACGACTCGACTGGTGAGTCGTATGGTTATGGTTGATTTTGGCATATTTATATTTTTAACAGCCATTCCTAGATTTTCTAGAACAGAATCTGCACCTTCTGCAGGATTTAAACTCTCAACCTTCTGGTTGTGGATACACCACTTAACCACCAGGTGCTATAATATATCTATGAGTGTGTGTTTGTGTATACACCTATTTAATTTGTGGATATGTGTGTATTTTATTATAGAGTGAATAACTTTTTGTACTCTTCTTTGTTCCAAACAAACCATCTTTTCTGTTGAACACTACATAATAAGTTTAACAGATCTTCAATAAATTATTTGAATGTACATTCAAAAGGCCAAGTGCTATGGATAGAGACATTAATTACAAGTATATCCATTTTGGCACTGATTTGTTAAACTTAATATTGTATCAGCGAACGACACCTATGCTTTCTTGCATAACTGGTTCATGAAGTTTCCAGCGTATCGAACAAGAACATTTTATATCGCGGGAGAGAGCTATGCAGGTATGTTAGTGTCACATTCAACCAAATTTTGTTTTTAGAAATTCTCAAAGATGACATATTTACATTAACTTATGTAGGAAAATACGTCCCAGAACTCGCTGGTCTTATATACGATAGAAATAAGGATTCTTCACTGTTCATCAATCTGAAAGGAATACTGGTACTCTTTATGGTTTCCAAGCTATTTAGGTTCTTTACTTTACAATTAAACAGGTTGTAATTCATTCACTTATGTTCCTTTTAAGGTTTTTTCGTTGTGTTTTGTTAATAAAAATCGTTTAATTAATTTATGATATGGAAGTGCAGTTGGGTAATCCTGAAACAAGTGATGCTGAGGATTGGAAAGGTCTTGTTGACTATGCTTGGAGTCATGCTGTTGTATCAGATGAAACTCATAAAACCATCAAAGAATCATGTGATTTCAACAGGAATGATACTTGGAGCAACACTGACTGCAGCCAAGCTGTTGATGAAGTTCTTAAACAATATAAAGAGATTGACATCTACAGCCTCTACACTTCTGTTTGTATTGTCAACTCAGCATATTCAGATAACAAAGCACTACAAGTCATGTTCAAGAAGACCACATCTAAGATGGTAATCATTTTATTTGTTCAATGGACATCCCACTAATTAATATATTAATTCACAAAACCATTACCATCATTATAATTAATTTATAAACTTTTTTTCCCTCTTTTTTTAGATGCCTCGGATACTTGGAGGGTATGATCCTTGCCTCGATGATTATGCAAAAGGTTACTACAATAAACCCGAGGTTCAGAAAGCTCTTCATGTTAGCGACGGTCTTCAACTCAAGAACTGGACAATTTGCAAGTAAGTAATGAATGTTGGTAAAATGAACATGAATTGAATGAACACAATAACTTGTTATTGAATTGTGAATCGTTGATTAACCATTACAGGATTTTGACTTTGCAACCTATTTATAGTTTTCCCTAGTAACCATCATTTGTAACCGCCACATGAAGAGTTGCAAGAACTCTTATGGCACCCTTTCAGAACCAACAACATCGCGCCATGTGCCCCTGGTGGTTTACCAAGTTTGGTTTCTAACAAACTAACCCCTAGACTTTATATAAATACATAAAGACTCTAAACATACTTTCTAAGAATGACAAAGAGGCCCGTATATTCTAATATTTAGTTTAATACTTCAATAATGAATTGAATACATCTCTTTTCAACTATGTTTGAAAACATTATGTATTATGTTTGTGCAGTATGGACATATTCTATGGGTGGTCACAATCAAAGGATTCAGTTCTTCCCATATACAAGAAACTGATTGATGCAAAACTTAGGATATGGGTATACAGGTAAATGTGTAATTTTGTCATGTAAAGTTTAAAAATGTTGTGTTTATTAATAATTAATTAATTTATTGGTTTGACAGTGGAGATACTGATGGAAGAGTACCTGTGTTGTCCACAAGATACAGCTTAAGCTCTCTGGGCTTGCCTATAACAAGAGCATGGAGGCCATGGTACAACCAAAAACAGGTTGGTGGTTGGCTTCAAGAATACGAAGGGCTAACTTTCGCAACATTTAGGGGAGCGGGTCACGCGGTGCCTATTTTCAAACCAAGTGCATCACTTGCATTCTTCACTTCATTTCTTCTAGGGGAATCTCCACCGTCTCATCGATAAGTTACTAGCTAGAGTTTGTCAATATTTGCAGTAAAAAAGATTTTGACTCTAGATATTGAAACTATTAGCTTAATTATAACCTCAATAATGGTCCCATGCTACATAAAGAGATATCCCTTTTGCATTTTGATGTTTGGGTTCTCTAAATATATAAGAAAATAAATAGAAACCCTTTAAATGTGATATATGATCTTTATAGTTCTGAATGATGTATGATTCTTCATCCAAGGCCTCCACTACAACAATACTTCTCTGATATGAGACGTTACACGACGTCATATGCTTCACGCTTATAGTTACTAGGACAAAATGTCGATTATATTATATCCGTGTTATACTATACGAGCATGAAAATTGTATTTCACATATTCTTTATCATAAAAATTATAAAGATAATTTATGAAGAACACGACCCAATTATCATAAAAACTCGATGAATAATTACCCTTACGATCAGAAAAAAATTGTTTATTGATCACACGACTAAAAAATATCAATAAATAAAAATTTTAAATCTTTATGTGTATATTTTACATGTGTAAAAATATATCATATAGTAAGGATAGAAAACAAAACTAAAAATATGTAAAAACTAATATATAACTGGGTTTTGAAAATAAATTAAGTATTATTTAATGTAATTTGATTTTCATTTATTATTAGATTGAAAATAAAAGTTACATATAATTAGATTTTTAAAGTTTTATAAAGGATAATTTAAAATAAATGTGTTTTATTAGTATAATTAATATTTTCTTAAAATACATATTATGTTAAAAATAGGAGGTGCATTTAATAAGAGAGAGATGCGAAAAAAAAACAATAAGAATGAATGTGGAGGCGACATGTGACATGAAAAAATATTTATTTATTATATAGTATAGATTATAATAATAATAAGACAACTTAAAACCGGATAAAATTATTTATTTGGCAAGATTATTTATTGGTTTCCAAAGAGATCTCTACACCATGCATTTGGCCCTCGTGTATGTCTCTAGTCTATCATCTCTGTTTTATTGCCCTTTTGTGCTTACAAGTGTTATAAGAAATGCTCAAAAGTACAAGGGTATTTCATGTCATTCAGTGAAACTTAAAGTACATGAATTTAATAGTTCAAGGGGGTTAGTTGTAAAGTTTAGTCCTAATAAGCTGGTTAGTTAATTCTTGTTAGCTTAATCGTTTTGTTCTTGTTGTTCATACGCTCCTAAGATTGGGTTTTTTTCCTTTTGTAATCGTTTGACTCGAATTGAAGATCGTTAATCAATCTAATCTTAGATTGTTCTTCCTTGTTGTTGAATCTAATCTTAGATTGTTCTTCTTTGGTGTTGACCGGTTTCATCAGGCCTTATGAAAGGGAAGTTTAATTAAGGTAAAAAGTATATGTATAATTTGATGTTAATAAAGTCTTGATGTATCATTACAATAAAACTAGGCATTTTCGACCGAAATTTACCAATGAAATAGACGATCGCAAATTTTGAGACCACCTTGCGACTGAATGTAAACTTCGCAACATTCGCAATCAAAACTGAAATAGTTTCTTAGGTTTTGCGACTGTATATATTACATCACAAAAAAGTCGCATAATTAATTAAAAAAAAAATTATAATTATAATTATCTGTCACAAATACGTGACAAAAATAAATAAACAATATAAATCCGTCACAAACCGACTCAAATTTGTGCAAAAGTAAATCTAAGTTTAAATAAAAACATTATATGGTCTCTAAACGAAGAAAAATAAACAAATTAAAAATATAAATAATTTTTGGTAACAAAACGCTCACATTCGCTGAATTCAAGTCGTAACCTGGTCGCTAAAAACGGTCTCAAAAATGTGAAAAATAATAAAATAATATAAAATAAATCCAGTCGCAAGGGGTCGTAAAAAATGGTCACAAATAGGCCGAGAAAAAGATAGAAAATATAATTATTTAAATTCTGGTTGAAAAATAAATGTTATATTGGTCACAAATAGATCGAAAAAATAAAAAAAATAATTAAATTCAAAAGTAACTTTAGATCGAAAATATTATAAACTAGGGTTATTAGGTTATAGTAAAAAAGAGTTTTAAAACTAAGAAGGGTAAGAATAACATATTGGTCATTGTGTAATATCAACTCATTCAGTAATGTCAGGTCTGATCATTGTGTAATATAAGTCTGGTTATTATGTCAAATATTTTTTTTATCATTGTGTTATATGTATTCATCATTGTGTTTTACCACAATAACCATACCTGACATTATTGTGTAATATCAGGTCTGGTCATTGTGTAATATCAGGTCTGATCATGTGTCTAATGTTAGGTCATGTTGTCAAATGTTTTTCATCATGATGTTATATATAATACATAAAAATCAGTGACAAAAATAACACGAAATAAACGTCAAACACAATAATGAACACATATAACACAATTACTAAACTGACATTACAAAATAAACTGATATTATACAATGAGCTAAAAATTACATAATGAGCTGGAAAAAGTAAATTTTTTTTCATTTTTGTATATAACGACACTGTACTCGTTTTAAAGATAAAAACACTCGTTTTTATGGTGTAATTTAAAAAAAAAAATAATGTCGTATGTAAAAGTTATGAACGTTTAAAAAAAGGTAGGGAACTTGATAAAAAGTCAACAAAAATGGTCAAAACTAAAATACCCTTTCAACAACTTTTTCTCATGTAATTTAATCTCAATCGTTAAATCTTTTTTACAATTTGATCTAATAACCCTAAATCGTTCTCAACTTTTCTTAGTTTAAAAACATTTTTATTTGAACCTAACTGTCACACCCCCACCGATAGCGGAATTTACGCGAGGGGTGACGAATTGAAATCATCACAATGATTAAAAGAAATACTATTAAATTAACCAAATAATTGCATTACATTGTTTTAAAAACACACAACCAAACAAAATAGATAAACAAATAGTCTTTATTAAACTTTATAAATAACTAAATCTCCTAGAGCCAAGTCTCGAAGTCCTAGCGTGATTGTAACAACAACCTAGTTATTAGTACCTGAAAAACATGCTAAAATATGTCAGCTATAAAGCCGGTGAGAACATAGGTTTAAGTAATTACATAGTATAGATAATGAAGATTTTTTGCAATTCATAAACAAGATTCAATAACAGGTAAACAAACTTTTATACATCGATTCAACCAAACCTAATGACAAGATTGGGTTCCCATAGAATTGATATAGCATGAATAACAAGTTTTGCAGTTTCTGTATATCTAGTCTCAAGTTGATATCATATCTCGTCAACTCAAGAACTAGATCGGCATGTCAGGCCCATGGATCTATGACTTACTCCCGTTGGCTTATCCCAAGTTATTGGTTGTAGAGTGTGTATAAAACCGTTTAAGTTTACAAGTATAGAAAATTGTTATTGAAATTGCAAAAGTAGTATTTGAGTTTGATATAGTTTGTACAACCTTTGATATACGAGCATGTTTTCCACCTCAAAGATAAAAAGTAAAAGGGGCTATGTATCTCACCTTGAAGTAGGTAGGTAGAATCTTGTCCTGGTAGTAACTTGGTTACGAGAATGCCTTAATGATTAAACCCTAAGTAAGTTATAGTGCAAGTCAGTTTTAGAATTTAAGTTTAGAACAGATAAAGGTTGATATTGTAAATAGAGGAAAGTGGTTGTCGTATACTAGAGTGGTTATCGTCCTAGAGTAGTACCTCCAACAGAAGCGTTCCCAGGAAAGAGTTGGTTGGATCAAGACCCCGTCTTTCCTAGCCATAACTTTCTGCTTGTCAGATAACTACATACAAGTTGGATGGTTACTCTATCGATATACTAGACCAAGTTTAGGGTTTATTTGGTAACTTTAGAAAGTGTAGGGGCTAAAGTGTAAATATGATTTTAGTTGGGATTAAAATGAATAAGTTGAATATTAGGGGATTATAATTGAAAAAGTAGAGAGTTTGAATACAAACATGATTCAAGAATGGATAGAGAGTAAAAATGAATCAAAGCTTAGATTTTTATATAAAAAGTTTGAATGCAATTAAAAGACTTATGAATATCATAAATTTCTGTATTTTTATAACTTTAACATGTTAAAATCACTTATTTTATAATAAAATTCGTATCTTTTATAAAAATTATGAATATCATGAAAGTTTGCAAAAAGGGGGTTTTTGACAGCTTTGCGCACCGATCTTGCGCGAGCTGTTTGAGGGACTTAAACTATGAACCAGAAGATATGCGAGTAGGCGTTTCGACCGTGAGACCTTAAACTTGATTTTTAAAAAAAGAAACGCTTGAAAAAGTTCTGTTTTGAGTGAGTTATGGCCCCGATAAGATAGGGTGACGAATCTGTCAAAAATTCAGCATTATCGTTTTTATGTTTTAGAGAAAAGTTTTTATTTTTATTGATTAAATCAAGCTTTGATAGCCTAGATCTATGATTATAACATGTAAGTGTTAGGGAATCGTAGATCTAAAATTGTTTTTGTAAAAACATTGAATGAATTAAAGATAAAAATTTAAGAACACCAAGAACATGATGACTAGAACTTACTTGTGAATAAAGAACAACTTTGAATCTTCAAAAAGGGGTCAAGGGAAACGACTTTGGGCAGCCTTGGGGCTCTAGATTTCACAAGAATTGTGTAAAGAAAAGGGAGAAACAAGACATCTATTTATAGGTTAGGATTTAGAGAAAAGGAGGAGTTCTAGTTGGATTAGGATTAGGATTATATTAGGAGCTAAAAGATACTAGCAAATAGGATTAGTTAGTTACTAGGATTTTTATAAAAGAATATGTTAATTTTTATAAAATTTCGATGGATATGGGGAGATTAGGATAGAATCATGAGTTGTTAGTTAGGATAAAATTGTAGTTGGTTAAGTTTTAGATAAATACTAATTAGCTTTAATAAAAGGTTTAATAATATTCAAGGATAATTAAGAGGTTTAATTCCCATCAATTTATATATGTATAAAAGAATCGTAAGTTTTTTAAAAAATATGGACATTTATTTTTAAGGATTTAATAACATTCATGACTAGATAATTACAAGTCCATAATGATTACAAGTGTTAGTTATATGTTGAATTATATAAAATGTTTAATAGGTTTAGGATAATTATTGTTTAAAATAAAAGAATATATATATATATATATATATTAATATAGAGTTTCCAACAAATATAAAATCTCGGTTTCATAAAAAGATTTAAATAAATAATCATTCAAGTATTGGATTTTATAAAATGTTACACAATGAATCTTGTAGTTACAAATATGAAAATTTTGACCTTCTAAGTTTGAATTTAGGTTTCTAAAGATAGAGAATTTTCATAAAATTTATTTTTTTATTAGGGTTTAAGGCATCCAAGTTACTACATTAGGCAAGATATAAGATAATATAGCATTGAATCACATAGAATCAACATAGTAAATGACAATATATAGAATCACAATGTATTGAAATTGAATTATGCTAACGTTTTCATATATCGAAATAGTTTCAGGAATGCATAAGTAATCAATAGTATCACTAAAAGGTTACATAAATATCATGAAAAAATCAAGGATATTACACTAACCGTTGTAAAGTAATTATTAAAACAGTAAGTTTGGTCTCAAATCGATAGTAAATTTATGAAAATAAAATTAAAAATAAATTTCGATGGCAAAACAGTTGTAAAAAGTAGAAAAGTAATAATTTAAAATTTAAATGTCGGATTGTATCATCATAATATTTGGTTGTAATATGATTTAATGATTGTTAATATATGGTTAATATTTAGTTATAACGGGTCCAAATGGACCATCTTTGAGTTTGGCGTGTGTAACATGTTACATTTGGTTGTATAGTCTACAACAGGTGTTAACATACATGGTTATAACGAGAATGGATGAGTCATATTTAAGCTACTTAACAGTGTCGGTCCCGAGGATTCGAATGCTCTACATGAGTCTAAAAAAAGGCCCATAACGAAATATATAATTTTATAAACTAATTTTTTTAACGACAATTAACGTTATAGCATAGACATAATAAATTAGGGCTAAACCATTAAGTTATTAATTAACAATTCTATATAAAAAATTAGGGTTGTGGAGAAGTCGATCAGCAGGTCCAGTCTAGGGACCTGTTGGTTGGTCTGGCCCAGCAGCATAGCTATTAATTTTTTTTAAGCCCAAGTCACAGAAAATGCCCAAGTCACAAGAAAATGCCCAATTTTTTTAACACCAAGTCACATAAAAGGTCCAAGTGACAAAATTACCTTTTAAAAAATGTCCAACTTTTTTAAAGCTAAGAAAATTTTATATATATAAATTTTTTTAGGCCCCTCAAGATGTTGGGCCCACTACGAACGAGTTAGCCGTAGGCCCATTGGGCCGGCCTGCTACTTAACATGTGCTATATGAGTTTTACTTGAGCGTTTATATATAAAATGTGAATTTATATAGGTGTTGGTGCAAGAGAAAGAAAGCCAAAAACAGAAAAAGAGATGAAAAAAAGAGAAAGCCCCGAGAAAAAAAATGAGAAAGCTAAAGAGGCTATGCTCGAGAGAATGACGAGCATCAATGTACAAGTTGTGTTGATTAGACCATTCAATACTCTTACTTGCGTAACAAGAAAAATGGAAGTGTTTACAAAATAAAGTAATGCATACGTTGGGTTATCTAATTTAAAAAACTAAAATTAGACCTTTCAATACTCCTACTTGTCTAACTAGAAAAATACACATTACAACCACTAATTTAGCCTAGTGAAAAAAATGTATATCAAGATTTCACTAAAAATGGTAAGATTTTGGGTTCAAGTCTCACCTGTGACAAAAAAGGGGGAGGGGGGAGGGGGTTCAGGTTAGGGTAGAGAGTTTTCTCACCTATGATGTGTTTCTTCCTGAGGAGGTGGAGATGATCCGGTGGACCGAAGAAAATAAGAAAAATACACATTTCCTGACCAGAGAGGTTAGTTTTTCTGTTATTATAGAATAGTCATCTTATTTATTTACTTTGTTTTTTTTAAATAAAACACGTAGCCTTTTTTTAGTATCGATTAGTACTTAAACATTATACAATAGTGATGATATTGCTTATGATTCATAACTTCTTTTTAGTATGTCAAATAGAGTATTTTTTTTATCTTTCAAAAAAAAAAGTATTTTTTAATTTTATTATAATTTTTTAGATTTTTATAAAACTAAATGTCAAATCAAGTATTGCAGTTTTTTTTTAAAACATTGCCGGTCATATTTATTTTAATTTAAAAATAATTTAACTCTACATAAATATATAACTTTTTTTAACGACCAACGAATACTATAAGGCCAACCATCCGGGTAAATGCATTAGCAAGAGACCACCCACACCGGCGATCGCAGAAAACGCTGGTGACCCGACTCGCCCACAATTCCAGGGGAAACCCACTATCCGAAGGTCCTCTGTGGTAAACCCCCTGACACACATGAGCATATTACAACAACTTGAACTCATGACCTTTGTATTAGAAGATCATGGGAATGTCTACTCTCAAACCAATTAATATAAGGCTTATTGGATATATAAATATATAACTAATAAGGAATATTGATTACGAACTACTTCAAAGAAAGCTTCAGCTGATGTTTGAATTTCTTTCTGTGTAGGAAAATCAATGTTACTTCCTTTCTTTCAATATAATTCACCGGTCAATCATTTGGGGCACTTATAAGATGGCACATTGCCACTAGAACTTTATTTTTCGAGTTATTTACACATATGGTTTATGTGATTTGGTTAAATTATGGATTTGGTTTCAAATTATGAGAGATTATGAATACAAGATGTGACCCAATAAAACACTTAATGTCTCGAGATATACTATACTCATAGGGATAGTAGCACGGCATGTCTTTAGAGTGGATTGAGGTTAACTTTTTATGTTAAGTGGAAGTTAAAATATCAAAATATCACTCTTTTAAAAAAGAAAATAGTAATAACCAAAAAATAAATTAAATATTAAAAACATGGGACCCACATCCACCCCACACACATCTTCTTCTATCTCTCTCTAAACCTCTTCATCACCGCCATCAAAAACTCCTATTCACCGACAAAAGCAGCAACATCTCCGATACAACCACTGCCGCCACTAGATATCACTCGACAATAATAGTAATTACAACAGAAGCCTCTACAACAACCTCTCTCAGCAAACCCTACCATCCGTTCCCTATCTTCAAAAGCTCTCGCTGGTAATTCTAAAACTCATCGTCTCCTATGGATACCTCAACTCCGTCAAACCCTACCTCGCCGCACACGTCAACTTCCTTGCCGTTTATAAACACCCTCTGGTAACCTAACTCACGCATTCGATACGACGTCGTTCTCGCTTGTAGATATTTTCAGTGTCAATGATTCTTCGTCTGGTTCTATTAAGTCTGTTACAGTTCATAACAGAAAAGTGTTTACATCTCATCAGAACAGTAAAATCCGAGTATGGAGACTAATGGAAAACAAACGATATAAACACGTCAGAACGCTACCGACGCTAGAGGATCGGTTGCTCAGATCGATTTTAAATAAGAATTTCCTCAACGTCAGGAACGCTACCGAAGCTAATGTGTTCATTGGATAAATACCTAAAAATCTGGAAAACTTCATATCTCTGTTGTGTGGAAAGTATTAATGCACACGTCGATGCAATAAACGCCATTGTGGTGGCGGCGGATGGGACGATGCAATAGCTTGTTGTTTTCTGCGGAGGAAGACGACAACGGCGACAGTAGCAGCCGTCATGGTGATATGGCTTGATCAAATATGTTAATGAATATCTTATCCTGGTGCTGGGTCCATGGTGCTTGCTTTGGATTGAGAGAGAGGATTTGATTTGTTTTTATTTTTATTTTCTTTTTTAAAGAGAGGTACTATAGTCTTTTCATATCCATTTAACATAAAAAGTTAATCTCCATCCACGCTTACAACCTTAAGTACAACAAGAAGTTTTTTTTAGGACTAAATCTGTAATTTATCAAAGTTAGGTAATTCTTAATTTGACCAAACCATAGTTAATTACAGGGATGACCTCTCTTACAAGATAGGGAGATCATAGTTTTAGTCTTTAAGTTAGTAGAAATTAAACTATTAGACCTAAGTGTCACGACTCACTCAAAACAACTCAAATTCTGCCCTAAATTTAGGTTATTATTACGAGTTTCTAGAAAGTTCTAAGGCTGCTACATTCTAGAGATTTCCAGGCTGTTTATGCGGCTTCAAGACTTGGAAAATTCTGAAACAAGGCTTTAAATAATCAGCTTCTAGGACCTTCCAAATCAGCCTTTAATCATGGATTAGCCTAGATCCTTCCTTGTAAATATACTAGATATTTGTAATATCTTATGATTAGAGATTTCTAGATAGAATGATCTAGATTAGGCCATGGACTGATATAAATAGGTTATCTTGGCTCATTTGCAAGACACCTCCAAAACTTGTAAGCATTCACCTTGTGTTCTTGTAAAGCTCTCTTTGTAACTTTTCCCTTGTAATCAATAGAATGTTCTTTGATTAAGATCTTGTTTGTTCGCATTTTATCACTTCCGAATCACTACATAATCGGGTCAAAGCTTGATCTTAGTTAGTTACAAAGAGCCGCATGCGAGTCAAAGAAGTTACTCTGTGACAAGTGTTATCAGAGCGAATCCGATTCGTTGGGATGACGACTCATCTAAGCAAGGTTGATGTGAACGCGAAGAACATTGCACTCGAGGAAGAGAAGGGTGGTCGATATGTGACTCAACATGGAGCTGGAAAGAAAGGCAGGAGCGCTCCAAGGATGGGGCCTTGGAAAAACGTTTTGGTGACATAGAGAAAGCCATGATCGGGCTAGGTCTGCAAGTCACTGACACGCTCGAACAATTGGATGGGAAATGATTTCTTGGCGCTGAGCGAAGACTTGAAGGCTGCCATCTAAGTATTTCGTAGCGAAATAACGGTGATGGTTAAAGAGGAGATCACCAAGCTACGTCGAGACATGGATGAGTTGTCACAGAAGCTGCACCGAGGCATGGATGAGTTGTCACAGAAGCTGTGCCGAGAGATGGATGAGATGTCTCAAGACTGCCATAAAAGCACGATCGGGTTGGAGGCTAAGGTGAATGAGTGAGGCAAGGCCTTGGTTAGCGTAAGTGGGAATGCTAACCCGTTTGCTCCAAAAGTCAAAGTTCCCAAACCAGGTACGTTTTATGGCAAACGTGAGGCGTGGGGCTGTGGATGACTTTCTATCAGAGATGGAACGATACTTTGGAGGGGTTGGCATCGTAGACGATGAGATGAAAATCAACACGACTACTATGTACTTGAAGGACACCACGTCACTATGGTGGCGACGTAGGTATGGAGACGTCGACCGAGGTATGTGTATGATTTAGACTTGGGCTGAATTTGTTCAAGATCTTAAGAGGCAATTCTATCTGGTTAACGCTTTGCATGAAGCAAATGTCGGTTAAGAAAGCTCAAACATGATGAGTTGATTCAAGAGTATGATAAATACTTCACCACACTAACTCTTGCAATGCCCGACCTTTCGGATAAAGATTCCCCCTTCTATTTCTTCGATGGGCAAAGACTGAATTAAAGCGTCACAATGTTAAAGACTTAGTCTCAGCCATTTCCGCTACCGAAAGCTTAGTCTAGTTGATGGAAGAGCGCCCATGTAAACCCATGATCAAAGGTAAAAAGGAACATGGTGGGGGAGCCATTTGAACGGGATCATTTCCGAAAGAAGGATGCACGTACCACTACGAACTAAGATGAAGGGTGTTTCATATGTGGGGTTCGAGGACATATAACCCGGTTTTGTCCGAAGAAGGCCAACTTACACGCAATGGTTTCCCAGGAAGATGGTCGGGATGATGAGCATGAGGCACGACTAGGGCTAGAAATGATTTTACAAACACAACCAACTTAGGGTAAATACCATCAACAAGATAACACTCGTATTTGTAATTTACTAACTTGAAATGAAGAATAGTGTACAACTCCGTTAATAACGTGGTTGGATAACGGTGACTGATCGAGAACGTTGATGTTGTTATTCGAACCCACAACACCAAACCCGCAGTTAAACCACTCCCATTGCATACAATCCAAGTCACCAAGCATTCCCGGGAAGCTATGTTTTAATTCACGTGACTCATATAATTGTTGAATGTCATTTGAATTGGGTTTTCTTAGATATCGTTTCCCATATAGCTTGATGATACCCAAACAGAATTTGTAGATGATTTCTCATGCGGTTTTCTCAGACATCCTTAAATATTCGTCAAAGACGTCTAGTGTGGTTCTGTAGATCATTTGACGAAGTGCAGCAATGGACTTTTGGTAAGTAGTAAAAACCCTGACACCATCTCTTATCCCGCCCTAATTTGAAAAATGTGTTATCAACTGCCAAATCATTAGCTAATTGTATGAACAACTTCTTCCTTAATCTAAATAGTCTCTTAAACGTCTTTCCTTTATACACGACACCATTAACAAAGTAATCAATAACCAGGCGATCGTTACCTCCTTCACGATCTCTATTCAAAGCAGGTGCTCTAGACATGGATGTTGAACTTTCGCCTTCTTCGGTTAGGATATTGGATGCAGCGGACACGATCGTATTTACAAAAATCGGCACTATAAAACTAGTTTCCTCATTGGATGAAACATCCATCACTTTTGAAATTCGTATTTTCGGAGTGTGAAATTTGTAATCTGTTAAGTGTAAGAGATGTATATGTGTGAGTATTTATATTGAAAATTAAAATGTTTTTTTTTCTTGCCGCTGGTTAACGGTAATATTGATTTTTTTTAAGTTTTTTATTTATCGGCGGTGATTTTGACGTAGAAATACCCATTTTAATACCCTTCTAGCGGCACCGCTATAGGGGGAGGGGGTGTTCCCCTCCAGCCACGTACTCCCTTGCGCGGCCAAACGACGACCACACCAAATAGCTTTAGTGATTGAGGCTAAAGCTACACACACCGTTATTTTGCCATCTCTATTTCTTACATATGATAGGTTTTCTCCTAAAAAAGAAGAAGATTATCGACTATGTCAGTGTCCTGTCAGTGATCATAATGCCGTTAAAAAAAAGCAATTCCTCTCATTTTAGCCATTATTATTTATTACACACTCACTTTTTAGATTGACATAAATGTTTCCCAAACTCAGGATTGAAATGAGTTCCGTACGAAAAGGGAGACAAAGATTCGAAATTGTCATGACATTTACATGTGAACACCAGATTTTGAACTAGTCATTTCCATTTTCAATATTAAAAATAAGAAAACGACAAGTTAGCAAACAAATGACCCCAACTTAATCTTCACGAGAACTTGCATTTTCAATAGTAAAAGCGTGTTAAAAAAATGAGTAAACTAACAGAAATTTTAATGTTGTTAAGGACGAGAGACACAAGGTGTTAAAATATCAAACGTTAGGGATCAAATGTGTTATAGGTGGACGAACCTGATGTTTTGTTTAAAACTCAGGGACAGAAACTACAGTTTACTCTAAAAAAACTAATCAAAGACGTTCGACACTAATAAAATTTCCTTTGTATGAGCACCAAATAAGAGTGATTTTGTTATTTTAGGTAAAAGTGATGAGGTGGAAGAGAGAGGATGACGTGGAGTTCTAACCTGCATTAGGGGAGCAAGGAGAGAGAGGAGAAAATAGAGATGGTTGGTTGAGAGAGAGAGAGAGAGAGAGAGAGAGACGTTTTTAGAATCTCAAAATCATTCTTATAATATGGGTGCTCTAAAGGGTGAAATTTGTTCCATTTTTATTTTAGTTACGTGTAGTTAGTATGTTCAAAGCATAATCATTACAATTTTGATTACAACTTTTAACGATATGAACAATTTTTCATCCATTAGATCTGGGTGATAAAAAAGTTTTACTACTGGGTTGGGCTAGCTGGCGGTGGCCTTTTGTCAATGGGTCACCACGTACGGAGTACCTAGTCAATTATCTGTTTGTTGGCCGTTCAAAAAAAAAGTTTCACTACTGCGATATAAACTTTGTAACATATCAATACATAAATTTTTTAAATATTTATGTATATATTTTACATATGTAGAAATGTATTACATATACTAAGGATATAAAATAAAATTTAAAATATGTAAAAAATTAATATATAATTGAGTTTGAAAAATACGTTAATTATTATTTAATTTAATTTGACTTTTTCTTTACTATTTGATTGTAAATAAAAAAATACATATTTAGATTTCAATATTTCTTATAATAAGAGATAATTTAAAATAAATGTGTTTTATTAATATAATTAGTATTATCTTTAAAAATATATTATTATTAAAAGATGAAAGTGTATTTAATAAGAGAGACACATGAAAAAATGATGAGAATGAATATGTAAGCGACACATGGCATAAAAAAACTTTTATTTATTAGATAGTATAGATGATTAGACATTTTAGGATGAAAACAAAGAACCATATATATGTATATAATTCTTTTCTTATAAATTAGGGCCCTAATAATTTGGGGGCCGTAGACCTAAGCCTAAATTTACAAAGCATAGAGTCACCGGTGGTCCCTAGCCAATAGATTATATCTCAAAGAGAGATTGTACACATTCTAAATGGCCAATAGATTGGTAATATACGTCGTCAAGACCTGTAGGTAAAACTATTACCCACGCCCAAACTACCCACAATTTACTTTTATTGACGAACTACCTACGATCGATGCCATTAGCATCAGGTTGTAGTGTATGTATGACTATATGAAACCTGGCAAATGAGTTCTATCTATTATGAGAAACCAAAAAAAAGGTGGTTGTATGTACGAAATCAGGTTATATTAAAAATATATGTTTTGATGACTATATTAAAAACTAGTAATTTACCCTGACGCATTGTGTCGCCGCGCGTCGTGACATGTTAAACAACGGACACTAAACAATTTTGAACTTTATAAAAAAAGAGGAATGCTAAACCGTGGAACAAATCAAAGTCTTCGAAAAAGCAAAAAAAAAACACCAAACCGCTTCGAATTAAAAAAAAAAAACTAAACCGTTATATAAATCAAAGTCTTTCAAGAGCAACTCGTAAAACGAAATCGAAAAAAAGTTATCATGTACGAAATAAATAAACGTATTGGAAACTTTATATAAAAGGAAAGAAAACTTTTATGCAAACTCATGCATTGCAGTGTAATAGTCAATAACATTCCAAAAAGTTTATGTTAAAAAAAACGAAACCGTAACAAAGTTGTTAAAAAGGTTAACCGTAAAAAGTTTTAAAAATGAAAGCGAAACTGTTTAAAAAAAGTAAAGAGTTAAAAAAAATTCTTAACTTAAATATAAAAATAAGCATGTCATAACAGTATATTTATAATTTCATAAAACATCAGATTTTAGAAGTTATAAATGAAAAAAAACTTATGAGCATGACACATGTGAGCTCTTGTTGACAATATTTATTTTAAGACTAATATGAAATCAAATTAATTAGTTTTATAAGATAAAAACCGAAAGTTAAATAGCAAGAAAAGTAAAAGATGAATAAAAATTTATTTTATATTACTTTTATTGTTAGAATTCAATTAACCCCAAATTCAATATTCTAAAATTTTATTAATCCTTTCTTTAAACAAACGTTATCGGTTTCAAGATTATTAACTCAACCTATAATTTGCAAAAATGCAATAAGTGAAAGAAAAATAGAATTGTTTGTAAATCAAGAATGTAACCAAAAGAGAGAAAGATATGGAAAAAGTGACAGATTTTGAAGGAGAGAAAAAGACAAAATAAGAAGATGCAATGATTACTTGTATTCTATGCATTACTTGTTAGGCATATGAAAATTGTACGTAATTAAATATATGTTTTGATGACTATAAAAATATATGTTTTGAAGACTATGAATTTTTTATGACTATAACAAAGTGTTAATAATCCCGGCTGAATAAAATTGGACTGAATTAATAAATTTGAATTTTTTATTATAAGAATACAAATAAAAGTGAATATCATTTTTTCTCTCTCTCTAAAATATAGAGAAAAAACCATAAATTTAAATTTCCACTTTTGCTATTAAGTGTTGTAATGATTTGTTTTTAAGATGTAGAAGAAAGACGCATAACTAATTAATACCTATAAGATTCTTAATTGTATTTTTATTATTTTAGTTTTATATATGTGGTTATTTTATGGACCGTGTTTGAAGGTTCTGAGCACTTCATAATACCATAAGAGTCAACATATTCAAAACCTTTTACTCTTACTATAATCTTTTCAAGGTCCAAGTACTTATCTATGATTTGCCTACGAAAATTCAAGATTCAAGAATTGATAAGTTCTTTCCAAGAAAATGATCGAGTTGTATATTTCTTGAAATCTATAAATACCCATTTAAAAACACACACAACTACAACTCTCATATCATAATCAAGTACTACAAACTCACCTAATTTCCTTCCCCATGCAACGTTCAATTTCTTCAGCCAAACATGTCCACCGCAACCTCCTTCAACTCTATAAACCACCTACATCCGCCATCCAGCAACCACCGTGTGATATTTTCATCAACCACCGTGGGATCGACACCAAGAAGAATGTTGCGGGGCTTTTGTTTGATCATCTCATGAGGCTAAGGTTAAGGCCTTTCCTGGACAGCAAGAATATGAAGCCGGGCGATAAACTGTTTGATAAAATCGACAATGCCATCAGCGGATGTAAAGTCGGGGTGGCGGTCTTTTCTCCGCGATATTGTCAATCATACTTTTGCTTGCATGAATTGACTCGTCTTGTGGAGGCTAAGAAGAAGGTTATACCAATATTTTGTGATGTTAAACCTTCGGAGCTTACTGTTAAGGACTTCTGGAGGTCCCCTGAACACGAGTTAGATCGGTTCCACTCGGCTCTTGAGGAGGCTAAGTACACCGTTGGCCTAACATTCGACTCGTCCAACGGGTAAGTACTTCAAACACATAGCAATATAATTTAAATGCATGGAAACTTATATGTTACAAAATATGTGCATGCATCATGGGAACGTTTTCTGTTCTTAATTTAATGCATATTGCATGAGGTAAACAAAATTATGCATGTTATCATAATATTTTTCTGAAAGTATCATATATTTCTTAACTTTCGTATAATTTATCGTGTTCAAAACGTTGTAGCATGGGCGGAACATTTAAGGGGCAGGGGGTCAGCCCCTCCCCCTATTTTTTATAAAAAGTTTTAATTTCAGCTTACTAGGATTATTTCATATTAGTTATAGTGTTTAAGTCCCTCCTAATCCGGACCAAAAGTCCAAATTTAGGCTTTTATGTTTAATATTTTCGACATCTAATTTAATTGTTCAAGTTGTATCACTTGTTCTAGGCTAATAGATGTTATGTCATGCAGCGACTGGCCGGAATTTTTGATGACTGCAACTGAAGCAATTATCGAGAACATGATAGAGGTTGAAGGGGAACAGCAATAAATGATAGGCAATGTTGAAGAAATCAACTACAACATCAATTTAATTGGCATATAACAACAACAAATAAAGCTAATTAACCAATTCTTTTATTGTATTTTTTTAATTGAGAAGCTTTAGGCTTGCAAAATCATTTAATTAATTCTTTTGTATATCCACATTTATTTCATCTAATTTTGAAGTCTTGTTTTGATTTTGTTCTTCTTTGATTCAAGGTTGTATTTTTTATGCTTTCATGTAATATTTTTATAATTAATAAAATATTGAAAGTATATTCTGCATTTAGTTGTTGAGTTTTCATCAGGAACACTTTTAAACAAACAAATTATTGTGTTGGAAGTCATACATGAGCTACAAGTGAGACCATCTATAGATAAGCCAAGAGTGTGTGTATTGATAATTGTAAATAGATAAACCTCTTTGTTAATTGATAAATATGTAAATATGAAAAATGTCTAAGGGTTTTATTATTATGGAAAAGTGCATTAAGAATGAAACGGACAAAGAATATATATAGCCATTAGATAAACCCTAGATAATAAATAAAAAAAGCCACTTGAAAGTCTCAACCCATACAAAATGGCCTAATAACTCATTATACTAACATCCTCCCTCAAACTCACATTGTAACATTAATAAGCATTGAGAGTTTGTCACATAAGAAACGAAACTGAGACGCTGACTAGCAATCTGCAAGGATGGTGAAACATATCGAAGCGAGATGGCCCCGAGCTGTGGATGATGACGAGTGAAGTAGCAATAAACCTCAATATGCTTCGTCCGCTCATGGAAAACATAATTCTTTGCAATAACCATTGCAATTTTGTTATCACAATGTAAAGGGGTAGGCTAAGAGATGTTAATCCCATATTTGCAAGAATCCATCACAAACAAATAATCTCACATTTAGTTACAACATAGCATGATACTCGGCATTAGTAGAAGATCTAGAAACAACATCATGTAACGAACCAAAATCCGGGTCTCGTTATAAATAAATAAATAATTCTAATAAATATTATGGCGAAAATAATATTTTAGAAATAAGTTGAAACAAGCGGGTTTCAAGTTAGTAACGGGGATATACTAGTTTTAACTAGTTATGGAAGGAAATGGAAAAGATTGAAAGTAGAGGGGCTAAAGGTGAAACATGGAAAATCTGCCATATTTGACCTTTAGAAGTCAAAATTTGACCTTTAGAAGTCGTTCAAGAGAAGAGGAAGAAAAGAGAAAAGTGTGTTGAAGCCATTTTCGTGTAATTGAAGCTTGATTAGTGAAAGTTTTGGCTCACACAACACCTTCCTAACATCAAGTAAGTGATTCTCTTCCTCTTGATTTCACCATGTATGTGTTCTTGGTGGGTTTTGGGTGAAACCCGAAATTTTGTATGCATGTGATGAAATGGTGTTAGATTATTGATAATCTAGCTAAACTAAAGTTAAAGAATGATGGTTAACATCCTAGAACCCTTTAATTTTGATTATGAGAAGTTAGGGTTCATATGGTGAAAATTTGGGGTGTTTGGATCATAATGCTAGAATGGTGAATTAATGAAGATTAAGTGTTTTTAAGATGTTAGACACTTGAACAAACACCAAATTAACTTAATAATAATTTTTTTAAAGAAGAATTAGTGTTAAGATCAAGTTAATGAAACTCAAGTAGGTGAGTTTGTGGTGAAAGAGGGTGTTTGGTTATGAGGATAACCCAAACGGGTCAATTTGGGTTGGAATTGGGAAATTGAGTTGTGAACTCAATTGTAATGAAATTTTGGTATATGTTAGATTACTAAACTAGGAGTGTATGTTTAGGTAATCAAATTGTGGGTCTAGAAGGCGGAGCGGAGTCGTCTAACCCAAAAGGTAAGTGCCTTTGCACTTACTTAGTTTTGATGATAAATGAGTTTTATGCATTGTTGTATGTATAATGTGTAAAGTTGCATAATTCGTTATGTGGTATGAATGAGCATAAAATTGTATGCATAATTGAAGGAATGTAGTTATAGTATTTATACTATAATGGATATGTTGATATGGAGTTATGGTCTATGAACCATAATGGATAGAATAGATATGGAGTTATGGTCTATGAACCATAATGGATAGAATGGATATGGAGTTATGGTCTAAGTACCATAATGGATAGATTGGTTATGGAGTTATGATCTCGTATCCTTTGGGATATGAAGTTATGGCCTACGTGCCATAATGGAAATGGAAAAGTGATAATGAAACGATGAAAGTAACTTGTAGGTGATATACAAGTGTATGAAATCCTTAATTGGCCAAATGGGTGTTAACGGGTCAAATGGGTGAAAGGTGTGAAAACAAGTTGTGAATTTTGTGGATTATGTGTTATATTGTGCATAGTATGAATGATACATGAAATGAATTGATTATGCATAAGTGTACGTATGAATGTGAATATGGTTATAATACTATATTGAATATGTGGAGGTTATGATCAAAGAATCATAATGGAAAAGAGGAGGTTATGATCAAAGAATCATAATGGAAAAGAGGAGGTTATGATCAAAGAATCATAATGGAAAAGGGGGAGGTTATGGTCAAAGAACCATAATGGAAATGTGGTAAGATCTTGGTCTATGTACCAAGATGAAGAATGGAAAGAAAGTTATGACCTTTGTGTTATAAATGAAATGATAATGTAAAGAGTAAATAAAACTTGTAGGTGAAATACAAGTGATATGCAATCAAACATCGAAATGGGTGTTAACGGGTCAAATGGGTGAAAGGTGTGAAAACAAGTTGTGAATTTTGTGGATTATGTGTTATGTGATTGTGTGCATACTTGTGATATGATAAATTGTGAATGATTTAGTATGTACAAAGAATGAATGTAGTTATAGTGTTAACCTATAATGGTAATGGATCATGTGTTGATCATAAATGAAACGGAGTTATGGCCTTTGTGCCATAATGGAAATGGATCATGTGTTGATCATAAATGAAACGGAGTTATGGCCTTTGTGCCATAATGGAAATGGATCATGTGTTGATCATAATTGAAACTTGTAGTAAGAGTACAAGAATATGTAGCCTAAATGACAATTTGGGTGGAAACTGGTCAAATGGGTGAAAAGGGTGACAACAAGTTGTAAATACTTGTTGGTTATGTTTATCTCATTACTAATGGTGATATGTTTATATGGTTGTAGGAAAGGCTCCGAAGTAGTCCAAGTCAAGTCCAAGGCGTGAAGGGTTCTCGTATGCATTTTGGTATTTTGGGGATTTTTGGGGAAAACCCCCGTAGATGGATGTAAATTTGATACACAAATGATGTTTTAGTGTATTTACTTGTTGTTGATGTGTTTTTGGGTCAAAACCCAAGTGTTGGGAATTTTTAGTGTCTTGAAGGTTTGAAAAATGTTGGAAAAATGGTTAAGTATGAAACCTGCAGGAAACTGCAAACTTTCTGTGAAAAGAGGCCCCTCGCGCTACGCGAGGGGGGTGACTAGTAAGTGTCGCGCTACGCGACAGGGTAAAAAAAAAAAAAAATTTCCTGGGTTTAAGACTTCCGCGCGTTAAAGTTTGTTTGTAAAAGTGGTGTGTTTCACATCATGTTTCTTACTTTTTGCATGAGATTAATGAATCTCCAACGAAAACAAAAAAAACTAGTGCTGTGTTTATGATCATTAGGATCGCTATCATAATCAACATCAATATAGGCACACAGCTCTAGAGAAGACGAACAAGGAAACAAGAGGCTATCTGAAACTGAATGGCACGAAAATATCTCAAAATATGTATTGAACAGAAGTAGGAGCAGTGACAAACTGGTTAACCATATGAACATCATGAAATATACCCGAGCGAGTAACTGTAAAATGAACCAAACATCATGAGCTATATCCGTCCGTGAGCAATACCCGGGGAGGAGTCATATAAACTTTCTCATGAAGATCACCATTAAGAAAAACATTTTTGACATCCATTTAAAAAATCTTTCACAAACAAATGGATGCAACTACAATGGGAGTATGAATTCTAATCATTTTTCGCCCGAGGCAAAAGTCTCAACATAATCAATACCATACTTTTACGAGTACCCTATTCCAACAAGTCTGACCTTGTATCGCTCAACAGACGCATCATACTTTGTTTTAATCTTATATACCCAAACAAAAACCGACTGTATGCTTACCGGGTAGGAGTGAAACCAAATCACATCTATGTGACGGATAAAGAGCAGTAAACTCGTCAGCCATAACATTTTGCTAAAGAGGATAAGAAACAACCTGACTAATCAAGTTCATATAAATGATGCATGTTTGCAATAAAAGAAGCAAACGAATCCGAGTAAGTAGAGTAAGCAAAATCTGGTAGTTTGATGGATTTATATGAATGAGCAAACCTCCTAACTGGTTCTGTCTCTCCAATCTCAACAAATGAAGGAGGAGTCTCAGGCATAGATGGAGCTAAAGTGGTATCTGATGATGTATATGTCTCATGAACTGACACATCGAGTGTAGTAGATGTGTCTGGAACCGGTTCATCAGATGTAGTGGATGTATCAATTTCAATACTAAAACGATCAATAGCCTAAAGATCTGCTTCGTTATATTATGCAATTTAGTCGGGTCGAAAAGAAAGGAATATGTTCCAGAAAAGTGGCATGTCGTGATACATATAGTTTCTGACTTACGGCATCAAAACAATGATATCCTTTCTATGTGATACCATGATCTAAAAATAAACACATAACTAATTTAGGAGACAACTTATT
Organism: Smallanthus sonchifolius; assembly: GCA_023525975.1. Classification (NCBI taxonomy): domain Eukaryota; kingdom Viridiplantae; phylum Streptophyta; class Magnoliopsida; order Asterales; family Asteraceae; genus Smallanthus; species Smallanthus sonchifolius. The sequence goes on from CM042029.1 coordinate 73,874,034, forward strand.
CTGCTACATGAGGACATAGAACAAATCAAGTGCATCTAAAAACCCGTAATGTAGAGTAATCCAGTAGATGGGAATGCAATCTTTCAAACAGAGACATCCCTAGATTCTGTGAAGTATGGATGAGATTGATCACATGTACAACAGCTAGGAGAGCTTCTCCCCGAAAGACGCTAGGAAACTCAGTAGATAAAAACATAGAACGAGCAGTCTCAATAAGATGACGATGTTTCCTTTCTACATCGTCGTTCCACTGGGGAGTGTCGATACAAGACGACTAGAGTATGATACCATCAGATGCAAGTGAACGAGTAAAATCATTAGAGGCATATTCACCCCTAAGTCAAACCTAAAGCACTTTATCACAACTGAATGTTATGTCTTAACAAGGGCTCTAAAGTTGATGTAAGTGCCAGAGAAATCATACATGTGTTTCATAAGATACACCTAGGTATAACAAGTATAGTCATCTATAAAAGATACATAATAGGTCAAACCACCCTCTATGGGTACTAGGGATGGATTCCGTACATTAGAATGCACAATATCAAAAGGAGCAACAGAGCGAGAGACACTTTTTTTAAACAGTAAAGCAGAAAACGTTTCCCGTTTACAACCACTACCATTAGAAGTATAACAAGTGTTCAAATGACCCAAAACACTTGTATGGGCTAAATACTGTAACGTGACGCTCACGCATGTACCGAACGAAACGTAAAACTCAGAAGACAAATGACTCAAACAAAAAAGAAGATAATCAACACTCAGGACATCAATATCAAATACATTGAGTTCCTTTAAAACATGTAGCCGGGTAAATAATTTGTTTATAATAAAATAAGCCAAATAATCTAAATGAGTAAAAAACATTTTATAAAAGAAGAATTATGATGTGAATATATATATATATATATATATATATATATATATATATATATATATATATATATATATATAAGAAACGATTCAAACGATAACCAGTTTTTTTATGTGATAATCATGCTCAAACAATCACATAATTATAAATTATTTTTTTTAATTGTTAAATACTCTTTGAACATATATCTTGAACATAAATACGGAAATGAGGAGTTTTACATAAACGTATCACATAATGTTAGATATAGGTGACACATAGTTTTATGTATATATGTTACGCTAACAAAATGATAATTGTTACACACACACACACAACACATATATATATATATATATATGTGTGTGTGTGTAACACTATGTTTAACAATGATTATCTTGGTTATCACATAAATATTGGTTATCATTTGAACCGTATATATATATATATATATATATATATATAGGGGAGGGATAAAGAAAAAACCACAAAGTTAGGCGAAAACCGAGAAAACCACTAAAAAAATGTGTAATACTATGTATACGTAACCGCAATTTTTTTGTTTTCTGTTTACGTATACGTAACACTATGAGCTACATATACGTAAGCCAATATTTAAATGATTTTTTGATAAAAATGTGTAATATTACATTGATACTTTTATAAACAAATAAAAATAAAATAAATATTATTATATTATTGGTTAAAATTAGGTTTTTAGTGGTTTTCTTGATTTTCGTCTAACTATGTGGTTTTCTCTAGACACAACCCTATATATATATATATATATATATATATATATATATATATATATATATATATCTTCTAATAAAAAAACTAAATTGTTTTGCCACTTGGCATCAACATATTCAATCTCAAATTCCCCCCCCCCCCAAACACATTTATATCTTCCATTTAATACTTTCATATTTAACCTTCTAAAAAAAATACATAAATAAAAATTTTCATCACTATTACCATTTGCTCATATTTTTTTAAAATTATCATCAAAAATTAATATTTTTAAAAAGTCAAAAACTAAAAAACAAGAAATTTAAAAGAAAAATAGCCTTTAAATATTTATTATTAAAAAATGATTTTTTTTAAAATTTTATTATCAAAAAACAAGATTATTTTAATTTTACATATAAAATTTGAAAAATACTACGTTTGTATTTTAAATAAAAATGTGTTAAAATAAAGTTTACTAATATTTAATTAGTAGCTTTTTAATTAAATTTGCTATTTATAAACAAATTTTATTTTGATTTGTAAATTGTAATACTTAGTTTTTAATAAAATTAAGAAACTTGCAAATATTTATTTTTAAAAATGTATTATATTTTAAACTTTAACTTTTTTAAATGATAGAGAATTTTTTCCCAAAAACTTGTTTACAAGCTTCAATTCTAATTTATTAGTTTTAAATTTTTCATATTTAATTTTAGAATTTAAAATTTAATTGTGTCGAAATATTAAGGAATTAATTTTTTAAAATTTGGAGTTTTAAATTTTGAATTTAAAAGATGATATATTGTTGAAGTTTATATTTTATTTATATCTGTTTATTATTTTTTTTAATGAGAGATTTAGTATAAAACTTTAGCGTGATTTTTCGCATACAAGTATAAGTAGTATCCGTCAATCATAGCATCTTGATGATGATTTTGATGAAAGTTATAATCTCTCGATTTTCTAAATGGACTTACATTATCAGGTTTGTCAAACCATAAATTAGTTTTAAATGTCGATGTTTCAGTTATGCTATTAATAAATATTGATGAAAAAATGGTTTATGTAATGTAACAAGTCTTTAGGTCAAACCACAAGGTAATCACGTTATAGAAGCGAATATTATATTTTGAAGCAACATTGATCACCACAATTTTATCCCTATAATTGAGTTAACATATTCAGACAGCAGAATTTCATTAAAACTTCAAAGAAAAAATATACAATTGTTGTATTTTTGTAATGAACATGAAAAAAGTTTAGCACAATCACTTTCAAATGTTGGTTTGTATTGAAAGATCTAGTGTTTATTCATGATCAGTTGTATGTTGCATTATTAAGAGTTAAAAGTAGAGATTGACTCAAGCTATTAATTTTTTATAAACATGAAAAAATTACCAATACCACGTCAAATGTTACATACAATGAAGTATTTTCAAATTTGTAAATAATCATTGTAAGGTTTCATTTGATATGTAATTTAATATATTATAAAAAGTACACAACTTATTAAATGAAATTTTCATGTATTTTTTGATGTTTTAATTACTCTTATTCATATAATCTTAACATTTATCAAAATGAAAAAGTTACAAATACACTATCAAATTTGTATAAAAAAAGTAATTAAGATATTTATATAATCTTAACGTTTTAGCCCGTGTAACACACGGGGTTAGAGCGCGCACACACACACACACATATATATATATATGGTTGAGTTCATGAGAGAACTCATTTTAATGAGAGAACTAGAGAACTGTAAGGCCCCAAACCCGGGAGGCCTCACTTGTTGGATTTACTCATTCACAAACAGTTCTTAAATATGAATATCAAATAACGCAGCGGAAAATTTCATTCAAACATAACGTCATCATTGTTCATACATGCGGAAAATTTCATTCAAACAGAACTGTAAGGCCCCAAACCCGGGAGGCCTCACTTAAGGTACTATTCTAATTTTCGGGACGAAAATTCTTTCAACTAGGGGATGATGTGACATCCGGAATTTTTTTTATTATTTTGTTTAATTTTCGGGACGAAAATTCTTTCAACTAGGGGATGATGTGACAATCCGGACTTTTCCAGTTAATCCCGTTATCTAGATCCAGTTAAAGTTAACTGAAATTAACTTTATTCAAACTTCAGGGACTGTTTCTGTCAATATCTCAAACTTAATCTTCAGGGACTAGTCATGTCAAAAGTCCACACTATTCTGTTGACTTTTGGAAAGTCAAAATCCAATCCCTTGACTTTAAAAGTCAAAATTAACTTTGATTTTAACCTCATTTAAACCTAAGGGACTTATTCTGCCAATTTACAAACTTCCATTCTATTGAAAACCTCAGGGACTGATTCTGTAGTTCCTGGAATGTCAATTTGTTGACTTTGGAAAGTCAACCCTCGCGAATTCAGCAAAATCGACCGTTTCTGATCGAATCAATTAAAGTCGAAACTGCCTATGCACGATTAACGACAGTTATGATTGTCCTTAAACCCAATTAACACTAATAACTAATCGAATTAACTCGGATAATTAAGTTGAAGCTATAACCGTCTTGTTAAACCTGAATCCATCAAATTCAAGGTAATCCGACATTTCTTTCGCTAATTGAAGCATCCTCATCTTCTGCCGAATCCTCCTGAAGAGTCTGAATCACCTTCATTGGCCGGATAATCCTCAGAACTCGCCGGAAAGAAGCATGTGCAGCCGACACCTGCACCTACTCAAACTCCATCGATTTGATACGCATTCTGGTAATTCTTAAACTCAATTGCTTCGTCTTTATCCTGTAAAGCTAAGACCTATGACAATTTGGGCTTACATCATCGATTCAATCAAGTTCTGGATTCTAGGGTTCATCGCTTGACTGAATTAGTCGAACCCTAATCTAGACATGATAATAATGGAATTAACTCATGCAGAAAGCTTTGAGAAATTGTTTTTAATGAAAGCCCTCTGTTAATTCCAGTTTCTAATATCGAAATCTCTGAAACCTGTAATTAGGGTTCATATGAACCCTATCTGTCGAATTCAATCCTAAAATGATTTTAAATCAAATTAAAATATATCAGTAGCTTCGTAATCATTTGGTCATCGAAAGCCCTCTATCAATTTGGCATTTTATTATCGAATTTGTATAAATCCTGGAATTAGGGTTCTTGCATTTCTGAGTTTGGGGTTTTTGATCTTAGACTGAAATAAAACGAAATTAAACTACTTTAGCAGTTTCAAAACGCCCAGATTATCAAAAGCTCTATGATTTTAATCGAATCCATTATCGAAATCTTTCTGATCGATCCAAGGTTTTACTTTATTCTTACGCGATCTGTTTTCAAGAATTGAGCATCATAAACTTGTTCGTTTTCAAAATTAAAAGCATGCTCAGGATCGTAATTCCCTAATCATCAAAACCTCTATAAATTCTGGTTCGATTAACACAAGAAATCGATGAATTGAGGCAGAGTTGCTTCGGATCTCGTTAAGAGGGAAGAACCCTCTGAGCTTGCTTGTTAAGAGATTTTCAAATCTGATATAGCCGCGATACCCTAGCGGGCTGTGATGGTTAAAGCTCTGAGCGGGTGTGGGAGGGACCCGGGTTCGAGACCGGGCTCCCACACATATTTTTTTTGAAGCGATTTTTATTAAATAAAAATATATATATATTAAGTTATTATTATTATAATCCCGTTTAAATGTGTTTTAACCCAGAAAACAACCCGTAGGTTCGGGTTTGATTTATGAAACTATTTTTATATTACTCCCACTTTTATAAATAATATATTTACGTTATTATCAAATAAAAATAATATGTTTATATTATTTTTAAACCGCAACTTCTTATTAAATAATATACTCGTATTATTTTCAACCCGTGACTAAAGTTATTAAATAATATATACGTATATTATTTCGTACCATTTAATACTTCGTGTGACGTTTTAAATTATTTAATAATATAATAGTTATATTATTTACTCCCGTTTAAACATTCGATTTAAGATAATATATTTATTATTTTATCACATAAATGATTATTTAGTTAATCCGTCGAGCCTAAAAATAATGTATTAAATTATATTATTTTCCCAACTTTTGTAAACGACTTTAACGTACGAATATATTTAAATTTTTATTCATTTATTGGTCGCACGACACGTAACGCTTTTCCCTTTATGATTATATTATGAAATTTATATAATTCCGTAGACATGTTCGTCTACTCTTAAATCCTTAGAAAGCGTTAAGATGTTCTAACTTCCATGTCGTCGTCACAAATCCCAATGTGTCCCTAACTTATGTGATTATGATTCTAGGGCATACGTAAGCCGTGCAGGCTAACACTTGAGGTTTCAAATCTTATACTTGTGTGATACTACCTACTACGCAACGCAGGTGAGTTTCACGGCCCCTTTTTACTGTTTTTATTTGGGGGAGAAAACATGTCACAACTTTTTGGTTTATTGAAATTCATATGATATCACTGTTGAGGCTAAGCGTAACACACTATCATGAAAAGTCCTCACACACATCGGACCGTTAATATGGTATGAACGAGGTAATTTTGGTAGTACTACTGGGTTTGACAAACCCCACCCGTGTTAGTCGCGCTAACTCGATTGGAGGTCGAACGGGTGTTATATTGACCTTAACACATTAGTCAGAGTTGATAGACCTGGCTGGAGGCAAACAAACAAACACACTGTCAGTTTCGGTTGCGAGCGCTTTAGCAAAACATGAACATAGGCATGCAACCTATTGATATGCATATTGAATGTACATAATCCGCAAATGCTTTTATTTGAAATGATTGAAACCTGTGAACTTTGACTCGTTTTCTTACATGTTTTCTCAGGTTGGCACTCAGGATCACGTTAAGTCATGCATGTGTCTTGGACTTCAATTGAAATAATTATCTATCGAATAATATTTATGTTTTGTTTGTAATTGAACTTGGGCGCGTTGTTTTGCGCATTTACTTTTGTTTAACGCTTCCGCATATACACTCTGAACCTTGATCTTTGATGATATTACATTTCAAGTCCCATATAGTGTCGTTTAAAGTAACTGATGTCTGAGATCCTGGTTGGTCACCTCCCAAAACGGTAAAACTCCGTTAGTAGAAATTTGGGGGTGTGACACTCGTGCCCATCGCCTCGTGAAATCTTTTCCAGAACCTCGATGTGAATCGTGTGTCCCAGTCAGATACGATCGTCAATGGCATTCCATGCCGTGCTATTATTTCGTTAATAAACACTTTCGCTAACCTCTCCGACGAGAACGTCTCGCGAATAGGTAGGAAATGAGCACTCTTCATTAAACGGTCCACAATTACCCAAATGGTGTCATGACCTTTAGCTGTGCGAGGTAGCTTGGTTATGAAGTCCATGGTAATGTGTTCCCACTTCCATTCCGGTATATCAAGTGGTTGAATCTTTCCATACGGTTTCTGGTGTTCGACCTTTACTTGTGAGCAAGTCAAGCACTTGCTTACATACTTTGTCACTTCATGCTTCATTCCGGGCCACCAGTATTCATTTCTCAGATCTTGGTACATTTTATTGGTACCAGGATGGATAGAGTACCGAGACTTATGAGCCCCATCCAAGATTTTGGTTCTAAGCTCGCCACCCATAGGTATCCATACCCGTCCATAACGTGTTCTAACACCAAGGGTGTTATATTCCAACTTGTCCCGTTGGCCAACCATCCTTTCCTTCTTTATGTTTTCTTCTTTAAGTGCCTCATCTTGAGCTTTTTCAATTTCTCTCATCACATCCGATGTTACCACCAACTGGCAAGCTTTCACTCTAATAGGAGTAGGCACATCCTTTCGGCTTAGAGCGTCAGCCACCACGTTTGCCTTTCCAGGATGGTACATGATCTCACATTCATAATCCTTCAGGAGTTCCAACCATCGTCTCTGCCTCATATTTAGCTCCTTTTATTCGAAGAAGTACTTCAAACTTTTGTGGTCGGAGTAAATAGTAAACTTCACCCCGTAAAGGTAGTGCCTCCAGATTTTCAATGCAAATACGACAGCAGCAAGTTCCAAATCATGAGTCGGATAATTGGCTTCGTGAACCTTCAACTGCCGTGACGCATATGCAATCACTCTCTCGCGTTGCATCAATACGCACCCTAATCCCTGACCCAAAGCGTCAAAGTATACCACCAGGTCTTCACTGCCCTCGGATAGGGCCAAGACTGGAGCTTGGGTTAGCTTCTCTTTCAATTCCTTAAACGCTTCATCCTGGGTCAGTCATCTCATCCGCTTGCATAATGCATTAGTGGACGAGGTAAGGGCGTTGCAGGCTAGAGTGAATGCACTCGAGGAGGCTGAAGTAGAATCTCAAGAAAGAATTGGAGAGTTAGAGATACAACTTGCAGCTGCTTTAGAGCCAGCTGAAGTACCCGACTTTGAACCTGGAGATGATCCCGAGGAAGTAGAGGAGGATGATGCTGAGTCAGTCATCTCATCCGCCGGCAGTGGAGCTTGATATTCCATTATATTCTATCTTATCTTATTTTGTCGCTTCCTTATGTTTTAAATAAAAGCCTAAGTGGGTAAGGATGTTCCCATTCCAATAAAATCTTAGTGATCTATCTGCGTTGAGTTATTTATTCTACAGCCTCATGATTTAAGTTAGCCTTGTACAAAAATCATAAACCTGCATGTCTTTACACATCTCCTTCTATTTGCTTACACTTGACTGATGTTAATATGCGATATATTTATTCATTTCTTGTGTTTGTGAAAATGAAGAATCATGGCCGGACGTGGACGTGGCGGTCGCAACGGTGGTCGTGGAAATATCAACCTGACACCAGCCGAACTGGCCGCGTTAATTAATGACAGTGTTGCTGAAGCCTTAGCAGCACACGTTGCAGGTAAACCTGTTAATCGTTAATTTTAGACAACCAACTGTACACATTTATTCCACTCTTTCCTAAACCCAACCTACTCTTTCTAATCCAGGGCAAGCGAACAATCCACAGAACAATCAGCATGTATGTACCTTCAAGACATTTATGGACTGCAAGCCCCACACATTCAGTGGAGCTGAGGGAGCTGTCGGATTACTCCGATGGTTTGAAAAGATTGAATCTGTGTTCTCCATGTGTAACTGCCCTGTAGCCGACCGAGTCAAATTTGCATCGGGAACTCTAGAGGGTCCTGCCCTCACATGGTGGAATGCACAGGTCCAGATGCTAGGTCTGAACATGGCCAATGCATCACCATGGGAAGACTTCAAGATCCTGATGAAGGAAGAGTACTGTCCCAGGGATGAAATTCAGAAACTCGAGGGAGAATTCTGGAATCTGAAAATGGAGGGTTCTGAAATAGAACTCTACACTACTCGCTCGCATGAACTAGCGGGGATGTGTCCTCACATGGTTACACCAGCCTACAAGCGGATAGAAATGTTCATTAGTGGATTAGTACCACAAATCCAGAGCATGGTTACTTCATCTAACCCTGCTACCATTCAGCAAACCATCCGTCTTGCTCACAAACTGACGGACCAAGCTGTTACCCAAGGGACACTACCTCCCAGGAAGTCAGCATCCAAGTCTACTGACAACAACAAGAGGAAGTTTGACAGTAGCAATAATAACGTGGGATTTCAGCCGAATCAATCACAGCAACAACAACAGCGTAGGTTTGAACCTACGAAGAACTTCAACCAGTCGACCTCTTCGGGTCAGCATCAAAGTGGTTATATTGGGAGACACCCCAGGTGTAACAAATGTAATTACCACCACCTCGGTTTTTGTGACAAAAACTGTTGCCAGCGGTGTGGCAAGGTGGGCCATGCTGCCAAAGACTGCAGAGGGGAATTACAAGCCAAGCAGCCCTTCCAACAACCGGGTTTTACCAAGGGTTGTTTTGAATGTGGAAAAGAGGGACACTTCCAGAAGGATTGTCCACAATTAAAGAAGAGTGACATCGACAACAACAACAACCACCAAAGCAATAATAACAACCAGGGCAATAATGCAGGGAATGGTGCAAAAGGGCGAGCCTTTGTACTAGGATCCGGAGAAGCTCGTTATGACCACAACGTGGTTACCGGTAAGTTCCTTCTAAATAACTATTTTGCTTCTGTACTAGTTGACACTAGTGCTGATAGGAGTTTCATGACTAATAGACTTAGTAACCTACTAAGAAAAACTCCAACCCTGTTAGAGGACAAATACACCATAGAAATAGCAGGCGAACAAATAATAGAAGCAACCCATGTTCTTAAGGGTTGTAAACTTGAACTGGCTAGTCATAAATTTGACATTGACCTCATGCCGGTCACACTCGGTAGTTTCGACGTAATTGTCAGAATGGACTGGTTATCTAATAACCAAGTCGAAATTGTCTGTCACGAGAAAATCGTTCGCCTTCCTCTTCCTAATGGAGAAACCCTCTTCATCCATGGCGAAAGGAGTAGTGTTGTTATGGGCATAATATCCTTCATGAATGCACAAATAATAGTCTCACTTACCTTTAGTGGAGTTCTTCTATATAATAGTTACCACACTAGTATCAGGGCGGCACAATCGAGGCATTGTACGGACGTAAATGCCATCTCTATCTGTTGGGCTGAAGTTGGGGATAGCCAACTTACAGGTCCCGATCTTGTATTCGAAACCTCTGAAAAGATCGTTCAAATCCGAAACCGTATGGCGGCAACTCGTGATCGTTAGAAGAGCTACACCGATAACCGTCGTAAACCGTTAGAATTCCAAATAGACAACATGTTTCTATTCAAAGTCTCACCTTGAAAAGGTGTAATTCGCTTCGGGAAGCGAGGCAAACCGAATCCTCGTTATGTTGGACCATTCAAGATAGTGAAGAGAATTGGCCCAGTAGCGTATCAACTGGGCCTACCTGAAGGACTTAGTGGTGTACACGATGTCTTTCATGTCTCGAACTTGAAGAAATGTCTAGCAGACGAATCGCTCGCAGTTCCTCTTGAGGAACTACAAACCGATGAACAACTGCGGTTCGTTGAAGAACCGATAACAATCATGGATAGGGAAATCAAAACGTTAAAACACAGTAAAATCCCTATTGTCAGAGTTCGTTGGAACTCGAAACGCAGACTTAAATTCACTTGGGAGCGCGAGGATCAGATAATGCGCAAGTATCCTCATCTGTTCAAGCACTCCACGCCAATTTCTTAAGGTACTATTCTAATTTTCGGGACGAAAATTCTTTCAACTAGGGGATGATGTGACATCCGAAATTTTTTTTATTATTTTGTTTAATTTTCGGGACGAAAATTCTTTCAACTAGGGGATGATGTGACAATCCGGACTTTTCCAGTTAATCCCGTTATCTAGATCCAGTTAAAGTTAACTGAAATTAACTTTATTCAAACTTCAGGGACTGTTTCTGTCAATATCTCAAACTTAATCTTCAGGGACTAGTCATGTCAAAAGTCCACACTATTCTGTTGACTTTTGGAAAGTCAAAATCCAATCCCTTGACTTTAAAAGTCAAAATTAACTTTGATTTTAACCTCATTTAAACCTAAGGGACTTATTCTACCAATTTACAAACTTCCATTCTATTGAAAACCTCAGGGACTGATTCTGTAATTCCTGGAATGTCAATTTGTTGACTTTGGAAAGTCAACCCTCGCGAATTCAGCAAAATCGACCGTTTCTGATCGAATCAATTAAAGTCGAAACTGCCTATGCACGATTAACGACAGTTATGATTGTCCTTAAACCCAATTAACACTAATAACTAATCGAATTAACTCGGATAATTAAGTTGAAGCTATAACCGTCGTGTTAAACCTGAATCCATCAAATTCAAGGTAATCCGACATTTCTTTCGCTAATTGAAGCATCCTCATCTTCTGCCGAATCCTCCTGAAGAGTCTGAATCACCTTCATTGGCCGGATAATCCTCAGAACTCGCCGGAAAGAAGCATGTGCAGCCGACACCTGCACCTACTCAAACTCCATCGATTTGATACGCATTCTGGTAATTCTTAAACTCAATTGCTTCGTCTTTATCCTGTAAAGCTAAGACCTATGACAATTTGGGCTTACATCATCGATTCAATCAAGTTCTGGATTCTAGGGTTCATCGCTTGACTGAATTAGTCGAACCCTAATCTAGACATGATAATAATGGAATTAACTCATGCAGAAAGCTTTGAGAAATTGTTTTTAATGAAAGCCCTCTGTTAATTCCAGTTTCTAATATCGAAATCTCTGAAACCTGTAATTAGGGTTCATATGAACCCTATCTGTCGAATTCAATCCTAAAATGATTTTAAATCAAATTAAAATATATCAGTAGCTTCGTAATCATTTGGTCATCGAAAGCCCTCTATCAATTTGGCATTTTATTATCGAATTTGTATAAATCCTGGAATTAGGGTTCTTGCATTTCTGAGTTTGGGGTTTTTGATCTTAGACTGAAATAAAACGAAATTAAACTACTTTAGCAGTTTCAAAACGCCCAGATTATCAAAAGCTCTATGATTTTAATCGAATCCATTATCGAAATCTTTCTGATCGATCCAAGGTTTTACTTTATTCTTACGCGATCTGTTTTCAAGAATTGAGCATCATAAACTTGTTCGTTTTCAAAATTAAAAGCATGCTCAGGATCGTAATTCCCTAATCATCAAAACCTCTATAAATTCTGGTTCGATTAACACAAGAAATCGATGAATTGAGGCAGAGTTGCTTCGGATCTCGTTAAGAGGGAAGAACCCTCTGAGCTTGCTTGTTAAGAGATTTTCAAATCTGATATAGCCGCGATACCCTAGCGGGCTGTGATGGTTAAAGCTCTGAGCGGGTGTGGGAGGGACCCGGGTTCGAGACCGGGCTCCCACACATATTTTTTTTGAAGCGATTTTTATTAAATAAAAATATATATATATTAAGTTATTATTATTATAATCCCGTTTAAATGTGTTTTAACCCAGAAAACAACCCGTAGGTTCGGGTTTGATTTATGAAACTATTTTTATATTACTCCCACTTTTATAAATAATATATTTACGTTATTATCAAATAAAAATAATATGTTTATATTATTTTTAAACCGCAACTTCTTATTAAATAATATACTCGTATTATTTTCAACCCGTGACTAAAGTTATTAAATAATATATACGTATATTATTTCGTACCATTTAATACTTCGTGTGACGTTTTAAATTATTTAATAATATAATAGTTATATTATTTACTCCCGTTTAAACATTCGATTTAAGATAATATATTTATTATTTTATCACATAAATGATTATTTAGTTAATCCGTCGAGCCTAAAAATAATGTATTAAATTATATTATTTTCCCAACTTTTGTAAACGACTTTAACGTACGAATATATTTAAATTTTTATTCATTTATTGGTCGCACGACACGTAACGCTTTTCCCTTTATGATTATATTATGAAATTTATATAATTCCGTAGACATGTTCGTCTACTCTTAAATCCTTAGAAAGCGTTAAGATGTTCTAACTTCCATGTCGTCGTCACAAATCCCAATGTGTCCCTAACTTATGTGATTATGATTCTAGGGCATACGTAAGCCGTGCAGGCTAACACTTGAGGTTTCAAATCTTATACTTGTGTGATACTACCTACTACGCAACGCAGGTGAGTTTCACGGCCCCTTTTTACTGTTTTTATTTGGGGGAGAAAACATGTCACAACTTTTTGGTTTATTGAAATTCATATGATATCACTGTTGAGGCTAAGCGTAACACACTATCATGAAAAGTCCTCACACACATCGGACCGTTAATATGGTATGAACGAGGTAATTTTGGTAGTACTACTGGGTTTGACAAACCCCACCCGTGTTAGTCGCGCTAACTCGATTGGAGGTCGAACGGGTGTTATATTGACCTTAACACATTAGTCAGAGTTGATAGACCTGGCTGGAGGCAAACAAACAAACACACTGTCAGTTTCGGTTGCGAGCGCTTTAGCAAAACATGAACATAGGCATGCAACCTATTGATATGCATATTGAATGTACATAATCCGCAAATGCTTTTATTTGAAATGATTGAAACCTGTGAACTTTGACTCGTTTTCTTACATGTTTTCTCAGGTTGGCACTCAGGATCACGTTAAGTCATGCATGTGTCTTGGACTTCAATTGAAATAATTATCTATCGAATAATATTTATGTTTTGTTTGTAATTGAACTTGGGCGCGTTGTTTTGCGCATTTACTTTTGTTTAACGCTTCCGCATATACACTCTGAACCTTGATCTTTGATGATATTACATTTCAAGTCCCATATAGTGTCGTTTAAAGTAACTGATGTCTGAGATCCTGGTTGGTCACCTCCCAAAACGGTAAAACTCCGTTAGTAGAAATTTGGGGGTGTGACACTCGTGCCCATCGCCTCGTGAAATCTTTTCCAGAACCTCGATGTGAATCGTGTGTCCCAGTCAGATACGATCGTCAATGGCATTCCATGCCGTGCTATTATTTCGTTAATAAACACTTTCGCTAACCTCTCCGACGAGAACGTCTCGCGAATAGGTAGGAAATGAGCACTCTTCATTAAACGGTCCACAATTACCCAAATGGTGTCATGACCTTTAGCTGTGCGAGGTAGCTTGGTTATGAAGTCCATGGTAATGTGTTCCCACTTCCATTCCGGTATATCAAGTGGTTGAATCTTTCCATACGGTTTCTGGTGTTCGACCTTTACTTGTGAGCAAGTCAAGCACTTGCTTACATACTTTGTCACTTCATGCTTCATTCCGGGCCACCAGTATTCATTTCTCAGATCTTGGTACATTTTATTGGTACCAGGATGGATAGAGTACCGAGACTTATGAGCCCCATCCAAGATTTTGGTTCTAAGCTCGCCACCCATAGGTATCCATACCCGTCCATAACGTGTTCTAACACCAAGGGTGTTATATTCCAACTTGTCCCGTTGGCCAACCATCCTTTCCTTCTTTATGTTTTCTTCTTTAAGTGCCTCATCTTGAGCTTTTTCAATTTCTCTCATCACATCCGATGTTACCACCAACTGGCAAGCTTTCACTCTAATAGGAGTAGGCACATCCTTTCGGCTTAGAGCGTCAGCCACCACGTTTGCCTTTCCAGGATGGTACATGATCTCACATTCATAATCCTTCAGGAGTTCCAACCATCGTCTCTGCCTCATATTTAGCTCCTTTTATTCGAAGAAGTACTTCAAACTTTTGTGGTCGGAGTAAATAGTAAACTTCACCCCGTAAAGGTAGTGCCTCCAGATTTTCAATGCAAATACGACAGCAGCAAGTTCCAAATCATGAGTCGGATAATTGGCTTCGTGAACCTTCAACTGCCGTGACGCATATGCAATCACTCTCTCGCGTTGCATCAATACGCACCCTAATCCCTGACCCAAAGCGTCAAAGTATACCACCAGGTCTTCACTGCCCTCGGATAGGGCCAAGACTGGAGCTTGGGTTAGCTTCTCTTTCAATTCCTTAAACGCTTCATCCTGGGTCGAACCCCATTCATATTTTACCTCCTTCCGAGTCAACTTTGTCAACGGCGAAGCTATTTTCGAGAAGTCCTGGATGAATCTCTGATAGTAGCCAGCCAATCCCAAGAAACTGCGGATTTCAGTTGGCGTCTTAGGAATGTCCCATTCCCTTACCGTCACTATCTTTGTTGGGTCAACCATAATGTCGTTCGGGTTAATGACGTGACCTAGGAATTGGACTTCCCTAAGCCAGAACGCGCATTTGGAGAACTTAGCATACAACTTTTCCTTCTTCAGAGCTTCTAATACTTCCTTTACGTGACACGTGTGATCACCCTCATTCTTGGAGTAGATGAGGATATCATCGATGAACACGATTACCGATCGATCCAGCATCGGTCGACACACCCTATTCATTAAATCCATGAACGCTGCGGGGGCGTTCGTCAATCCGAAAGACATTACGCGGAACTCGAAATGTCCATAACGCGTGCGAAATGCAGTTTTCAGTATGTCTTCTTCCCTTACCTTCAACTGATGGTACCCGGACCGAAGGTCGATTTTCGAGAACCAACTTGCGCCTTGCAATTGGTCAAACAGGTCATCGATCCTTGGTAAAGGGTACTTGTTCTTCACCGTTCGTTTGTTCAACTCGCGATAATCGATTCACATTCTCATCGAACCGTCTTTCTTCTTCACAAACAACACCGGAGCACCCCAAGGCGAGATGCTCGGTTGGATAAATCCTTTCTCAAGTAACTCGTCTAGCTGTGCCATTAATTCTTTCATCTCCACTGGTGCTAGTCGATATGGAGCCTTAGCCACCGGCTGGGCATCTGGTACTAAGTCAATTCGGAACTCAATTTCTCTATCGGGTGGTATCCCAGGCAAATCCTCTGGAAACACCTCCGGGTACTCGCGTACCACGGGTACGTCGTCTAGTTCCTTCACTTCCTTACACTTGTTAATTACGTACACCAGATAAGCCTCGCATCCGCGCCTCAAGTAATTTGTTGCCTTAATCATCGAGATAACGTTTGGCATCGGGGCGTCACGATCTCCAAAGACCTCGACTTTGCTACCATCCGGAGCCTTGAGTTGGATTATCTTTCGTTTACATATGATTTGTGCTTCGTTGGCAGTTAACCAATCCATACCCAACACAACATCGAACCCTCCCAAAACCATAATAAACAATCTGACAGGGAATCTATGACCTTCTATCTTTATCGTGGAGTTGTCAACTACATCGGTCACTCTCGCAGTCCTACCCTCAGCGGTTTCTACGCTAAAGGCCCTTTCTAGCTTACTAACAGTGTACTTCACTTGCTTACAGAAAGTCGCAGATATAAAACTCTTACTGGCACCCAAATCAAATAACACAGAAACAAAAGTGTTGTCAAGGATGAACGTACCTGACGCCACATCATGGTCCTTCCTAGCCTGATCTTGCGTCAGTGCGTACGCTCGCGTCTTCGCACGAGATCCCTCTCCCTTCTTCTTCGGGCCCTTTCCCTTCTCGGTCTCCCCCATCCTAGGCTTCGGGCAGTCCCTACTCAGATGACCGACATCCCCACAGTTGTAGCACTTGTAGTGTTGTGTGCACTCACGGGCGTAGTGCCCGGTCTTGCCACATTTGAAACACAAGTTAGATCCCAGTCTACATTCGCCTGCATGTCTTACCTCACATTTCTTACAAACGGTCGGCTCATCCACCCGAGCCCTCTTATCACGAGCCCCAAACATCTTTCCGCCAGTTCGCTTGTTTGAGAGGCTCGGTCTCTTCTTTTGCTCTTCAACGACAACAACATTCAGTGCCAGATCGTCAAATACCATGCCACTTAGCTCTACTGCCGAATCATAGGTAGTAGGGGCGTTTGCCTTAACATAGGTGCGGACCTGGTCCGGCAACCCTTGAATATAGCAGACAATCTTTCTCTCTTCAGTAGTGACAAGATGTGGCACCAGACGTGCCAGTTCATTTAATCGGGTTGTGTATTGCCGGTGCGTCATGTTCCCGGCCTTCAAACCCAGAAATTCTCTCTCTACCTTCTCAATCTCGTTCCTTGGGCAGAAATTCTTGATCACCAAAGTTTTCAAGTCAGCCCACATCATCGCATCCACAATCTCGCTCCCTTTTGCCTGACGTACACCTTCCCACCAATGGGATGCCTCCTCCCTCAAGGAGTTAGCATCAAATTTTACAACTTTATCCGTTCGGCACTCGCTCAGACGAATGGCAGCTTCCATACGGATCACCCAATCAAACGTAGCCACCGCGTCTTTCTTTCCAGTGAGGACCGGTGGGTCACATGCTTTAAATGACTTGTAGTCGCATCTGCGAGCAGGCGGTGCATTGTCGGTCTCATTGGCCTGAGCACCAATTGCCGCACTAGACCCACCCACCCCATTGACCTGTTTCAATGCTTCTGCCAACAGACCTGGCACAGAAGTCTTCATCAAATCTGTGAACTCTCGAGCTATAGCTGATCTCACTTCTGGTTCAAAAGTGAAAGGTTGTTCTTCAACCAGTGTCTGCTCAGTTCCATGCACACTAACCGCTGGTTCAGTGTGAACACTTCCTTCTTCACTATTCTCTTGGCGCGCAAGGATCCTGCCACGCCCACCATTTCGACCGCCGGTACGACCACCGGTACGGCCACCACGCCTTCCGTTTCCTCTCCTCGCCATCTCGTTCTATAAGACAAGAAATCCAATGTCATCACGAAAGTTAACAAATAAAATTCAATAAGTACTGTAAGATATTAATATACACTGGCCATCTGCAATTAACCATTACACTACCTTTCGATTTCTATTTGACCACCTTTGTGATTCCATCAGAACACAAGTCCTTACCTAACCCTTTCTAAGGCATACTATATACGTAAATATATATACACCTTCATACCTGATGCTGTGGCTCGAGTTACCCGTACTGGCATCCGCCTTCGGTCCCATTCAAAGTTTAAGTTCAGACACTGGGAGTGTCCGAATCTCTCAAACTATTGCTCTGATACCAACTTGTAAGGCCCCAAACCCGGGAGGCCTCACTTGTTGGATTTACTCATTCACAAACAATTCTTAAACATGAATATCAAATAACGCAGTGGAAAATTTCATTCAAACATAACGTCATCATTGTTCATACATGCGGAAGCGTAAACATTATTTAAAACATAATACGTCATAACTAAAACATAACGGGATGCCAGTCTTCATAGTCAGTCGGGTAACTCCTCTCGCTAGCCAAGCATTACCGTCCATCCTCATAACATGCCTTAACCTGAATGTGCACACTAAAAAGTCAGCTACGCTGGTGAGTTCTAGTTTTCGTTTGATTTAAGAAATGGTTCATCATTCAAAACATTCATTAGGGTTTAACATCACATATAAGAAAATAAGTCCTTTCATTCATAAACCTTCCAACATTTAAACACATTGAACGGATCATTTGTTTAAAACATTTAACATTCATTTAAGTCATACATTACTATCTAAAATCTGTATCTTTCTTTACGCGTCTCTGTGTCCCCGAAGGAACCCTGCATGTCGTGGGCAACCGTTACGTATCACCGTCGTTGCCACAACATTCCGTCAATTCCCTTTTTGGTATTGCTCCCAAAGCTAAATGCACGAGGACCGACAATACCCATTCAGTTGCCCCTATGTCTCTCAGCCATAGACCGACAACCTCCATTGAAGACTATGGCTCTCAGCCATAGACCGACAACTTCCATCGACGGCTATGGCTCTCAGCCATAACACTGTCGGATCATAATTTAACCTGACGTAGGGTCACGTTAACCCCTGAGTAACCATCGTTACTCCATACCAGTTGTACAACATCAAACCATTGGCAGGCCACTAAGACACTGCCCCTGTTGTTCTTATGGTAACTATGGCTCGCTGTCCATAATCTACCACAAGGCTGGGAATCTCATTCCCAGACTTCATTCGTCAATTCCATTCATTCGACAGATTAGATTAGTAATGACTTCTTTAAAACCTTTGCCCTTTTTCTTTTCTTTTCACAAAACCTTTCTTTCACTTTCGAAACCCTTTACCTTTACTTTAAACCATTTCTTTATAAACATTCGTTCGTAAACATTCCGTTCATAAAACTTTCTTTCCATAAACCGTTCATTCCAAATCATTTCATTTCGTAAACATAGTTTCATAAACATCATTTTATAAAACAACATTTCATATGTATACACACCAGCCCGAAAACATTATATAAAACATTTAAAAGTGGGCTTCTAGAACTCACCTTATAAGCTAGTCTCAGATCTGTCCTAACTACAACCCAACGAGCGTCACGCGTGACCTGAATTGGTTACAAAACACATATATCAAACCTAACCTCAATTCACACTTTTACTCAGCTGATATAGGCGAACTTAATGCTAAGTTCGCTTCCTCTGGCCTAGGCGAACTTATAGGCGAACTTAATAAGTTCGCTTACCTTTGGCCAGGCGAACTTAACTTAGGCGAACATAATAAGTTCGCTTACCTTTGGCCAGGCGAACATAATCAGGCGAACTTGATAAGTTCGCCTCCACCAAGCGAACTTGACAGGCGAACTTGCTAAGTTCGCCTGCGCCAGCAGTCATCTTCCCAAACAGTCCCGAAATTCACGCATTCGAGTTCGATTATGTCAAAACTTCAACTTTCTTTGCTCAAAACAACCGGTTTTCGTTCCAGATACTAAACCTAAGCTTATTCTCAAATTTCATCCGTAAAAACGTCCTATTTTTTTACCCGGAAACCCAACTTAAGCAAAAATCTCAATTTTAGCTCGAATGGTTACCTAGATGACGAGATTTGGAAGTTTCCTTCACGAGTGTAGGAGACACGAGCTGGTGCAATCTTGTGCGATTCCGACACTTTCTCTCTCTACGGGTTTTCTCTCTCTAGAATTTGCAAAGAGGAGAAGTGATGGCCTTGGGCTATTTATAGGGGAGACCTCCCCAAGCCCGGTTAGCGACCGACCCGGCCCGACTTCGGCCCGCTTGAACTCGCTAACTTTATTTCTCCCCATTTTAGGATGTTACAAGAACTCCTCATTAAAAGCAAAAAAAAAAATCACAACTCAAAATAAAAATCAAAAACTAAAAAACTGCTTCGAAGACCTTGTTTCCCACGTCGTCCTCGTTCAAAAAAAAATTGAAAAAAAACCCGTAATATTGCCTATGTGTAGTACCACCCCAAAAACCTAAACCTCCCACCCCACCCCCAAAAACCTAAACCCCCACCCCTAAAAACCTAAACCCCCCCCCACCCTCACCCCCAAAAACTAAACCCCCCACCCCCAAAACCTAAACCCACACCCACCCCCACCCCTAAAAACCTAAACCCCCACCCACCCAAAAACCTAAACCCACCCCACCCCTACCCTTAAAAACCTAATCCTAAAATCTAAACCCAAAAACCTAACATTAAAAGCTAAACTAAACCCAAAAACTAAACCCTAAACTAAACAGAACATTTTTGCGTTTTTTTTATTTTTTATTTTTTTTGAACGAGGACGATGTGGAAATAAGGTCTCCGAACCACTTTTTTAGTTTTTGGTTTATATTTTGATTTATCATTTTTTTATTATTTTTTTATCTTTAAATAGGAGTTCTCTAGTTCTCTCTCTAAAACTAACATTTAGGGAGAGAAATAGAGAACTCCTCTTTAAAGGTAAAAAAAATAATAAAAAAAATCATAACTCAAAATATAAATCAAAAACTAAAAAAGTGGTTCGGAGACCTTATTTCCCACGTCGTCCTCGTTCAAAAAAAACTTGAAAAATTAGTCGGTTTAGTTTTTGTGTTTAATTTAGCTTTTAGGTTAGGTTTTTTCGAGGGGTGGGGGGTCAGGTTTTTTGGAGGTAGGTGGGGGGTTTAGGTTTTTGGGGGTGGGGTTAAGTTTTTGGGTGAGGGTGGGGTGAGGGGTTTAGGTTTTTGGGGGTAGGTTAGGTTTTTGGGGTGATACTACACATATGCTACGTTTAGGGTTAGGTTTTTGAGGGTAGGGGGTGGGTATGGTGGGTTTAGGTTTTTGGGTGGGGGTGGGTGGGGTGGGTGGGTTTAGGTTTTTGGGTGGGGTGGGTGGGTTTAGGTTTTTGGGTGGGAGTGTGTGGGGGGTTTAGGTTTTTGGTGGTGGGTGTGGGGGGTTTAGGTTTTTGGGTGGGGTAGGGTGGGGGTTTATGTTTTTGGGTGGGGTGGGTGGGGGTAACGTTATTTATACTCAAATGAAAAATAAAGAAATTATTGATTTAATGGTGCAATTTGTTTTAAAAAATAATAATGTATGAAAAAGATAGAAACGTTTAAAGATTTATATATTTTAGGTTTCAATTTTACCCTTTCTCTTTAAAATTCCACCCTTTATTTTCTTAGTGGTTCTCTAGTTCTCTCATTAAAGTGAGTTCTCGCATGAACTCAACCTTATATATATATATATATATATATATATATATATATATATATATATATATATATATATGAAAAGTTTTAGGTAAAAAGGATTATAAATCTAAGAAGGGTGAGAAAGATTTAGGGCAACTAGATCAAATTATATAAAAATTTATTGGTTAAGATTAAATTATAGGAGAAAAAGTTGTTGGAAGAGTATTTTAATATTGGCCACTTTTGTTGACTTTTTATCAAGTTCCCCACCCCCCTTAAACGTTCATAACTTTTACATACGACATTATTTTAAAAAAAAAATACACCATAAAAACGAGCGTTTTTTTATCTTTAAAACAAGTATATTGTCGTTATATGAAAAAACGAAAAAAAATTACCTTTTCCAGCTCACTATGTAATATGTCAGGTCATTGTGTAATATGTCAGGTCATTGTGTAATAGGTCTGGTCATTGTGTAATATATCATGTCCTTGTGTAATAGGTCAGGTTATTGTGTAATATCTCAGGTCATTGTGTAATAGGTCTGGTCATTTATACATTGCTCATTGTATAATATCAGTTCATTGTGTAATATCAGGTCATTGTGTAATATCAGGTCATTGTGTAATATCAGTTCATTATGTAATATCAGGTCTGGTCATTGTGTAATGTAAGGTCTGGTCATTGTGTAATATCATGTCATTGTGTAATATCAGGTCATTGTGTAATATCAGGTCATTGTGTAATTTGCTCAAATATATCAGGTCATTCTGTAATGTCATGTCTGGTTATTGTGTAATTTGTTCGTTGTGTAATATGCTCATTTTGTCAAATATTTTTTATCATTGTGTTATGTGTATTCATCATTGTGTTTTACGTTCTCCAATTCATTGTGTAATTTGCTCATTTTATCAAATATTTTTTATCATTGTGTTTTACGTTTTCCAGCTCATTGTGTAATATGCTCATTTTGTCAAATATTTTTCATCATTGTGTTTTACGTTTTCTAGCTCATTGTGTAATTCGCTCAAATATGTCAGGTCATTGTGTAATGTAAGGTCTGGTCATTGTGTAATATGCTCATTTTGTCAAATATTTTTCATCGTTGTGTTATATGTATTCATCATTGTGTTTTACGTTTTCCAGCTCATTGTGTAATTTGCTCATTACTGTGTAATTCACTCAAATATGTCAGGTCATTGTGTAATGTAAGATCTGATCATTGTGTAATATGCTCATTTTGTCAAATATTTTTCATCATTGTGTTATATGTATTCATCATTGTGTTTTATGTTTACAACTCATTATGTAATTCGCTCAAATATGTCAGGTCATTATGTAATATATACTCATTGTGTAATATCAGGTCTGGTCATTGTGTAATATCAGACCTTGTATTACACACTGACTTGGTATATTACTGTAACGAACCAAAATTTAAAATATAATGTTATTTTCGTAAAATGATATTATATGGGTGAAGGGTGATTAAAACAAAGTGGAAGGCTTGTTTTAAATAGATCATTAATCTAGTTTTGGAAGAAGGGGTCAAACAATGGAAGTTTAGGGGGCTGTTTGTAACAAAACCAATTTTGGTTTTTGTCTTAAGGCAAAAAACGCAGTGTGTGTTCCTTGCGAAAATTCTAGAGGAGGAAGAAAGGGGAAGAAGGCAATCTTGAAATTGATACTTGCATGCTCGGTTTTGAAGGTTTTGGCTAACTCATCTCCTTCCTAATACCAAGTAAGCTTCTTCTCCTTCATTTATTCACCATCAATGATGTTCTTGATGGGTTTTTGGTGAAACACAAACTTGGGGCTGATTTGGGTGGTCTAGGTGGTTGATAATTTGTTAAAAGTGATAACCTAGCTTGATTGAAGGTAATAGGAGGTAGATAACAACATCTAAACATCCAATTTGATGATTCAAGAATTAGGGTTCTTGAGGATGAATTAGGGGTTTTCATCCTAGTGATGTTTAAATGATAAATTGATGTTGGATAAGTGTCTATGGAGTTATTAGACACATAATTAACCATAAAGCCCCAATTTTTATGGTAATTTGTAAAAAGGAGTTTTGGTGTAACTTGGGTGAAAACCCAAATGGGTCATAATGGGTGAATGTTGAAACTTGATTTCTAAATGCAAGTTGATTGCTAGGTGATCAAGGCGTTAAAGGAGTTAGTTTGAAGACCAAGTGCAATCGTGTCCAGCTAAAGGTAAGTGCTTTGCACTTACTTAGTAATGATAGGTGGTAGTTAATGTACATACTTGATATACATGTTGATAGTGTTATTTATCATATGTGCAAATGTGTTTATGTTGATTTGGTGAAATTGCATATGGTGTATGTATGCAAAGGGTGGGTTCTGGAGGTTTATGAACCTCACAATGTCGTATGATGATTAGAGTTATAGAATTACAAATGAATTTTATGAATTTATTGTGTGTCTATGATGAATGTAAAGTAGGGTGGGATAGTAACTTGAAATCCTTGAACTTTACAAATGGAAAGGGTGAAATTGGGATATTTTGAATCCCACATGTCGATAAATAACGAATGGGTTATAAAGGTTGTTTTGGAGTCGTGTGTGTAGTTGTGTATACTTGTTTGTATGTTAAAGAGTCGGTGTTCGAAGTCTAGGAACCTCGCCATATTGATTGATGAATTTAGTTAATAAACTTATATGGTGTAGTGGTGTAAAATTGACTTGTGAGGTAAAAGTCAAACTTGTATGCTTATTGTAGTTTGAAATTAGTGTAATTGACTTACGTGGTGTATAGTCAAACTAGATGTGATTTATTGGTGTAATTTGACTTAGTATGGTATGAGTCAAACTAATATGTAAAGTGTGGTGATTTGGTGTAATTTGACTATTATGTGCTAAGAGCCAAAGTAAAATTCAATTGGTGGAATTGGGGTCATGAACCTCACTTATGTCGTTGTGTTTTGAAGTCATTGAACTTCACTTATGTCTTTGTAGTTTAAAGTCATTGAACTTCACTTATGTCTTTGTTGCTTGAGGTCTTTAGAACCTCACAAGGAAGTATGGCAGGGTTGTATGGTGTTTAAATCATTCACAAAATGTTATTGGTGGTTTAAAATAACCGGAGGTCGAGCCGGGAGGGTCGAAAATGTCAAAAATTGAAAAACTGGATGTGCAGACCTGAGACAAGAGTATGGGACGCCGGTTGAGGTCTGCCATACGCTAACCCATAAGTCGGTGTGTGATTTTGGGGTTTTTAGGCCATTTGGGGAGTTAAGCACTTGGGGGTTATTGTGCAATGTTATATCATTACTAATGGTATTTTTAAATTGTGGTCTTTTAGGTAAAGCTTCGGTTTAAAGTATCGGGTCACGCTTCGTGGTGGAATTGGATTCTTATTCTTTTTGGTGTATGTTAATGGTTGGAGTTAGAACTTCTTGTTGGGATTCATTAGACTTGTTTTAAATTATCCTTTGGAGGTTTAAACTTGTTGTCATTTTTGTTTATTTAAAGCAAAGTCTGTCGTTTGTCGTATCATTTCTTTTGGCATGTGTTAATTAATCAAGAGTGTTAAATGGTACCTAATTTCGCATGATTTTGAAAGTTAAATTTGGGTGTAAATTTTGGGTGTTACAATTACACATTGATCATTATGCCCTCCCTTTAAAAACAATAAAATGACATACGTCAAGCTTAGAATCCTTCTTACCTTTCTTATTTTTAAAACTCTTTTTACTATAATCTAATCATATATATATATATATATATATGGTGAAAACTCATATGAGTTGTGAAAACTCATGAAAACTCTATGTAACAACTTTATTTTTATAAAAAAAAAATAGGGTAGTTTTGTTACATATTTTCGTCAGTTTTTATAAAAAAAATCAAAAAAGCGCTGAAGAAATATTAAAATAAAAAGATGTAACAATTTGTCAAAAAAATCCCGTTTTTCAGTTGTTACATATGTAACAACGTAGTAACGGTAATTTTTTTACAATTTTTATATCTTTTTAAAAAAAAATCCTTCAACGCTTTTTTGATTTTTTTTTAAAAAGTGACGAAAATACGTAACAAAACTACCTTATTTTTTAAAAAAATAAATAAATAAAAAAAGTAGAGTGTTTAAGGGTTTTCTCAACTCAAATGGGTTTCTATTCTAACCCTTCTATATATATATATATATATATATATATATATATATATTTGGTTTACACGCTGGTTTACATTTGATGCTTTTTCTTTACAAACAACAAAAAGAAATAGATTCGGGAGAACCAAATGCAAAAGAACAAGTGCAACAACATTTGTAAGGATTTTCACTCGCCGGGAATCTCCAAAAGAACAAGCACACATGGTTTTGGGGTTTGTAAGGACCTTCACTCGACGGATCGGTCGGAGCTTACCACAGCCGCCGCGAAGTAGAACGCCAATCCCAAATTTGAGCAAAAGAAGATAGTTTACTGGGGATCGGTCGGAGCCTACCACAGATCGGTCCAACTACTCGATCCAACTGCTCAACGGATCGGTCGGAGCCTACCACGGATCGGTGAAATTGTAGATACACAAATCCCAGATTTGAGCAAAAGAAGATAGGATTCAAGGGTTTTCTTCTTGATGTAAAGTTAGTTTGTCAATGTTTTAAATAAATCACACATCTGAGAGAAAGAAGCGATCGGAGTTCTTGATGAAGAAAAATACAAAGAAAATGCTCCCATGTAAGTTTTAATGTAGGATTTGGAGGTTTTAATTATATATATATATATATATATATATATTTTATCATTTTATAAATTGTTCTAGTTTCATGCTAATGATGTTCTGTTTTTGGATTGAAAAGTATCTTCGTATCATTTATGAATTCATGATTAAAGTGTTTTGTTAAAGCATATGTTTTTGGTACAAGTTAAAGGGATATCATCTTAATTCATAAAAAACTTGTGTTTGCATGTCAGACAATGTAATAATGTGAAACGATAAAAATAAACAGTGCGCCATTACATCTTATAAATATATAAATTGTCTTCATCCATGTTTTTATAAATATATAAATTCTTGAAATCTCTATTGGTTTTTTTTATATTGAACAGGGTTGGGAGCAGAAAAAAAAGTAGCTTGAGATGAAATAGGTTTGGAAGTTACCCATGCGTATTTTGATTTTACACTTGTGTATTTTGTTTGTACACATATGTATTTTCATTTTACACTTGTTTATTTTGATTTGTACACATGTATTTTGATTTTACACTTGTGTATATTGATGTTACACTCAGGTATTTTGATTTTACACTTTGTGTATATGTTTTTTCCCTTATTTGTAAAGATATTTAGGTATTGGTTGCAGAGATTTTTGCAAGTTTTTTTTTCTGATATGTAAAAATAATTAGGTATTTAAATGTAGATTTATTTTGTTGATCTGTGTATCTCAGTTTTACACATTATTAAAAACGCCGTTCTTCATTCGTTCTTGTGTTTTTATATTTTAAACTAGAGTTACTCAAGGTTTTTAAAATAAAAATGTTTTTGAATTTGTTCTTAGTAGATCTAAATATACAGATCTGATACGCAGAGGTGGAGATACAAATCTGAATATACAAAGGTAGAGAGAGAGAGTGTGATTTTGTTAAACAAATCAAGTAAATTTACCTATTTACCCTTTTAGAGGTATTTTAAAAATAAAAATAAAGAAAAAATACAAATTTAACGTGGACCACATATTATTATATTTGTTTAAGATATGTGGTTGTGGAAGGGTTTATGGGTTTTCAAATAAGGAAAGGTTGTCATTTGATATGTCCCCTATATATATATATACATATACTAGGTTAGAAACCCCGTGTATTACACGAGTTGAATAATATACAATATTATATACTTAGCAGTAAAAATTTACATATTACATGTTTATGACATATTATATAGTTTTTTAATACAAATTTTAGAAATGTTATATAGTTATTTTTTAAAAGTGATTTATAAAAAGAATAAACGAAATGTTCAATTTCTAAAAATGGTTTATGAACAAACCTATTTTTTAAGAGAATTTTTTTTGTAAAAATAGTAATGGAAGTCAATATTATTTATGAAGAAAGAGTGATGCGGGAAACAAAAAATTATAAAAAAAACAATTAAAGAAAGTTTGTACAATTAATACGAGAGATGCAAGAAAAAAATTATGAGGATACATATAAGAGTGACAAGCGTCGCTCTAAAATATTTATTTATTATATTTTTTTGAACGGCGAACATTGAATGTTGTGACGTCGCACCCTCCCGTCACATGGGAGAGCCTCGTCCAACTCCGGCTAATATGTTGTCTTAACTGGGCCCACTTGGCGTCAGAGTTGGAGAGCATCCAAGGAAAAATCCCACCCAATACGGCCCCTTCCGGGCTTGAGGGAGAGCCGAGGCTCGAACCCTAGATCGGCGTGGGTAAAACCCTGGTACATCAGCCTAAGAACTAGGCCTCATTTGCATGTATCAGAAATTAATGATGGTGGTAGGGATTGAACCCGGATCCCTTGAGACTTCAGGCCTCAGCTCAACCACTACACTATATCCTCTTTGACATTTATTTATTATATAGTATAGATTAAAGATGAAGATAAAATTATGACTAAACATAATCTAACAAATTAAAAACAATTGAAGTACCGAAGAATAAAATTGTCAAAATCAATACGATCTATGATATGACTGACTATAGTCATGTAGTCTTTCCCCGCGGCTATGACAACACTTGAGAAACTAATTATCTAAGACCAAATCTAATCTCTACTTTAGTTCATATGTTTTTTATCATAGAACTCTTATGGTGTTAGATTTTGAATAAAAATCCTGTCAGCTTGTTTATTTCATATTTAATTACTTTGTAATTGGAAGTTTGAATATATAAATCGTTAATTAATCATTTTGCGTCTCCACATGAATATCAGAATTTAGGTCAAGTTGACACATTTTGAATTCCTACTTTCTATATATGTCATGTTTTTCCTTTTTACCCACGTTAAAATATAATTTAATATTATAAAAACATTATTTATTCAGCTCAAAATCCTATTCGTTAAAAGCTTTCTATTAATCAGAATCGAGACTTTGTCAATCATCATATACATATTCGAGAACAGTTATAATTAGTTAATTACTTTTGTTTTTTTATTCAACTGTGATATCACGAGTGTTGTCAATGTTACTTCTTATCTTACTACTCTAATAAATAAAAATATTTACAGAACACGTGTCACTCTCTGATTACTTCTCATCTTTATTTTCTCGCCTCTCTCCTATTAAATATTAAATTTTCTATTTCTCTCTCATGTTAAATAATAATCTTTATATCAATATATCTAATTATGAATACTTATTATTTAATTATAAATAGTTATTATATCAATCAAATGAACTTAATATGAACTTACATTTATCAATTAAATTAAAAAATTAATACTCAGTTGAAAAATAATGTTTTAAAAACTAACTTAACAGACCTTATAACTGTCACGACAAATTACATTTTTTTAAAACATATTTTGACAAATGTGTTTGTTAACAAATTACATTATATTTTATTCAACCAGTGTAATATACTGGTTTATTCAACCCGTGTAATTCACGGGTTTTTAAAAATATAAATTTTTTATTACTAAATACATAACATTTTATTTATTTAATCTGTGTAATATACGGGATTTTGATCTACTTACTCTAATAAATGAAAATCTCTTCATAACACGTGTCACTCTCTAGTTACTTCCCATCTTTATTTTCTCGCATCTCTCTCATATTAAATATTAGATTTTCTATTTCTCTGTCTTATTAAACAATAATCTTTATATTAATAAATCTAATTACGAATACTATTATTTAATTATAAATAGTTATTAAATCACCAATCAAATTAACTTAATATGAACTAACATTTATCAATTAAATTAAAAAAATTAATAATCAGTTGAAAAAAAAATGTTTTAAAAACTAACTTAACATATCTTATAACTGTCACGACAAATTACATTTTTTAAAAACATATTTTGACAAATGTGTTTGTTAACAAATTACATTCTATTTTATTCAACTGATATAATATACTGGTTTATTCAACCCGTGTATTACACGGGTTTTTAAAAATATAAATTTTTTATTACTAAATTCATTTTATTTATTTAACCCGTGTAATACACTGGATTTAACCTGGTATTATTTTTCTGTTAAACAACCCCATGTAATACATGAGTATATAACATATTAATAATAATATAGTAGTACAATGTATTGTTACATTTATATGTTTATGTGGATCGGTGCTTAATGGAGGGAGGATCAAATAAGAAGAGCATTTTGCCTAAGTAGCATAAAAAGAATTTTTTTAAAATAAATATCCGGCTCATACGAACTCCGATTGAACTCATTCCAGCGGCGTTTGAACCGTCTCGTCTAGGTTTTCCATCTTAGCTTTTAGGATTTAGATTTTAGGGTTTAACTTTAGGTTTTAACATTTAGGGTTTAGTTTTTTTAGGATTTAGCTTTAAGATTTAGTTTTTGGGTTTAGCTTTAGGGTTAAGGGTTTAGCTTTTAGGGTTTAGTAGGGCTGGCATATCGTGTATACACGTACACGATAACACACGAACATGATAAGACCCGAACACGAAATATGTATACACGAACACAACACGATAACGTATCGTGTACTTTTTCCCAAACACAAACACGAACCTGTTTATACCTGCTTAACACGATAAGACACGATAAAACCTGTTCATAAATACATGTTTAAGAACCTGTTTAGTGAAACATGTATTTTACCCTTTTAGACAAGTACTAACATGTACTTAACACGTAAACATGTAAACATGTTTAAGAACCTGTTTAGTGAAACAGGTAATAACCTACATTAATATCATATTTTAATATTTTTTATTTACAAAAATCTTAAGAAATACTAACAGGTAAACAAGTATTTTGCCTGTTTAAACACGAAAATTAACAGGTAGATTCGTGTCTACCTGTTTAGGACACGAAACACGATAAAGCCATACTCAATACATGTTAAGATCATGTAGGTTCGTGTCGTGTATTCGTGTACGTGTCTAAAATGTCAGCCCTAGGGTTTAGCTTTTGGATTACTTTTAGATTTTAGCGGGTTTAGCTTTTGGATTACTTTTAGATTTTAGCGTTTTTAGGTTTTAAGTTTAGCTTTTAGGTTTTAGCTTTTAGGTTTTAGCCTTAGGCTTTAGTTTTAAGGTTTAGAGTTCGACGAGCCGGTTCCAACGCCACTGGAATGAGTTCACTCAGAGTTCGTATGAGCCGAATATTTAATTTTTAAAACTCCTTCTTAGACTACTTAGGCAGAATCCTCTCTTTAAGAGATCCTCTCTCGTGCTCAATGAACCATTTACTAATAGTCCGATAATACATTATATTGTTACATTTATATGTTTATACGGATCGGTACTCAATGAACTATCAATTAATAGTCTGAAACCAAGTTCGATTACTTTTATTTAGCCAACAAACATAAACAAATTTATGTTCATATTTTTTGAACGACAATTTGGATCACTGACGGGCCAGTGACCCACTCGATCATTTCCATCACCATTAGGAGGAAACTCTCTATATAGGTGAGAAAACTCTCTGGTCCAACCTGGACCCTTTTTTTGTCACATGTGGGACTTCAACATAAGACCTCCTAGTGAAGTATTGGGTATATATCGTTGCCACTAGACTAAACTAGTGATTGTTTATGTTCATTTAATAAAAGTAACCAACACAATTAAGTAAAGGTTCTTATATTTTCGTGTGTCGCACAGTACAATGATACTTACACGTAGAGGTGCACAAATCGGTTTTTTTTTGGAACCGGATCCGGTTCGTATCCGGACCGGTTCCGTCAATGTTGGTCAATAACCGGATCCATTAGAACCGGTTCCGGTTCGGATCCGGTTCCGGGTGTGGAGACTTGGAACCTATTGGGACCGGTTCGGATATTTAGAACCGGACCGGATAAAAAAAACCGGTTCCACCGGTTCCGGAAAAAAAAATTTTAAAATTAACAAAGATACACTATAAAATACATGTTTTATTTATTTTATAGATTTTTTTAAGTTATTTAACAATAGTTCGTACAAAAAAAAATACAAAAAACATAATTGAATCACAAAGCATTAATTATTTATTATGTTTTCAATATTCTTCGTCGTAGTCTTTGTAACATCGGTTTTCATTCTTCTTCGCTTGAGATACGTTGGGCTTCATCGTAAGCTTGTTCTTCGTCCGAAAGTGGAGTCGCCGCCCCATGTTCTACTTCGAATTCATGTATTTCTTGTTCAACGTCAAGCTCGCCTTCTAGTTTTGCAACATGTTGTACACGTTCGGCGGCATCCAAATGGTCCTTCAAGCAAATACACATCTCCATAGATTCCGGTGTAAGCCTCGTTCTTCGAATAGATAAAACCCTGCCACTAAGAGAAAAAGCGGATTCCGAAGCTACCGTGGAAGCTTGGACGGTTAGTAGGTCACGGGCCATTGCGGCTAGAACGGGATATTGGGATTCCCTTCCTTGCCACCAACTCAAGATATCAAAGTTTTCAAACTCTTCGGATCTTAAAGTAGAAATAAAGTCGGTTGCTTGATATCTCCCAAGCTCGCTACTTGGTGTGGTTCCACGAGCTCATTTAGTATTTTCGTTTCTTAAAGTGTTAAATAAATTTAGCATCGGGTTCCTTGAACTACTAGAAGTTGAACCCGAACCCATTGATTCACGTATGTTTGATGGATCACCACTTCCACCATATTTGCGTAAATAATAATCAAACATATTATTAAAAGCCGAATTGAAATCCCTTATTACATTTGATTCAAAATTTGGGTCTTCCTCGAACATATTTAAATCATCCGATATTGATCCAATTAATGTTTCAACACCGGTTACATTAAATCGTTGGGTTTAAGGCGGCCGAACATGTAACAACGGCCGGCATTTCTGAAAAACATTTTTTAAATTTAGCTTTCATAGGTTTTACCATTTTTTCAAAAATAGTGCCGTGATATTCAATCTCTTTTAATTTATTACATATTAAGTATAATTGTTGAAGTATTAGCGAAGACGTGGGATAATAAACTCTCGATAAACATGTAGTTGCATTTTTAAAAACCTCAAGCAAATTAGTTAGTTTCTCGATCATATCCCAACTTATATTATCAAATTTTTGTAAACAACGTTTCTTTTGTACAAGTTCATCATGGAAATGTTTTAAAGTAATTCTTTGCCTTAAGGCCGATTCAAACATTTTCCAAGTCGAGTTCCATCTAGTAGGTACGTCCCAATTCGGACCTAAAAAGATGGAATCCGTTTGTTGGCACAAGTTTCTATAGTTTATATATCTTTTTTTGCTTGTGCTAAAAACTTCACGTAACATCACTTTAAAATTTTCTTTTACGTCTCTTATTTCTTGGACGTTTAGACCGTCTTGCACAACCAAGTTAATGATGTGTGCAACACATCGACTATGAAAAAAAACACCGTTACAAGGCGGTTCATATTTTATTTTTAATTTTTCGACCGTGTTTGTGTTATTTGAAGCGTTATCAAAAGATATTGAAAATATTTTCGGTTGAATTTTATAAGTTTGAATTACCGAGTCTAAAATATAAAATAAGTTTTCACCGGTATGTGGATATCCAAAATAATCAAACGCAATCGTACGCTTCATCATTTGCCATGACTCCGGTTGAACCCAATGTGCGGTAACGCAAAGGTACGATTCGGGTAAACCATGTGGAGCGGACCAAACGTCCGTTGTTAAGTTAATGCCGGTATTTAATTTTTCAAAACCTAAAATTAATTCTTTTTTGGCTATTTTCCACATTTTTAAACAATCTCTTCTAAAAGTAGAACGACTTACATTTGTGTAATTCGGTTGAAGCGTCTCTTGTATCATCCTCGTCAAGCGCGGATTATCAAAATGATCAAAAGGCAAGCCTTCTTGAATGACGAAATGTGTCATTCTCTCACGAACACTTTCGACATTGTATTGCCAAACTCCTCCATCCCTACCAATTTGAGTTTGATTTTCACCTTCTTGAGTGTGTCTTGCGTGACTAGCAATATGTTTCCTCAAACTGCTATTTCCCGCCGCAGCCAAAAGTTTACCACAACGTTTGCAACGAGCCTTTTGCGAGCCGTTCGACATTTCGCATAAATCGAAATAAACCCATATTTCTTGGTTTCGGGAGCAAGGAAGTATTGACACAACCGTAACATCGCTAGTAGAACCACCAACCGAATTTTGAGTGCTTGCGGAAGCGGAAGCCATGAGAGCGTTTTTTTTTTTGCTTAAAGTGAGCGTTTTTTTGCGTTTTGAGAGCATTTTTGAGTTTTGAGAGCTAGAATGTTGTGGTGAACTAACACATACACCCAATACCTATTTATACTAAATTTCAATCCTTAAAAACAAAAAAAAAATAAAAAAACGGCCATAAAACGGCTATATAGCCGTTTTTTTTAACCCCAACGGCTAGAACCGGTTCCGAACCGGTTCCAAAATGTCCGAAAAAAACCGGTTCCAAAAAATCCGATTTTTATCCGATTTTTAACCGGTCCGTCAAAAAACCCAGAACCGGTCCCGGAACCGGCGGTTCTAATAATATCCGGACCGGTTCTAAAAAAACCGGTTCTCGCCGGATCCGGTTTCGGATAATCCATCGGATCGGTTCCGGTGCCGGTTCTTTTGTGCACCTCTACTTACACGCGTGTGTATATATAGAGAAGAAACCTAACCCTAATGTGTTTTAACTCTGTTGGGCCTAACCTTATATTACAATTTTTATTACACCCTTGAAGTTTGAATGAGAGGGACACATATTTATTTAAAAATTTCATGTGTACCGATATTTATTACACCCTTGAAGCTTGAAGTTATAAATAAAAAAAATTATTTATAAATATCAGTTTTTTTAAAAAAACTACTAATTAAATATCAGTAAACTTTATTATAACACATATTTATTTAAAATTTCATATTTTTTAATTCTTGATTTTTTAAAAATATTAATTTTTGATGATAATTTTAAAAAAATGGGAGCCAATGGTAATAATAATAAATTGATTTGATAAAATGTTTATTTATGTAATTTTTCAAAAAAAAAATGCTAAATATGAAAATATTAAATGAAGGATATAAATGTGGTTATGAGTGGAAAAATTTGTAAGAGTGAATGTGGTGATAACAAGTGTCAAAAGCATTTAGTCTTTTATTAGAAGAGGGATTATATGTATATATACAAATTGATGCACAACATTAACACAAGCTTCAAGCTGGCTTGGTGGTCTCATGCCCTCCCCATTCACACCGCCACGCGGGTTGTTTTCATGCCCCTCCTCCCAATCTTGGTTTTAAAAACTAGCGCCTCGGGAGCGCTTGAGGCGTGAGGCACTCAAGGCGATCAGAAAAATGCCTTAGGACCTTGAGGTGGCGCCTCTTGACATCTGTGTCAAAGTTGATCAAGATTAGGGTTCGTATGAGAGTGATGCATAGAAACAACCAAAGAGACGAAGAGATTATGAATGTTTTACATGATAAGAAAGATCGAGATATAAAAAAATGAGACAGATGCAACTTTTGATTGTGCATAAGGCCTATTTGGTTGTGTATAGAGCAACACCTCAGATACGTGATGCTTTCGCCTCATGCCTCACGCCTTGGTTTTTGAGGCCTAAACGGCAGGGATGAGATTTTTTTCCCGAATATCGGTACCGTACCTACCGAGCTAATTCGACACCGGTACTAGTTTTTTGTCGATTTCAGTATCGGTAAAAGTCAGTATCGGTACCAACTTTTTTCGGTATTCCCGAATTTGTATCGATTTTATTTATAAACAAATAATTATTTTACTTTGTACCGATCCTCAAATATTTTGGTATCATCTCTAGTTTCCATACTTATCAGAATGCGAATCCTTTTTTTTTTTGAGTTTCCATACTCATTAGCAGTAGGTATAATTATATATAATTTTCTTTCCAAAATTACAATCTCTAATTCTGACTTCAACCTAAAATCGGTAATCAAATATTCAAATCGGCATTTTCTAATTCAAAGTATACCAGTTTTTAAACAGAATCATTTTCATGGAATCATTTTCATTTTAACCCAAACCAAACATTGTTCTGTTTTTTTGTCTGATCAATAAAATGTGAAGAACCATTTTAATCCAAATGTCAAGAACCATTTTGAACAAAAATGTATACATTTACGTGAAGAATAAATCTTTAACTTGCTATTATTTTATTATTTTGATCAATAAAATTGTCTACAAGTAAAAAAGCGATATACACCATTGCTGTAAACACATTTAATTTTTAATATTATTTTGGCATAAAAAAGGGAAAACATCAAAGCGTTAAGGTACCGAAAACCGGTACCGATACAAGTCCAAACCGATAGATTCGGTACCCAGTTTTCCCATAAATCCAGTTTTCCTCTTAATCGGTATCTACCGATGAATATTCGTCCCCCTTTTTGCAAACCACCTTTCCATTTTTTTGTTTTTTGTTTTTTTATATTTTTTTTAACTTTTCTTATTATTTTAACTAAAAATGTAATTATAATTTTTGAAATAGTAAATTTAATATTCTAATTACTAACATTTTATTTTTATTTTTTTTATTAATTTAGTTTTTAAATTATTTTAATCTTTACAATTAATGTTGTGAATGTTTTATTTTTCTCTAATAACTTTTAAAATTATGACGTTTTACAAAATTTTGAATATAACGAATTTTCTATATAATGTTCAAGTCATCAAAGCAAGAGCCTACATAAAGTTGAAGCTGCATTAAGATTTCGTTTTTTACAGTTTTTTTCTTAAAACCTTTAAAATATGATTTGGCTTTTTTTATAATTTTAAAAAATTATAAATTTATCGTTTCAACGTATTTATTATTATTCATGTTCTAAATTTTTTTTTTACAAAATGAATAGTAAAGTACGAGTCGTCAACCTCATTTTTATTTATTTAGGAACTTTAAGTTAAAAAGTGAAACATGTTGTGTACGGAAAAGGAGACAACAATTGAATATGTCAAAGCCATGTGGATTTTCAAAGTATGTACGGGTTGATGATTACAAATATCTTATGTCTAGATTTTGAACTAGTCATTTTCAAAATAAACAAAAAAGTAAAGTTAGCAAATATACAAGATATACTTTAAATTTATTGGTTATAATTACTTAGAAAGCGACATCTTAGTTGTGGGATAAAACTCAGTAATTATAAAGTCTTAAGTTCTAATCTCACAAGAGGTTTTCCTATAAAATTGGATTTCTTCTTGAATTGGTGGCTTGGTGTTGAAATATGATCGGAAGATATCATTGGTTGTGTGATGATACTACAGTGCTTTGTCAGTGATCCAAATTAGTCGTTCAAAAAAATATCATAGAAAATTATTATTATATATATATATAAATATATTGTAAAAAAGTCTTTAAACCTAATTTTGTTATATTAAAGTCATTCACTTATAAACAAGTATGCATAAGAATCACTAAACTAATTTTTGTACATCAAAGTCCCTGAATTTGTGTAAACTATTTGTAATCTACACAACTTCAGGGAATTTGATATACAACTACTTGTGATTCTTTTTAAATAATGACTTCTTTGATAAAAAAACTTGATAAATATTTGTGTTTATACGCCCAAATGTGTCCCCATGGGGTGCACCTAACATATTCATTAAAAAAAAGACGGTAGTATGCTGATGTGCATTGACTATCGAGAATTAAACAAGATGACTATCAAGAATATGTATCATTTACCTAGAATTGACGATCTGTTCGTTTAGTTAGAAGGATTTAGTTGGTTTTATATGATCGAAT
Organism: Smallanthus sonchifolius; assembly: GCA_023525975.1. NCBI lineage: Eukaryota > Viridiplantae > Streptophyta > Magnoliopsida > Asterales > Asteraceae > Smallanthus > Smallanthus sonchifolius. Next base: position 73,911,349 of record CM042029.1, read on the forward strand.
TGAGATCCAGGCATCACCAATTCAAGGTACGGGAAGACGATCCACCTAAGAATGCATTTCGAACTCCTTATGGACACTATGAATTTATGGTGATGCCTTTTGGAGTAACTAACACTCTGATGTGCTTGTTTAAATATAAAAATATAAATACAGATATTTTAAGGATAATTTCACAAGATCAAGTTTTAACTTTATAAAATGATAATTACTTTAACTTAAAACATACACAATAGGCAAGTGTACCTATCACAACGAAATATAGTTTGGGTAAGAACCAAGTATCGAACCATGGGCACGGATCTTGTACTCAACCCTCGCTATTGTCTAACTATGATAATAAGTTGGAAAATGGGTTTTGTTTAAAAGTAAAAACAAAAAGTTAAGAAATGTAATTAGAAATATTATTCTGTTTAAGGTGTTACTCTAGTTGTTATGCCTTGTTAATTAATGTTGTACTTAAAGTAAGTTTGGTCATAACTACTAGTACTAACCCTTTCGATAGGAGAGTTAGTATTTCGTAACGGAACAGTGGATACGGTCGGCCAACTGTTCCTTAATGAATATAACAGACCCTTAACGGGGTGCCAAGTCCATCGGTATCTCACAATTCATTATTCGGACTTATTATCCTTGTGACTGACGTACGTCTGGTCTTGTAACTTCTTCCGGTAAGTCGGAATGCACGATTTCCTCCAAAGGTACTTTATGAACGCTCGGACCTAACAATTCATGTTCTTAAATAGTTGTCTTTACTTATAATATTATTTCAAATAAATAAGACTTTCCTTCTCAAGATCAAACCCCATGACTCCCACTAGAAGTCCTCTGCAAGCCGATACAAGAGAAGTAGAGAAATACCGACACAAACCGTCCGGTATGGTTAGGGCTCAAACGGCTTGCTGAATACCCAAACCTCCAATCAACCCATAATATTGAATCTATACTAACCGGCCGGACTAGCACCAAGATTTGTATATAGACCGTACAAAATTGAATAAGCTTTCCAAACAAGAAGTCTTGCTTAGGTAACTCACAAAATTTAGATTATTGGATTGATTTAAAGATCCGTTATTCTGGTCTTTTTTAGATAATTTATAATAAAGATTTTAAAAACATAACTTACTAAAAATACTTCATTAATTAATTAAAGTTCACACAACTCGAGTAACACAAGAGAGCTAGTCATACATGACCATACAAGTGATTCCACTAACCCTTAGATAATGTGTGGAAGTGTTCCAACACCAATGGAGAGTGGGTATAGGTTGCCTCTTGTTTTACTCGAATGAGAAGAATAAGTTCATATTTCAAGACTTAGAAAAGAAAATAAACAAGAAAAAAACTAAATTGACCAAAACCGAGAGAGTTCCGGCTCTTATCAGACCTCTAAGGCCTTCACACCTCTTGATCTTGAACACCTAAATGGGAGACTTGAGCTTGCTATTTATGGGCAAAGGGTTGGGGTTTGCATGGCCATGCATTCAAATACATGGTTATGCATTTGGTCCACTAGTACACAGGTACTCTTGTAAGAGAATGTTTCATTTTTGGGGGACACAGGTACAATGGAAGAATCTCTTGCTTTTATGGTACACACGAGTATAATGCATGACCTGGTTTCCGACTCCCACATTTTCTTCAATTTCTTGGCGTTTTTTGCGTCTTTTTGTTTGGGAAGCCGTTTAACCTGCAAAAAGTAAAATATATGTGAATTAAGTAGTATTTGCAAGGTTTTAATTCAATAGTTACCATAATATGGGGATTATTATGCTTATAAAATATGTTTAAATTGTGACATATCACGCTCCGACTGTTTTCATGGACCTCTTGAATAGAGTATGTCGGTCAATATTAAACAAATTTGTTATTGTCTTTATCCATGACATTCTGATTTATTCATGGAGTGAGGTGGAGCACGCACAACATCTTTGTGGAGTTCTTTCTACTTTAAGAAAGGAAAATTTTGTATGTGAAATGTTCAAAATGTGCATTTTGGCTCTGAGAAATTCAACTTCAAGGACATGTTACGAAAGCTAAAGACATTTCAGTACACCCAGCAAAGGTACATGTCGTAATGAGATGGTCTCCACCAAAGACTCCGTCGGAAGTCAGAAGCTTTTTGTGGTTAGCAGGCTATTATAGATGACTCATCCAAGACTTTTCAAAGATAGCCACCCTCTGACTAAACTAACTCGAAAAATTTTAAGATTTGAATGGAATGCCAAATAAGAGAAGGCATTCCAAACATTGAAGGAGAAATTAACAAGAGCTCAAGTACTGGCATTGCCAGAAGGAGCCGAAGAATTTGTGATATACTCTGATGCCTCGAAACTTGAGTTAGGGTGTGTTTTAATGTAAAGAGGAAAGATGAAAGCCTATACCTCACACAAGTTAAAGATACACGAAGTAAATTACCCAACCATTGCTCTAAAATTAGTTGTGGTAGTTTTCGCGGTAAAGATTTGGAGTCATTATCTATATGGAACCAAATGTGCGATCTATACGGACGACAAAATTCTAAAGTATTTCTTTGACAAGAAAGACTTAAATATAAGACAAAGAAGGTGGTTCGAACTGGTAAAAGGTTACAACTGTGAGATACTTTACCATCCTGGTAAAGCTCATATAGTGACTGACGCACTCAGCTGAAAGATCGTTCCCTAATAAAGACAGTCGTATTATAAGTTAATAGTAACCCCCACTTTTATGAGCCTAAATTTATACAACTAGAGGCATTAAAACCATAGAATGTGAAAAAGGAAATGATGGTTGGCTAAGAGAAGTATCTCGAAGAAAATGAATATGAAGTTAAAACTCGATTTGGCCGTATGTGGATACCACGAACGGGCGAGTTTAGACATAAAATTCTCAACAAAGCGCATAAGTCGTGTTATGCCATTCATCCGGGTACTACAAAAGTGTACCAAGATCTACGCAAAGATTATTGGTGGCATGGTATGAAGTTTGACGTTATGAAATATGTGGATAAATCCTTGACTTGTTCACAAGTTAAAACTAAACATTAAAAGCCTTACGGTACATTACAGCCACTAAAAATCCCAACATGAAAGTGAACATATCACTACGGATTTCATAACAAAGCTACCAAAAACAGCTAAATTAACGTTACGATACCATATGATTGGTTGTAGATGTCACACCCCACCTCCGGCACCCCTAGACGTGTGCGAGCTCGATTGGTACCTGCTTTAATTTTAGAGTTTTTATAAATACAACGGAAGTGATGTCGTCCAGATAGTCAATAAAATAAACTACTAAACCTAACCTAGACTCCTAAGTAATAAAAGGAATACGCTCTAACTAAACCGCTCTAACATGCAAGTGTACCTATCGAGTCTAGCACAGCTTAAGGGTAAACATGATTATCGAACCCTAGAGACACTGAATAACAAAACTAGACTCTAACTAGAACTTGAGATTGATTGATGGGGGGTTTACTACACTACTTATTATCACTAAAGACTGCAATAAACTAAGGACGATTCAACTATCAAGGGAAAGCTAAGGTGAAATCAGGAATGGGAAGAACACTACCTAGGTTGGAATCCTACTTGCAAAGCATAACTTCTACCGGTTCTGGAACTAAGATGGATCTGGGATTCTAAAGATAACTGCTAAAGACAACCTAGTGGATCCCTAATCACTCTCAGGGTGTCACCAACTAAGCTACCTAAAGCGTACTAAACTCACCAGATGGTTGGATCACTTCTCAGGTATTTCCAACTATAATCAAGTACCCTAATGGATAGATTACCTCTCAGTCTCACCGTCCATAATACACTCAAAGAATGCATGGGGTAATCTCAGAATAATAATTATGATTCAAAATAGCAACATATCACTAGACACCTAAACCAACTTCCTCTCTTACAGTTGACACTCGGATTCCTAATGACGAATACTAAACGACTAATTCTTACCTTTCGGGTATTGAACTAGGAAGAACACTCAATTCAAATCAGTAATCAATGACAACTCCTATGGCTACTACGTCTAGCAAACAACCGAAACGATCATAAACCCTAAGATCTATGACCTAGATACGCTAATTAAACATGCAGACAACCACAATCAACACAAGGAATTAATAATCAATCACACAATCAGATTCAAGCATGCATATACATCATAATCATCAGCTAAGATTGTTTACAAAATCATAAAATCATCATTCAAGTCCAAAACCGATAAAAACTGAAACTTTACGAAGTATTCATCATAAGACCTAGATAGTATCAATGTTTTAGCCTACGATCATACTTAAAACATTCAAAACTGAAGAATTAAACACAATCATGGTTCAAACACAAGAAACAAAGATAAAGGTTCAAGCTTCGGAACCGAAAACGCTAAATTTAAAGCATCCGGGATCAAAGATTCGACCTTCGCATTTCATTCCACTCATCCAGTCTTAAAATCGCCTTTTTTTCCTTCTAAACGGCTGGAAATCGATTATAAACATAATGGGAGAGTCTTAACCTAATAAACCTTGAAAGAAGGCTAATTTCTGAGTTTCTTGGGCCCCTCGCGTACCACGAGGCCCCTTGGCTAGTCCTCTCACGTACCACCGGGCAAACAAGACGTGTAAAACTTTCCTGGCAGCCTAATCTTCGCGTGTGGCGAAGTTTTTGGGCCCAAGGTTCGTGTGGCGTGAGGATTAAGGTTGACAAAATGTTATTTTTGTATTTTTCTCGTCGAGCTACCCCAAATCGATATAAAATTGGGCCCGTAACTCATTTTCTAGCCCGAAATATGCCCGTTTTAAGTTTTGACTCATTCCCGACTTTTTCCGTTTCTCATCCCGGGTTCTCGTACTCGTTTCTTTCTCGGTTCTTGTTCGTTTAAGCTTGAAAGTGACCCGATTACCTTCAAAACAATGTATGACTAATTACTCACTATATTAGACTCAAAACGACTCTAAAACTATACGAAAATGATACGAAACACGACGGAAGTGCATGTGTGCTTTGCAACACATCAAACATCCCCGCACTTAACCTTTTTTCGTCCTCGAAAAAGTCTGCAATGGAATCATAACTGGGATCTGACTTTAATAATCAATTACTAATTAGCACAAATATACTCACGCGTTAAAAAGCAATAATCAGTATTTCTGTCCGATTAAACCCAACCACCAACTATCTAGCCCCCGTGATGTGTTCTAATTCCAATTTATACAACAATCAATCCACCTATGTGACTCACACTTAGAAGCTACAACTCTACCTAATTACGTCTCACGGTCATGTCTAGGCACGGGTTAAACCATGTAGATTTGCCCACCACGTTAAATTAAGATTTACAAATTTTTAGAAATCAATGGATTACGGAATGAATGGAATGAGTATTATTAAATTATTTATGAATCAACATCACCTAGGGGTGCGTCTCCCAAGTCACCATCCCGGAAAGTAGCACATAGGATGCAGTCTATCAATTAGGCATATAAGAATTAACCCATAGGCGTATCCACAGAGTCACTATCCACATGGGAAACAGTTAGGTCAATATTATTTATCTAAACACTGATTACTCACGCCCCAACCCATGGGTGTATCCACAGAGTCAACATCCCCACGGGAAACACGTAGGTCAAGACTCAAGCTTTCAGTTTATTAATTATACTCATTATTAGATGGACTTAGGTTGCGGGCACTATCAAACTCGGATTTATTCTCATAAAAAGAGAATGGTGTGCCAAGAAAGTTTTCAAAAACCTCTAAATATTTGCTTAACGTGGCATCTATCACCCTATGTTGACAATTTCAATATTACCATTACCCTAAGATGAGTACTCACAAGATTTCATGATATTATTACATGATTAATCCTAAGTAACACTCATAGGCTATTTAAGTTATTCAAGTTGGCTGGGTCTACCAAAACATCACTAATTAGACGTGTTTTCTATTATATAAATCATTTAAACAAACAAGTAGATCTAGTTTTACTATCATTTTCCATTTATTATGCAAAAACTTTTAATTTCAAATGACATTTTTTTTCAAAATTTTCATTTTTTTTGTATTTTTGGATTTTTATAAAGACACAAACTAACTATACTAGACACTTATATCCCCACACTTGAAAGACACATTGTCCTCAGTGTGAAGCAAGACAAGACTAAAATAAAAAATAAAAATGCAAAAATAAACAGGAAGCAACTTAGCTGGATATGATAAACACTTAGATGTGCAGCTTCGTTCTTCCTTGTGTGCACCGTATAGCATTTCGGTCGCGGTTGCACACACTGCTGGGTTTTTTTTACACAACAATAGAAGCATTCGTCTCACTCGAATGGAGATTGAGTACGGATAGGACGAACAATACCTGCAAAATAAACCTCACAACAAACCCGCAGCATTAAACTGACACAAATAAACGACTCAAACAGACTTCGGATAGATATGCAAGGACACGTACCTGATGGGTGACAAACACATAGACATGAATGCCACGACAAGGTGGATCATCGGTTACGAACGGGTTCTCGAGTTTCCCATGGTCATGGCCAGTGAATGAGATGATGATATGGTGGTGATGAGTATGGTGAGTCATGGTAACTGATGATGTAGATGGTGGTGGGTGTCGGTGGATTGGAAAGGGAGACCATGGAAAACAAGGAACAAAAGGGTAAAACCAGATGGTCCCCGCGTACCGCGAAGAACCAGGGGAAACCCCTCGCGTACGAGGAGTTGGAAAACATGCCGGTCGAGAATTTTTTGTCTCTCGCGGTACGCGAGAGACTCGGCTCCATTCTTCGCGTACCGCGAGGGAAGGTCCATCACAGAAAGTTAAGAAATTATTTCAATTTTTATACTTATAATATTTTTTACCCCCTAAAAACTTTTCACCCAATTTTCCCAAAACTCGTCCCAAAGATAAAAACCAATGTAAAACATACCTGGAGCTTCGTTCCCGATGATTTCTCGTGCCAAATCAAGCGCGAATCCCTGCAAGACATGACACACACAAAACACTATACCTAAAAACACAGAAAAGGACACGGACTCAAATCAAAGAAGCATACAAACTCTACATCCCGAGCACTTGCCCAAGACTCAAAAAAAGCCTATCAGGAGGCTTCTCTTTGATCCTAACTGGAACCGCCTTCATCCTCAGCGGTCTACCGGTCCTCCATAAATTCAACAAACTCCTACTCCTCACAAACATTGAACTCATATCACATTTTTCACACAGATCCTTCCACCCTAGCTTAAATCTACCCGGTCCGAATGTAATACGCATCAAATACCCAAGTAATTTGTCACCCCTAGACGTCCCCACACTTGGGGTTTTCACTACCCTAAAATCAGAAGATTCTATGAACGTACGGGTTCTCTTACGGGGTATCCTACACCTAGGAAGGCTGGAACTATGGTTTGTCTTAACACTCACCCTCTCGAAATGCACAATGGTGATGCGCAAAGGATCAGGACTGGAATATCCTATATGTGGGACCTCAAAGCCTTCACCAGGATCATCAGGATCGTTTACACTCTCCTCAGTCATCCCCACACTTAGGGTTTGCCTATGATCTCATCTAACTCTGCCATCATCTTCAGCAGATCCTCAGGCACCTCATCGCCGTATTCGTCCGGCTCCTTTAACAATCTCTCCAACTCAACCGCCACATCAGAAGGTTCTTTAAAATTATGGGCGGGTTCACTAACTTCTAACTCAAGATCAGATGGTAGTCCATGAAGGCATCAAGCATGCACACAGAGTGACTATGCTCACCAACATCCTCCACGGACTGTGTATCATAAAAAATAACTGACTCATCCCCCACACGAAGTGTGAGTTTCCCGTCAAAGACATCGATTACTGCCTTGGCGTTGCGCAAGAATGGGCGCCCGAGGATGAGTGGGACTCCATCATATATTTCCATGTCTAGAATCACAAAATCCACGGGGAAAACAAACTTACCTACTTTCTTTAATAGATTCTCTACAATTCCCCGTGGATAATTGACTGGACGGTCAGCCAAGGAAATGCTCATGCGCGTAGGCCGTGGTTCACCTAGGTCTAGCTGTTTATATAAGGAATAGGGCATCAGATTGATGCTAGCACCTAGATCGGCCAACGCGTGGTGTACAGGCAAACTGCCTAGTGAAATGGGATCGTGAAACGACCCGAATCTCCTATTTTCTCTTGCAACTTGTTCTGCACCACCGCAGAGCATTGCTCATTAAGTAAGACTTTTGAGACCTCCTCGAGTTTCTTCTTGTTAGAAAGAATATCTTTATGGAACTTGCCATATTTTAGAATACTCTGGAAGGTCTCTATGAGTGGGAGATTGACCTTGAGAAGTTTAAACATGTCAAGTAAGTGACCGTCCTCCCTAGCTTGCTTAAATGGCAACAAACGTGCTGGGTAGGGAACACGAGTCAGGTTAATCTCAAGGATATTCATCTCCTCCCCCTTCTTCTTCTCCCCTGCCTTCTCGGCAGGCACCTCAACTATTATCTCCTCGTCCACCTGCTCCTCGGCCATCTTGGCGTCGATCTCAGCAAATCGAGCCCTCCAGTCGATCTTCTTGACCTCCTCTGGTGACGGAATATTGTAGTTGCTAGAGTGGGAGTCATCCTCGACAACCTCTTTCTTCTCCACACTCCTAACTGACACGGCTATTACTGAAGCGTTGGAGCCTGAAGACGGACCTCCCTGTCGATCCTTCAAGTTCTTAACGATGTCCTCAACCGTGCGTTGCAGATCACGGAATTCCGATTGCTGATTCTTCAGTAAAGTGTCATGGACCTCCAATCTCTGCCTAGAGGAGAGGGCAGCAACCACGCTAGAATCAAGGGTGACCTGATGCTCACATCTTGAGGATGAGGTGGATGATCTAGCACTAGGAATGGAACTCCTAGTAGATGGATACTATTGTTCGGCTTAAGCGAAACTCTTGAACATCTCCTCACACTCGACATGCTCGAGCTTTTCCATGATATGGCCTCCTGCAGCTGTATTGAACATCTGCTGCTTCTCGAAGGTAAGGCCATTATAGAACTTCTCCACTATCGCCCAGTCGGAAAGACCATGCTGGGGACACCGGATCAACATCGCGTTGAACCGCTCCCAGGTCATGTGACAGGGTTCGTCGGGATCCATCCGGAAGTAGTGGATTTGATCCCTAAGGCGAGCGACCCTCGAAGGTGGATAGTACTTCTTAAAGAACTTGGCTTCGAGATCCTCCCAAGTGGTGATTAAGTTGCCTATAGAGGGAGAATGGGAAGAGGCGCAAGTAACGTGATATTGAAGGTATCACATATGCACGCAAAGCGGGACACGTGTCCGAGTGCATCCTCATCCTCAAGGCCATTGAACTGAGTAGCATGAGTGATCGTACTCATGACATGTGACGAGATCTACCAGGAATTAACATTAGGAATAGCGGGGTGAGTGATCGAAGATCTCGCCGTGACCCCATCAATGGCCCTCTGGTGTACAGTACGCCTCGCCGGTGGATCAGCGTCGCCCATAGTAGGAAATGAAATAGGGCTAACAGGACATACCTGGTTTTCGCACAACTGTTTCAAACGCTCCCGAAAGTTGCGGGTGCGCTCGTGAAGCTCTCGTTCGGGCTCTAAGAAAGCATAATATGGTTGTGATCCCTACGAACGAGTATTTTGCATAAACAGAAAGACTCAATAGGGAAAAGAAACAGAAGACTCAAGAACAGAAAGACTCGATTCTAAGTCAGACACACAAGAAAACACGTAGGACAAGAACACAAGACAGACTCAACTAAAACAAAATAAACTAAAAATCAAACGAAGAACTAATCAGAGTTAATATTGCTATTGCCAAGTGTCCCCGGCAACGGCGCCAAAAACTTGATGTCGTGCAGACGGTCTATAAAATAAACTACTAAACCTAACCTAGACTCCTAAGTAATAAAAGTAATACGCTCTAACTAAACCGCTCTAACATGCAAGTGTACCTATCGAGTCTAGCACAGCTTAATGGTAAACAGGATTATCGAACCCTAGAGACACTGAATAACAAAACTAGACTCTGACTTAGACTTAAGATTGATTGATGGGGGTTTACTACACTACTTATTATCACTAAATACTACAATAAACTATGGACGATTTAACTATCAATGGAAAGCTAAGGTGAAATCAGGAATGGGAAGAACACTACCTAGGTCAGAATCCTACTTGCAAAGCACAACTTCTACCGGTTCTGGAACTAAGATGGATCTGGGATTCTAAAGATAACCGGTAAAGACAACCTAGTGGATCCCTAATCACTCTAATTGTGTCACCAACTAAGCTACCTAAAGCGTACTAAACTCACCAGATGGTTGGATCACTTCTCAGGTATTTCCAACTATGATCAAGTGCTCTAATGGATGGATTACCTCTCAGTCTCACTGTCCACAATACACTCAAAGAATGCACGGGGTAATCTCAGAATAATAATTATGATTCAGAATAGCAACAGATCACTAGACACCTAAACCAACTTCCTCTCAGACAATTGACACTCGTATTCCTAATGACGAAGACTAAACGACTAATTCTCACCTCTCGGGTATTGAACTACGAAGAATACTCAATTCAAACCAATAATCAATGACAACTCCTATGGCTACTACGTCTAGCAAACCACCGAAACGATCACAAACGCTAAGATCTATGACCTAGATATACTAATTAAACTGGCAGACAACCACAATAAACGCAAGGAATCAATAATCAATCACACAATCAGATTCAAGCATGCATATACATCATAATAATCAATTAAGATTGTTTACAAAATCATAAAATCATCATTCAAGTCCAAAACCGATAAAAACTGAAACTCTACGAAGTATTCATCATAAGACCTAGATAGTATCAATGTTTTAGCCTACAATCATACTTAAAACATTCAAAACTGAAGAATTAAACACAATCATGGTTCAAACACAAGAAAAAAAGATAAAGGTTCAAGCTTTGGAACCGAAAACGCTAAATCTAACGCACCCGGGATCAAAGATTCGACCTTTGCACTTCAATCCACTCCTCCAGCCTTAAAATCGCCTTTTTCTTCCTTCTAAACGACTGGAAATTAATTAGAAACATAATGGGAGATTCCTAACCTAATAAACCTTGAAAGAAGGCTAATTTCCGAGTTTCTAGGGCCCCTCGCGTACCGCGAGTCCCCTTCACTAGTCCTTTCGCGTACCACCGGGAAAACAAGAAGCGTAAAACTTTCCTGGCAGCCTAATCTTCGCATGTCGTGAAGTTTTTGGTCCCAAGGTTCGCGTGGCGCGAGGATTAAGGTTGACATAATGTTATTTTTGTATTCTTCTCGTCAAGATACCCAAATCGATATAAATTAGGCCCCGTAACTCATTTTCTAGCCCGAGATATGCCCGTTTTAAGTTTTGAATCTTTCCCGACTTTTTTCCGTTTCTCATCCCGGGGTCTCATACTCGTTTCTTTCCTAGTTCTTGTTCATTTAAGCTCGAAAGTGACCTGAATACCTACAAAACAATGTATGACTAATTACTCACTATATTAGACTCAAAACGACTTTAAAACTATACGAAAATGATACGAAACACGACGGAAATGCATGTATGCTTTGCAACACATCAAACATCCTCACACTTAACCTTTTTTTGTCCTTGAAAAAGTCTGCAATGGAATCATAACTGAGATCTGACTTTAATAATCAATTACCAATTAGCACAAATATACCCACGCGTTAAAAAACAATAATCAGTATTTCTGTCCGATTAAACCCAACCACCAACTATCTAGCCCCCTTGATGTGTTCTAATTTCAATTTATACAACAATCAATCCACCTATGTGACTCACACTTAGAAGCTATAACTCTACCTAATTCCGTCTCACGGTCATGTCTAGGCACGGGTTAAACCATGTAGATTTTCCCACCACGTTAAACTAAGATTTACTGATTTTTAAAAATCAGTGGATTACGAAATGAATAGAATGAGTATTATTAAATTATTTATGAATCAACCTCACCTAGGGGTGCGTCCCCCAAGTCACCATCCCGGAAGGTAGCACATAGGATGTATTCTATCAATTAGGCACATAAGAATTAACCCATAGGCGTATCCACAGAGTCACTATCCCCATGGGAAACATTTCGGTCAATCTTATTTATCTAAACACTGATTACTTAAGCCCCAACCCATGGGTGTATCCATAGAGTCACTACCCCTATGGGAAACACGTAGGTCAAGACTCAAGCTTTCAGTTTATTAATTATACTCATTATTAGATGGACTTATGGTTGGGGGCGCCACCAAACTTTGCGGCGTGGCGGTCCGTCATGAGTACACGCGTCATAAAATTTGCCCATTTGTCATTGGACACATGTCAAACGCGGATTGTTTCTTTAGTCAACACGTAGCGGACCGTTACCACATATGGTGGTGGTCCGCCACCCAGCTATTCAGGGTGGGGGCTCCTTAGCGGACCTCTACCTGCAACCTACACCCGTAGCGGACCGTTAGGCCTGACCTCAGCGGTCCGCTAAGGTCTAAATTTTCAAATTTTCATTTTTGAACCTTGGACTTAGGTAATTAAGGTACAATTAGTTCTTTAGGTTCTAAATTTGGCATTTTCTTTAACATTTTTATGACAGATGTTACAGTAGATAGGCTAACTAAAAGTGCTCAGTTCTTGCCATACGTGAGACTTACTATTCGGAGAAGTTAGCTTGTTTATCAAAGAAATTTTCCCGCAATATGGAGTGCCCATTTCAATTGTCTCTGATAGAGATACGTGTTTCACCTCGTGTTTTTGGATGTTGTTATGAGTTACTATATTGATTTATCAGCATGTCTTAAAATCATGCATTAAATATGTATAGTACTATAGCCAAATAGGTGAATAAAATGGTCACTACGTTAGTCTGCTTCATGTATATATTGAATTTTGCTTGCATAACGTACGTTTTGTTGACAATATGTGAAAGGAAAGTGATACGTGAGAAAATTTTCATGTAAGAAATGATGTTTGTCAGCTTTTGATGAAATAAAGTGAAATACACGACTTAAAAGTAAAATACAAAACTATGATGTCATGTAACTTCTAGATGTAGATGTATTTAATTCCTGATTAGTGATATGACTATAAAGGTATAGCACGCTAGTATTATAGTTTCCTATTAAGAAAGTAAAAAAGGAAGGTGTTAATCATTTCATATCAAAATTTTATTTTAGGGAAGGTAAAATGATGAAAGATGTACTAAGAATATAAAATTTAGGGTAACTTACTCTTTTGGCTCCTGAGGTTTGACTTATTTAACCCTTTCAACCTAAAAATGAATCTTTTAATATTTCAACCCTTACGTGAGACTTACTATTCGGAGTTATAGTAGATAGGCTAACTAAAAGTGCTCAGTTCTTGCCATACGTGAGACTTACTATTCAGAGAAGTTAGCTTGTTTATCAAAGAAATTTTCTCGCAATATGGAGTGCCCATTTCAATTGTCTCTGATAGAGATACATGTTTCACCTCGTGTTTTTGGATGTTGTCAAGAGTTACTATATTGATTTATCAGCATGTCTTAACATCATGCATTAAATATGTATAGTACTATAGCCAAATAGGTGAATAAAATGGTCACTACGTGAGTCTGCTTCATGTATTTATTGAATTTTGCCTGCATAACGTACGTTTTGTTGACAATATGTGAAAGGAAAGTGATACGCGAGAAAATTCACTTAAGAAATGATGTTTGTCAGCTTTTGATGAAATAAAGCGAAATACACAAGTTAAAAGTAAAATACAAAACTATGATGTCATGTAACTCCTAGATGTAGATGTATTTAATTCCTGATTAGTGATATGACTATAAAGGTATAGCACGCTAGTATTATAGTTTCCTATTAAGAAAGTAAAAAAGGAAGGTGTTAATCATTTCACATCAAAATTTTATTTTAGGGAAGGTAAAATGATGAAAGATGTACTAAGAATATAAAATTTAGAGTAACTTACTCTTTTGGTCCCTGAGGTTTGACTTATTTAACCATTTCAACCTAAAAATGAATCTTTTAATATTTCAACCCCTAACGTTTAAATTTTGTAACATTTCAGACTCTAACACTAACTCTGTTAATTTTTTTTGTTAAGTATAGGGGTATTTAAGCAATTTGACACATAAAGACTATTTATGTAAATTAGTAACAACATTTAATAAGCCATGAGTGTCATTTACTTAAAATAATATAAAAATAATAAATAAAACGCATATTTTAGATCAGCAATCATAATATCAATAAAATACATTTTTATAATTAATGTTAAGTGAGTCGAACCATATGGCCAAAATAGTAATTTACTCAAAAAACAAATAATAACATAAATAATCTTTTATAAAGTTGTTACAATACAATTAATTATAAAAAATGGTGTATTTTTAAGATGTATCGTAGTTCTAAATAAAAGTACTTTGCGCGGAAAGGTTCTAAATGAAAATTTAAATCGAAACATAGATAGCAATAAACACGCCCCAACGATATAAAATGAAGATATGGGCGCTCTGACGGGTTTAGGTGTGGTTAAGTACGTAAAGAGAAGCGTATGAGGCTACATTGTCTCGGTTCTGAATATCGAAACTTTTTTAAAAAAAATGCACGTCACGACAATACATTTGGAAAAAAAGAAAAGTTTTGTCGTTGTAAAAGTGAGCATTAAGAAACACGAAAGCGTATTTAGAAAAAAAGTAAAAATATATCATATTTGCCCCGACTCAGTTTTAAATAAACTTTACATTGAAAGGAGACCGACTCAATCTTGAACGAAATTTATACCAAAACGTATATAAAAATACACATGTCGTCTCACGTCGAAATGGAGATTAGCTCGGATTTGAACGAAATCTATACCGAAACGTAAATGGTATATTTAAAATTAATTATAAATATTCAAACAATTAAAATAACTAAAAAATTACTTAGCATATTAGGTTAAAAAATACAATTATGAAAAAAAAATTAAAAGATTAATTATTATTTAACGACATTGTAATTGTTGATCTAAAAAATGTGTTTTATGTTATTATTATTTTAAGTAAATGACACAATGTCCCTTAAACAATTAAATGGTATTAATAGTTTACATAAATAATCTTTATGTTTTAAATTACTTAAATACCTTAAATTTAACAGAAAAAATTAACAGAGTTATTGTCAGAGGTTGAAATGGTTACAAAATTCAAACATTAAGGGTTAAAATGTTAAAAGATTCCTTTTTAAAAAGGGTTAAATATGCCAAAACACATGGATCAAAATAGGAATTTACTCTAATCATCAATAAATACATTTAGGAATGTCGGTGCCGCACTATTCATCCTATCCATTTTCACTGGTCCACGTGTCTCATCTTTAAATATCGCAATGGAGAGCTTATCCGGTAAAAAAAGTCTGGTGCTGATCCTTATGTGATCAAAGTTTTTTAGCATACACAAACCGTGAAAGCGCGAAGGTACAACCTTACATCCATGAACCAAGGTACAACTGAAGAAGCAGGGAGTGCAGTCTTAGATCTAGGAGCGATCGACGATTGAACTGCGACCGGTGACCGACGGCTGGATAGTGTTAAACGTCAACAACCTTGAATCTACGCCGGACAACCTCTGATCTACACCATTAACTCCGATTTACGTTGAACGACATCTTCTTTCTTTGCTGACGTCGGAAGGACGCTTAAGGGAAGAAGATGAACGAAATCTAAAGATAAGAAGGCGAATGGTGAGCGGTGGTGGTCATGGCCGGTGCTAATGGTGGGGAAACATGAGAGAAAGAGAGACAGATAGAGATTGAAACATTTTTAAAAGTATTTAAACGTGGTGAATGGTGAAACATTTTCAAATTTAATTTGGGCAAAATATATAGTAATAGGCAGTTTTAGTTTTAAAAATTCCCTAAAAACATACTTAAAACCATTTTACTGTTCAAAATTCTAAAATCTCTTAAACAACGACGCATGTAACATACTTAAAACTGATCATGTTATTGTCTTCGTCGCAACGCATGTAACAAGGTTCACAAATCTGTCGCATCACATGGGCTTTAATTATGTACTTAAACACCTTAATGTCACCGTACGAATCCGCCGTAACACGCGGGTCATATTTTCTAGTTATATACAAGTACAAAATTTTTGTATTATATTAATAAGAAACCACATAAAAGTTTTGTAGTTATTGTGCATACCTTACACAGTGTTTAGATGAAAAATATATATATATATATATATATATATATATATATATATATATATATAATTGGAAGTCACGAGTCATATGAGTACAATTATCGGTATAAAAGTAATTATAATATTGTTTGAATTATTAAATGAAATTGAGACACAGTATATATGATTGTGATGATGTGTAACAAAAATATTGATTTTTAATAATAGTTCTCGAAAAGGAACGTCATGTTCTTTTAAAAAGGAGTTTGTTTTTTGTTGAAACGGTAAAGTATAATACATACAAATTATCCGTACCTTTTTTTGAATTATTTTATGTCCTTTAAATTTAATTGTGTTATGAACCGTGTTTGAAGGTTCTTAAAACGTTGTAATACCAAAATAGTCACATGTTCAAACCCGTTTACTCTTTCTACAGTTTTGTTGAGGTCCAAGTACGTACCACAGATGTAACATTTGTCTTCCAAAATTCATGCTTCAATTTTTGAAAACATCTATAAATTATATAATACCCATTTAATTTCCGTACAGAAGAAAAACCAATAAAATCACAAACAAAGTTCAACTACCACCTTAACCACAAAATCCAAATTCTGATCACTCACCTATGCAACGTTCAATTTCCTCAGCTAAGAACCTCCTCCAATGCCACAAACCACCATATGACGTGTTTATCAACCACCGTGGGATCGACACCAAGAAGAACATTGCGGGGCTTTTATATGATCGTCTCATGACGCTAAAACTAAGGCCTTTCATGGACAGCAAAAATATGAAACCTGGAGATAAAAGGTTTGAAAAAATCAACAATGCAATCACCGAATGTAAAGTAGGGATTGTGGTTTTTTCTCCACGGTATTGTGAATCTTATTTTTGCCTACGTGAATTGGCACACATTACCGAGGCTAAAAAGAAGGTTGTCCCAGTTTTTTTTAACGTTAAGCCATCCGAACTTACTGTTAAGGACCGCTGGAGGTACCCTAAACACGAGCTAGCTCGCTTCACGTCGGCCCTCGAGGAGGCTAAGTACACTGTTGGCCTAACGTTCAATTCGTCAAATGGGTAAGTACTCTTACGGGCATGCACACATCTAAAAAAAAGAACCCTTTTAACGCTACAGGCTGCATGCATCGAGTATCCAAACATGCACACGAAAATAATTGTTTATACTATTATTATAAAATAGGTATTTGCTACGAACATTTGCTACTTTGTAGTAGCTAAAATAATGAAGTCTTTTTCCCCTAAAACCGTAGAACACTTGCTACTTTGTAGGTTCATAACTACAAGTTTGACTAAAAAGTTTTATCCGATGAATGCAGGGACTGGCCGGAATTTCTGATGACTGCGACAGAAGCGATTATGCAGAACATGATAGAGGTGGAAAAGCGTGGTCAAGAATAGTAAAAACTGATCGACCAATATAAATTATCATTGCAAATATTGATCATACAGTTAACCAATAAAATGTACACATAATTTAATTCAATTTAATTTGCATATACTGTAACAAAAGTAAATAAATTTTAGTTAATTAATTAAAATTTTCTTATGTTCACATAAGAGTTGAGACTTCAATTTAATTAAACATATATATGAAATATTGTTTTGATTTTATTCTTCTTCTTTGATTAGTAATTTTATTATTTTTGCATCATTTAATGTCAATGTTCAATATTCAATAGAATTTTCGAATTTTTTTTCAAAAAATATGTTTGTAGATAATTTTTGCATCGTTTAATTTTATAATGTTTTGCATCATTATTATCTCATCTGTTGTTCGCGGACGATGCTATTCTTATCGGTCAGTGGTCTTACTTCAATGCTGAAAATATGAAGAGAATTTTAAGATGTTTTTATATGTGCTCTGGTTTAAAGATAAATTTGGGAAAATCTTATGTTTATGGGATTGGGGTTGAGGCCGCTGAAGTAGAGTCGCTCGCCTCGGAGATTCGATGTAATGCTAGGTCGGTTCCTTTTGTGTATCTTGGGCTCATGGTGGGGGCCAATATGAACAGAGTGGCTCACTGGAGGCCCATTTTTGACATTGTGGAGTCCAGGCTTTCTCTTTGGAAGGCGTCTTCTCCCTCAATCGGTGGTAGGAAAACGCTTATTAAATCGGTTTTTGAGAGCCTTCCGATTTATTATTTCTCTCTTTATAAGGCCCGGTGAAAGTTATTGACGGCCTCAAGAGTATGTTTAAAAGGTTCCTTTGGGGCGGCTCTAATGATGTGAGAAAGATCCATTGGGTCGCTTGGGAGCGGGTCCTAAGATCAAGGGAGGGTTAGGCTTGAGTAAGCTCAAAGATATTAACTGTGCTCTTCTTACTAAATGGACGTGGGGATTTAAATCGGAATATAATCGTCTTTGGAAGAAGGTTATCGATTCCATTCATCTTAACAGGAACTGTTGGTTTTTCTTCCCCTTCAATCGATTGATCTCTGGTGTGTGGAGTAACATAGCTAAACTTGAACCTAAAGTGTTGATCTCGGGTCTGCATATACGGCATTTTTTCAAAGGAGTGGTGGGTAATGGTAATGATATTAGGTTTTGGCTAGACCCGTGGCTTTGTAGGGAGCCTCTCAAAGATGTTTTCCCAGCTTTGTTTAGATTGGAGAGTAAAAAAAAATGCAAAGTCGATGAGAGGGTTAGCCCGGGTGGCCCTCCTGCTCTTATCCAATGGTGTTGGAAGAGGTCCCCCCTCTCAGATTTGGAGTGTGCTGAATGGAACAACTTTTGTATTCTGCTCCAAGCGATTTCTGTGTCGGGGGGGGGGGGGGGGCAGCGACAAGTGGGAATGGATGGGGGACACTTCAGGGACTTTTTCGGTTGGCTCGTTAAGGAAGTTGTTGATGTGGGATAAGGATTTCAGTGGGTTTTACGTGATGAAATGGAGCAAATGGGTCCCTATTAAGTGTAATATTTTAGCTTGGAGGGCGGAAGCGGACCGTATCCCGTCTTTGTCGGCTCTTGCCAAAAGAAACGTGATGGTGGGGGACTCGGAGTGTTGTTTATGTGAGGCAGATGAATCATCGGAACATCTCTTCTCCTCGTGCTACGTGGCTTCGGTGATTTGGAACTATATTTGTAGGTGGTGCCAGGTTCCGCCGATTTTCGCGTTCTCGATTAGAGACATCCTTGAGCTTCACTTCTTTTGTGGGCTCGAGGGTGAGGCTAAAGAAGCGTTTCATGATATCGTTTTGGTGGCGTGTTGTGCTTATGGAAAGCTAGGAACAAGAAAAGATTTAACAATAAGAATATAAATATCGAGGATATCTTTCAAAATATTAAAGCGCTCGGTTTTCTTTGATACTCAAATAGATCGAAGAGAAGTTGTATTAGTTGGTCTCACTGGTGTAATTTCTCGTTTATGTAAATCCCTGTAATTTTTGTTGTTGTTTTGCCCCTCTTGTGTAGGGTGCTGTGTTTAATGAAAGTTGCCATTAAAAAAAAAAGATAATTTTTGTTAGCGCCAGCGGACTTAATTAATGTGGTTGGGTGGTGATAAGATTGGAGATATATATGCAAATATTTATAACCATAATATCCTAGCTACTATCATAACGTAAATTATCAAAAGACTCGGTAAACTTAACAACTTAGCCAAACGGATTTATTCAAACTAAATCAAAATCAGAGGGAGACTCGGACTACTCCACATGCATGGCACATGCATGAGTATAAGTGAATCACGTGAGGCTGCAACTGAGTTTGAATCAACTTTTAACACCTTGTCGCTAGTTTTGCCCCTAAGGGCCTTACGCCATGCAACTGTCCATAATGTCCGATCAGTGGTTGGACTTCATCGTTGGTAATGCCTTAATCAACCCAAATGTCGGGTTTTATTTGTAAGTATCTTATTAATTAAGAATTTATGGTCTTCTAAAACATCAGGAATGAAATTTAGTCTTATATCAATATTCTTTACCACACTTAGAGCACTCGCGCTATAACAATAAAAAACATGTTTCCTCCCTACTGAGCCTAAAACTCTTGCCAAGACCATATGCACTCAATTTATCCCTTCTGACATCGACATGTTTTCAGCCTAGTTGTCTGTAAGGAAGTGTTGCCTTCCGAATTTTTTTTGAAATGCGAACATTGAATGTTGTGATGTCGCACCCTCCGTCACATGGGAGAGTGTCGTTCAACTCCGGTCAACATGCTGTTTTAACCGGGCCCACTTGGCGTCAGAGTTGGAGAGCTTCCAAAGAAAAATCCCACCCAATACGGCCCCTTCCGGACTTGAGGAAAAGCCGAGGCTCAAACCCTGCATAGGGAAAATTACCAAAATGGACATTTGACCAGTCAAACTTACAAAAATTGACAAACTTTTTCAACATACTTCGATATGATCATTTAGACATGAAGCTGGCTAGTTCAGCCGCTTCAAATTCCGTGCCAAACCAGCTTTTTTCAGATATTCAGCCAACTAGAAACTGACACGTGGATGTGCTGATTCCCAAGACGGCTAAAGCCCATTTCCAAACAGGCTAAGCCGGCATGTTTTTTTAGCCTACTATATGACTTTCTTTAGCCCACTTGATTTTAGCCTGCTATATGACTTTCCTTAGGCGACTATATGCCTTTGTTTAGCCCACTTGAATACATAAAAAATAGTATGACTTTGCTATATAATTTTCCTTAACTCACTTGATTTTAGATTACACAATTAATAGTTCACTATTTTTTTTATCTAAAATCAAGTGGGCTAAGGATAGTCATATATCAAAATCATACTACTTTAATGTGAAAACCTACAACTCCCTCTTTATATTTGCAAACCAAATGTGACGTCACTGTTATTTATGTAATGAAGAAAGTGAGTCTCACAAGCCAAGTTACAATTACTCAATTTGTTGCCTATACATCCCTCATTTTTATTTGGGAAAATTATCAAAATGGACATTTGAACTATACAAACAAAGGCTAAAATTAAGTGGGCTAAGAAAAGTCATATAACAAAGTCATACCATTTTTTATGTATACAAGTGGGCTAAACAAAGGCAAATAGCCGACTAAAGATAGTTATATATAGCAGGCTAAAATCAAGTGGGCTAAGGAAAGTAGTAGGCTAAAAAAACACGTCGGCTTAGCCTGCTTGGAAGTGGTTGAACGTCTTGGGAATCAGCACATCCACGTGTCAGTTTCTGGTTGGCTGAACATCTGAAAAAAAAACTGGTTTGACACAGAATTTGAAGCTGGCTGAACTAGCCTACTTCATGCCTAAATGATCATATCAAAGTAGGCTGAAAAGTTTGTCCATTTTTGTAAGTTTGACTGGTCAAATGTCCATTTTAATAATTTTCCCCTCAATTTATCCCTTCTGACATCGACATGTTTTTAGCCTAGTTGTCTGCAAGGAAGTGTTGCCTTCCGAATTTTTTTTGAAATGCGAACATTGAATGTTGTGACGTCGCACCCTCCGTCACATGGGAGAGACTCGTCCAACTTCAGTCAATATGTTGTATTAACCGGGCTCACTTTGCGTCAGAGTTGGAGAGCTTCCAAGAAAAAATCCCACCCAATACGGCCCCTTCCGGGAGGAAGAGCCGAGGCTCGAACCCTGGATGGCGTGAGGCCTAAGAGCTAGGCCTCATTTGCAATACCGCAGAAACTAATGGAGAGGGCAAGAATCGAACCTAGGTCACAAGAAACATCAGGTCTCTCACTTACCACTCCACCACCAGCTCATTGACGCCTTCTAGATGTAGTAGGCTGTGTTTCTAAACTATTTTAATACTTTTTGATTAAATTATTTTGACGGGTCAGTTGAAATCTTAATCGGAAAATTCAGATCCGAAAATGGACCAAAGACTATGTTTTATAGGTTGTGAACCATCACAACGTTTTCTTAAAACGACACAATGTTTTCTAAAATAATGTGTTAGTTTAACATCAAAATAGTTGATTAATAATCCTCGTAATCGGTACGATAGTTCCTATTGTTGGCCTTTTGTCAACTTAGTTACTACTAATTAATAATATAGTTTCTACAGGCTCATTTACTTTTGATCATTTAGTTATTTCTAATCACTCGGTTGCTGCTAATTCTTTAGTTACAACAGATCATTCAGTTAGTGCCCCCTTAGACCTCGCAAGGGGGCGTTGCCCCTTGACCCTCTGTGTTTCAGCGAACCTAGAAATAAGATTATCCATTGTGTAATAGTAGAAGAGTAAGAACAACTTTTTGCATGGTTTATGGAACGAGTAAGTTTATTACTGGTTTAGTGGGCTATGTAGACTCATATTATAACTGTGATCTTGTAAAGAGAAGATAATTACATGTTATATTTCTACATTATACTCATGATTTAGTTTCATCAATTCATTTAGGTAATTGAGATTCACTTAAGAGAATGGAAAATTTGAATAAGCAGCTTTGATACAAGTTATGATGTGTAGAGTGGATAGATTTTTTTTTTCAAATTAGTATATTTTGAAAAAAGAAAGTGGTTAATAGTCTTTTGGTGGGGAAAATGTGGGAAATGGTAAAACCGGTACTGTCAGTACCAGTTTCAGTACAAATGGTTTAAACAAATCACTGGGTGTCAGAGAGGTGGCAGAGGTGCGGTGAAACCGGTACTGCCAGTACCTGTTTCAGTATTAATTCACTAACGCCCCTTTAACGACACTGTTTGAGTATATTTGTACTGAAACCGGTACTTTTTTGGTGTTTGTACTGAAACCGGTGGTGCCAGTATTGGTTTCAGTTGTTTTTTTATCAATAAAATGTCTCCTCATGTAAGTGTCCTCTATTAAGTATCGTGGAAGGCTAATGCCATCATATCATACAACAACAGGCCAGCAACAGAGGCTGTACCCTACTTCGAGCAGGTCATGTGATTGGTTCAAGTATAAAAACAAAAAAAAATTGTTTATACTTTATAAGTATAAACAAAATTCTTTTTATAAAAAAAAAACTATTACTGCTGCAATTTCTAAAGTTTATCACGATTTTTTTCAGTTGTGCAGTTAGGTCCTCTAGTAAGCCAGTTGATGCCTGTTGTGGAAGCATCTCCGGTATCTTCCCTGGCTAAGGGTGCTGTAGGTAGGCACACCGCACACTCTGTTTTCATTGTTTGATTGTAGCCATTTTACATGGAAATCTGCTTTTGATTTTTTCTATCCCTCACATGGATGAGAAATTTATTTTCTAAAATGAGTTGGTTTTTCCCGTTTGAGATTTGATTCAAATATTTTGTTACTTTTTGTATGACACGTTACTTACACACTTAATAAAGAACACTTACACGAGGAAACATTTCATTGACCAAAAAGCAACTGAAACCGGTACTGGCATCATCGGTTTCAGTACAAACACCAAAAAGCAACTAAAACCGGTACTACCAGTACTGATTTCAGTACAAACTTACTCAAACGGTGCCGTTAAAGGGGCGTTAGTAGATTAATACTGAAACCGGTACCGGCAGTACCGGTTTCACTGCACCTCTGCCACCTCTCTGACACCCAATGATTTATTTAAACCATTTGTACTAAAACCGGTACTGGCAGTACCGGTTTTACCATTTCTCACATATTCCCTACCAAGAGACTATTAACCACTTTCTTTTTTCAAAATATACTAATTTGAAAAAAAATTCATTACACAAATCCACTTAAATACTTTCCATTAGGCTTCTCATAGACTAGTTACTTACTACAATAACTTCACGAGCCAAATCACGCCTAGTGTAGACTTTTGAGCAATAACTGAACCATTAACCAAAACCGAACCAAAATCCGACGAACCATCCATATTTTCATATATTTCATGTTTTATACCTCCATTTCAAGTATTTCATGTTTTATACCTTCATTTCATGTATTTATACATCTATTTCTTGTATGTATATATTCATTTCATGTATTTATACCTCCATTTCATGTATTGCTAAGCTAAAATTATAGTCGAACTTTGGTTTTGGTTATTAACCGAACTGAGCCGAAAACCGAGAAACTAACCGAATAAACCGAAATGGTTAACCGAAAACCGGCCGGTTAATAAAATAGATTAACCGATGACTTCGGTTTCAGTTGCGGCTAATAACCGAACCGAATAGTGCACACCCCCGCTGACCATAACACACATGAGAGTCAATATCTTTCAGTATGGATCTCTAAGCATTCAACTCTTTTCCTCATTTAGTTGGTATCGCACTACAATCAAGTTTAAAGTTTGTTACTAGAAGAGTGTAATCTGCTCTTATTGATTTATAGGGATATGTGGAGTTAATCTTGTTCATTATTTAAAGTTTAGGGGTCGTAGTTGTAATTACCACAAACATTGTTTAGTATGTATTTTATGTAATAGTAAAGTGTAGAAGCTAGTGTGTCAAGAACCAAAGTTGCTAACCACCATTGTTGACGTTGCATATATACATGAGATTAGAAACGGTGTCATCCAAGATTCACAACCCTAGATTGAGACGGTTACAAGTGTTGGTTGGGTATAAATAGGGGTCCAAGATCAGTACATTGTGATCAAAAATAAAAAAAATCAAGAATCTTTCTTCCAATACAAAGATTATGTTTCTTTAATCAATTATTGTGTGTACTCAATTTGTGGACAACAATTGGTATTAGAGCATCAAACGCTTGAAGGAAAACATTCTTGGAGAATTCAAAGGCATAAGAAATCACAGGGTGTTTGCTTGCAATTGAAGGTTACGGTTATTCAAAGAGATCAAGATAACGGGCGGAAAGTTCTTGCTTTTTCCGACAGAAACAAGAAGCAATAGGAAGATACCGATCAGTCATTTGATTCAAGGGTTTGTTTGAATCAGGTAATACAAGGATAAAGGTATTCATAATCGTCCTTGACATTGTGCAAAGAAGGAAATAACTAGTTTGGAATCGGCAAAGGAGATCAATGGGCATTGATCTAAGAACAACATGCAAACATCGATCGTGGTGGCAACAAAAAGAAGGGTTGTTTTGTTTCAGGCTGAGACACGTGAACAAGGATGAAACTAGATTCAAGTAGACAGGTAATTGGTTGGGTACAAACCGAACCATACAAGGCCTAAATAAGGAAAACCAATGTAAGGCTCGGGGGAACGTCTCTTGAGCTAAAGTTACAGTATCGCCTCCTCACTTTTTATTAGACTTGCCATTTAAACCATATAGTCTTTCATTTGTTTTTTTTTCTTTTTTTGTCTAACTAGTTTTTGACATGTGGCTCACTCACAATTACTTAATCACTTTTATTTTTCTCTAATAACTTTTAAATATTATTATAAAGTTTCGAATACACTGTTGTGACGTCTTTATTTTTATCTACGTTTTAGTGTAAATTTTATTCAAAACAGAGTTGTTCGTAGTAGTATACAAGTCGTTGAAGCACAAAATTACAATCTGTCAAAACTGCTTCGATGTTTTTTTCCTGATTTTTTATGTGTCCACTTACACCTTATAAAACATGATTTTTTATACAACTACGGATTTGTCATTACGAAGTGCTTATTTTTATCAATATTTCGACATGAGCTTCTTTTAGATTACAGTCGTGACGTGTTTTTAATCTACGTTTCGATATTTAAAACGGAGCTGTAACAACTTGATACGATTCTCCTTACGTACATACCATGTCAATGTCATCATCGTAAACTGCGGTTTATTTTTAAATAAAACAACTACATACACCCCGAAACATATAAATATGTTTTTGGAATACTCAAATATTGAATTTTGTAAAATGTTCATTCGATAAAGGTGGTGGATTAGGTAGCCATTGAAGTGCGATGTTCACGCTCAAAACGCGGCTTCTTTGTCTAAGATATTGGCTTGCACGATCATACTTTCTTCCTAACCCCTTAAGAATTTTTTTTTTTGAACAACAAATTTTTATTCTATTTTTTTTTATTATGTCTTGGATGAGGTTAGAACCTATATCCTTTTTAATTGTGGGACTCTGCTCTTACCACTACACCCCTGCCCCTGAGAATTTTAATTTAAGAAAGTCATTCCAAATTTTCAAACCCTAGGTTTTGACCACCTGGAGTTATGGTTATCTAGTCGGAGGTGGTATAAGAGTCATTTAACGTCGTTGGCTATGTTGTGAGTCCAATTACGAACTTTGTGTTCTTTTGTATTGCTATAGCTCGCCAAGTGTTCGATGAAATGCTAATGTCACAGAGAGTATCTTTCTGATTTGCTACAAGGGGCATGGCTCATGATGAAGATTTAAGTGTCAGTTCAAAGTCTTTCATGGAGTCTTATTTAGATAAATTGAAGATTCCATCTTCACCTGGGACTCCAACTTTAGTTCTCCCAGTTTTTTCGAGCTTGAAACCTGCTGAACATTGCTCAATAGTTAAAGCTATCAAGAAACTAAGTCCCATCGATGTAAAACGTCTGTCTATCCACATGTACTCCCATGTAGCCCGACAAGCGAGTGACACCTTCAATCACAAGGAAGAACCAAAGAGGGACTTTGATGTAATTGAAGATTATGTGGGATTGGTTGACAATGGCGAATCAAATCATGATGGTGTGTTTAGAGTGAAAACTGAGGCGATGCAACCACCATTATTGTTGAGATCAAATGACGCTGCAGAAGATTTGCAATCGACGATGGTGCCAACAACACCACCACCCATAGTGAGAGGAGGTAATATAATAACGTCAGTGCCACCATCATCGCCTGAATCGGACTCAAGTACTACAAAGATGTCACTACCTCCTCCAACGCCCCCAATGAGCACAAGTCATTTAGGGACGCCACAAGCACCTCCTTCCCCACCTCCACCACCCATGAGGAGCTCACTTCGTGTACTGATACCACATCAACCGCCTAAGTTAACCTCAAACAGTATTAAAATGCCACAGCCACCTCCACCCCCCCCCCCAATGAGTACAAGTCATCTAGGGGCACCCCAACCACCTCCTCCACCACCCCTAAGGAGTTCACTTCATATAGTGAAACCACATCAACCTCCTTTGCCGCCAACAGTCATGATGACAAGTAATGTTACAAAATCACTGCCTTCGTCACCACCATCACTGCCCATATTGACCTCAACTAGTATTAAAATGCCACTACTACCACCGCAACCTCCACCACCCCTGATGAGTGCAACTCGTGTAGCGAACCCACAGCAACCTCCTCTGCCACCACCAACCCCAGGGAAATGACACCAAGAAGCATACCGCCACCACCACCAACATTTCAACAGGTAAAAGGAGGTGCACCTCCAGCACCTCCTGTTGTTGGTCCCACCCGATCTTTACGTGATAAATCAACTACCAAGTCTTTTCCGCCTTCTCTAAGGGAAACTTGAAGGGTCCAATTTAGATGGTAAATCTCTAAAGAGGACTAGCAGCAAAATTGGGGCAGCTTCTAATTGTAACGGGAAGCAAGGAATGGTTGATGCACTAGCAGAGATGACAAAGAGGTAAATAAACCTCATATAGTATCCTACAAATTTCCATTCTTTATGTCCTGTATTTCCAGATCATCATACTTCGTTCAAATTGAAGAGGATTTTAAAACTTATGCAAATTCAATCAAAGAGGTGAAAGCCGCCCTGAGTTCCTTCCAAACAATAAACATGGATGAGCTTATCAAGTTCAACAAATACGTGGAATCCCATATGGAGAAACTTACTGCTGAAACCCAGGTCTAGAATTATTTAATTCTCTCTATAATATACATTTTGTTTTTGTTAATTTTTTAATAATCATGTTCTATGATTCTTAATCTATAGGTTCTAGCAAGATTTGAAGATTTTCCTAGTAAAAAGTTGGAAGGATTGAGAATGGCTGCAGCATTGTATGCCAAATTGGATGCAATAACTACTACTTTGCAGAATTGGAAGATGGAGGGCCTTTCAGTTTGCAGAAGATAACCAAGACAATGGGCTAAAATGCCATAGCAAGAAAACCGGGTCGGGTAAAATTCTTTGGAGGGCCTTTCAGTTTGCATTTCGGGTCTATACATTTGCAAGTGGACAAGATGACCGGGCCGACTTCTTAACAAGGGAACTTGCTCAAGAAATACAGACCGACCCTTAAGAGTAGTAAAAGTTCTAGTAAGATTTAGAACTTTAATCAAATCGATATATGGTATTAAGTTTACCTACAAAACGTAGTGACACAAAGCATAAGAAACCTATGTGTTGTAATTTTGTTTTGAAATCACTCTCTGTGATTCTATATGTGAATGTTTGCTTTCATTTTGAGACCAGAATGTGAACATGTTCTTACAAAATTGATGTTTTACTTTCTGTTTTGAACAAATTATCTGATTATTTGACAAATACTTATAAAAATAAAGACAAAAACTAATAGACATCAACGTGATCAAATATAAATTTCATCAATCTTGCCTTTGACCTTGTATTAGTAATAATACGACTTTTAAGAAAGTTTATTTCATCTTATAAAACTTTAAACTATATGCATACAACACAGATCTATCATAAAAGACTCAAGCATGGATCTCAATCCCCACATGGGACCACATGCAACATACATATCATTTGAAGTGTAAAACAAAGTCCTTACATGCAACATATTGATAGATGCTAGCTTCTCGTGTATATTGTCACATTGTTATGCTCTTTGGTACACCTCTGCCGGTAACCCCGGGTTCTGAAGTTGGTATCAGTAGCTCGTAAGGTGGAACCCCAGCACCACATCTATTCCTAAGCCTTGGATCAACATTCCTCCTATTTATCTCACTTTCAATATTTTTAACTTCCATTGAAAACCTACAGAATGCCTCAATAATCTTCGGTTCACATGGCCACCTTATGTACACATCCTTCATCTCTCCAAGATACTCCTCCTCATGTGAGTGTGCTGAGATCATATCAATTATAGCCATGTATTTTGTTGATATAAGCAAACTAGGTAATGATGCAAGAAAATAGCCTTGTGGGTCAGCGATGAAACTTGCATACTCAAGGTCATGTTGTTGGGGTATAAGTTTTCGCATAAGCGGTGGCCTATTTGGAACATATCCACCATAGTGGTACTGACCAAAATTAAGTGCCGCATGTTGTGCTGATGATACCCATATCAGAATGGTCAATATCTCTATAAGGTTATCAGGAGAGGTTAGTTTAGGCCACCAATTAGCTTCATGAAGATCAGTGTGCCCCAAATTAATGGCTTCAGTATACCATGACTGAAGTTCTATATCAAATATAACTGTATTTTCATCTGGGTAGTAATGATTTACATATGTATGCACTAGCTCTTGAATTGCAGACCAAATGAGAAGCCCATCATTGGCATACGGGTAGTCTTCAATGAGTAGTCTCAATCCGTGGGACTTTGTCTCGTCAGGTACTGCCATTCCTCTACAACCATATATAGTCAGGTAAGATGCTTTGAACATGTTAATTATATGTAGTTTTAAAAGCCATCGGTATTACTTTATTTTATATTCATATTTTCTATTGTATTTGTACCTTCGTATCAAATCTGCAGGAAGCCCTTCTAAGTCGAAGCGCCACCAGTCACGATAGGCAGCACAGACCATCTCCATGCTATATTTTCCTGGAGAAAAGCAAGTCTCTATAATCCCTTCTGCAGATATAAGGCTCTCACGGGCCACAGCACTTGTTACAATTGCATGCTTCATGTGGAGGCTAAGAAGCTTGAAAATCGGATGCAATGAGCTCAAGTGTCGATGTGTGGCTATTATAAATGGTTCCATACATGCATGAACCCGTAACCTATATATTCATAACATGAACTCATTTGCACGCCATATTAGTAATGTATGTTAATCCATTTACAATTCGTTGTGCAAGCATCTCTTAATTATATATGTTTCGTTCATATAAGGATTTCGGATTAGGAATACATACTACATATACAAAAAGTGTGAAACTGAATAAGTATATTTGACATACCAATGATGGATAAGTTGGTGAACACCGTTGTCATTAGAGCATACATGACTTTTGCCTAGTTTCCACAACCAACTGGTGGTTGCATCAACCGGAGGAGTGAGAACTTGTTTTGATGGGATATTGGTGTCAATAGGAGGAAGGCTAAGCTCGATTGCAATGGGCTTTAGAGTTCCTGTTGTCATCAAAAAGAAGATTGTGCGCGTTGCATATGATTTTCGGTCTTCTTGAGAATTTATCCTCTCTAGAAATGGAAGGTAAATGTCGTGGTAATCCAATATGAAGAGCTTGTTTTCATCCAAGGCCTGAAAGTTTAAAAAAAGAAAAATTCATTTACTCAATCATTCAACAGCTAGAGCTTTGTATTTGTTGGCAGTTATACCTGTTGTACAGACATTCCATTGAGGTGGCATATAATATGTTCCTCTTTAAGAGCTGATTCTGATGGTCCATATATTGAAGGATCAAGTTTGCTTACCGGAGGATATACCTGTTGGAATGAAGCAATGGTTATTACTAAGGCACCTTATAAAATAGTTAAAGATATAATCAGTATGTCGTCCTTGTACCTTCAACCTCTCTAAGCTAACAGGGTTCATCCCAGCAAGGGTTTGGCGGCCGAGTTCATCATCTTGTACATAGCTTGTTGCATTCCCTAGAATGTCAATGATGTTTTATTTTTAACTTGTAACAAAAAAATTATATATTAGAAAGAAATATATATGTCGATTAGCTAGGGTGACCCTTACAGGACATGTTTTTTGGAATCTCAAACTTGAAGACTTCTTCAATTTTTCCACGTATATCAAGAAACTTTGATACTCCATGCGTATTTAAACTCATCTCAACTTGTGGTACATTCCTATAAAGACCTGCAAACTTTGTAAGATCCCTAGACACGTCATTTTTGTTGTAGAAAGTGGCCAGTATAGGTGGAATATTGTGCAACATTCCCTTCCAAATTCCATTAAGGATATCATTACGCCTCGTCCCCTCGAGAGCTTCGTCTCTTGGCACATATGTTGATGCTATCCCCGTATTCACCGGTATTTCAGTAGTAACATCTACATAATATAGATAAATGTGTTTCATGATCAGTAGCATGTTACTTTACTTTAAATTATTGATAAATATGTTTCATGATCAGTAGCATGTTACTTTACTTTAAACTATTGATAAATGTTTTTCTTGATTAGTAGCATGTCACCTGTAATTGCGGCAGGACGTCCTGTGCGACATCGTCTAGGATGTGGGTTTATTTCACCTCCTAGTGTTGGCCTTGTATATTTAGCTCCTTTATCAGGATTTCCGAGATCGTTATATGTATCATAATCATATATTCTGTCTGAAGGTAATCTTTGTCCCTTTCCATCACCTCTCTTATTTTTTAGTTCCTTAGCTCTTAAGTATTTCAGCCCATTTGGTGTTTGAGTCGGTAAATATGCCTGTTACATCCATCAATATATAAAATCCCTTGTAGATGATATAAGACCCTAGCCCACAAGTATATATGTAGATAGTTATATATTTCAATTCGTTGCTAAATTTAAAGATAACAAAATAAAAAATAAATTAATTAACATTCGTTGCTAAACTTTTAATCAAAAAATAAAAAAGTCACTATATATGTTTTTTGATAAAATATTCCCATATATAATGCTCATGTTGCATCACATAATAACTTATGTATAAAGTCCTTATTTGTTTTGTAAACTTTGATCATATTTGGTTGTAGCAACTCACAGTTGGATTTGTATTTGATCATGTTGTGATTTGTATTTTCTTTGTAGCATTTGTATTTGAAAGTTGTTTCATTTTTATTTATATGCTTATCAGAATTTGAATTTATTTGTCAATGACCCATATTCCTATCTAATATAAATCATTAAAACCTAATAAAACCCATTAAGGTCCAACATCACCAATTAAGTAATGAGTCATTGTCAATTAGGCTATGTGTCACCCAATATAACTCATTAAGAACTAATATGAATTATTACAAACCAATATAACTCGTTAAGGCATAACATAACTTATTATTACCAATAGAACTTTGTAAGACCTAATATGACTTATTAGAACCTAATACAATTCATCACGACCTAATTATGCCCATCATGTTCAATTAAGTATTATATCACCCAATATACCTCATTTAGAACTATAAGGCCAATTAAGGCTCATCATGGTAAATTAGGTAAATGTATCACCAAATGTCACTCAATAAAAACTAATACGACTTATTACAAACCAATATAACTCATTAAGGTATAATATGACTTATTACTAATATATATATATATATATATATATATTAGTTTTCGACTAACTATTTGATTTTCTCATGGTTCTTCCCAATAAAACATATTAGATCTTAATAAGTTATATTCGTTTGTTATAAATAATATTAGACCTTAAGAGTTATATTAAGTAGCCATGAGTCATATTACTATTAGGTAGTAATTATCAGTCATACTATATCATAATAAGTAATAGTATGCCTTAGTAAGTTATATTAGATACCGGTAAGTATTATTATGCTAAGTTATAACGGTTTGTTATATGGTCAAAATTAGTCGATGAAAGTAAACAGAAAATTTGAATTTTCATTTAAAAATTTTCATTTAGCTAATAGATTTGTGATGGAATTTTAGAATCCATTACCAAATTAATCTCAGCCTTTAATTCTGTTGCTAAAATTGAAACAAAAAATATAACATGTAGTAGTTATGTTCCTCGCTAATCTGTCGCGAAATTATAAATATATATAAAAAACAACATTAAATAATTAATTATGTGCCAATGAGCTAGTGTTGGAGTAGTAAGGGAGAAACCTGGTGTACCTAGTGACCCAGGTTCAATCTCTGCTCTCTACATTAGTTTCTACGGCATGCAAATGAGGCCTAGCTTAGGCTGATGCACCTGGGTTTTACCCACGACGATCCAGGGTTCGAGCCTCGGCTCTCCCTCAAGCCCGGAAGGGGCCGTATTGGGTGATATTTTTCCTTAGATGCTATCCAACTCTGACGCCAAGTGGGCCCGGTTAAGACAACATATTGGCCGGAGTTGGACGAGGCTCTCCCATGTGACGGGGGGTGCGACGTCACAACATTCAATGTTCGCCGTTCAAAAAAAAAATTAATTATGTTGCTAAGTTAAAATCTAGAAAAATAAAAAAAAACTGATCATTTCAGTGGCTAAATTAGAAATTAGAAAAACTCCTTTCAGTCGCGAAATCTAGTACGCAATAAAAAATTAATTTATTTTTTGACACTTGTCACCTCCATAATACACCTCAAGTTTATTTGCCCAAATCCAATAAACCCCATTTTCTAAAAACCGCAAATCTTAAAACGACCCATCTAATATGTGCTGGATCCTATAAGTTCCTTTAAACCTGAAACAATCTCATGAAACCCTAATGTGCCATCTTCAGCGACCAACGCCTCATCTCCAACACCACCCTCTTCAATTAGAGAAATATACAATGAGATCTGAAACTCCAACAACTTCATATTCTATATATGCTTTTTCACTACTAGAAAACACATATATTTCCTACAAAAGTTTTCGACAAAAAAAAATTCACACAAGCTAGCGACAAAACAAAAACAAAAAAGTAACTATACGACTTCCTAAAATTTTTCGACAAATTTATTAAATAAGTTAACTTATTTATTTACTATAATCGTCGGAATATTGTCAGAAATTACCGACAAAAGGCTTTTGTCGGTAATTCGTCAGAAAATTAGTCGGGACTTTGTCCGAAAAAACATTTTCTATAGGGTTTATCCAACAAACACTTTTTTGTCGGACACTTGTCGCTAACGACCAATTCCGACAAATTTCCCACAAAACTGCTGTCGTAAATTTTTCATTTTTTAGTAGTGAGATTTCGTGAGAAATTTGTCGGAAATGGTCGTTAGCGACAAGTTTCCACAAAAAAATGTTTGTTGGAAAAAACCCCGTAGGTAATGTTTTTTCCGACAAAGTCCCGACTAATCTTCCGACGAATTAGCGACAAAAGTCTTTCGTCGGTAATTTCCGACAATATTCCGACGATTATAGTAAATAAATAAGTTAACTTATTTAATAAATTTGTTGCAAAATTGTAGGAAATCATATATTTACTTTTTTGTTTTTGTTTTGTTGGAAATTTGTCGCTAACTTGTGGGAAATTTCTTTTGTTGATAATTTGTCGTAAACTTTTGTAGGAAATATATATGTTTTCTAGTAGCGTTTCGAAGATATAAAACAAATCACGAAAAAATGTTTCTTAAGTAAAATAAAGACCGTTGGCAATTTGGTGCAATAGTAGCCCCAATACTTCCCATAGTGAATGTCTTCGGTTCAAAATCTGACCATAGCAAAAAAGGGGTCTGTGGTCAGGTCAGGGGGTTTACCCAGTTTGGGGGTTTCTCTTGGGGTGGGTTGCCCTGGATTGTAGGTGTTGCCCCGAAAAAACCTAATTATTCTTCAATATCTAGGTGTTACCGTTAAAAAAAAAGTAAAATAAATAAAAGATTAAATAATCTAAAACATGAACTAAAATAATATACATTTTCATGTAATGTGTTTGAAACTAAAGAAATGATGATTAATAAATAAAAACCAACGAAATAATTTAAAAATATTAAAAAGTCCTGGAAAGTATGGTCAATGTTTATTAAGATTATATGTTTATGTAATAATAATGTCTCTCTTTTTTTTTAAACCAATATATTTTTAGTATTTATTTATAAATTGGTATAGTAAATAGTTACATTAGTTTAGTGTTATCATAAGCGTATTTCTTAAAAAATAAATGACAAGGGGTATATATTATTTGGGAAAAATACGAAAATGGACATTTGATAAAGAAAATACTTAAAAATGGACATCCTTATTTAGCCTACTGTTTCATGGACATTGTTTTTATGAAAAGGCTAAAGACGGCTAAGCTAGCTAGCTAAAATTTCCTTGCCAACATTCTATTTGTCAGAGTACGAGGCAATAAGCATGTGACACATGGCAGGCTTAGCCGTCTCATAGACGGCTATAGCCATCTAAATAAACAGTTTTAGCCGTCTAATGCATTTAGCCGTTTAAATAAACAGTTATAGCCGTCTAAATAAACAGCTTTAGCCGTCTAAATAAAAAGTTATAGCCGTCTATTAGACGGCTAAGCCTCCGAAAATTTTCAAAAAATGTTTTATTTCTTTTTTTAGTTTTTAACAATCTTTTCCTATACTTTTAATCATGTATGGGTTGGATGTTTACTGTAATGTTTCTTCTAGTCGCAACGCGCCGGACACAAATATTAATTTACTGTCAAAACCGTCACTATTGATACAAAGTTTAGTCCAAGGTTTTGAAAACCAGAGGGCAACAGTTATATTGGAAGCGGCTCATGGTTAGATATGGCCTCGACTCCTGTTAGATATTTGTAGACTAAATCGTTTCATGTCCAACCCTTGGGTCTTGAAAATGGTTGAACGGGTGAAGCGGGTAATGGGGTTCAACCGGATATATAAAGGGAGGTGACGAGGTGCGACGGCATCTCTACAATAGCATTTAAGGGATGAGAAACTAAAGTTGCAGTGGCTAGTTTTAACGGTCACCAAGATTGTTGTGTCAACAGTTTGTTGAAGTCTACTCATTTCCTTTTTTTAAGTTAGGTTGTTAGTCAGCTGTTTTCCTATTTAAACCTTTGTAAAGCTCTTGCGCGCTTTGATCATCGACTAAACCAGCAATCTTTGAACACATTCTTAAGCGTTGTTTCTATTGTTTTCATTGCAAAAGTTGTCGTTAATTAGTGAAAAAGGACGTTGCAAAAGTGGTCGATATAATACAGAATCCTTGTGAATAAGGTGAAGGTTAATGGATATATATAGTCAGTCACCTTGTTGGAAAAGAATATCCTTTTCTGTTTGTTGATGTGAGCTGGTTGGATCCAGGAATTGCATGCAAAATGGAAAAAACCATCAACAGAGATAGTCTCTAAATACAACTCCTTATCGCAATTGTTTCTCACAAGGATGGCCCCTGGTTCTCCAAACTCTGCATCAATTTCCAGCTCAACTTCAAAGCTGAAACAGCCTGTACCAATAGCTTTGCGACTGCTACACTTCCACCACTCGCTTACACATTCCTTGCTCACCTTTGGCTTCTTGGTACCTAGCTTACATTCATGCACAAATTAATATTAAAAACAAACGTAAACAAATTAATATCAAAAACAGATGCTAATTAATTACTTGGATCCAATTGTGTGCTAACAAGCTGAAAACCGACGCCCTTCTCCTCATCCGGCTTCATATCGTTTTGTGAATAATATAACCATGGGATCTTCATCATTGAGACTTGGTTGCTTACCTTAACCGTAACTGTTGCTCTTACCTTCAAACATGAGGGCACATGATCAACCTTAACTTGCTCCGCCTCTAGGAATAAATCCATATCCAATGTAGCTTTTACAGTTTTCAACTTGTTGTTGCAAGAAGAAAGGAACATAGGAAGTTTTGATGTTGGTGTTTTAGTAATAGATTGGGTGTTTAGAGCTGGAAAAGAGATGGAAGACAGCATGTTCTTGGTGGTTCCGGCCATTTCGTATTCACAACTTATGTTTTGTGGTTTCATTTGAAGTGTATATATATATATATATATATATATATATATATTCAGGGAATCATGCAAACAAACAAATACATTCAATCAACCATAGGACCACATTTCATGTTTATCACGTGTGTTTTTGGCCCCACATATGCTCCGACACTTGCAATGTTTTGGGGTTGGTGAGTCGTTGTAACACCCCCAAATTCATTTACTTAATGAATAAATAAATAAATTAAGATTTCAACGATTAGTAACATTACACAATAATGGAAGCTAAATAAAGACTTCTAAAATATTGAACACCATGACAAATACTAAACTAAAATAGTACATTGACCTACAACCATATAGGTCAAAACTGACTTGAGGTTTGACAATCATGCTTCTTCGGCTTCTAGGGTTTTGATCCGAACGGTTAACCTATTTCAACCATGCCATAGCTATGTGTTACCTGAAAAACATACTTGAAAATGTCAGCACAAAGTTTGGTGAGTTCACAGGTTTGTTTGTTACAGTGTAAAGTAGTTTTCCTCGAAAACATTGATATCGTAAACATGGCATATTATAAAACAGTTTTCCTCGAAAACATGTGATGACTTCAGCGTCATAAAGTGAAAACATTGAAAAGGTGTACATGGCCATATTATAAAACCGTTTTCCTCGAAAATATGTGATGACCTCGTAGTCATAAAGTGAGTCGTTTTCCCAATGAAAACAAGTGATGACCTCATGGTCATAACCCAAAGAAAAAATGTGATGACCTCATGGTCATAAAACAAGTAGTTTTCCCAATGAAAACAAGCGATGACCTCATGGTCATAAAACGATTAGTTTTCCCAATGAAAACAAAACCAATTTGCACTCAAAAGATTGGCAGAACCATCTACATGAAAACGATTCAATGTATATGATAAACAAAAAATGCAATGTGTGCTCATTCGTAAACTAGCTAGGAATACAAATATATGTTCATACATGAGGTATAACCAAATCCAAACACTTGTTCTTGCCACATGCTCGTACCAAACGAACCCTTATGTAGACACTATGCAGGCATTCGATCATGTGGATCGTCGGTTAGTGCGACTAACCATGATTGTGGTGTGTCAATCCCAATAGTACTATTTATAGAGCCCTAGGCTAACTTATAGCTAATGGTTATAAATTACGTAATGTAGGGGACTTTATGAACTCCATGCGTGCCAACTCATGTAAACATAAGGGTTGAGCCTTGTTTTCTTGTTAACATATGAAAATATTTGTAAGTATGTTTCATCTTTTCTCAAATGTGTCAAGCAATAATGTTCCCAAATGTATATAATGTTTCATGTTTTCAAACGTGTAAAGTAAATATGTTTCTCCTACGCTATTTCTAAAACATTTAAAAGTTAAAAGGGGGTAGTGAACTCACCTCAAGTCCAGCTAATAATATCACAAGCTCAATTGACAATAGGTGGGCGCAACGATCCTAAACGATACCTATTGTTCAAACAAGTGTTGTCAACATCAACAATATAACTAGGATCGTGCTCTAACACTATGGTTTCAAATCTAAACCCAAACCATGTTGAGGACATCTAAGTTGTAGAAACAAAGTTCTTTATTTTTAATGAAAAATTCGGCAGAGTCCCATTTGTTTTTTGCTAAACCCGACAATATCTGATTGTATAATTCCAACATCAAATTACACCAATAAACCGCACTTTAGATTATAATACTAAAACCATACTTAAATTTGTCAATTACTTGATAACTATATCAAAAATTATATAATTATAACATATTTTAACGTGCCCGAAACATGTTCTCAAAAGACATCCCTGACAATTTTTTTAGGTCCCGTGTTACTACCTGATAATAGATCTATAAGTGTTTCGAGTCATACCTTAGCGTACAAGCAATTCTAAGCGGTTTTTGTATGAAAAGCTGAGAAGAAAACTTGTTTCGCTCATAACTTGGTCAATGGCCGGATTTGGTAGTTTTTGGCCGGAAAACTTCACTTTTTCGAACCAACTTCTTCGTATGCTTAGATTGGACCTTTAGGAACCTTTTTATAGCAAAAGCCCCAATTTTTGAAGTCGCCGAAAAAGTGTTTTTGGCCGGAAAAACCTTGTTTGAGCGAATAACCACAGGAAAACACCACTTATTTTGGTAATCTTTGGTAGAGAGCTTGTGGCTGATGAACATTCTTTTTCTGGCAGGTCTGTATGTGTGGTCATTGGCAAAAGGGAAGGAAGAAAAGATTTTGCAGCCAATGTGTGGAGGAAATATATGTGTAGAGATGTTTCCGGTGGCTATTACAAATTTCTCTCCAAAAAGATTTATAATTTTTTTCTGTTTTTGTATTTAAATCATCTGGCATGTAATCAATCATACCAT
Organism: Smallanthus sonchifolius; assembly: GCA_023525975.1. Taxonomy (NCBI): domain Eukaryota; kingdom Viridiplantae; phylum Streptophyta; class Magnoliopsida; order Asterales; family Asteraceae; genus Smallanthus; species Smallanthus sonchifolius. The sequence goes on from CM042029.1 coordinate 73,950,403, forward strand.
TATGGAGGAAATATATGTGTAGAGATGTAATCAATCATACCATTATGGTAGAATTGTAGAATTAGATCATCTGGCATGTCTGTCTCTTTTAGGTTTATTTGAAGAAGGAGTAAGCAAGTTCCTTCTCCATTGTCGTCTGTCCTTTCAACAACTGTAACCTCTTTGTACTTTTCTTCATTTAAAGAAATTGTCATAAGTCTAAGCTGTAACTCATATAGTACTAGTGGAAATTCTGTATTGATCTTCTGTGTTTTCTATATGGCTTTGTATAGACTGTGTATTTTTCCTTGTTGTATAAGCTGGTTTTGCAAACTTGCAATAGTTTCTTCTCGAGTCTTTATAATTTGTTCATGACTCGTCTTTGTAATCTATGAAAAAGTTTGAACCTCTTCGGGTTCAATAAAAAAACTGTCTATACCAAAGTGATCTCTGGCTGTTTTCAAAGCTCCAGAAAAGCTTTGATAACCTTTATAAATTGGTCCGGGACACTGTATAAACTTTGCAACTGTCTCCCATTTGTTAAAAATACCGATTTTAGTTCCTCTAAAAATTATGTAGTGTGTAAACTTTGGAGGGTGAGGCTGTTTTTCAGGGCATTTAGCTCCTTGTTCGCTGAAGTATATACTTAGCGCATTTAAATTCTGGACTTTGAAGGAGGATGCATTAAGCATGGTTTGAATATGCCATAAATTGTGTAGTAAACACTGTTATTTATCTGTTAGTTTTATTCCATTAATGGGACGAAACTTTGTGTGTGAGTCATTACAGACTTGTAAGGCATAAGAGCCAAAAGAAATAGTGGGAGTGTAGGGGGGAAAAGGGTTTTGAACTTTGTAAGGAGAAATGGGTTTTTTGTAGGCTGGCTTTTGTGAAGGTTGTGGTTGTATAAAGTTTTGTGTGGGTTGTGGTTGTATAAAGTTGAGGAAATAGGGAGGTAGTTGTCTAGAGCTCTATGGGATTTGAGTATTTTGTGATAAAGCTGTTTGTCTAGTACTGTGTATTTTATCAGCTTTAATAGACTGACTTAATAGATTTTCTGTTTCTTCATCGTCGTTGGACGAAATACTTGTAAGGCCCCATTCCCGGGTAACCTCACTTGTTGGATTTACTCATAAACATAGTCCTAAATACTGAGCTTAAATTTAAAACATTCGAATTCAATCATTACATAACGTAACATAACATGACATAACAGCGGAAATCTTAACAATTAAATACATAACATTGTGTAAGGCCCCAAATCCGGGAGGCCTCACTTGTTGGATTTACTCATTTACAAACAGTTCTTAAACTTGATTATCAAAATAACGTAGCGGAAAATACTTCATTAAAACATAACCATTACATTGTTCAACATGAGGAAGCGTAACATAGTCTATTACATAAACATAACATAATCTAATCATAACAGGATGCCAGTCTTCGTATCATCCGGGTAACTCATCACGCCGCCCAACATCACCTTCCATCATCATAACCTGCCTTAACCTGAATGTGCATACTAAAAAGTCAGCTACGCTGGTGAGTTCTAGTTTTAACATAAAACTTTAACTTCAAATAATTTGCCAAAAGCATAACTTCACACTTCATTTAATAAAAAGCGTACGTAAAATAATGCAATAACAAAACATAACACTTCATAAACATAAAGTCAACGAACATATCGAATCTGCGCCTTCTCGTAACCGTCAAATCCAAACGTCACATACTGGCTGAATAACCTAAAGATCACCACCACTAGGCCCATCAATCACCGTACTGTCCTTCGGGTTAAGAACTCCTAGGGCCTGATACTTAGGTTATTCAACACTACTTCAAGCACGGCATCACAAGGATGACACGTACCAAACTTCAAGCACTGCGCCTCGTAGGGCATAAGTATCAAACTTCAAGCACGACTACCCCGTAAGGTAAATCGTACCAAACTTCAAGGATCACGATAATCCCCTTGGCGACCGTCATAGCCCCAGTTGTACAACAGTTGGCCAGCCACAGAGGCCCCTAAAAGGTAAAGGCCCATAACATACTTCCCATACCCTTAACCTCCATTCCCTAAGGAATATTGGCAGATTCGTTCGTTTGTGACTTTTGTAAACCTTCGCTTCTTTTACTTCAAAACTTCAGTTAAAGCATTCGTACGTTTTATTAAAAACATTCATTCATTCATAAACACTTTATAAACTTCATAAACTTCTTTTGGCAAAATATTTCATAAACACTTCTTTCATAAACCTTCCTTCCAAAACATCGTTCATAAACATCATTTTATAAAACGTCAAATACAACATTCATAAACATCGTTTTATAAAATAGTCACATCGTTACATATGCACACCATCCCAAAAACATTATTAAAACATTTAAAAGAGGGCTTCTAGAACTCACCTGATAAGCTAATTCGGGTTGTCCTAATCCAACAACGTCACTTCCGATCTAAATTGATTAGTTAAATACACATCAGACCCATACCGACTCTAACGGTTTAACCATTCTAAACATACTAACTTTACTTAACCAGTCTGATGCTTGCGCACTTAGCAAGTGCGCAGGGACTTGTTCTTGCGTACTTAATAACTTTGCCTCATACGTACTTGATAAATACGCAGTACCTGCTTCATGCGTACTTGATAAATATGCAGGATCCTCTTCTTGCGTACTTGGTAAGTACGCAGGATCATCTTCATGTGTACTTGATTACGCACGAACTGCTTCTTCGCAAAAACCCTAACTTTCGCCTTCGGGTCTGATCATGTCAAGATCCCGAACTTGTTTACTTCAAAATGTTTGCTTTCCATTAAGGAACTCAAATCTATGTTTATCTTTCAGTTTTATCCGTTAAAATGTTACCTTTTCACCCAAAACCTGAAAAACCCAAAAACGAACAAAAACTCAGATTTAGGCCCGATCGTTACCTGAATCGAGTTTCTGATCCGGAGGTTTTTCTCACTAGCTATGGAGCAACACTTTTCTGAAATCTCAGGTCAATCCGCCAACTTTCTCTCTCTACGGTTTCTCTCTCTAGAACTTGCAAATGAGAGAAATGATGGAGACCTAAGCTATTTATAGGGGAGGCTCCCCTTCCAGCCCGCCGGCCCATCCGGCCCGACCCGACATGCCTTGTTCGTTTATTTCGTTATTTTAACTGTCGTTTTATTTTTAGGATGTTACACATTGTCTTAACATATATAAAAGTGGGATGTCAGTCTTGTGCCGGGTAACCTTCACGCCATCGCATGACCCTTTCTTCCTTTACCTGAAATGTATACTAAAAGTCAGCTAACGCTGGTGAGTTCTAGTTTAAAGACAATCATACATAATATTTATCTTATCATGAATATAATATATATGTATACATAACATACGTAATATTCGTGCTTTTACATATTCTTTGTTTACTGTTCTCACATAACATTCATATTGAGTATTTACATATGTACATACATACTTACTTGGGGAGAACATTCATTTGGCCATAAACATAAGGGTGATTAACCCATCATACTTGTCGCGAATGTCACAAAGATATCGCAGTGAGAACTACTATCGTAGCCCTTTTCATAAACCGTCCGGCTCTAGAAAACCGTCCGTCGAAACTTAAATCCGTCTGGCAACCTTTGTCCGTCCGCTCTTAAACCGTCCTACCGTCGTAGTCCATCATTTTGTCCGTCTGCCCTAGGGCATCTGTTTCCCACGCGACCATTATGTATGCAACCGTTCTACTTGAGTTAAGGCATTTGCTTCGACCGTCCATGAGTTCCTTTTTTATACGTCATAGCTTGCGAAGGAACGTTTTTGTCCCGGTTGCAAAATAGTCACTTGGTCATCCGTCTACCGAAGTAGCCGTTGTCATAGAAGGGTTCATAATGTTTACATACATTCATAACATGAAATATATATAATATAAAGCAAGATTTCATTCATTTACGTTATGTCCTTCTTTCATTCATTCTTTATAATCATACGTTTCATTCTTTGTTCATAATTCATTTTCATATATATAAGTATATATATATATATATATATATATATATTTGTATACCACGTATGATCACATTGACATTTATAGCATTTATTCATTTAGTGTATACACTTCAGCCCCAAAACATTTAAATGATTTGTACATAACATAAAAGGAGGCACATAGAACTCACCTAATAAGCTAGTCTTGGTTGTCCTAAACAAAGGCCCAACAACGTCACGTACGATCTGAATTAGGTAGTTAGATATACATCAGACCCAATCCCGACTCTAACGGTTTAATCATACTGAATTAGGCGAACATACTGACTTTACTAATTGCTCTGCTGCATGCGCACTTAGTAAGTGCGCAGGGCCTTGCTCATGCGTACTTGACAAGTACGCAGAACATTCTTCTTGCGTACTTGGTAAGTACGCATGATCTTTCTCCTGCGTACTTGGTAAGTACGCAACGCAATACCTGTTTCTTGGACAAAAATCCAAAATTCTTGCATGCTAACCCGATCATGCCAATCTTACAATTTTCTTTGATCAAAACGTGCGGTTTTCATTCTAGATGCTAGTTCTAAGCTTATTATCAGGTTTCATCCATAAAAAATGTCTCATATTTAGCTAAAACCCGAGAAACCTCAAAACGAACAAAAACTCAGATTATGGTCGAATCGTTACCTGGATTGGAATTCTGATTCGGAGGTTTTGCTCACGAGCCCAACAGTAATGTGCTCCTTCAATTTCCGGTCAATCCATCAACTTTCTCTCTCTAGACCCGACTCTCCTTTCTCTCTCTAGATTGCAAGTATCGGTGAAAAATGAGAGTCTAAGCCTGCCTCGACCCTTATATACCTTGGCTTCCCTCGGCCCGTTGGAGCCGAGCCCAAGCCCATCCATTTTCTTTCATTTTTTGACGATTAAATCTCTATCGCTTTATTATTTACTTATTTACTATTTTTGGGATGTTACAAGTCTACCCTCCTTAAAGAGGTTTCGTCATCGAAACCGCTTATACGTTAAACAATTTAGGGTATAGTCCCCTCATCTCGTCTTCTTTTTCCCATGTAGCTTCTGACCCTTTTCTGTGCTTCCATTGTATTTTGACTAAAGGAATCGACTTATTGCGTAGTCGTTTCTCAGCTCGGTCAAGGATGGCTATCGGTTCCTCTACATAATTTAGACTGTTATCCACTTCGATCTCATCGTAAGGTATGTGAGCTGTGTCGTCAGCTAGGAACTTGCGTGAGTGAGACACGTGGAACGTAGGGTGTATTCCACTAAGCTCAATGAGTAGGTCGAGTCTGTAAGCAACTTGACCCACTCTCGCTAAAATCTAGAAAGGTCCGACAAACCTTGGACTTAGTTTGCCACGTTTTCTAAATCGAATTATTCCTTTCCATGGTGATACCTTTAACAGAACCATGTCCCCTACTTGAAACTCTAAATCCCTTCTTCTCTTATCCGCGTATGATTTCTGTCTGTCCTTTGCGGCTTTCATTCGAGCCTTGATTTGATCAAACTTCTCGGAAGTAGCTTTGACCACTTCGAGACTTGCAAAATCCTTTTGTCCAGTTTCCCCCCAAAAAACGGGGGTCCTACATCTCCTCCCATACAACATTTTAAATGGCGGCATGCCAATAGTTGAGTGATAGCTGTTATTATATGAAAATTCTGCCAATGGTAGATGGTTGTCCCAGCTCCCACCAAAGTCAATGATACAGGCCCGGAGCATGTCCTCCAAGGTCTGAATGGTCCTTTCAGATTGTCCATCGGTTTGGGGGTGGTAAGCGGTGCTGATGTTCAGTCTAGTGCCCATTGCTTCGTTGAATTTCTTCTAAAACCTTGACGTGAATCTAGTATCCTTGTCGGACACAATCGACAGCAGCATACCATGTCTGCTCACAACTTCCTTGATAAATACTTCTGCTAGTCTTTCTGACGAAGAAGTCTCACGCATTGGCAAGAAGTGAGCACTTTTCGTCAAGCGGTCGACGATCACCCAAATGTTATCATTGCCTTTAGATGTTCGCGGTAGCTTGGTAATGAAGTCCATCGTGATCTCTTCCCACTTCCATTCCAGTATTGGTAGAGGTTGCATTTTACCACATGGTTTCTGGTGCTCGGCCTTAACTAGTGAGCACGTTAGGCACTTGTTCACGTACTCGGTCACATCATTTTTCATGCTAGGCCACCAGTACTCTTTCTTCAAGTCTTGATACATTTTGTTTGTCCCGGGGTGGATAGAATAGCGAGACTTATGGGCCTCATCGAGTATTTTGGTTCTAAGTTCGCCAATCTTAGGTATCCATATCCGGCCAAACCTAGTTCGTACACCATGTGCGTTTGCATCTAAATTCCCTTGTTGTCCTACTATTCTTTCCCGTTTTATATTTCTTTCTAATAGTGCTTCATCTTGTGCCTTTGATATTTCACCCATCAAATCTGGCGTTATAATCAGCTGACATGCTTTGATTCGGATAGGTGCCGATTCTTCCTTTCTACTTAAAGCGTCAGCCACCACGTTTGCCTTGCCTGGATGGTACAATATCTCACAGTCATAGTCTTTCAGTAGCTCTAACCACCTCCTTTGCCTCATGTTTAATTCCTTTTGCTCGAAAAAGTACTTCAGGCTTTTGTGATCTGAGTAGATGGTGCATTTGACTCCATACAGATAGTGCCTCCATATTTTCAACGCGAAAACTACTGCTGCTAACTCTAGATCGTGTGTTGGGTAGTTAACCTCGTGAATCTTTAGTTGTCGTGAGGCGTAAGCAATTACCTTTCCTCGTTGCATAAGTACGCAACCTAAACCCTGACCCGAAGCGTCCGAGTAGACTACTGAGTCTTCATTTCCCTCAGGTAGTGCCAAGACTGGAGCTTGGGTTAATCGTGCCTTAAGTTCCTCAAACGCGTTGTTTTGGGTTGGACCCCATTCATATTTCACTTCCTTCCATGTCAACTTAGTTAGTGGCGAGGCTATTCTTGAAAAATCTTGAATGAACCTTCGATAGTAGCCTGCCAATCCCAGAAAACTTCGTATCTCTGTTGCTGTCTTTGGGACGTTCTATTCCTTTACTGTCTTGATCTTTGCAGGATCCACCATGATTCCGTTTGGGTTTATTACATGACCTAGGAATTGGACTTCCCTAAGCCAGAACGCGCATTTGGAGAATTTTGCGTACAACTTTTCCTGCTTTAGCACCTCCAGAACCTCTCTTAGGTGGTAGTGGTCGACATACTCTATTCATCAAATCCATGAACGCTGTAGTCGTCTATAAAAACTACCAGTATGTCGTCTATAAAAACTATCACTGATCGATCCAACATTGGTCGACATACTCTATTCATCAAATCCATGAACGCTGTTGGCGCGTTGGTCAATCCGAAGGACATCACGAGAAACTCATAATGCCCATAACGCATGCAAAACGCGGTCTTTGGTACGTCTTCTTCTCTTACTTTCAACTGATGGTATCCCGACCTAAGATCGATCTTTGAGAACCAACTCGCACCTTGCAGTTGATCAAAAAGGTCGTCTATTCTAGGCAGTGGGTATTTTTTATTTACTGTCCTCTTGTTCAATTCGCGATAGTCAATGCACATGCGCATGCTGCCGTCCTTCTTTACAAATAGTACCGGAGCGCCCCATGGTGAAATGCTCGGTCTAATAAATCCTTTTTCTGTTAGTTCCTCTAGTTGAGACATCAATTCTTTCATTTATGACGGAGCCAATCGGTAGGGGGCTTTGGCAACGGGCTCAGCTCCTGGCAGTAAGTCAATCTGAAATTCTATTTCCCGATCGAGTGGTAACCCAGGTAGATCCTCAGGGAATACTTCCGGAAAGTTACATACCACGGGTACATTCTTGAGTTCATTCATTTTCATTCTATCATCAATAACATATGCCAGATAAGCTTCGCAACCGCGCCTCATGTAACTTTCGGCCTTGATCATCGAGATGACGTTCGACATCGTGCAATTCCAATCCCCATAAACCGTAATTGGATTGCCGCTAGGAGCTTTGAGGTGTATCCTCATACGTTTACATATGATTTGAGCTTCGTTGGAAGCTAGCCAATCCATACCCAATACTATATCGAATCCTCCTAAGCTGAGAAGGAATAATCTAGAAGGAAACTTATGGCCCTCTATTTGTAACATCCCAAAATGTTGAGAAATAAAGTTAACGAGTTCAAGCGGGCCGAAGTCGGGCCGGGTCAGTCGCGAACAGGGCTTGGGGAGGTCTCCCCTATAAATAGCCAAGGTCACCACATGTTTCTCTCATTTACAATTCTAGAGAGAGAAAAACCGTAGAGAGAGAAAGTGTCGGAATCGCACAAGATTGCACCCGCTCGTGTCTCTTGCACTCGTTAGAAGAACCTCCGGATCAGAAGCTCGATTCAGGTAACGATCCGACCTAAATCTGAGTTTTAGTTCGTTTTTGGGTTTTTTCGGGTTTTGGGTGAAAATGTAACATTTTAACGGATGAAACTGAAGGATAAACATAGATTTGAGTTCCTTAATGGAAAACGAATGTTTGGATGCAAACAGGTTCGAGATCTTGACGAGATCAGACCTACATTCGAAAGTTAGGGTTTTTCGTGAAGAACAGGTCGTGCGCACTTGCTAAGTGCGCATGGAGCAGGTCCTGCGCACTTGCTAAGTGCGCAGGAGGAGGGACCTGCGCACTTGCTAAGTGCGCAGGAGAAGGAACCTGCGCACTTGCTAAGTGCGCAGGAGGAGGGACCTGCGCACTTAAGTGCGCAGGAAGCATGGTCTGCGCACTTGCTAAGTGCGCAGGCAGCAGGGTCTGCGCACTTGGCAAGTGCGCAGACATCAGAACTGATTAAGTGAAGTCAGTATGTTAGAATGGTTAAACCGTTAGAGTCGGGATTGGTCTGATGTGTATTTAACTAATCAATTCAGATCGGAAGTGACGTTGTTAGACCTTCGTTTAGGACAACTCATATTAGCGTATCAGGTGAGTTCTAGAGCCCTTTTTTAAATGTTTTGTTAACGTTTTTGGGCTGGTGTGCATACTTACGAAATGATGTTTAACGAAATGATGTTTTACAAAATGATGTTTAACGAAATGATGTTTTAATGAAATGATGTTTAACGAAATGATGTTTTAACGAAACGATGTTTACGAAAGGAAAGGTTTTGAAGTGTTTTTGCCAAAAAGGGTTACGAATGTTTTATGAACGATCTAAATGAGGAAATGTCTAATGAGAAGAGAAAGAGGTAAAGGTTTTAAAGAAGTCATTACAAATCTAATCTGTCGAATGAATGGAATTGACGAATGAAGTCTGGGAAATGAGATTCCCAGCCTTGTGGTAGATTATGGACAGCGAGCCATAGTTGCCACAAGAACAACAGGGGCATTGTCTCTGTGGCATGTCAATGGTTTTGATGTTGTACAACTGGTAAAGGGAGTACCATGTAAGGTTAAATTATGATCCGACGGTGTCATTGGCCGTGAGCCGTGGCCGTCGATGGAAGTTGTCGGTTTATGGACATGAGAGCCATAAGGCCAACTGAATGGGTATTGTCGGTCCTCGTGCAGTTAGCCTTGGGGGCAATACCAAAAAGGGAATTGACGGAATGTATGGTATTGTCGGTCTTCGTGCAGTTAAGCCTTAGGGGCAATACCATACTGAATGACGGAACGAAGGGTAACACAGATTTAGATAATAATGTATGACTTAAATGAATATTAAAAGTTTTAATGAACGATCCGTTTAACGGTGTTTATGATTATGATGTTGATGATGATATGGGTACGGAACCTTTTTAAAGATGTTATTATTACATGCTTTTGTGAAAGGTTTTACTAAATGAATGAATGATATGTTTTTGGCAAACGTTGATGTTAAAGTTTTTATGAACTGCTAGAACTCACCAGCGTAGCTGACTTTTTAGTATGCACATTCAGGTTAAGGCAGGTATGGACGATGGACGGTGATGCTTGGCAAGATAGAAGAGTTACCTGGTCGATCATGAAGACTGGCATCCCGTTATGAGTTGTTTATGTTAAGTTTATGTAATTATGTTTTAAACAATGTTTACGCTTCCGCATGTATGAACAATGATGATGTTATGTTTGAACGAAATTTTCCGCTGCGTTATTTGATATTCATGTTTAAGAACTGTTTGTGAATGAGTAAATCCAACAAGTGAGGCCTCGTGGGAAAGGGGCCTTACAAGTTGGTATCAGAGCAATAGTTTGAGAGATTCGGACACTCCCAGTGTCTGAACTTAAACTTTGAATGGGACCGAAAGCGGATGCCAGTACGGGTAACTCGAGCCACAGCATCCGGTATGAAAAGTAGAGTATGTGTATGTAGTATGCCTTAGAAAGGGTTAGGAAATGACTTGTGTTCTGATGGAATCACAAAGGTGGTCAAATAGAAATCGAAAGGTAGTGTAATGGTTAATTGCAGATGGCCAGTGTATATTAACATCTTACAGTACTTACTGAATTTTATTTGTTAACTAGCGTGATGACATTGGATTCCTTGTCTTATAGAACGAAATGGCAAGGAGAGGAAACGGAAGGCGTGGTGGGGGCCGTACCGGTGGTCGTACCGGCGGTCGAAATGGTGGGCGTGGCAGAACCCCTGCGCGCCAAGAGTATAGTGAAGAAGGAAGTGTTCACACTGAACCGGCGGTTAGTGTGCATGGAACTGAGCAGACACAAGTTGCAGAACAACCTTTCACTTTTGGACCAGAAGTGAGAGCAGCCATAGCTCGAGAGTTCTCCGAGTTGATGAAGAATTCTTTGCCAGGTCTGTTGGCAGAAGCATTGAAGCAGGTCAATGGGGAAGGTGGGTCTAACCCGACGGTTGATACCCCGAACATTGAGGCAATCAACGCACCGCCTGCTCGCGGATGCGACTATAAGTCCTTCAAGGCATGTGACCCGCCAGTCCTGACTGGGAAGAAGGACGTGGTGGCTACTTTTGATTGGGTAATACGTATGGAAGCCGCCATCCGTCTGAGCGAGTGTCGAGCTAATCAAGTAGTGAAGTTTGCTGCTAACTCCTTGAGGGAGGAAGCATCCCACTGGTGGGAAGGTGTACGTCAGGCTAAGGGGGGTGAGGTTGTTGACTCGATGATGTGGGCTGACTTGAAAACCTTGGTGATCAAGAATTTCTGCCCGAGGAACGAGATTGAGAAGGTAGAGAGGGAATTTCTGGGTTTGAAGGCCGGGAGCATGACGCACCGGCAGTACACAACCCGATTCAATGAACTGGCACGTCTGGTGCCACATCTTGTTACGACGGAGGAGAGAAAAATTTCCTGCTACATTCAAGGGTTGCCAGACTAGGTCCGCACCTATGTTAAGGCAAACTCCCCTACTACCTACGATTCGGTAGTAGAACTGAGCGGCGTAGTATTTGATGATCTGGCACTGAATGTCGCCGCCATCGAGGAACCAAAGAAGAGACCGAGCTTCTCAAACAAGCGAACTGGTGGAAAGATGTTTGGGGCTCGCGATAAAAGGGCTCTGGTGGATGAGCCGACTGTTTGTAGGAAGTGTGGAAAGGAGCATGTAGGTGAATGTAGACTGGGATCTAACTTGTGCTTTAAGTGTGGCAAGACCGGGCACTACTCCCGCGAGTGCACACAACACTACAAGTGCTATAACTGTGGGAATGCCGGTCATCTGAGCCGGGAATGCACCAAACCAAGAATGGGTGAAGCCGGGAAGGGGAAAGGCCCGGAGATGAGGGAAGAGAGGCCCCGAGCAAAGACTCGTGCGTACGCGCTGACGCAAGACCATGCCAGAATGGACCCCGACGTGGCGTCAGGTACGTTCGTCCTTGACAACACTCTTGTTTCTGTGTTATTTGATTCGGGTGCCGGTAAGAGTTTTATATCTGCGAATTTTTGTAAGAGAGTGAAGTATGCTGTCAGTATACTAGAAATGGCCTTTAGCATAGAAACCGCTGAGGGTAGAACTGCGAGAGTGACCGAGGTAGTTGACAACTCTACGATAAAAATAGAAGGTCATAGGTTCCCTGTCAGATTGTTTGTTATGGTTTTGGGAGGGTTTGATGTCGTGCTGGGTATGGATTGGTTAACTGCCAACGAAGCACACATCATATGTAAACGAAAGATAATCCGACTCAAGGCTCCGGATGGTAGCAAAGTCGAAGTTTTTGGAGATCGTGACGTCCCGATGCCAAACGTCATCTCGATGATTAAGGCAACAGATTACTTGAGGCGCGGATGCGAGGCTTATCTGGTGTACGTGATTGACAAGTGTAAGGAAGTGAAGGAACTAGACGATGTACCTGTGGTACGCGAGTACCCGGAGGTGTTTCCAGAGGATTTGCCTGGAATACCACCCGATAGAGAAATTGAGTTCCGAATTGACTTAGTACCAGATGCCCAGCCCGTGGCTAAGGCTCCATATCGACTAGCACCAGTGGAAATGAAAGAACTTATGGTACAACTAGACGAGTTACTTGAGAAAGGGTTTATCCAACCAAGCATCTCACCTCGAGGTGCTCCGGTGTTGTTCGTAAAGAAGAAAGACGGTTCGATGAGAATGTGTATTGATTATCGCGAGTTGAACAAACGTACCGTGAAGAACAAGTACCCGTTACCAAGGATCGACGACCTGTTCGATCAATTACAAGGCGCAAGTTGGTTCTCAAAGATCGACCTTCGATCCGGGTACCATCAGTTGAAGGTGAGGGAAGAAGACATACCGAAAACGGCATTTCGCACACGTTATGGACACTTGGAGTTCCGCGTAATGTCTTTTGGATTGACGAACGCCCCTGCATCGTTCATGGATTTGATGAATAGAGTTTGTTGACCAATGCTGGATCGGTCGTTAATCGTGTTTATCGATGATATCCTCATCTATTCCAAGAATGAGGGTGATCACACATGTCACTTAAAGGAGGTGTTGGAGACTCTGAAGAAAGAAAAGTTGTATGCTAAGTTCTCCAAATGCGCGTTCTGGCTTAGGGAAGTCCAATTCCTAGGTCACGTCATTAACCCGAACGGCATTATGGTTGACCCAACAAAGATAGTGACGGTAAAGGAGTGGAATATTCCTAAGACGCCAACTGAAATCCGTTGTTTCTTGGGATTGGCAGGCTACTATCGGAGATTCATCCAGGATTTCTCGAAAATAGCTTCGCCGTTGACAAAGTTGACTCGGAAAGAGGTTAAGTATGAATGGGGTTCAACCCAAGATGAGGCGTTTAAGGAATTGAAGAAGAGGCTAACCCAAGCTCCAGTCTTGGCCCTTCCCGAGGGCAATGAAGACTTAGTGGTGTACTCTGACGCTTCGGGTCAGGGATTGGGATGCGTGTTGATGCAACGCGGAAGAGTGATCGCGTATGCGTCACGACAGTTGAAGATTCACGAAGCTAATTATCCAACCCACGATTTGGAACTTGCTGCTGTCGTGTTCGCATTGAAAATCTGAAGGCACTATCTGTACGGGGTGAAGTTTACTATTTACTCTGACCACAAAAGTTTGAAGTACTTCTTCGAACAAAAGGAACTTAATATGAGGCAGAGGCGATGGTTGGAACTGTTGAAGGACTATGACTGTGAAATAATATACCATCCTGGAAAGGCAAACGTGGTGGCTGACGCTCTAAGCCGAAAGGATGTGCCTACTCCTATTAGAGTGAAAGCTTGCCAGTTGGTGGTAACATCGGATGTGATGAGAGAAATCGAAAGAGCTCAAGATGAGGCACTTAAAGAAGAAAACATAAAGAAGGAAAGGATGGTTGGCCAACAGGACAAGTTGGAATATAACACCCTTGGTGTTAGGACACGTTTTGGACGGGTATGGATACCTATGGGTGGCGAGCTTAGAACCAAGATGGATGAGGCTCATAAGTCTCGTTACTCTATCCATCCCGGTACCAACAAAATGTACCAAGACCTGAAGAAGGACTACCGGTGGCCTGGGATGAAATGTGATGTAACGAAGTATGTAAGCAAGTGTTTGACTTGCTCGCAAGTAAAGGCTGAACACCAGAAACCGTACGGAAAGATCCAACCACTTGATATACCATAATGGAAGTGGGAACACATTACCATGGACTTCATAACCAAGCTACCCCGTACAGCTAAAGGTCATGACACCATTTGGGTAATTGTGGACCGATTAACGAAGAGTGCTCATTTCCTACCTATTCGCGAGACGTTCTTGTCGGAAAGGTTAGCAGAAGTGTTTATCAACGAAGTAGTAGCATGGCATGGGATGCCTTTGACGATCGTATCTGACCGGGACACACGATTCACATCGAAGTTCTGGAAAAGATTTCACGAGGCGATGGGCACGAGGCTTAATATCAGCACAGCATTCCACCCGCAAACGGATGGTCAGTCCGAAAGGACCATTCAGACATTGGAGGATATGCTCCGTGCTTGTATTATCGACTTCGGTGGCAGTTGGGACAACCATCTGAGGTTAGCTGAATTCTCCTATAACAATAGTCATCACACGACGATAGGCATGCCGCCTTATGAAATGTTGTATGGGAGAAGATGTAGGACCCCGGTTTGTTGGGGTGAGATTGGACAGAAGGAATTAGGAAGTCTCGAAGTCGTAAAAGAGACGTCGGAAAGGTTTGATCAGATCAAAGCGCGAATGAAGGCCGCACAAGATCGTCAGAAATCCTATGCGGATAAACGACGAAGGCCTATTGAGTTTGATATTGATGACAGAGTAATGCTGAAAGTGTCACCATGGAAGGGAATCATACGATTCAGAAAGAGAGGAAAGTTAAGTTCGAGGTTTGTCGGACCATTCAAGATAATGGCACGGGTTGGGGAAGTCGCTTATCGGTTAGAGTTGCCTGATGAGTTAAGTGGGATTCATCCTACTTTCCATGTATCACACTTGCGAAAGTGTTTGGCGGATGAATCGGCTCACGTACCACTTACTAACATCGAGGTTGACAACAGCCTTAATTACATCGAAGAACCCGTGGTCATCCTTGATCGGAAGGAGAAGCGTTTGCGTAATAAAGTTATTCCATTGGTTAAAGTCCAATGGAGGCACCGAAAGGGATCAGAGGCTACATGGGAAACGGAGGCGGAAATGAGGGAGTCGTACCCTCAATTATTTGACTTGTGATAGGTTTCGGGGACGAAACCTATTATAAGGGGGGTAGACTTGTAACATCCCAAAATGTCGAGAAATAAAGTTAACGAGTTCAAGCGGGCCGAATTCGGGCCGGGTCAGTCGCGAACCGGGCTTGGGGAGGTCTCCCCTATAAATAGCCAAGGTCACCACATGTTTCTCTCATTTGCAATTCTAGAGAGAGAAAAACCGTAGAGAGATAAAGTGTCGAAATCGCACAAGATTGCACCCGCTCGTGTCTCTTGCACTCGTGAGAAGAACCTCCGGATCAGAAGCTCAATTCAGGTAACGATCCGACCTAAATCTGAGTTTTAGTTCGTTTTTTGGGTTTTTTCAGGTTTTGGGTGAAAATGTAACATTTTAACGGATGAAACTGAAGGATACACATAGATTTGAGTTCCTTAATGGAAAACGAATGTTTGGATTTAAACAGGTTCGAGATCTTGACGAGATCAGACCTGCATGCGAAAGTTAGGGTTTTTCGCGAAGAACAGGTCGTGCGCACTTGCTAAGTGCGCACGGAGCAGGTCCTGCGCACTTGTTAAGTGCGCCGGAGGAGGGACCTGCGCACTTGCTAAGTGCGCAGGAGGAGGGACCTGCGCACTTGCTAAGTGCGCAGGAAGCATGGTCTGCGCACTTGCTAAGTGCGCAGGCAGCAGGGTCTGCGCACTTGGCAAGTGCGCGGACATCAGAACTGATTAAGTGAAGTCAGTATGTTAGAATGGTTAAACCGTTAGAGTCGGTATTGGTCTGATGTGTATTTAACTAATCAATTCAGATCGGAAGTGACGTTGTTGGACCTTCGTTTAGGACAACCCATATTAGCGTATCA
Organism: Smallanthus sonchifolius; assembly: GCA_023525975.1. Taxonomy (NCBI): domain Eukaryota; kingdom Viridiplantae; phylum Streptophyta; class Magnoliopsida; order Asterales; family Asteraceae; genus Smallanthus; species Smallanthus sonchifolius. The sequence continues at coordinate 73,966,329 of CM042029.1, forward strand.
GGTGAGTTCTAGAGCCCTCTTTTAAATGTTTTGTTAACGTTTTTGGGCTGGTGTGCATACTTACGAAATGATGTTTAACGAAATGATGTTTTACGAAATGATGTTTAACGAAATGATGTTTTAATGAAATGATGTTTAACGAAATGATGTTTTAACGAAACGATGTTTACGAAAGGAAAGGTTTTGAAGTGTTTTTGCCAAAAAGGGTTACGAATGTTTTATGAACGATCTAAATGAGGAAATGTCTAATGAGAAAAGAAAGAGGTAAAGGTTTTAAAGAAGTCATTACAAATCTAATCTGTCGAATGAATGGAATTGACGAATGAAGTCTGGGAAATGAGATTCCCAGCCTTGTGGTAGATTATGGAAAGCGAGCCATAGTTGCCACAAGAACAACTGGGGCATTGTCTCTGTGGCATGTCAATGGTTTTGATGTTCTACAACTGGTAAAGGGAGTAACGACGGTTACTCAGGGGTTAGCGTGACCCCATGTAAGGTTAAATTATGATCCGACGGTGTCATTGGCCGTGAGCCGTGGCCGTCGATGGAAGTTGTCGGTTTATGGACATGAGAGCCATAAGGGCAACTGGATGGGTATCGTCGGTCCTCGCGCAGTTAGCCTTGGGGGCAATACCAAAAAGGGAATTGACGGAATGTATGGTATTGTCGGTCTTCGTGCAGTTAAGCCTTAGGGGCAATACCATACTGAATGACGGAACGAAGGGTAACACAGATTTAGATAATAATGTATGACTTAAATGAATGTTAAAAGTTTTAATGAACGATCCGTTTAACAGTGTTTATGATTATGATGTTGATGATGATATGGGTACGAAACCTTTTTAAAGATGTTATTATTACATGCTTTTGTGAAAGGTTTTACTAAATGAATGAATGATATGTTTTTGGCAAACGTTGATGTTAAAGTTTTTATGAACTGCTAGAACTCACCAGCGTAGCTGACTTTTTAGTATGCACATTCAGGTTAAGGCAGGTATGGACGATGGACGGTGATGCTTGGCAAGATAGAAGAGTTACCTGGTCGATCATGAAGACTGGCATCCCGTTATGAGTTGTTTATGTTAAGTTTATGTAATTATGTTTTAAACAATGTTTACGCTTCCGCATGTATGAACAATGATGATGTTATGTTTGAACGAAATATTCCACTGCGTTATTTGATATTCATGTTTAAGAACTGTTTGTGAATGAGTAAATCTAACAAGTGAGGCCTCCCGGGAAAAGGGCCTTACACTATTTCTATGATGCAGTCCTCTGTTACATGGAATACTGCTGAATTTTTACCAACGGCAGTTTGTACGCTAAAGGCCTTTACAATGGTGTTGATAGTGCAATCTATTTTACGACTAAATGCATTGGATATAAAGCTTTTACTAGCACCAGAGTCAAATAAAATAGCAGCATGTTCATCATTAACTAGGAACGTACCTGACACAACATCAGGGTTTCCCCTTGCTTCCTCCTCAGTCATGGCGCAGGCTCGAGCCCTAGCATTCGGCTGTTCCCTTTCAGCTTCCTTTAACTTTCCCGAGCTGGATTGTCTGGTTTTCCTACAATCCCTAGTCAGGTGTCCATATCTTCCACAAATTTGGCACTTGGCATCTTTTAAGCAGTCTCGGGAGTAGTGTCCCGACCTCCCACATTTGTAACACATGATTGTGCCAACTAAACATTCGCCTTGGTGTCTCTTTGAGCATTTCTTACAAACTCCATACTCTTCTGCCCTAGGCTTCTTCACCTCAGCGGTGTAGTTTCCCTTCCCATTTCCTTTGAACGAGTTCTCCCACTTCCGTTTCGGAGCTTCGGGAGCTATGTCCTCGTTAGCATAATCGTCATAGACGATCCCAGACAAGTTGACTACCGACTCGAAGGTCGAGGGTAGATTAGCTTTCACATGAACACAGACCCTTTGAGGTAGGCCCTTCACATAGTACTTAATCATTCGTTCTTCCGTCTCCACCAGGTGGGGTACCAGTTGAGCGAGCTCATTGAACCTAGAAGTATACTGGCGGTGCGTCTTGCTGCCAGCCTTGAAGTTTAGGAATTCATTTTCCACTCGATCAATTTCGTTCTGGGGATAAAACTTTTTGATTATCAGCTTCTTCAAGTCTTCCCATGTCATTCTTGCAAGAGCGTTTGGCGACTTTGTCCTCTGAATGTTCCTCCACCAACTTAGTGCTTCATTGGGGAAAGAATGGGCAACATACTTAACAGTCTGGTTCGGTCGACACTCGCTGATGTTAATTACAGCGTTTATCCTCTCAATCCATTCCAACGCAGCCACTGAATCCTTGTTCCCATCGAACTTGGGTGGGTCTCCATCCTTGAAACCTTTGTAGGTACACCCACGATTGCTTGGTCCCATTTTCACTTCACCCCCATCACTGTCGTACACTTTCTCTTCATGGTCTCCTTCGTCCTCCTCTCTACTTTTCTTTACTGCCTCAGATAGTAGATCAGGCAATACTTTCATAAGAGTGAGTACCACTTCGCGGGCAATAGCATCTCTGACCTCTGGTTCTAAATGTAAAGGCCCTTGATTGTCGTCCCTAGTTGGGGTCACCTTTGTTTCGTGCACACTTTCAGTGTGTTCTGCGTACACACTCTCTTCCTCTTCATGTCTTTGATTCAATGGAGGTCTACCGACTCGGCCAGTGCGACCGCCTCGGCGTCCTGTTCTTCCTCCACCAGCCATAGTTCCTAGTTTCCTGATAGTTATAAAGGGATACAACAATTTCATTTCTTCAGATCATAGTTTGGAACAGTACGAGCAAGGTAAATTATTAATTACAGTGACTGGTTTGTGATTACTAATTTACGTTGCTTTTTGGGTTCAAAACTCTTCAAATCGGTTGTGACATTGACATCTATTTGTTCTAAGTTAAGGTATCTATTCTTATCCAAGTGCATTAACTTTAGTACTTACTTACCGTGCTTGCATTGGCGTTGGTTACCCATATTGACATCCGTGCGTTAGTCCCATAATCAGTTTGAGTCCAGACATTTAGGGATGTCTGAATCTCTCAAACTATTGCTCTGATACCAACTTGTAAGGCCCATTCCCGAGTAACCTCACTTGTTGGATTTACTCATAAACATAGTCCTAAATACTGAGCTTAAATTTAAAACATTCGAATTCAATCATTACATAACGTAACATAACATGACATAATAGCGGAAGTCTTAATAATTAAATACATAACATTATCTTAACATATATAAAAGTGGTATGTCAGTCTTGTGCCGGGTAACCTTCACACCATCGCACGACCCTTTCTTCCTTTACCTGAAATGTATACTAAAAGTCAGCTAACGCTGGTGAGTTCTAGTTTAAAGACAATCATACATAATATTTATCTTATCATGAATATTATATATGTATACATAACATACGTAATATTCGTGCTTTTACATATTCTTTGCTTTACTGTTCTCACATAACATTCATATTGAGTATATACATATGTACATACACACTTACTTGGGGAGAACATTCATTTGGCCATAAACATAAGGGTGATCAACCCATCATACTTGTCGCGAATGTCACAAAGACATCACAGTGAGAACTACCGTCGTAGCCCTTTTCATAAACCGTCCGACTCTAGAAAACCGTCCGTCGAAACTTAAATCCGTCCGGCAAACTTTGTCCGTCCGCTCTTAAACCGTCCTACCGTCGTAGTCCGTCATTTTGTCCGTCTGCCCTAGGGCATCCGTTTCCCACGCGACCATTATGTATGCAACCGTTCTACTTGAGTTAAGGCAATTGCTTCGACCGTCCATGAGTGCCTTTTTATACGTCCTAGCTTGCGAAGGAACGCTTTTGTCCCGGTTACAAAATAGTCACGTGGTCGTCCGTCTACCGAAGTAGTCGTTGTCATAGAAGGGTTCATAACGTTTACATACATTCATAACATGCAATCTATATAATATAAAGCAAGATTTCATTCATTTACGTTATGTCCTTCTTTCATTCATTCTTTATAATCATACGTTTTATTCTTTGTTCATAATTCATTTTCATATATATAAGTATATATATATATATATATATATATATTTATATACCACGTATGATCACATTGACATTCATAGCATTTATTCATTTAGTGTATACACTTAAGCCCCAAAACATTTAAATGATTTGCACATAACATAGATAGGGGCACATAGAACTCACCTGATAAGCTAGTCTTGGTTGTCCTAAACAAAGGCCCAACAACGTTACATACGATCTGAATTAGGTAGTTAGATATACATCAGACCCAATCCCGACTCTAACGGTTTAATCATAATGAATTAGGCGAACATACTGACTTTACTAACTGGTCTGCTGCCGCAGGGCCTTGCTCATGCGTACTTGACAAGTACGCAGAACATTCTTCTTGCGTACTTGGTAAGTACGCAGGATCTTTCTCTTGTGTACTTGGTAAGTACGCATGACGTCCTTCTTGCGTACTTGATAAGTACGCAATACCTGTTTCCTGGACAAAAATCCGAAATTCTTGCATGCTAACCCGATCATGCCAATCTTATAATTTTCTTTGATCAAAACGTGCGGTTTTCATTCTAGATGCTAGTTCTAAGCTTATTATCAGGTTTCATCCATAAAAACGTCTCCTATTTAGCTAAAACCCGAGAAACCTCAAAATGAACAAAAACTCAGATTATGGTCGAATCGTTACCTGGATTGGAATTCTGATTCGGAGGTTTTGCTCACGAGCCCAGCAGTAACGTGCTCCTTCAATTTCGGGTCGATCTGTCAACTTTCTCTCTCTAGACCCTACTCTCCTTTCTCTCTCTAGATTGCAAGTGTTGGTGAAAAATGAGAGTCTAAGCCTGCCTCGACCCTTATATACCTGGGCTTCCCTCGGCCTATTGGAGCCGAGCCCAAGCCCATCCATTTTCTTTCATTTTTTTGACGATTAAATCTCTATCGCTTTATTATTTACTTATTTACTATTTTTGGGATGTTACAATACTCATCGGTGAAGGATTCTTTTTAAACTGTAGTGGTCTGATGACAATCTTCTCCTTTCCTTTATGTTTTCTATCCACCTGAACAAAGCAATTTGTTAATGTTTCAGGATAACAAATCGGCTATCCCATTATCTTTTCCTTTAATATGTTCAAATTGTATAGTATATCCACTACCTTGTATAACATTTTGCAAATCTACCCATCTTGTTCTGTTTATCTTTTTGCTTTGGTTATTTTTGATAAATTTAACTATAGCTTCACAGTCTGTCCTAACTGTAAAATCTTTGTGTAAAAATAATTTAAAATTTTCTAAAGCGTTGATTAGAGCTTGTATTTTAAAATCTAAACTGGTCCAAGTGGTTCCAGTTTTGAAGCTTCCGCTGTAATAAGAACATATTTTTTCTTCTTTTTTGTAGCTGTGAACATTTGGTTTGCAAAGGAGAACTGCTCCCCATCCTTCTTTGCATCCATCAACTTCTATGATGATGTAATCTGTTATAAGTGGTAATTCTAAGGGTTTGATTTCTTTAACCCTTTCCTTTATCTTTTTAATTAAAATAATGTCTTCATGATTGAAATATCTTTGTCCATTTTTAGTGGTTTTGCTATATAACGGTCCTACTAATTTTGAAAGGTTTGGAATAAACTTTCTAGCATAATTTTCCAAGCCTAAAAAAGCTTGAATCTGTTTTAAATTAGTAAGTTTTTCTGAAAAATCGAGGATTTTTGTAGAAATATGTGGTTGTAACTTAATTTTTCCATTACCAATTTCTAGTCCTAAGAAAGAGATTTTTCTTTTAAATAATTTCATCTTTTTCTTAGATACTACTATCCCTTTCTTTTTTATTTCTTCAAATACATGTTGTAGATGAGTTTCGTGTTCTTGGACTGTTTCACTTGCTACTAGTATGTCATCAATATATACTAGACAAAATTTGTATTTGAGAAATATATTGTCCATAAATCTTTGAAATATTGAAGGAGCATTCTTTAGTCCAAAGCTAAGAACATTCCATTCATATAATCCTTCAGAACATGTAAAGGTTGTACATTTTTTAAAATCTTCTTCTAGAAGTAATTGATTAAAACCTGATTTTAGGTCAAATTTAGAAAATACTTTGTTATTTTGTATTAGATGAATTAAGCTATGTTTGTTGGGAATGTTATAACCATCGTCTTCTGTGTTATCATTTAATCTTTTATAATTGTAGATGATTCTTGCTTTTCCTCTTTTTATTTCACTATGGTTTTTTACTATAAAGGCTGTTGATCTGTGAGGACTTTTTGACTTTCTGATTAATCCTTGTTTAGTCATTTCTAGTATTTGTGTTTTGAATTCCTCTTTATCTAGAGGACTATATTCTATATTTATATTTCTTATGGTGATATCTGGATTTTTTAGTTTGAATTTACAAATGTATTTAACTTTCGAATTTGTAATATCTTCTCCTATAAGTCCTATTCGTTCTAGGTGTAAAATTGTAGGATGATTAATACTTGTTGTAACATCTTGTCCTTTTTCTAGTTCATAGTTTACAAAATTTGTAAAGAGTTGTAAAGCTTTATTTTCAATAAGGTTTTGTCTTTTATTTTTATTTAAGAATTCTAAATTTTCTTTTTCTCTTCTTTTGTGAGCAATTTCATTCATGCTTTTATATCTAAAAGTGGGGAAACTATAAATTTGTTTACTAATAGCTATGAAGTTTCTTGTTATAGTAATTGCACCATTTAATCCTAGTATGAAATTTAATCCTAGGACAAAATCTCTGGATTTAATGTGTTGTGGATTTATATTTATTTGTGGAATAACATACTTTGTGCTATAATTTCCTGCAAAATCTAAAAATTGTATTCCTACTCGTTCTAGGTAATGTGTTATGTTTATTAATGTGTCTTCTACAGTTCTTGTCATTAACCTATATGTAAGTGGTTTATGGAATTTTTCTTGTGTTAGACTATGTGATATTACACTTTTGGTTGCTCCTGTATCTACTAGGGATGTTAAGTCTATTGGTGTGTTGGCATTAAGCCATAATCTACATTGTATGTTTATCATATTTTTCGACCCATTAGTTTGTATAAGGGTCTGTTCATTGGTTTGTGTAGGGTTTTGTTCTGGTTTTGTGGCCATGTTATTTATTTCTGGGAATTCTACTGCCTGTTTTTTCTTTTCTATTAGATCTTCAAGTCTTGTGATTTTACTATTCATAATTTCTATTTTTAATTTGTTGACTTCTATAGCTAGTTCTAATTTTTTGAACGTTTCTTCGTATTCGTTTGTATTTTTACTTGCGCTTTGACTAGTGTTTGGTGGTTCTATGTTATGAACATTTTTAATGCAAATATGACAGATTTCTTTAAAGCATATATTACATTGAGATCTTTTGTCTATACTTGGGTAGTATTCGCAAATGTAGCATTTGATATAATTGTTTCATTTTCTATGTTTCCAGTCATACTTGCATTCTTGTGGATTAGTGTATGTGTATGAGATTTTTGTTACCGGTTTTTCTTCTTCGCTATATATACTGTATATTTATTCATTATCTGTGTGATCTGTATCTAATGCTTCTATCTCATAGTCGTTAATTTGTTCAACTAAATTGCTTCTTTCCATATTTTTATTTATATTTGGATATTTATTAGCTAAATGTTCTGTGTCTCCACATATAAAACATTTACATGTTCTAGTATGAGGTTTTCTAACATATTTGTTTTGATATTTTTTATACGGTTTATATTCTTTATTGTATGTAGTACTTTTTCTAATTTTCTTTTTCTTGTCATAATATCCATAGGCTTGTGGAGTATAGATTGATGTTTTACAAAATGCAAATGCATTTCTTTTTAGTTTCTCTTGTAGCGCAACTTCTTTGCATTTTTCTTCTAGAATACCAAATGTAAAGGTTATTCTAGGTCCTATTCCTATGTTTGCTAAGTTTTCGTATTGTAACTTCCAGGCTTCGTGTTTCCTAAGTCTCCTGGTAGTTTTATAAAATATTTGTCACATAAGCTATCATCCATAGCTTGTCCTGTTTGTGCTAATAATCTTGTAAAGTCTAGAGTAAACTAGTTTATATATTTCATGTCTGCTATGCTTAGTTGTTCTAGATTTCTATCAGCTGTGTTTTGTATTAAACTGTTATTTTTCGCTGGATCTACTCCTAAAATAAGAACTCTTATTTGGGAAGTAAAATTATAGGGATTATCTCCTATGGCTTTTAATCTGTTTATTTGGTATGGGCTGTGGGCTTTTTTACTTTGCCATATTCCTATGGCTGTTGGTCCTAGAGTTGTTTCTAAATAGGCAAACATGTCCATACTGCCTTTTTTATTTGTTTCCCACATTCTTACTACTGTTTGTTCCCATGTTAGAACTTCGTCTACCCATAGTTGTGGTTTTTGTTGTTCTAGTAATAACATATTACTGCTATAAATTTGTCCTATTGGTAACCTGTTTCCTGTTCCTTTATAACTTGACTCATGTTGATAGTTTGTAGTTGGTCTAGTCCATTGTTCTCTTCCCATGGTTTCATATGAAGTTTCTCCTATTTTTCCCTCTGTATAGTTTCTTTTCTTATGTTCAGAGTCCATAAAACTATGTTCGAGATTTTGTTTATAAAAATCAGAGATTATGGTATCTCTTTTGACTATACTTTTTACTAATGGTAAACTAAAATCTTCTTGTAGTTTGTTGTAACTTTCTTCAATTGTCATTCCTAAGGTAAGCATACATTCTACTATCATGTCGTCTACTTCTTCTTGTATATTTATTTCTGTGAACTTTCTATTAATTATTTGTTCATATGATTTGTTAGTTTCTTCTGTCTTGAAAGTTGTATTTGTATCTTCTATTGTTTCTTCTAATATACTGTAATCTATATCTTCTTGTTCAAATCTTGTGAATTCTGAATCTATTATATATTCATCATCACTTTCTTCATTTTTTGTATCGTATATAGGTTTTCCATATTCGGATTCATCATCTGATTCTAAATTCATAAAATTATATTGTGGTTCTTGTGGTTGTTCTTCAGAACAACTACTTTCCTCATATTTATTATCTTCTTGTTTAAAGTCTGTAAATCTTAAGCTTTGTATCACATCTATCCCTTCATATATATGGCTCTTTTTTGGGATTAAAGTTGAGTTTTCTTTTTCTGTTAAATCGCTTATTTGCCATTGTAATCCTGCTAATTCTTCAGGATCTATTCTAACCGGTTCAATCATTTTTATTGATTTAGACGCAATTGTGTTAACTATTCCTTCTATGTTTACTTTGTATTTCATTACTGATCATACCCCAACCAACCTATTTTGGTATCAGAGCAAAGACTTTCCTAATATATAAAAGACTAAGACAGGTCCATGTCAGGCAGCGTGTATGCTTAAGTCCTATTTATATGGAAACTCGCTTAGGTGAAGATTAGGAAAAAAATTTGCTTTGATCTACTAATCTAGATAAGTTGTCAAAGATTTAGATATTTCTTACTAGATTTATATGTTTCATATTTGTTTATTTTACTTTTGTTTTATTATGATAAAATTGGGATATAGAAAAATTTTATAAGAGAAAACTCAAGAGATAAGTTGTTTACTAAGGGAAACCAGATTCTTTTAAAAATTATTGAATCATCAAAAGTGTTCAAAAAATTCGAATTCTTAAACTTAGAATTTGCAGAACGAAGCGATCATAAAAATATAAGTAATAGTTACTATAATCATATTTGTAGATTTAAAGAGCTTCATACACACAGTCTTCATACAGATAATACACATCTAAATAGTATTACATATCTTATTATAAATTTAGGATTCAGTTTAAAAAAAGAATCCATAAATAATAAACACTTATTAGAAAGAATTATACAATTAATAGCTAAAGAAATAGACGAAATTAAAAAATTCACAGAAAATTTAGAATACATAAGAGAACAAAATAATCAAATTCTATTAGAGATAAAAAGTATTAAGAAAGATAAACATATACCAGAGGTAGAAGAAGATTCTATCGAAATCAACAAAATTATAAATAAACTAAACAAAATACATATAAGTGATAATAAGCCTAAACCATATAAACATTGGAAACCAAGCGATGAATAAACAAATTATTCAAGGATCTAGAAAGTCTACTAGCAATATAAAAGATATCATTACATCTGATACATTTTTAAACAGAATTTTAAAGAAAGGGTCGTCTTCTAAAAGTACACAACAGGTAATACAGTTAGAAGAAGAAATAGATTTAGATAAAAACATAAACTTATACAACCAGCATCAACTAGATATTTTAAATCCTAGAACTTTATATCAAACATGAATGTTAAACGTTAATACAACATTAATACAAATTAGTATAGAAGAAAGTCTACGAGTGGTAGATAAAATGGTAGAAATAGACTTATTTTCACCAGAAACAATCCAAAGAATTAAACAATCGGGAAAACAGTTTATACACACAGGACTAATAGTTATAGGGACAAAAGCCCTAGGAAGAAAAAACCTAGGAACAAAACTGTTAGCCCTAATATTAGATAAAAGCTGGAAATCAGAAATGAAAAAGGCATCCCTTTCTTTAAAAAGTATAGTTAAAGGAGATACCATGATCTCTGATTTTTATAAACAAAATCTCGAACATAGTTTTATGGACTCTAAACATAAGAAAAGAAACTATACAGAGGGAAAAATAGGAGAAACTTCATATGAAACCATGGGAAGAGAACCATGGACTAGACCAACTACAAACTATCAACAGGAGTCAAGTTATAAAGGAACAGGAAACAGGTTACCAATAGGACAAATTTATAGCAGTAATATGTTATTACTAGAACAACAAAAACCAAAACCATGGGTAGACGAAGTTCTAACATGGGAACAAACAGTAGTAAGAATGTGGGAAACAAATAAAAAGGATAGTATGGACATTTTTGCCTATTTAGAAACAACTCTAGGACCAACAGCCCTAGGAATATGACAAAGTAAAAAAGCCCACAGCCCAGACCAAATAAACAGATTAAAAGCTATAGGAGATAATCCCTATAATTTTACTTCCCAAATAAGAGTTCTTATTTTAGGAGTAGATCCAGCGAAAAATAACAGTTTAATACAAGACACAGCTGTTAGAAATCTAGAACAACTAAGCATAGCAGACATGAAATATATAAACGAGTTTAATCTAGACTTTACAAGATTATTAGCACAAACAGGACAAGCATTTTGTAAAACAACAATCTATACTCCACAAGCCTATGGATATTATGACATGAAAAAGAAAATTAGAAAAAGTACTACATACAATAAAGAATATAAACCGTATAAAAAATATCAAAACAAATATGTTAGAAAACCTCATACTAGAACATGTAAATGTTTTATATGTGGAGACACAGAACATTTAGCTAATAAATGTCCAAATAGAAATAAAAATACGGAAAGAAGCAATTTAGTTAAACAAATTAATGACTATGAGATAGAAGCATTAGATACAGATCACACAGATAATGAATCAATATACAGTATATATAGCGAAGAAGAAAAACCGGTAACAAAATTCTCATACACATACACTAATCCAGAAGAATGCGAGCATGACTGGAAACATAGAAAAGGAAACAATTATATCAAATGCTACATTTACGAATACTACCCAAGTATAGACAAAAGATCTCAATGCAATATATGCTTTAAAGAAATCTGTCATATTTGCATTAAAAATGTTCATAACATAGAACCACCAAACACTAGTCAAAGCGCAAGTAAAAATACAAACGAATACGAAGAAATGTTCAAAAAATTAGAACTAGCTATAGAAGTCAACAAATTAAAAATAGAAATTATGAATAGTAAAATCACAAGACTTGAAGATCTAATAGAAAAGAAAATCTAATAGAAAAGAAAAAACAGGTAGTAGAATTCCCAGAAATAAATAACAAAACCCATTTCTCCTTACAAAGTTCAAAAACCCATTTCCCCTTACAAAACCAGAACAAAACCCAGCCTACAAAAAACCCATTTCTCCTTACAAAGTTCAAAAACCCATTTCCCCTACATTCCCATTATTTCTTTTGGCTCTTATGCCTTACAAGTCTGTAATGACTCACACACAAAGTTTCGTCCCATTAATGGAATGAAACTAACAGATAAACAACAGTGTTTACTAGACAATTTATGGCATATTCAAACCATGCCTCATGCATCCTCCTTCAAAGTCCAGATTTTAAATGCGCTAAACCATGCCTCATGCATCCTCCTTCAAAGTCCAGATTTTAAATGCGCTAAGTATATAATTCAGCGAACAAGGAGCTAAATGCCCTGAAAAACAGCCTCAGCCTCCAAAGTTTACAAACTACATAATTTTTAGAGGAACCAAAATTGGTATTTTTAACAAATGGGAGACAGTTCCAAAGTTTATACAGTGTCCTGGACCAATTTATAAAGGTTATCAAAGCTTTTCTAGAGCTTTGAAAACAACCAGAGATCACTTTGGTATAGACAGTTTTTTGTTGAACCCGAAGAGGTTCAAACTTTTTCATAGATTACAAAGACGAGTCATGAACAGATTATAAAGACTCGAGAAGAAACTATTGCAAGCTTGCAAAACCAGCTTATACAGCAAGGAAAAATAGACAGTTTATACAAAGCCATATAGAAAACACAGAAGATCAATACAGAATTTCCACTAGTACTATATGAGTTACAGCTTAGACTTATGACAATTTCTTTAAATGAAGAAAAATACAAAGGGGTTACATTTGTTGAAAGGACAGACGAAAATAGAGAAGGAACTTGCTTACTCCTTCTTCAAATAAACCTAAAAGAGACAGACATGCTAGATGATCTAATTCTACAATTCTACCATAATGGTATGATTGATTACATAGAATTAGATTTAAATACCAAAACAGAAAAAATTATAAATCTTTTTGGAGAGAAATTTGTAATATCCACTGGAAACATCTCTACACATATATTTCCTCCACACATTGGCTGCAAAATCTTTTCTTCCTTCCCTTTTGCCAATGACCACACATACAGACCTGCCAGAAAAAAGAATGTTCATCAGCCACAAGCTCTCTACCAAAGATTACCTAAAAAGACTTGCCATACAAACTGAGATTCAATTCTTAGAACTTTACTGGGTCGACAACCTTACCAGCCTTGCTTCAAAAAAACCTGAAGCAAACAGCCACAGAAAAGACAGTACACGGTTTATCACCCAAAACTAGAAGACTCCTACACTACCTCCATGCTTTCACTGGGAAAGCTATCACCTTCTAGCCGAAGGACATTACATACAAATTTGGAGTCATAAAAATTGGAACATGCTTCTTCCCTTCATCGGTGAAGGAGAATCCCTTGAGCTACAACATATTATGAATTTAGAAGATTATTATTTGAACCCGGAAGATTTTGATTCAGACACTGGCACACCGCCAACCATTCCAAACACTCACAGCGATTTTCTAGAAGATTTGTGTATGCAATGACATCAAAACCCACAAAATCTACAAAGCCAACATAGTCTACAACGTCTCAATAATTCATCCGACACTCCTCTGTAGAGAAAAGAAAAGTTTTTTGTTTTTTTACTACTTTAATTTGTAGTCGTTCCTTTTATGTCTTTTAGCTTAGTGCGATCTTAGTGCGTTCTTTATCGTTTTTGTTTGATAGCTTAGTGTTCTGCCTATTTAAAGACAACAAAATTCATTTGTAGATACACTGAAAATTAATCATAGAATCACTCTCAGTTATGAGTAACTAATCTCTCTTTCTGATTTCTCTTGTAAACCCTTATTCTATCTATTTTTTTCTCTAGTTCTTCATACTATATCCCAAATATAAAAAAAGTCTTTCCGCTGCACATACCATCTATTATCCACTGCAAATATACTGTAAGTTTTTTATGTTTTATTGCAATTGTCAAAAATCTCTGATACCCCAACCTATTTTATATATATATATATATATGGAAGGGTTAGAATAAAAACCCACCTGAGTTGAGAAAACTAATGAAAACTCTATTTAACTTATTTTTTTAGTGTTTTTTATTAGTATTTTCGTCAAGAATAAACCCAAAAAACAAAAAACCGCCGAGTAGTTTTTTTTAAAAAAATCTTGAAAAAATAACTGAAATTAACATTTTTTTAATATTGGTCAGCATGACGTCAGCAGTAACATATATAATACGTGAAAAAATAACAAAACTCACGTTTTACAGACGGAACAACGTTCAGTGATTTTATAAAAAATATTTATAAAAAAATCACTCGGCGCCTTTTGATTTTTTTTGGCAAAGGTTATAAAATTAGATCATTAAAAAGTGTTAAAAGTGTTCCACTAAAAAGTGTTCTACTAAAAAGTGTTAAAAATGTAGGAAGGATTTTGAGCCACAAGATCATTGGGGTTTGTGGTTGAGATTGAGGCGGTGGCAAAATGGTAAATAATTGCAAATTAGATTCCTCCAGGAGGGATAGAAAGGTAAAATCCGGCCAAAGAACCCCACATGCTAGTAACATGCCATGTCCCCCATTTTTTTTAAACGTTCATAACTTTTTTATTCATCATTATTTTTTATTTTAAATATACCATAAAATCGAGCATTTTTTTTATCTTTCCGGCGAGTATAGTATTGATATATATATATATATATATATATATATATAAACCCGATGAAGTGGGTGTTGCATTAAACTGGTCATTTTATGGTGTATATGGTGTTTTTATGGCGTTTTTTGTTTCTTTTCGCTGCACAACAAAATTCGTCCACCGACTACAGCGATTACCCACAGAAACGTAACTATGATTCTGTCTGGTGTTTTAACACTTAAACTTCAATGTTTAAGTCTGTACATGGTGTTTAAATTTGCACATGGTGTTGTTTAAGTCTGTACATGGTGTTTAAGTTTATACATGTGTGTGTAAGTCTATACATGGTGTGTAACTCTGTACATTGTGTTTAAACTTTAATGTTTAAGTCTGTACATGGTGTTTAAATCTGCACATGGTGTTGTTTAAGTCTGTACATGGTGTTTAAATCTGCGTATGGTGTTGTTTAAGTCTGTACATGGTGTTTAAATCTGCACATGGTGTTGTTTAAGTCTGTACATGGTGTTTAAATCTGCACATGGTGTTGTTTAAGTTTGTACATGGTGTTTAAGTCTATACATTTGTGTGTAAGTCTGTTCATGGTGTTTAAGTCTGTACATGGTGTTTTAACATTTAAACTTCAATGTTTAAGTCTGTACATGGTGTTTTAACATCTAAACTTCAATGTTTAAGTCTGTAGATGGTGCATGGTGTTGTTTAAGTCTGTACATGGTGTTTAAGTCTATACATTTGTGTGTAACTCTATACATGGTGTTTAAGTCTGTACATGGTGTTTAAGTCTATACATCTGTGTGTAAGTCTGTACATGGTGTTTAAGTCTATATAGTTATGTGTAAGTCTGTACATGGTGTTTAAATTTGCACATGGTGTTGTTTAAAACTGTACATGGTGTTTAAGTTTATACATGTGTGTGTAAGTCTGTACATGGTGTTTAAGTCTATACATGGTGTTTTAACATTTAAACTTTAATGTTTAAGTATGTACATGGTGTTTAAATCTATACATGATGTTTAACATATAAACTTTATTGTTTTAGTCTGTACATGTGTTTTAACATATAAACTTTATTGTTTTAGTCTGTACATGTGTTTTAAACTTAGACGTCAATTTACACATGATATTTTACATGTTTATTGCTTTTGATGGTTATGACGTTTTTAGTATTTATATGGTGTTTTTACTATTTACATTGTGTTTTAACAGTTTATACATAATGTTTAAAATTAAACGTCAATCTACCCATGGTGTTTTACATGTTTATGTCGTTTAAAATTTCGAACTTGACGACATTTGATTTGGAGTGGATTACAAGTATTAGAAAAATTATTTCAATTTTTTCTACGTGGTGTTTTAAAACACCATGTGTAATACACCATCCCAGGTATAAAACACTATCAACAGAATCTAAAACGCCATGTGTAGAACACCATGCCTAGGTGTAAAACACCATGCCTAGGTGTAAAACACCATGATCAGAATCTAAAACGCTATGTGTAAAACACCATGACCAATCTAAAACCCATGTAGGAAACGCCCGGTTCAAGTTAAAAAAAGTGATTTTTACATGCCTAATATAAAACACCATGTGTAAAACGTCATGTGTAGAAGACCATGAACAAAATGTTAAACGCGCAGTTCAAAAACACCATAAATTTCCAGTTCAGAGACAACTTTAAACGTCCGGTTCAAAAACACCATAAAACGACGAAGTTTTTTTAAATATATATATCAATAGCATACTCGTTGGAAAGATAAAAAAACGCTCATTATTATGGTGCAATTTAAAAAAAACAATAATAACGCATAAAAAAGTTGTGAACGTTTAAAAAAGATGGGGGGAATATGCATGTGCATTTTCCTTGTCATGTGAGTAGCATGTGGATGATGGGTTTACCTTTTTGCCATTTTCATTTGGAATCTTTCTTGAACACATGACACTCTATGGTGGCTTCCTACACTTTTTTCACTTTGTAGAATATCCCTCCCATATATATATATATCATAGAGGTTCTGTTACAAAGGCTCAAAACTCTAAAAAGTGTAGCAATGAATCTCAGCCACAAGATCTTTGTGATTTGTGGCTGAGATTCACACGATGGCATTTTGGTAATAATAGCAAGTGGAAAAGCACCAGGAAGGGTATTAGCCAAGTCAAAAAAGTGCACATGTAAGTCACATGTCATTTCCTCCATTTTTTTAAACGTCCCTAACTTTTTTATACGACATTATTTTTTTAAAAAAAATTTCACCATAAAATCGAGCGTTTTTTTATCTTTCCAACGAGTATGGTATTACTATATTTATATACTCTTTTAAATCGTTTTTGTTTAGATGACATTAAAGTGGGTTTTTTTTACACGGTGTTTTAGATCTATGGTGTTTTCAACTGTGTGTTTTTCTAGTTATGGTGTTTTATATATGTCGTTTTAGCTTTTTTGGTTATGGTGTTTTCAACATTACGATTAGTTTTCTATTATATATATATTTAAATCATTTTTTTTAAATAACATTAAAGTGGGTTTTACCAAACACAGTGTTTTATATTTATGGTGTTTTTAAAGCTATGGTGTTTTTAACTGAGTGTTTTTCAACATAAAGCTTTTCTGGTCATGATGTTTTTCTAGTCATGGTGTTTTACACATGTGACCATTTTGAACATGGTGTTTTAGGTTTTTTGGTAATGGTGTTTTTAACATTACAATTAGTTTTTTTATTATATATATATATATATTCTTTTATATCGTTTTTATTTAAATAACATTGAAAGTGAGTTTTATTTTTGAACATTGTGTTTTAGATCTATGGTGTTTTTTCAACATAGAGTTTTTTAGATTATGATGTTTTTCAACATAGAGTCTTTCTAGTCATTGTGTTTTACACCTAGAGGCCAACTTCAACATGGTGTTTAGCTTTTTTGGACCTGGTGTTTTCAAAATGACAGATTTCAACATGGTGTTTTTGGTCATGGTATTTTAGTTTCTTTATAAACTCTTTGATAAATCACAATGACAAATTATGATCCAACATGACGTTTTAATTTCTTTATAAACTCTTTCAACATGTGTTTTCAGAATCACAATGACAAATTAAAATGCCAAATTTCCACATGGTGTTTTTGTTCATGGTGTTTTCACATGGCGATTTAGTTTGTCACTGTGTTTTACAACTGTGACTTATAATTTATGTTGAACTAGACGTTTAAAAAAAAGGTAAAACACCATAAATACAAACATGGCAAAACACCATGTATATGGAAATTAAAGTATAAAACACAATAAAAAACTAATCGTGGATTGAAATTTTACGCCAAAAGTGAAAAACACCATTACAAAACAAAAACGCCATAATTTATGTTTATGGTGTTTTTGCTTGTGTCATGGTGTTTTACAATTAGCTTAAAATTTCAATACCATAAACATAAACTTGGTTAAGCATGTGTTCGAATTAAAGTGAGTTTTCAACATGGTGTTTTACATCTATGGTGTTTTCAACCGGATGTTTTTCAACATTGATTTTTTCTAGTCATGGTGTTTTTTTAACAAAGAATTTTTGGGGTCATGGTGTTTTACACCTAGATGCCAATTTGAATATGGAGTTTTAGTTTTTTTTGTCATGGCGTTTTCACAATTACAAATTTCAACATGGTATTTTTTTGCTTTTTTAGTCATGTTGTTTTGACGTGTTTATGCTTATGGCATTTTGCTTCTGTTATGTTGTTTTACACTTTAGCTTAAAATTTCAACACCATAAGCATAAAACACCATAAAAACTCCTAATTTCAAACAACACCTGGTTGGTCTTTTTTTTTTTTAAATATAGCAATACCATACTCGTTGGAAAGATAAAAAAGACGCTCGATTTTATTGTGAAATTTAAAAAAAAATAATTACGTATAAAAAAGTTATGGGGGTTTTAAAAAAATAGGGGAAATGGCATGTGACTTGCATGTGCAAATTCCTTCCTTTGTTTAAAGCCTTTTGACGCAATTGCCATTTCCCTCATTTTTCCCCATTGTAAATGTGTCGTGATGTGGTTCCTTCCTACACTTTGTAGGGTTTTAACCCTTTCTAGCCTAATCCTCCTATATATATATGTATACATATATATATATATATATACATATATATATATACACATATATATATATACATATATATATATATAGTATGAGGTTAGACTAGAAAGGGGAAAAAGTGTAGGAAGGAATCTCAGTCACAAGATATTTGTGTTTTGTGGCTGAGATTCACACGGTGGTATTTTGATAAATAAATGCAACTTAGAAACAATACGGAAGGGATCAGGAGGGTAGAATGATAAGATTCAATCAAAAAGTCTCACATGCAAGTCACATGCAACTTCCCCCCTATTTTTTAAATATCCATAACTTTTTTATATGCTATTATTTTTTTTAAATCACCATAAAATCTAGCCTTTTTTTAATCTTTAATATGAGTATGATATTGCTATGTTTTGTTTAGAAAAAAAAAATGTCTTTTTTTAAACTATGGTGTTTTACTTGAATACCATGGGTTTAAAGTATGATGTTTTTCTGGTTATGGTGTTTTACACATATTGGTCAATTTCAACATGATGTTTTAGTTTTATCGTCACGGTGTTTTCAAGTAGGCATTTTTCAACATAGGGTTTTTCTAGATATGGTGTTGTACACATTCGGGGTCCATTTTAACATGACATTTTAGTTTTTTTGATCATGGTGTTTTCAACTTGAGCGTCAACTTTCAACATAGCGTTTAAGAATTTTAATCATGATGTTTCACACCATAACTTTAAACTCATGGTGTTCAGGTAAAACACCATAATTTTAAACACATTGTGTTCAAGTAAAACACCATACTTTAAACCCATGATATTCATGTAAAACACCATAACTTTAAACACATTGTGTTCAAGTAAAAACAATACTTTAAACCCATGATATTCACGTAAAACACCATACTTTATGAGCCACTTTATAAATACTAAAACAATAATCATACATGTCTATATAAATTCATTTAAAAAATGAAATATTAAATGTCTAAAAGTAAGGAAAATAGTTGATAAAGATAATAAAGTTCTCCACGATCATATGGTGTTTTAGAGCTATGGTGTTTTTAACTGAGTCTTTTTCAACATAAAGCTTTTCTATTATGGTGTTTTTCAACATGGTGTTTTTTTGGTCATGGTGTTTTACACCTAGGGCCATTTTGAACATGGAGTTTTAGCTTTTTTGGTCATGGTGTTTTCAACATTACAATTAGTTTTTTGTTTTATATATATATATATATTTATTTATATTCTTTTAAATCATTTTTATTTAAATAACATTAAAAGTGAGGTTTTTTTTTCAACATTGTGTTTTAGATCTATGGTGTTTTTTTCAACATAGAGTTTTTCAGATTATAGAGTCTTTCAACACAGAGTCTTTCTGGTCATGGTGTTTTACATCTGGAGGCCAATTTCAATATGACGTTTTAGCTTTTTTGTTCATGGTGTTTTCATAATGACAGATTTCAACATAGTGTGTTTTGGTCATGGTGTTTTAGTTTCTTTATAAACTCTTTAATAAATCAAATGACAAATTATGATCCAACATGACATTTTAGTTTCTTTATAAACTCTTTCAACATAGGGTTTTAGTTTCAACATGTGTTTTCAGAATCACAATAACAAATTAAAACACCAAATTTACACATGGCGTTTTAGTTTGTTATTGTGTTTTACAATTGTGATGAATAATTTATGTTGAACTGGACGTTTAAAAAAAAGTAAAACACCATAAAGACAAACACGGCAAAACACCATATTTTTGGAAGTTAAAGTATAAAACACAATGAAAAACTAATCGTCGATTGAAATTTTTACGACAAAAGTGTAAAACAGCATGACAAAACAAAAACGTCATAAACATTATAAAATACATGTATATGGATGTTAAAATATAAAACACCAAGTGTAAAATGCACAATTTCAAAAATCATGTGTAAACTCCATAAAACACCATAAAAACTCACAATTTCAAACAACACCCAGTTGATGGTTTTTTTTTAATATAGCAATACCATACTCGTTGGAAAGATAAAAAAAGCTGGATTTTATGATATAATTTTTTTTTTTAAATAATGATGTTTAAAAAAGTTATGGACGTTTAAAAATAGGGGGGAAATGACATGTGACTTGCATGTGCATATGCTGATTCAATGATCTTGTGTTTTGACGCAAGTACCCTTCCCCTCTTTTTCCCTTTTTGGACACATGTGATTAGGATCCTTCCTACACTTTTTAGGTTTTTCTCCCTTTTTAGCCTAACCCTCCCATATATATATATATATATATATATATATATATATATATATATATATATATATATATATATATATATATATGGGAATGTTCCACTAAAAAGTGGTTTTTCGCTAAGAAACGCTGAGAAGTGGGTTAAACGAACTCCGATTGAGCTCATTCCAGCGGCGTTGGAACCGTCTTATCGAACTCTAATCCGGACCCAAAAACCTAAATCCCCCTCCACCTGCACCCCCAAAAACCTAAACCCCCCTCCAACCCCACCCCAAAAAGCCTAAAACCACCACCCTCACCCCCCAAAAACCTAAACCCCCACCCCCCCAAAAAAAAACCTAAACCCACCCCCAAAAACCTAAACCCCCCACCCCACCCCCCAAAAAAACCTAAACCATAAAATCTAAACCCTAAAAGCTAAACCCTAAGGCTAAACCCCTAAAATTCAAACGTAAAATCTAAACTTTAAAAGCTAAACCCTAAAAGCTAAGATGATAGAGTTCGACGAGGCGGTTCCAACGCCGCTGAAATGAGCTCAATCGGAGTTCGTTTGATATAGTTTCTAAGCGTTTTGGTCATTTATTAGATTTCTTAGCGAAAACCTACTTCTTATTTGATCCTCGCCCTATATATATATATAGGAAAAGGATTAAATGTAAACCAAGTTTAAATGTGTAAACCAAATAACCAAATTCTAGCCACATATTTATTATAGTTAATTGGGTGTTTAACTTTTGGGGAATGTATTAAAATAAGATGAAAATAAATGTGTAGTCATAATTTGGTTTTTGGTTTACGAGTTTACAATTGATCCTCACCCTATATATATATATATATGGGGAGGGTCAAATAAGAAGTCTATTTTGGCTAAGAAGCCTAATAAGTAATCTTATCCATTTAATTAGATGATCAACGGTAGAGATTTAAGTGTATGAAAAATAAGGGGTGGAAGGGTATTTAAGTAATAGCTACTTTTGTTGACTTTTTTCAACTTCCCTCACTTTTTTTTTAAACGTTCATAGCTTTTTCATAGGACATTATTTTTTTTTTAAATTACACCGTAAAATCGAGCGTTTTTTATCTTTAATTTGAGTATAGTATTGCTATATTTTTTTTACAAAAACAAAAATGACACTTAATGAAATTGTGCTATTTTATGTAAATATGCTGGTTTCTCGTAAATGTGTTGGTTTCTGGTGAAACAACACAATTTAACACATTAAAAATTTGCTGGTTTATGGTAATAACAGCACAATTTACGTAAATGTAATGGTTTCTTTAATGTGTGTCACTTTTAGTCAATTATTGTCACACCCAACCGACGGCGGAATACGTCAGGGCAGATATGTAGACTGTTTAAAAGCTCATAGTTTGCTAAAGTTTAAATATTTAAACAACCAACTTTATATCATAAATAATCATGAATCCAACAATACAAGGAAAATAGAAATACATAAATAGTTTCTTTAAATTAGATTCTAGGTCCTCGGTCCTAAGTGAAGCAACTTGTACTTATTCTCAAGCATTAGAACCTGAAACATGATGAAAACAAGGTCAACTAAAAAGTTGGTGAGCATACGTAGGTTTTAACACACAACCAAGCTTAAAGTGTTTTATACAATTCATACGATATACGTGTATAAGGCAATTATGGAGAATCTATAGTTAAACTGAGTGTGTACAATCAAACCTTGTGACTGAGGCATAACACGCAGATTACCCTTATGTAAAGTCGGTAACAAACACCCTAACCGGGTGGGTTTGTCAGACACAATAGATCTATCAATGTTAACCGTTGGCATGTACGGAGTTAATGATTGTACTAATGTCATGTATATGTAGTCTTAACTCATAGCATTCAAGCATAAAGCACATAACACATAATATCATATTATTGAATTGTATTTAAGTCTATGCAAAAAGTTTCAAAAAGTAAATCATGTTTCACCCCAAAAGTACAAAATGAAAAGGGGGCTATGTAAGCTCACTTGT
This sequence comes from Smallanthus sonchifolius, assembly GCA_023525975.1. Lineage (NCBI taxonomy): Eukaryota > Viridiplantae > Streptophyta > Magnoliopsida > Asterales > Asteraceae > Smallanthus > Smallanthus sonchifolius. Next base: position 73,989,228 of record CM042029.1, read on the forward strand.
ATATGTTGTGTGGGTAGCACGAGCAAGTATGTAGTACAAGTGATTTTCAAATCACAAGTTAACCTAGTGTGAAAAGTATGTCCTTAAGTTAAAAATATGCACAAAGTCTAAGGATACGTCTAATGTTCACCGGGTCTTGTTTAGGTGTGAGTTTGTATAAGGTTTGTGTTATTTTATGTAGGAAATTACAAGTTATCAAAAGTTTGGTGTAACTTTGGGAGTTCAAAACGTTGTATGAAAATATTACGTGTTTTTAGGGTTAAAGATTTAAATAAATAAAACTCTTTTTATTTAATTAAAATAATAAGTATTGCTAGAATATGATTTTTATAAAATATTAAATAAATCCATTGCTTTATTTATTTATGTCAAAGTGTAAATGATTTATAAAAATATACACTTTATAATATATCTTGTCAAATTTACTTTCTTTGTTTAATTATTTAAAATGTATTTTTAAATAATTAAAGTGAGTTTTTTTCATACTAGAGTTTATTTATTTACGACAATGTGTCAAATATATGAAATCTACGGAAACTCTAGGTGTACAACGAAATAAATTTTATTCATTTATTTATTGTTAGAATAATAAAAATGTAGGTTAAATGTATGTGTGTATATATATATATATATATATATATTAGAAAGAAAAGATTTTTATATTCATTCTATTATATACATAAATATATATAGGAAAACAATTGATTGAATAATGTATAAAAATATATTGTCAATATATTTATAAACTAGGAAATTTAGTTATTTTGTTTAATTATTTAAAATATAATTTTAAATAATAAAAATGAGGTTTTAAACAATTTAAACTTGTAAAAATAGGTGTTTGAATTTTAAAGTTGCGAATTTTTGTATGAGACCATTCTAAATAATGTTAGGTTTATAAAAATATTTTTGTATTGTTCTAATATTTACCAATTCGGATTTTAAAAAAAAAGAAACAGTCCACCCGGTTCGAACCCGGGTGGATGTTGAGTGAGGCAAACATCCCAACCACTGGACCAAGGGACTTATCCCTGATATTACTCGGTCAGAATACATGTTAACATGTATGTTACTCGGTCAGAATACATGTTAACATGTATGTAACAAGGGCCGGGTGAGTGGGTTTCGAACCCACGCCCTCTGGTCTGACGGTGCAATGTCTTAACCGGTCGGACCAGATGGTCTCGCTGTTATATACTAAAGTGTAAGAACTTAAATGCATTGAACCATTTTAATCGAAATTTATTTTTAAAACCGTATGAACAGGTTCGTAAGATTTCCAGGAATTGAAAACGATTTGGATTGTTGTTTTGTAAAGTGATAAGGGGCTTTCGATAAGTGATTAAATGCGAATCGAACGATGCAAACCATACATGTGATGGTTGCGTAACGAAGCTTGGCTACTAAACGGTCAGCGGCGATGTTTAGGGTGCTTGATCGACGAACAGGGATGGAATGAGACTCAATTGAGGTTTGGGTGAGATTATATAGAGTCGTGCGAAGGTTCTTGGTGATTTAATTTGTTTAAATTTTTCCATTAATGTATGATTCGATTGAGAGGATTATGGGTGACAGCTGTGACCCCAATTACGCGTTATTTTGATTGTAATAGGATGAATTGAGTCGTGTAATAGGTTTAGATACTTGCATGATCGGTCTATGCATGATTTCCGGGATTGAAATGGGTCTAATTTATTGAATTTCAACCGAATTGATTCGGCTTTGACTCCACGAAGTCAAATGGTTTGAATTTGAGTTTAACCGCTTGATAGGCTGAATTGGGCTGTCATATGGACCGGGATAAGCTCGATTATTACTTGTGTGTGTAAGGAAGGACCGAATCAATAGGCCTTAATCGATTCACAAGACGGATTTTATAGATTTGGGCATGTTTGACTTTTAAAGTCAAACTTGACGAATGAGGGTCAAATTTGACTCTCATGGGGTCAAATCTAGTCCCAAGGTTCAATTGGGGGTTCATGTTTTGGGTTCAAAGACTTTGAGGAGGAGGTTCAAGACCACTTTTCTTAAAAAAATATATATATGTATGTATGTATACATGTCTATTTTGTTTTTTTACATATATGGATAATTAGGTTTTTGATTATGGAAGCTTCATAGTTTTTATAAATAATTGCCAAGCTCCAATATATGTATGATCATGCATGTCATTTGCATATATGTATGTTCTACTTGGAAAGTTTTTTTTTTGTTTTCTTTGAATTAATATTAGAATGTTTTAAAAATATATTCACGTAACCCTAGAAATGTATCAAATGAAATCTTAGGGTGAAATGTTTGCATCAAGATTGTGTTATAATTGAATTTTTGTTTATTGCACAAAACAAATACATGATAAAAATCAGAGATGTTACAGTATCCCCATGTTGAGGGAATTTCGTCCCGAAATTCAACTAGTTGAGGCTACTGAATCAGAAAAGAGGTGTGGATACTTAAGCTTCATTTGGTCCTCACGTTCCCAAGTGAACTCAGGACGACACTTAGATTCCCAACGAACTTTGACAATAGGAATATGACTTCGCTTGAGTTGCTTGACCTCACGATCCATGATCTCTACCGGTCTCTCAACGAAGTGCATCGTTTCGTCATTGTGCACGTCGTCAAGAGGTATATGAAGGTTCTCAACAGCAAGACATTTCTTTAGGTTGGACACGTGAAAAGTAGGATGTACATTAGCAAGTGATGGAGGTAATTCGAGTTTGTAAGCCACTTTCCCGATCCTTTCGAGGATCTTGAATGGACCCATATAGCGAGGTTCTAGTTTACCCTTCTTCCCGAAACGGATCACCCCCTTCCAAGGAGATACCTTTAGAAGTACAAGATCACCGACTTGAAATTCCAAGGGTTTACGTCTTTTGTCGGCATAACTCTTTTGCCGACTCCTTGCCACTTGAATGTTGTTACGAATCTCAAGGATGTTGTCGGAAGTTTCTTGGATTAATTCAGGATCGGTGATTTGTGCTTCGCCAATCTCGTTCCAACAGATAGGAGAGCGACACTTTCGACCATAGAGGGCTTCAAATGGAGCCATGTTGATGCTTGTGTGGTAGTTATTGTTGTAGGAGAACTCAATGAGGGATAGATGTGAATCCCAATTGCCACCAAAATCAATTACACAAGCTCTAAGCATGTTCTCGAGAGTCTGGATTGTTTGCTCGGTCTGACCATCTGTTTGGGGATGGTAAGTGTCACACCCCCGAAATCCACTAACAGAGTTTTACCGTTAGGAACGTAACATACCAGGATCTCAGTCATTAGTTACTTTGAATGACTCTATATGAGTTTAAGAAAACCACTAGTATTGCTCATAGTCACGATGCAACACTAGTAATGAAAACACTGATTTAATGTAAGACTGCGAAAGCGAAAAGTTAAATGACAAACATGCGCCAAAACAGTCGCGCCAAAAATAATTAATCCAACAATAAATGAAATAAATAGTTTTTGAGTTTGAAAATGATGGACTTCGAATGCATGCATACCTTAGCTTGTGCTTGTACCTTAATGACCTGAGAAAACATGCTAAAACGTGTCAACACTAGGTTGGTGAGTTCACAGGTTTCAATGTTTATAAATTTACTAGATAAAACCATTTACAATTTATATCATAGGTAGCTAACCTAATTACATGTTACTAAAGCGTTTCGACACCGATGCTGACTGTTTATTTTTGAACTGCCTCCTACCATGACTATCATGATCAATGGTAAATGTTTAGGTCAATGTTACACCCGTTCGACTACCTGTCGTGTTAGCGTGACTAACGCGGGTGGGGCTTGTCAATGCCGAGTAGTACTACTCAAGATTACATCGCTATCCCATATATTAAACGGTTCGACAAGTAAGGACTTACATGATATGTTTGCGCTTAGTACAACAAGTGATATAAATGAAATGTAAGATCTAAATGTTTGTACACATGTTTTCTCCCCCAAGTTTAAACCATAAGAAAAGGGGTCGTGAAACTCACCTTAGAGTGCGTGCGAAAGAAAGCAAACTTAGAATGCTTGACGACTAACTACCACCTATAAACACCGGTTTATAAGTGTGTGTTTGTGCAAGGCGATATGAACCCTAAGTATCCAAACAATCTCATTGTTTTAAGGGTTTAGAAAATATTTATTAGATTGACAAGTTTGACCAAGTTTGACTAAGTTTGACCAAGTTTGACTAAGTTTGACTAAGTTTGGCTCGACGACCCGTTGGTGACTCGTTTAGTGATTAAATGTTTGACTTGCATAACAACACGCTTAGCACACAAATAATTCACGTTTCATGCTACCTAAGTCATAACTAATTTAGCATGGCAAGTTATGTATACACAATGCACGTTCAACAAAGTTCCTACTTTTAACAATATATGAACACCAGTTTGGTTTCAATAGATTACATCATCTCAAACACGTTTGCATGATCATGACATGTTTATCTACACATACTAATGCATGAAAAATCGTTACAACATACACTTCAAGTCTAGACATCAAGTTTCATATTCTAAAAGTTTCTACTTTTAGTAACCTATGATCTAAGCATGCTATTTGTATCCAACAACACTTTAACAAGCTTCATTACCATCATAATAACATACTAGTATCATTTAATAATGTCATGCACGTCAAGAAACCTCACATTCAAAAATCATCTTTCAACAAAGTTTCCTCTTTTAGTAAGTCGTCCATTACACGATTTGTTTACACAATTAACACGTCTAATCAATCCCAAATCTTTCAACTAATATAATTATAACTATATTAATCATAATTCACGTCTAGCATGTAATTCCTATACTTCACATAATCAACAAAATTCAATTTACATATCGTATTCATATACATTCATAAAATCATCAATACGATACAACAATATCAAACAATTAACTAATTCATTATCATATTTCGAAATCATTACGTTTGGATAATCTAGAACAACTAGGGTTTCATATACGTTCATAAAATCATCAATACGATACAACAATATCAAACAATTAACTAATTCATTATCATATTTCGAAATCATTACGTTTGGATAATCTAGGGTTTCGATCTCAAAAATAATAATGAAATAATGACGGATTTTAATAAAACGACTTATGTAGGAACGTCGAGAGGAGTCCAAATACGCGTTCAATTCCAAGATCGGAGATCGAATCGATGGCTTTTGGGTGCCTCTTGGTCTCGGCCGAATGGGGTGAGGGGTGGGAGATCGCGACGGCTACGGGTGGAGTAGGGTTTATGTTTATTTTTTTTAAGTTCTTTATATAATACATGCACTAATGGGTTTTTAAGTTGGGCTTCAGGTTTAATTAAGGCCCATAGGCTATTATTTTTAACTAACACTTAATAATAATTAAAACTATCAATTATTATTTTTATAAAAAAAACTCTAACTTTTATAATACTACATACGATTAACATTCGATAAACATGCACGATAACCAGAATATTAACATAGTTCACGTAAAGTCATGTAAACACATAAAACTCATATAATTTATATTAAATATAAATTATTAAATGTTTGTAATATTAATCTTGATTAATCACCAACGTTCCGGGTTAGACTCGAGTGTGATCCGGTAATTCTACGGATTGCCGTTGTGTGTGAAATAACTGACACATTTAATTAACCTAATTAAATGCCATGCATGTGTGACTAACTGAGATAACTGAGTTTGCAATGAATAATGTTTGAACTAACGAGGTTTGAGTTAACGGAGTTAACCTGAAATTGCCGGATGTCACATCATCCCCTTGTTGAAAGAATTTTCGTCCCGAAAATTAAACGAAGTCGGTAACGTCTGAAACAAAAAGTTTAGGTTTGTCACATCATCCCTTTGTTGAAATAAATTTCGTCTCTAAATTTAGTTAGTACCTTTCGTGTTTGCTGTTGACTGTTTGAAAAGGTGAGGATACTTTTTCATCATCTGATCCTCTCGTTCCCACGTGAACTCTGGTCCACGCTTCGAGTTCCAGCGAACTCTGACAATAGGTATCTTACTGCACTTGAGAGTCTTGACCTCTCGGTCCATGATTTCGACTGGTTCCTCAATGAAACGTAGCTGTTCATCGATTTCCAACTCCTCGAGTGGAACTACAAGTGTCTCATCTGATAGGCACTTCTTTAGGTTTGAGACATGAAAGACATTGTGCACTCCATTGAGTGTATCCGGTAGGTTCAGTTGGTATGCTACTGGACTGATCCTTTTCACTATCTCGAATGGTCCAACGTAACGCGGGTTTAACTTTCCTCGTTTCCCGAAACGAATCACACCTTTCCACGGTGAGATCTTTAATAATACTTTGTCGCCCACTTGGAATTCTAGCGATTTTCTGCGCTTGTCTGCATAACTCTTTTGACGGTCACGAGCTGTCGCCATACGGTTTCGGATTTGCACAATTTTCTCTAAGGTTTCATGAACAAGTTTAGGACCCGTAAGTTGACTATCTCCGACTTCAGCCCAACAAAGTGGTGATCGACACTTTCTCCCGTACAAAGCTTCGAATGGCACTGCTTTGATGCTAGTATGATAACTGTTATTGTAGGAGAATTCCACTAAAGGCAAGTAAGTCTCCCAACTGTTTCCGATATTGATCACACAAGCTTGTAGCATGTCTTTTAGGGTTTGAATGGTATGCTCACTCTGGCTATCTGTTTGAGGATGATACGCTGCACTCATGTCCAGGCGCGTGCCTAGAGCTTTCTGTAACGATTGCCAGAAACGTGAGGTGAATTGGGCGTCTCTATCGGAAATGATGGAGATTGGCACTCCATGTCGGGATACTACTTCTTTAAGATAGAGGCGAGTTAACTTTTCCATTTTATCGGTCTCTTTGATAGCAAGGAAATGAGCGGATTTGGTTAGGAGATCAACTATCACCCAAATTGTGTCACATCCAGTAGGGGTTCGGGGTAATTTGGTTATGAAATCCATGGAAATCTGCTCCCATTTCTACATTGGTATTTTCGGTTGTTGAAGTAATCTGGATGGCTTTTGGTACTCCACCTTGACCTTGGAACAAGTCAGGCACTTGCTCACGTAGGTGGCTATGTCGGCTTTCATGTTCGGCCACCAATACAAAACTTTTAGATCGTGATACATCTTGTCAGATCCCGGATGGATAGAGTATCAGGATTTGTGAGCTTCATCCATGACTAGATCTCTTAGGTTTCCATATACTGGTATCCATATTCGTTCCGCGAAATAGCGAATACCATCTGCTTTAGCCTCAAGTTGTTTCTCCATACCACGAGTGGATTCTAATGGTAAGTTCTCCTCTTTTAAGGCTTCGAGTTGGGCATTGCGGATTTGTTCGGGTAATTCTGTATGAATAGTGAGTTTTAATGCTCTAACCCGTCAGGATTTGGTTTTTTTTTCTGCTTAGGGCATCGGCCACCACATTAGCTTTGCTCGGATGGTACTTGATTGCACAATCATAATCGTTTAGTAACTCGATCCAACGACGTTGACGCATGTTCAACTCTTTCTGCTCAAAAATATGCTAAAGACTCTTGTGATCGGTATAGATGGTGCACTTGGTACCGTACAAGTAATGTCTCCATATCTTGAGTGCAAACACCACGGCTCCTAACTCCAAATCGTGAGTTGTGTAATTCTTTTTGTGTATTTTTAACTGTCGAGAAGCGTATGCGATAACCTTGTCGCGTTGCATCAACACACAACCGAGACCTTGGATGGAGGCATCGCAATATACCACGAAGTCATCCGTTTCCTCTGGTAGAGATAGGATAGGTGCGCTACATAGTTTCCACTTCAGTAGGTGGAATGCTGATTCTTGAGTCTCGCTCCAATTATAGGGTTTATCTTTTTTGGTTAAGGCGGTGAGAGTTGAGCAATCTTTGAGAATCCCTCGATAAAACGACGGTAGTATCCAGCCAATCCTAGAAATTGCCGAACTTCAGTCGGAGTTGATGGTGCTGCCCAATTCTTGATAGCTTCCACTTTGGCTGGATCGACATGTATTCCTTTCTCATTGATCACATGTCCTAGAAATTGAACCTCTCGAATCCAAAAATCGCATTTGGAAAACTTAGCGTACAGCTGCTCCTGTTTCAGTAGCTCAAGGATCAAACGCATATGCTCCTCATGCTCTTCCCGGCTCTTAGAGTATATGAGGATATCGTCAATAAAAACAATGATGAACTGGTCCAGGTAAGGTTTACACACACGGTTCATGAGGTCCATGAACACCGCGGGTGCGTTGGTTAATCCAAATGGCATGACCAAAAACTCGAAATGGCCGTACCGGGTTCTGAATACAGTCTTGGATATATCTTCATCTCGAACTCTCAGCTGATGATAACCAGACCTCAAATCGATTTTTAAGTAGAAACTTGACCCTTGAAGTTGGTCTAATAAATCATCAATGCGAGGTAGTGGGTAGCGGTTCTTGGCCGTTACCTTGTTTAACTCTCGGTAATCAATGCACATGCGGAAAGTTCCATCTTTCTTTTTGAAAAATAGGACTGAGCTCCCCATGGCGATGAGCTCGGTCGGATGAAACCTTTATCCAACAACTCTTGTAGTTGAGTGGATAGCTCCTGCAACTCACTTGGTGTAAGTCTATATGGTGCTCGAGCAATAGGCGCTGCTCCGGGTGTTAGGTCAATCTGAAATTCGACCTGACGATGAGGTGGAAGACCAGGTAGGTCTTCAGGAAATACTTCTGGGAATTCGCGAACGATAAGGATATCTTCTAAATTTTTCTCCTCGGTGGACTTGTCAGCGACAAGGGCTAGAATTGCGGTATGACCCTTACGCAGACACTTCTGAGCCTTCATGAAAGATATGATGCCCATGACTGCACCACTTCTTTCGCCCTGAACGGATAGGATCTCTCCAATAGGAAGGGGTATACGAACGATCTTCTCACTACATATGATCTCAGCTTGGTTTTTAGACAACCAATCCATGCCCACAATTATTTCAAAACTGCCGAGTGTAACTGGCATAAGATCGATGTCGAGTTTGTGACCAGATAGTTCTGACTTACATCCTTTGAGAATGTGGGTTTCCTCGATTACTTTACCGTCTGCTATCTCTATGGTATAATGGTGTTCTAATAAAGTTGGGTTTATTCCTAACCGACTACTAAGTTCTCTAGATATAAAACTTCTATCGGCGCCAGTATCAAAAAGTACAGAAGCAAAATGATCATTTAAAAGAAACATACCGTTAACAACGTTCCGATCATTCCTAGCTTCCCCCGAGCCAATCACGAATGCTCGACCCTTTGCACCATTTCCGTTGTTATTACCATTTCCACCCTGGTGGTTATTACCATTTCCATTACCGCCCTGATGATTGTTACCATTTCCATTCCCGTTTCTGTTTATCTTCAACTGCGGGCAATTTTTCTTGAAATGCCCTTCTTTACCACACTCAAAACAGCCTTTGGGTGCTTCTCCAGGTGGTGTCTGTTTGTTCTGCAGATCTACTCTACAGTCTTTGGCCAAATAACCCATCTTTCCACACCGGTGGCAACGGTACCGGTCGCATGCTCCATGATGGTGAAAATTACATTTGTTGCACTTCGGGTAGTTGCCAACATATGAACCCTGATTCTGTTGAGAAGAGTTAGACTGATTATTGTTCTTTGAAGGTTCAAGTTTACGATGCTATTGTTGCTGCTGAGAAGGGGGTTTGACTGGAAGGTTTTGGTGAATGAATTGTCAAACTTTCGTTTGTTGTCAGTTGTCTTTGATAACGCACCTCTAGGGGGTAGAGTGCCCTGAGCTACTGCCTGATCAGTTAGCCTGTGAGCCAACCTGATTGCTTGCTGGATTGTAGTAGGATTAGAAGATGTCACCATGCTCTGAATTTGCGGAACCAAACCATCAATGAATTTATCGATCCTCTTATAGGGAGGTGTTACCATTTGCGGACACAAGTTTGCCAGTTCATGCGAACGAGTAGTGTAGGCTTCAATTTCAGATCCCTCCATCTTGAGGTTCCAGAACTCGCCCTCAGGTTTCTACACTTCATCGCGGGGACAATACTCCTTCCACAGCATAGTTTTAAATTCGTCCCATGGCAATGCATTTGCCATCTCAAGAGTTAGCATTTGCACCTGGGAGTTCCACCAAGTAAGGGCCGGACCCTCAAGTGTGCCAGATGCATACTTCACCTGATTGTTTGGCGGGCAATTGCACATTGCAAAGGCGGATTCAGATTTCTCCATCCAGCGGAGTAAACCAACAGCCCCTTCGGCTCCACTGAATGAGTGAGGCTTGCAATCCATGTAAGCCTTGAAAGTACAGGCCTGTTGGTGGTTGTGCTGTCCTGAATTGTAAACAAGAATGCGCTTTAAGAATACCATATTCGAATTTGAGTTTAGGATGAATGATGATCGAAATCTCCCCCGCTGCGTCCCTCATGTTCCGGATTTCTCGGTCCATCCTAGCTACAAATGCAGCTAACACCTGCTCAAAGGGGTACTGCAATGGTGGCAAAGCTCGCACAGAAGATGATGAAGAAGAAGCAATGTCAGTAGTGAGTGGAGGTGGGACTTCCTCCTCGCGGATCCGGTTCCTGATCCTATTGGGATACCAATCCCAGTCCTGCGTGCTACCTCAGACACGCACATGAATAGGCTCATCATACCATACAGTGGTGTTGATTGGGTTGAGTTGACATCTCCTCGACTCTCGCAACGGTACGGTAGGAACATCATGCTCCTGACTGGGGATGCGGGTGAATTAGGCAGTGTCGACATTTCCTGTAACGGGATGAGTGAGTGCCATGTATGAGTGTAAGTGCTGTGTAACTAATGCATGTACGTGGTTATAGTCTAGTATGCATTTCCTAGTTCTCTATAACCAATGTCTCTGATACCAATCTGTCACACCCCCGGAATCCACTAACGGAGTTTTACCGTTAGGAGCGTGACATACCAGGATCTCAGTCATTAGTTACTTTGAACGACTCTATATGAGTTTAAGAAAACCACTAGTATTGCTCATAGTCATGATGCAACACTAGTAATGAAAACACTGATTTAATGTATGACTGCGGAAGCTAAAAGTTAAATGACAAACATGCGCCAAAACAGTCGCGCCAAAATAAATAATCCAACAATAAATGAAATAAATAGTTTTTGAGTTTGAAAATGATGGACTTCGAATGCATGCACGCCTTAGCTTGTGCTTGTACCTTAATGACCTGAGAAAACATGCTAAAACGTGTCAACACTAGGTTGGTGAGTTCACAGGTTTCAATGCTTGTAAAGTTTACTAGATAAAACCATTTACAATTTATATCATAGGTAGCTAACCTAATTACATGTTACTAAAGCGTTTCGACACCGAAGCTGACTGTTTATGTTTGAACTGCCTCCTGCCATGACTATCATGATCAATGGTAAATGTTTAGGTCAATGTTACACCAGTTCGACTACCTGTCGTGTTAGCGCTACTAACGCGGGTGGGGCTTGTCAATGCGTAGTAGTACTACTCAAGATTACATCGCTATCCCATATATTAAACGGTTCAATAAGTAAGGACTTACATGATATGTTTGCGCTTAGTACAACAAGTGATATAAATGAAATGTAAGATCTAAATGTTTGTACCCATGTTTTCTCCCCCAAGTTTAAACCATAAGAAAAGGGGCCGTGAAACTCACCTTAGTGTGCGTGCGAAAGAAAGCGAACTTAGAATGCTTGACGACTAACTGCCACCTATAAACACCGGTTTATAAGTGTGTGTTTGTGCAAGGCGATAGGAACCCTAAGTATCCAAACAATCTCATTGTTTTAAGGGTTTAGAATATTTATTAGATTGACCAAGTTTGACTAAGTTTGACCAAGTTTGACTAAGTTTGACCAAGTTTGGCTCGACGACCCGTTGGTGACCCGTTTAGTGATTAAATGTTTGACTTGCATAACATCACACTTAGCACACAAATAATTCACGTTTCATGCTACCTAAGTCATAACTAATTTAGCATGGCAAGTTATGTCTACACAATGCACGTTCAACAAAGTTCCTACTTTTAACAATATATGAACACCAGTTTGGTTTCAATAGATTACATCATCTCTAACACGTTTGCATGATCATGACATGTTTATCTACACATAATAATGCATGAAAAATCGTTACAACATACACTTCAAGTCTAGACATCAAGTTTCAAATTCTAAAAGTTTCTACTTTTAGTAACCTATGATCTAAGCATGCTATTTGTATCCAACAACACTTTAACAAGCTTCATTACCTTCATAATAACATACTAGTATCATTTATTAATGTCATGCACGTCAAGAAACCTCACATTCAAAAATCATCTTTCAACAAAGTTTCCTCTTTTAGTAAGTCTTCCATTACACGCTTTGTTTACACAATTAACACGTCTAATCAATCCCAAATCTTTCAACTAATATAATTATAACTATATTAATCATAATTCACGTCTAGCATGCAATTCCTATACTTCACATAATCAACAAAATTCAATTTACATATCGTATACAACTAGGGTTTCATATACGTTCATAAAATCATCAATACGATACAACAATAACAAACAATTAACTAATTCATTATCATATTTCGAAATCATTAAGTTTGTATAATCTAGGGTTTCGATCTCAAAAATAATAATGAAATAACGACGGATTTTAATAGAACGACTTACGTAGGAACGTTAGGAACGTCGAGAGGAGTCCAAATACGCGTTCAATTCCAAGATCGGAGATCGAATCGATGGCTTTTGGGTGCCTCTTGGTCTCGGCCGAATGGGGTGAGGGGTGGGAGATCGCGACGGCTAGGGTTGGGGTAGGGTTTATGTTTATTTTTTTTTAAGTTCTTTATATAATACATGCACTAATGGGTTTTTAAGTTGGCCTTCAGGTTTAATTAAGACCCATAGGCTATTATTATTAAATAACACTTAATAATAATTAAAACTATCAATTATTATTTTTATAAAAAAACTCTAACTTTTATAAAAATACTACATACGATTAACATTCGATAAACATGCACGATAACCAGAATATTCACATAGTTCACGTAATCACATAAAAATCATATAACTTATATTAAATATAAATTATTAAATGTTTGTAATATTAATCTTGATTAAACATCAACGTTCCGGGTTAGACTCGAGTGTGATCCGGTAATTCTACGGATTGCCGTTGTGTGTGAAATAACTGACACATTTAATTAACCTAATTAAATGCCACGCACGTGTGACTAAATGAGATAACTGAGTTTGCAATGAATAATGTTTGAACTAATGAGGTTTGAGTTAACGGAGTTAACCTGAAATTGCCGGATGTCACAGTAAGCCGTGCTTAAATCCAAGCGTGTACCAAGAGCAGTTTGGAGAGATTGCCAAAAGCGGGAGGTGAAACGAGCATCCCTATCAGAGATTATGTTAAGTGGGACCCCGTGACGACTCACAATTTCGTCAATGTAGATTCGGGCTAATTTCTCTACCCGATAGTCTTCTCGGATGGGTAGAAAGTGAGCAGATTTGGTGAGACGGTCAATGATCACCCAAATGCTATCATAACCGCTAGAAGTACGAGAGAGTTTAGTAATGAAATCCATGGCTAGGTTCTCCCATTTCCATACACGGATTTCCGGTTGCTCAAGCAAACCAGAAGGACATTGATGTTCAGCTTTGACTTTGGAACAAGTTAGACATTTTGCAACATAAAGTGTAATGTCTTTCTTCATTCCGGGCCACCATTATTGTTGGTGAAGACCCTTGTACATTTTATCCACCCCGGGATGGACGGAATAACGAGTTTTGTGTGCCTCGTTCATAAGGACTGCGCGAAGGTCATCATGATCGGGAACCCAGATACTATTCAAGAAATAGAGGAGGCCATTAGGTTTGGTTTCTAATAGGAGTTCAACACCACATGACATTTCGTTATACAGATTACCCTCGGTGACCGAGATGTGTTAAGCTTCTAAGATGCGATTTTGAATATCGGTTTGAATCCTAACACAATGAAGCATAACGTGGTCCTTACGACTTAAGGCATCGGCCACAACATTCGCTTTACCGGGATGGTACCGAATCTCGAAGTCGTAGTCGTTAAGTTGCTCTACCCATAGTCGTTGCCTCATGTTGAGTTCTTTTTTATTGAAGATGTGTTGGAGACTTTTGTGGTCAGTGAACACCACACATTTCGCGCCATAGAGATAATGCCTCCAAATCTTTAATGCGAAGACGACCGCACCCAACTCAAGATCGTGCGTCGTATAATTCTATTCGTGAATTTTAAGTTGTCTCGATGCATAAGCGATCACCTTGCCCCGTTGCATGAGAACACAATCGAGACCTTGGTTTGATGCCTTACAGTAGACAAACAGATCATCGTTGCCATCAGGAAGAGTGAGAATAGGAGCATTGCACAATTTTTGCTTGAGGAGTTGGAAGGCTTCCTCTTGCTTTGGTCCCCACTCATAGTGTTTACCTTTGTGGGTCAAGGCCGTGAGAGGGACAACAATCTTGGAAAAGGTTGAGATGAAACGACGGTAATAACCAGCAAGACCAAGAAATGAACGAACTTCGGTAGGGGTCTTAGGGGTACTCCAATTCTTAACGGCTTCAATCTTTGCGGGATCAACATGAATTCCCTTTTCGTTGACAATATGACCCAAAAATTGAACTTCCTTTAGCCAAAATTCACACTTGGAGAACTTAGCATATAGTTGTTCTTTTCTTAAAAGGTCTAAAACCAACTTAAGGTGTTGTTCATGATTTGATTTAGTCTTGGAGTAGATCAAGATGTCGTCAATGAAAAGGATCACGAATTTATCTAGGTATGGTTTGCATACACGATTCATAAGATCCATGAAAACCGCAGGTGCACTGGTTAGCCCAAAAGGCATAACCATAAATTCGTAGTGACCGTATCTTGTATGAAAGGCAGTTTTTGGAATATCATCCTCTTGCACACGAAGTTGGTGATATCCGGATCGAAGATCAATCTTCGAGAAGTAGGTGGAACCTTGGAGTTGATCAAAGAGATCATCAATCCTAGGAAAAGGATAACGGTTCTTGATGGTAAGTTTGTTGAGTTCGCGGTAGTCAATACACATCCGGAATGAGCCATCTTTCTTCTTCACGAATAGGACGGGGGCACCCCATGGTGAATGACTGTGATGAATGAAACCTTTATCGAAAAGTTCTTGGAGCTGACTTACAAGTTCTTGCATTTCAGAAGGTGCTAGACGGTATGGAGCTTTAGCCATAGGATTAGCTCCGGGTACAAGGTCGATACGAAACTCTACTTGACGAATGGGTGGAAGACCGAATAGATCTTCAGGAAATACTTCGGGAAAGTCACAAATGATGGGGATGTCTTGAATACTCTTCTATTGGTCCTTCTTTTGAACGATATGGGCTAAAAAGGCCACATACTTCTTCCGTAAGTACTTTCGGGCCATAGTGCACGACATGAGCTTAAGCCCACTACATGGTTTCTCACCAAAGACTTTTAATGTATCACCCGAGGGGAGAGGAATTCGGATGCACTTCTTGAAACAAACGACCTTGTCATGATGACTAGATAGCCAATCCATGCCTTTGATGATGTCAAAGCTTCCCAATTGCATAGGTATGAGGTTGACGGGAAAGGAATATTCATTAAGCTCGATGAAACAATCGCGGATAATGGAGTCAATGATGATGGGGTTTCCATCCGCTACTTCAACGGTAAACATTCTCTCTAACTTAGTTCGTGTTTTAGCAAGCAAAGGTTCAAAATTAATTAAAACAAAACTCTTATCGGCACCGGTATCAAATAGTAAGGAAGCATATTGGTTATTAACGAGGAACGTACCGTTGACCACATCATTATTGGTCTGGGCTTCATTAGCATTTATGTTGAAAGCACGCCCTCTAGCTCTACCTTGATTGGTAAGTTTTGGGCATCGGTTTCGGAAGTGGTTTGGGTTACCACATTCAAAGCAAGCATTGCCATTAGTGATAGTTGGAACCCCTTTGTTTCCCTGGTTGGCTGTATTGTGGGGTGGTTTGACTCTGCAGGTGTTGGCTAAATGCCCATATCTTCCACAGCTGGCACATATCCGACACGGTAGATTTCGGAAGTGATGGTAATTGCACGTGCTGCACAAAGGGCTGCTGCCCACATAATGCTTCTTGGCTGGATTCTGAGTCTTAGGAGCAACCTGATTGACTGGGGCAGCTGGGGTAACAACAACAAAGTTCCTAGTCTTTCGTTTCTTGTTGTTGGAAAAAGGTTCGAGTTTGATCCCTTTGGAGGGCTCAGAAGGTGTTGCCGTGTCTAGGGCTTTCTTGGCACCCTTCCTTGTTAACGTACCCACCTTTACATGGTTATCGGTTAATGTGGCGGATAGGCGGATGGCATCTTCAAGGGTAGCTGGGTTTCTCCCTAAAACAGTGTCTTGAATCTTCATCGGTAGACCACCGATGTATTTTTCAATACTCCAAGCCAAAGGTGTGACCATATGAGGTACTAGAAGACTTAGCTCATGGAAACGGGTAGTGTAGGCTAAACTTTCACCACTATCTTGGGCAAGATCCCAAAATTCGGCCTCTAACTTCATCATTTCATTGCGAGGACAGAACTCCTCGGTCATGAGCTGTTTGACCTCATCCCATGGCAAATCCATTGCCACATCTATGCCCCTATTCCTCTTTTCACCATTCCACCAAGTGAGCGCTCGTTTTTGGAAGACGCTGGTGGTATAGCGGATCCGGAGGTTGTCGGGACAATCGCTGTTGAGAAAAGTGCTTTCAATGCTCTCGAACCATTGCAAAAGACCCGTGGCTCCTTCAGTGCCATAAAACTTAGTGGGGTTGCACGAGTTAAAGTGCTTGAAAGTACATGGGGGTGGGTTGGCACCACCACCACCACCACCGTTAGCACTACCACTAGAGCCCCTATTAGCCTGGGTGAGTTGGTTCACAAGTTGAGTGAGAAGAGCAGCAAGGTCATTGTTGGTCTCGTTGGCACGACGGGGAGGCATGATATAGATTTAAACAAAACAGTGAGAGGTGTAAGAATTTATGAAAGTTGATTGAATTTAAAGGGGATAAGATAATAAAATAAGTAAATCGTAGTTTGGATTGTACTCGAATAGTGACATAATCACTTGAATACTATGACACATTAAGTTTAATTAAGCTCATATAACTTTCAAGGAGACATGCTTTAGCCTATAAGTAAACACTCATCCCGGGAGTTCCCACGAAAGCATACGGATCCCTCGGTTGATTGGGATTTATATGAAATGCTTTCCTAGACAGGAACCAGGTGTCACCCTTCCAGATTGCACATGTCCTCTACTAGTTAACAAAGTTTAAAACCCTAACGAGGTGTAATTTTTTTTTATAAACTTATGTCTATGAATATGACGTTCCACATGCTATGATGATGATGACTTTAGAGAACGATTGAGGCTTAGGGTAAGGGAAAAAGTATTATTATTTTGAATTTATTATTTAGATAACTCCTAGCAAGTAATGGGGTCTAGCAAATAATCATATAGCACATAGCATGTAGCATATCATATAATCATAGAACATGACAATAATGGGTGTCCTAAGGTTATAGTCTAGGTCAAAGGTATCTAATAACCTAATTCCCTATAACCAAGACTCTGATACCAATCTGTCACACCCCAACCGACGGCGAAATACGTCGGGGCGGATATGTAGACTGTTCAAAAGCTCAAGGTTTGCTAAAGTTTAAATATTTAAACAACCAACTTTATATCATAAATAATCATGATTCCAACAATACAAGGAAAATAGAAATACATAAATAGTTTCTTTAAATTAGATTCTAGGTCCTCGGTCCTAAGTGAAGCAACTTGTACTTATTCTCAAGCATTATTACCTGAAACATGATGAAAACAAGGTCAACTAAAAAGTTGGTGAGCATACGTAGGTTTTAACACACAACCAAGCTTAAAGTGTTTTATACAATTCATACGATATACGTGTATAAGGCAATTATGGAGAATCTATAGTTAAACTGAGTGTGTACAATCAAACCTTGTGACTGAGGCATAACACGCATATTACCCTTATGTAAAGTCGGTAACAAACACCCTAACCGGGTGGGTTTGTAAGACACAATAGATCTATCAATGTTAACCGTTGGCATGTACGGAGTTAATGATTGTACTAATGTCATGTATATGTAGTCTTAACTTATAGCATTCAAGCATAAAGCACATAACACATAATATCATATTATTGAATTGTATTTAAGTCTATGCAAAAAGTTTCAAAAAGTAAATCATGTTTCACCCCAAAAGTACAAAATGAAAAGGGGGCTATGTAAACTCACCTGTATATGTTGCGTGGGTAGCACGAGCAAGTATGTAGTACAAGTGATTTTCAAATCACAAGTTAACCTAGTGTGAAAAGTATGACCTTAAGTTAAAAATATGCACAAAGTCTAAGGATACGTCTAATGTTCACCGGGTCTTGTTTAGGTGTGAGTTTGTATAAGGTTTGTGCTATTTTATGTAGGAAATTACAAGTTATCAAAAGTTTGGTGTAACTTTGGGAGTTCAAAACGTTGTATGAAAATATTACGTGTTTTTAGGGTTAAAGATTTAAATAAATAAAACTCTTTTTATTTATTTAATTAAAATAATAAGTATTGCTAGAATATGATTTTTATAAAATATTAAATCAATCCATTGCTTTATTTATTTATGTCAAAGTGTAAATGATTTATAAAAATATACACTTTATAATATATGTTGTCAAATTTACTTT